>OY728152.1:998395527-999645527 GCA_963277665.1 Viscum album
TAGAACCTAATTTTAGAACAATTAAAAACCTGATTTCTGTGCAATTCAGAACCTAATTTCTTGGAATTTATTTTTGAAAACCTAAACCAAGATCCGGCATTAAAAATATGAAAACGATATAAAGAGTTCAACATAGAAATCATGAATTTCAACATTGCTTAAATGTTAGTGAAATTTAAAGAGGATTTATGATTTCAATGATTGAAGATTACATAAAAGATATTTTCAATGTTTTTTATATTTGAGGAAGCATGAATGATTTTCCAAAATCCCACCTTTATTTTCCGAGTTTCATATAAATATGTGCTCAGATCATTATCTTATTTAAAATTTTTACATAAGTGGAGAATGTGGAGATCTTGAAAATTTAATGTGAGATGTTCCCACCAACATTGAAGATGATTTTCATTGAGTGTTTATGTATCTTAATAATTGGATTCATCCATACCTTGATGAGAAGATCACAATCAGCCAAACCAGACTGAGGATTCAAACTGAGCATTTGTGGAGGAAATTTATAAAAGTTTTTATTCTTTAATTTGGATCATTTGTTCTTTAAGAAAACAATTTATCCTGACTGAAGTCAGTATAATCTTTCATATCCGGATATATATGGTGTCTTCCAAGAGTAGGCCCATGTTCTATTAACTTCTGCATTATAGTGGATTTCCATAGACCAATGGGATTGGTTATGGAAATGATGTAATTTCTCACATTGTGTGCGAACCTTGTAAATTGTGTTTTCCTTACATGATATATTATTTTTGCATGATTAAGTATTTGATAATGGTTGAATAATAAATTAATATTAATTGGTTTAAAGGGTTATGTTTCTTATTGTTTTGAATATTTTATAAAGTGAATAACTAATTCAACCCCCCCCCCACCCTTAAAAGTTGTTACACTATCCATGGAAAATCATTTTCATTAAAAATAATATTTTATATATGTCCATGATTTATTAAAATAATTTCAAAAATACTTTTAGTATTATCCAATTATTTTTTAAATAAGATTCTACCAAGTAATTCCTTTTTATATGGTGGATTAAATGGAATATTCTTATCATTTTATGAATGAGGATCTATGTAATTTTTACTGAAAAATTGAAAGGAATCATTTTTTATATCTACAATTAATGAAAATAATTTCTATTAATAATAACCATGTTATTATTTTATGTTTAATATATATTTTTCCAAGGATATTTACAAAATTAATTTTTATGTACTAATTCGACTATTTTATATTTAAAATAAATAATTTCTATAAGAAAATGTATTTTCCTCATGAAATGTTTTAGTTTTCTTTTATAATAATTTTGTAAAATGATAATGTAATAATCTATTGACTATTCTTTACTAGTGACATGATCCACGGATTTCATTTTTATTTTTTCTAGGGATGTAAATTTATTATTATTATTAGGGTTGAAATTTTTATAAAAAAGGTTTGTTTTCCATGTGTAATGTTATCTAAATATTATAAAATTAAAAGGAAGCCTTTTTATCTGGTGTTATGAAATGATGATTGTGTTATCATCATGTGTATCGCACATCCATGATATTAATTATGTTAAATTTTGTGTTAGAATTATATATTCCTATATTTCATTAGGTAAATATGGATATCTCATCTGAAAATATAAACTATTATGGGGAGTGATCCCAGTTTTGTAAGGGACTCTATCCACAATGAAAATTTTGGGAGTCAACCGTAACATATAATTTTATTGAATTTGGAGTGATACTAAAACAATTGGATAGAAATTCTAGTGATCCTCCACATATATATTAATTATCTATTATTATGTGTATGCTGAAAACTTTTGTCTTATGTCAATGTTATTCTCATAGGGCTCATATTCATTGATAATTTTCATATTCATGCCTTATTAAGTATCACAATTTATTCCATGAATAAAAAATATTATATTTTATTTCAGGCATGGTTATGAAATTTTTAGTTGATATTCTCATACCGTTATTCATATGTTAGGTTTAACGGATAAATAAAATCTCCTCTTTTTACAATCACTCAACATCTATTAAAACCATTTCTTATATTTCACTTCCGTGAGTCTTGATTAATTGTTTTATGTATGAAATGTCTAATAAGGGTTATAGTAATGATTAACATATAGTAAGACTATATATATATTATGAATATGTTGTTTCAGAGTACATTTTTTCAAAATACAAAATCAATATGATTTTGGAGTTTTTCATAATTTCATTTAATGAATATTTATCAGTTCATATATAATGAATATGTTTGATAATTTTGGATCACTATATTTTATTCCCCATTCATGATATTAGATGCATATTTTTATAAAGGATGACGTGTTTATTAGAGGGGAGATTTCACAAACATTTTGCGTTTGAAATTTTTGGATGTTGTTCCACATTATTTGCTACCATTGAGGTATTTTAAACTATGATCACTTTATTAGGTTGGTCCAGCTTTGTTCCGGAGGAGGGGAGAAGAAGTTATAAGTGGAAATTATAGTGATTAAACTCATCCTAAGATATTATAATTAAACCATGGAGCATATATCCATCAAGGTCATATGGGTCAAGAAGAAGGTTGTGGTTAGTTTCATGGTTGAGTTTTAACAAAGCATGGTGAGTAGAAAGTCATTAATGGTATCAATTGAAAACTTTTTACTTTGTCTTTTTCATTTATTGATTCATGTGTTACACATTCCATCATATCACCAAACATAGTCTATGAATTGATACATGAAGGGTTATCCACTTCTACATCCCTTGTAAATGACTATGGGATTGAGAGGTCGAGTTTATCTATATGAAATATGTTGAGACTATGACTAAGTGGTAGGGGAAGCACTTATTTGGGGGTGACACCTATGTTTTGTATATAGCTGTATGATATTATCCTTATCATGGAAAGGCTATATTCGGTGTACACAATCGTTGATTTCCTCGAGATACATATCATGTTCATTGAAATACAGAGACATCATATTGTGTTTTTTGGTGGTCAAGAAGATGAGATGGATCATTGGCATGTTCCACCCTTGTCTAAATTGATTTATGAGAAAATAATTAGTTTTAAAATGTTTAAAAGTCAGTTTTTCCATGGTTGTAGAAGAGTACATTGATGTATTCCCTGAGGACGTTGTGGTGTTACCCCCTCAATGGGAGATCAAGAATTGTATGGAGCTATAACTAGGAATTTTCATAATCATAATGTCTTCATATAGGATATATTCATCTAAATTGGATCATATGATAGTATAGGTCGATGATCATTTATAGTGATATTTTTTCGGCTAAGCATGTCACTATGGGGTGCACTAAATTTGTTCACGAAAATGATTGATGGTAGTATTTGTCTCTATATTATTAATCCTTAATAAAATCAAGTTACATTGATGAATCACTATCTAATTTAGTATATTAATGATTTATTAGATCAATTTATATTAACTAGATGACTCTCGAAGATTGAAATCTGATCATTATATCATCAGATCCAAGTAAATGATCAGGATATCTTGTCAACCACTTTTAAATGTTATTATGAAAATTATGAGTTAATTGTGATATAATTTAGTGTGATGAATGCTCAAAATATGTTCATGTGAATGATAAAAATATTGTTCCGAGACATCCTATATCTGATTGTGGCTCCTTCAATATCCTTGACTTGAATTTACAAGCTATTTTTATGAACTCACTACTTTCAAGAAGCTTTTAAATACGTAATGTATATGCCAGTAAATTATCTTATCATTTATTTTCTATTGGAGGTGGTTTAGTTTCAGGTTTTCTATGACACTTCATATATTTTCTTGGGAATTTTATTGATATATAATAGTTTAGTTGAGTTTTATGGGACTCTTATGTCTAAATGAATCTAACTGTTTCACACAAGGACTTAAGGTGGAAGTTAATTTTTTATTAAATTATGTGGAGGTATTAACTCATTTTTCAAGGATTTTTTATTTTCAAAAATCCCAGGAGCCTAGGGAATGTATTCACCTATCATGAAATGAACTTGTTACAATGAAAGTGGATAAAAATCATATATGGTTATCAAATTAATATCTATATTACACTACAAAATCTTAGTGTTGAAGTTGATGTGTAGAGAAGGAAGTCACATAGTGATGTTGTTCAGAATTTTGAAAATCATGGAGAGTAATGAGAAATATATTAGTGATGAATGGAAATTTTGGAGAGGTTATTGAAAGAGGTTATATTTTTCATATGATAGTGAATTATTCTTTGGTGTAGTGAGTAGGGTGGTTATTGTGCGGGAATTCAGAGGGGGAGGTCTGGTGAGACTATTTTTTTGGTGGTGATTACCGTAATGGTTGGTCTAGGTATGGCCATGATTAATTTTATTTCATTAGTGGCTTTTCATTCCCTTAGTGATGCATGACATGGTTATTTTTGAGTTTGTTAACCCACCCTCACTAATACATCATGGTGTGACAACTATATATTATGCTATAAGAGGACATCTCTCAGGGCATTGGTATAATTATATAGTTTCATAGATTACATCACATTGTTTAGTTTGGATAATGGTGAAGGATCAACACTATGTACCAGGTGGATTTCTTCAGCCATTAAATGTTCCTCAGTTAATGCCATAGAAAATATTTTTTTGATATTCTAACAATATTACTGTGATTATAGAAATGAAATAATATTTTATGGGTGATTGTGGACCATTTGTTTTAATAGAAATATTAATAATAATAGAGTTGATATAAATGAAGGATTTATTGAGTATTACATGGAGAAGCTTGTATCACTCAATGGAGTCCTGAGTATGATCAACTTTTCTAATGATGTTTGTTTGACCTCCATGGTGTGAAAAGGTCTCCTGCATGATTTTTAATCTCATATGTTATTTAGTAAAATTTTCTATATGTATATGGAATCTAAAATAACAGAGACCATCCAAACTCTTGGGGACATGTTGTGAACATATGTTGTGAATTTTGGATGTTATTCGATAAGGCACCTACCATTGGTCATGTTTAAGAAAAATTACTCCGACATTAGTAAGGAACAATTTGTATCCTCGAATGTATATATTTTTTATTCTTTGTTTAGAAATAATGATTTTAGATAGTCATTGATTCCCATTATGGAACTTGTATAAACCATTACAAATATGGTTCATGTGAATATCTAAATGATAAAGGGAGTAAAGGATCATTATATTTTCTACTCATACTATTGAAATAGAAATATGGAGGATGAAATTGGGGATCAATTCTTCATGATGGTATCTTCTCATCATGTGAAATTTTGGATTTTTCCTTGGAGTGTGATATCTCTCAAATTTTTTTGGGCCTTTCGAGAAGATGACTCATGTTATATATGTTGTGTGCCAGATATATATTTACCTAAGTATGATCCAAATGGATGAGGCATTTCTATTTTATATATTCTCTATTAGCTACATAATGACTTTGACACTATTGATTAGTGTTATATCGACATTGATAATGATTCCACATTTTAGGAACTAACTATGTAAGTCCATTACCAAGAGGAGAAGGTGTTGATCATGAATTTAATTATTTTATTTAATTTTCTTTGCTAACATATTTGAATGGAGTATAGTACCTAGGTGTGTGAGTTATAGATATTCACTTAGTGAACTGAGATGTTTGGAAATCAATTATCCTATTGTGTTGATTATTTTTTGTCAAAGAACATTATCTATTTTATGATATGGTTCAATATTCATTAATTACAATGTTATTTATAGGATATAATTTGATAGGTATATCCAATGGGAGAGTATTTGGGAGCATTTTTTTTGATCATTATCTTTGCACCTGATTCCTTTAGGTAGGGTCGTTCTTCTCCAATGATGGGAATATTATTGATAGGAATCTAATTGTGTGGATGTTCATATAAACTTTTTATATTTCCATCTCTTCAGGATTAATTTTTTATTTCTCAATGACCTGAATTGTTTGAGAGATATCGACCATTAGATTATAAATCATTCTGGCCATTCCTTTGTTTTTCATGAGGCTCAGTTGTGTAGTGTGGGATCTTATAGGTGTTCTAGATTCAAGAGAGGTGATTTAACTTTCAAATGGGCACCATATCATGGTTATATGATTTTAAGAGTTTTTGTGGACGACCATGTTGTTTTGGTACACCCTGGAAAATGCCATTTCTTTTCAAGTGACTTGGCACACTTCTTATTTCTATGTGTCTTCTCTCTGAAATGGCCAGTTGAATAATAACCAATGAGGAATTCTTGTCAAGCCTAGTTCCATGGATGGATGGTTTTCTAAAATGGGTAATGTCCAACACAATTCCCATGGAATTTATCATGGTACGGGAGAAACACACTAGAATGGGTAACACATCAAAAATAAACACAAATTAGGCTAATGTGTTTAATGTCACAACCATGGTCAGGTCATGGTAATATCCATGGTGTTGGACAGAAAGTTGTTTGAACATCTGAAACAACCAAAAATAATCATATATTTTCACCTGTTCAAAATGATAATTTTTTAATGAGTTAAGAGGGTTTATATGTGTGATTTCAATTTTATATATCCTTTTAATTAATCAACCAATTATCCACTTCCTTAAATTAATTTTATTTAATGATTTACTCGAAAAAGTATAGATTTTTTGAGTAATTTCCTCATATACATTTTATTGGGATGAATTGATGTCAATTATTTATTGGTACTTTCTGTATTATTTAGTAGTGCCTGACTCTTTGAGTTTCTATACAATTTTTTATAGAGAATCACACTCTTTTATTTATAAAAACGTCCCATTATTCTATTTTTCTTAAATTCTTATCTTTTTTCCTTTTCAAAAATTTCACAACAATTAGAGGACATATTGTGGATGTTAATGAGGATGGTTTGATAGTTATTTGTGGATTATAGGTTCTGAGTAGTCTTCCTTTGGATTCGTGGTTTTTCTTCCTATCATGGATAAACATTGTTAGTACTTTATAATGAGAATACCATTTAATTTTTATATAACAATAGAGGATACATCATTTCCCCTATTATTATATCTTTATTAATAAAGTTATGTAAATTTATGTATTTTGTTAGTGATGAAATTTTCATTCATAAAGAATAAAATATATTTAATAACAAAACTTGTTTTTTTAAATAAATTTCTTATGTTTCCACCATAATAATTTTTTCTATCTTGTTTTTATATATTTTTTCTATATTTTTTATGATATAGTTGTAATATTTTTTATGTTGTATTATAACTTCTGTGTTACGATGAAATGGATAGATAACATAGAGGTAGTAAATTTTTTGGTAAAATATTAAATAGGAATATATAAATTGAATTTTTTTCCTATAATTTCATGAAAATTAATTTGATTCATGATTTAGGTTAAATAAAATCATATTATCATATGAAAATTAATTTTTTACAAATAACATGTATCTGGAATTAATATTGGATAAATTAATATGTGTCATTTTAATTGAAAATGTTATTCTTTACTGATTAATGGAACTAGATGTTATTCTTGGAAGCATGTTTAAATAATTTATTTATTTAAATACTTCGTTCCATATATTACTTGGGTTTGTTACGAGTGATAAATAACTGTATTAATTATTAAATATAATGGACGTGTTTTTTGGTAAAGATAGATTTTTGAGCATGATAAATCTTATTTTCTTGTCAAGGACTGATGACTTGTTTTAGGGCCTAAATACTATTTTACCTTTTATTTTCGAGTTACATGGTTTTTGTCTCATGATTGTATCTTGGGGATGTTATTTTATGTGAACATGAAATGGTAGATAGTTGGTGAGACATATGAGGGGTGGTCTGAGGTTGTGGAAGTAGTTGTAACTAGTGATGGTTGGATTGATTAATGGTGATATGATTGGTGGGGTAGGGATGACACTACTATTGATCAAACCCTTCAAACATAGCCATTTACATTGTTTTATATAAGATATGATATTTCTTTATGAAACTACTTACAAAGGAAGAAATATAGCATTATTATTTCATAATTACATTATTCGCTACATGAAGAAACATGTTGTTCATAGTTATGCATATATTTTATAGAATCTTAGGATTAGTGATATTGTACATGAAATTATGGAATTTAAAAAAATTAAAAATGGTTTAACCCATGGGGTTTGTGAGTTATTTACCATCAATGATGATAATCATAAGAAATAATGGGATTGGATGGTTAATGTGTTTATGTAATGAAAACCAGTTTATGATAATTTTAAAGAAACATTTAATATGTTTTTGATAATAATTAATGTATTTTGACATATATAATTGAAATAAATAATAGAAATTATTTTTGTAATATTTTTCTGCTTATAAGATATCAAAATCACTGTGGGAGTATCCAGTTTTCCAAGTGATGATTTCCACAATTGCGCCTAAAATTGTGTTTTTAACCTAGATTTATTGTGAGATATATTATATATCATGTATATTAGGTTATTTCTTAAAGAACCCCATATATTTTTTCCAGATGAGTAATATACAATGATATTTGGGGGGAGGTGTTCCCCAACATATAGGTTAGTAAGGAACAAATTGTTGAATACCAACTTTGGCCCTGATTTCTTCTCTTGTTAGTATTATATGTTGGTTTTAATTGTGGTAACGGTTCAATATATGGGTGTATATGGTTGTGATTCCTTTTAGTTATTTGTAAAAAAAATTGGGATATAATATCCAATGAATTATTATTAGAATTTCATGTGTTTTATGTTGTGGCATGATGTATAATACATGATATAAGAGATATGGTGGATCCTAGAAACAATATAGTTAATATTTGGAGATGAATCTTGGGATTATGAGATGTTGTGATGCATGTGGCTCTCAGTTTGTGACAATGAGATGTTTTGATAAACATGGTTTATTGTATGATACAAAAGCCCAGGTTTTATTATGTATGCATAATTTTGGAATGATATGGATCTAGAGAAGAAATATTAGGTAAGTGTGTAAATATATTTGTCAAATGGTAGCGGGGTTCCTTCATTTATATTATGATTGTTATTATATTATTACTTGACTTTGATAAATGGTGGAAAATCCATGGTAAGGGTTGGAAATTTTCATACATATTTTTGGGAAATGTTCGTTTCACATGTTGGTCACCGAGACATAGTATTATTTAATTATATTTTTCAGAAGAGGATGTAGGGAGGATCCAACTAAGTATAAAAGTTATTCTCACCATTAATATATATAAACTATTATTAGGATCATAGGAGATGTTTACCAATTAGGATGGACATTACTGGATAGTAGTGTTTTTAAGAGAACATTCATCATCAAGGTGACTCTCGTAGAAATTTATTCTAGAATATATTGTTATCATATATTTATTCTTCTATATTCCATTACATTCTTGTTTGAGATGAATTTTTATAAATTTTTATGATAATTATTTGTTATGTGTTTCATCATTACCTCTAATTACTAAAGTGTTCGAGCTTAATTCCTCGTATTTGATTAAGCGTTGTACGCTATGTTCATGTCACAAACTCATGGAATTTTATTGTTGGTAATTGAGTTTAATTATCCCTCATAATTCGTTGTCATCTATTGGGCAAAAAACTCTCATGGAATCAATGAATCATTTTAAGGTGATTGTGTTTGTTCACAAAGTGGATATCTGTGTTGTGATTGTTGACAAAGAAAACCATGACATGGAAATTTTTTGAAAAATGGGATTTCTTTGTGGTTTGTAAAGTTCAAGGGCGATGGTTGATGATCCATGTTTCATTCAAGAATGTCAAAAAATGAATGGTTGATCTAGTGGCGGTACAAAAAAGTGCAGATACATGGTGGTGCCATTTTCCAGAGTATGACAAATTATTGGGCCTGAAAATCGACAAATGGAGAAATTGGTTTTTGAAAAGGGACTTGCAAGCCATTGACATGAAGAGGAGGAAACTTGTGCGCCATATTTTTTCAAGATCAAAAGATCAAAATATGGCAAATGGACAATGGGATCCCATGTTTTAGGGTTGGTCGCGCAAGTGATTTGCGCCGAAGAGACTAGGGTGGTGAGACATGTGCTTTGAGGGGAGACTTGTGCGTCATCATGCTGGGTGTCCAAATGCCTATAAATAGTGGTAAATCCCTCCTCATTCTGTATGAGTTCAAAACATAAAGTAAATTAGAGCTCCCGTAGCACAGGTTTTGTGGTCACAAAAGTTTTGTGTGGTCATGCTAGTAGAAGTTGCACACCAGTTGTTTGTTGCATGCCCAAGGAGGTTTGGGAGAGAAAGGAAGGGAGTCACCCATGTTTGGAGTTGAATAAGGAGGTGTCGTAAAAGTAGTTTGCTGACACTTTCATGCAATGTTTTGAAGAAGCGCGATAGTTGGTGGGTGTGTGTCAATAATGGTTTGGGCGTAAAAGGGTGTGAGTCACGCAAGTGGTTGAGGTGGACTTGCGCGCCAGTTGTGTAACACCCGAGAATTTTATGAGAAATATTTTGTTTTTATAAATAATCAAAAGGAATCTTTCACAACACACAACACTATCTTGTCTTTCTTTACATGCAACCACGGCCTTCCTCGATAGCTTGTGTCGTACGCAATACCGAGTTTCACTAAACAATGATATGCTATTAAAATATTATTAAAACTAGCCGTTATGAATAGTAATAACCACTTTTTGAAATTTAATAAATTTTATTTTTCAAAATGGACTTCATTTTTGGATTCGGAATATCAAAATTAGCCTAGGGTGAAATTTTGGTATTTTTCTGAAAACTTTCAATTTTTTATGAATAGTAAAACCACTAAGTGGTAGTTAAAAAAATGAATTTTTCATAAAACTTAATTTTACCGCTTCTGTGAGTAGAATTTCGAAAATACGAGAGACACAGTTAATATCAAGGACTAAAATGTGGTTCATTGAGATGAATATAATTTTTGGTGAACATTAACTTTTTACTTTTTTTACCACGGTTAAAAGTAAAACGGGTAATTAAGGGTAAAGGTGTTATTATTATTACCCTAACACATGTCCTAATTCTATTGGATAAGTGTAATTAGATAAAAAACAACCTTATGAATAAAATATGACCATTTAGGCCCACTTGGATTAGATTAGGACATTAATTATTAATTTATTTAAAGAAGGGTTAAAATATTTAAAATCAAAGTTTATTAAGTAAATAATTTTTAATATGGGGTTATACATAAGATAAATTCTACTATAAATCTTCATTATAAAGATAAACAATTTACTTCATAATGGTATTTTATTTGTAATTTTTAGACATTAAATAAGTTAATTTATTTATGACACAACGATGATGCAGTAATTATCTTATTAATGAAATATTGACATAATTGATGTTATAAATAACCAAATAAATATAATTTGAGACTCATTAAGAATTAAAATAATTTTATAGGTTCCTATGACATGTTAGTTTTGATTTAATTAACTTGTTTCGAACTAATCATTCTGTTATGATTTTCACAAAAATCAATTACGAAATAGTGTAAAAATTGACATAAAATAGTTTTTAAGACAAATATTATATTATTAATTGATATTTTATTCCTAAAAATATAAGGTCCGGCCAAATGACATAGATAAGGTTATATATATTAATAATAAACAACTTTGAGTTCGTTTGGCTTAATATAGTAAGCTTATTAACCTTATAGTGTAAAACAACAATAAGATACGGTAAAAGCTAAATTATTTAACTTAATGTTAAATCTAAATGATAAGGTTAAAATAGGAACATAAACTTGTCAAACATCTATTGGATGATAGGATTTCGACCCATACCCACCTTATCATCTAAATAAATCAATTTGGAGATATTAATAACCGAATATTACTTTATAATAAAATAATAATTTTTGTTCTTCCAAAGGTGCCCCTATCCTCCCTTATAAAAGGGCACCTCATCCCTCTCTTCCTCACACCACGTTGAGCCTTCAATCTCGGCCAACCCCTACCAATTTATCCTCTCCACTTACCTAGATACATCCTAGAGGTCCTAGCCTTCTTCAAAGACCAATTTTAGTGCCCTAAAAGGAAGTCTCAAAGTAGCGCTTCAAAGAAGAGGTAATGTCTGTTTCCGATTCTTTCATCTTTATTTCTTCTTCCACTTCTTCTTATTTAGTTTTCTCATTATGAAGTAATAACATCAGTATCACTCATATAATTATATGTCATTATAAGTATGAAACATCCCTATTTCACCATCTATCCAACCTACAGAAAACGAAATCACCGCGCGTGCGTGCTTACGGAATACCGTCTCCACGCCGTGGTGTAATCTATTTTCCACCACCACCTTACTTGGATGGGTATAATGGTGTAAATAATGAATATATATGATTAGTTTAATGTTATATTGATTCTGAAATAGTATATATACACTCTAATACAATTTCATGATCATGGGAATGATATCATCGCTCGTGCGTACGTACGGAATACCGTCTCCACGATGTGATGCGACTCGTTCTACATGATCTTCATTTCATAATGATTATATAAATGAATTGAATGAATGAATATGATATATATTACACTAATAACATTCTGTAAATGAGGTATATATAACCTAAAAAGAAGAATAAGAATTTATTCGACAAAACACGCATAAGAACAAAAAGTAATAAACACCCGAATAACAAGTAGCAATGAAATATTACTAATAATAAGCTAAGAATATAACCACATATCATATCATAAAAATAAGTATGATTCCGGAATAATTCAATAACATTATTGAAATCATTATACAGGAGGTTCGGACACTTACGAAGAAAATTGGACCTAATGTAAGGAAAAATATCACAATCTCATTTTTATCCGAGATTGTTTATACTTTGGTATTTATTGGGGTGTATTTTAGCATCCACGTCCATGTTCCCTCAATATGTAATATTGTTTACATCAACCTATAATTTTTTAAATACAAATTTACCCTTTGGTGAGTATTTAGTAAAGGATATGAAAGGAATCTTTTGTCATTTTTCGTACGAGGTACTTTTTGACTTTCCCAACAAAAGTACGAGAAGAATTTTTTTTACTTATACGGCATGAATGGATTTTGAAAACATTATTTCCAAGAATATTCCTTTACATGTTTTTACATTTATTTTTAATCAACTTCTTTTATCTTGAAATTGTATAACATGTTAAGAAAGGATAATGTTTTTGAATTAGAAAGGATATTTTCCTCAAAAATTGAGTTCAAGTGTTTTATCAAAATTATTTTACATCTATGATAATATAGGGTTCTATTTCTATCCCTATTATTACATTAATTTGATTATGTTGTGATGGAATTATTTTTATGAATTCTTTTATCTTATATGAAATTTTTTATGATGTCATGTTGTTTAAGAATTTTATTTCAATTACATGGGTTATGCAATGATGTATGATTTATGATTTTGTGGCACACATAAGAATGGTATCATTATGATATGGGTGGGACCTATATCTCCCTCTAATGCATTGGGTAATGATTTTATATCTCATGAGATAGATATGGCTGGAACGGCAGGTTAAACCGGTTCAGTGAAACAGGACTGAAACGAGGAGTGAACTCGGTTCAGAAATGGACTTTGTCCACTAAGATAGTCTTGGCAATGAGTCTTGACTAATAAGAAATGATTCTCTATGATTATGTGTTTATGCCACAAAGTTTCATGTTTTAAGTTATGATTTTTGGAATTACATTTCACTACCATGATTTATCCCATGTTATGAAAATTATTATCTCTTTTGCAGTGTAAGATTTCCAAAATGTTATGTTCTTATGAATTTGATATGTTTGATATTTCTTTCGTTTACCCTTACTGAGCATTTGATCTCACCCTTTTGTATGTTTTCTTTTCCCCAGGTCAGTAAGAATGATATTAAGTAGGGTATGCCAAAAAGGGACTCTAGATATGATGAAATAAATGGGAGACAACGTAGATGTTTTATGAACTAGTTGTTTATGTTTCCCATTTTCTAAAGACACTATACTTATACGGTCCTTTCCTGGTATTGTTATATTTTGTAATAAGTGTGCATACATTTTGATGTAATAACAATGTATGTAATGTATGGGTCATTATAGTTGGTATCAGAGGAATGGTATAGTCAACCTTTGGAAACTAGGATATGAAAGCCTTAGTAAGAACCCTAAGGATAGGTCTATGCATAGAACAGAGTCTTAGTGTTTTAGAAATGGCCATGAATAACCTAGTATAAGACCTTATGTGTGAAATTTTATTCTTGATTGTGTGGTTTTCCTATTATAATTAGTGTTGCTCACACTATTCTTCTTGGTTTTAGTCAACGGATGGAACCTGAAGGAACCGTGTTAATGTGGAATGCGACGGGCAATGCAATGATTGTCCCCCTGAGCAACCAAACATTATGGGAGATGGAATGAAAAATCTTGTAGCCATGCTCACACAACTTTATCAAGCTATGAATCATGCAGGACTTCCAAACGAGCAAAGGATAAATCAACATTCTATTGAATCCTTCATGAGGCAGTGTCCACCGTCATTCAGCGGGTCTACTGATCCATTAGTTTCTGAACAATGGATCAGTACTACTAAAAAGATATTTTCAGTTCTTCAATGTTATGAACATGGTAACGTCATCTTAGCATTGTATCCTTTGAAAGGTGATGCTGATCAATGGTGGAATATTATCAAGAATATGAGGCAAAGAGATGAAATTGAGTCCATGGAATGGGACGAGTTCAAGAACTTATTTTTTAGTATGTACTTCCCTCGTATTCTCTGAACAAAGATGGAGATAGAGTTTCTTGAACTTAAGTAAAAGGATGATGAATCTGTTGGTACCTATGAAGCATATTTTACAAGACTTGCAAGGTACGCTTTTGGTATTATTATCCAACCCGAGAGTAAGATCGATCGATTCTTTAGTGGCTTAAAACCAAGTCTTTGAAGGGCGTTAGCCATAAGGGACTTCAATAGATACTAGGAAATCGTTCGATGTGCTCTCAAAGTTGAGATGGAGATTGGATTAACCCATCAATCATATGGGTTTGATAAGAAGAGGAAAATGGAATTCAAAGGAAAATCTAAAGAGCACACTGAAAAAAAGATGAGCTTTCCCTTATGCTCAAAGTGTGGAAAGAAACATGGAGGTAGTTGTATTAAAGGGAAAAGTAAATGTTTCAAATGTGGAAATGAAGGTCATCGGTCATTTTAATTCCGCAATGATGGGATGAAGATGTATAATGATGCAAACAATGGAAGGGACAGACAGAATTAACCTACTACACTTCAATGTTTCAAGTGCAAGGAGAGGGGGCATTATGCCAATAAATTCCCTAATCCAAGGGTTGATGATGATGGTCGATGTCAACAAACTCTTAAGGCTAAAGACAAAGTAATGTCACATGAAATTTCTATCAGCGATGTGGAGCACGATAAAGATGTGGTGAAAGGTTCCCTTACCATCCACTCTAAAGGAGTAAATGTTTTATTTGATTCTGGATCCATGCAATCCTTTATTTCTGAAGAAGTTTCTATGGATATCACTGTATTACCTAAACAATTAGATGTTGAGTTATTTGTGACAACCCCTAATGGCACAACAATAGCATCAAAAGTTTATAATTCTTCTCCAATTTATGTTTGTGGGAAAGTGCTTCCTGCAAATCTTGTGATCTTTCCTATAGTAAAATTTGATGTGATTCTTGGCATGGATTGGCTTTCTTTATATGGAGCTCATATTAATTGCTAAATAAGGGAAGTCACATTTCATATTCCAGGTCAATCTATGATCATCTATCGATGCAAGGACGAACATAACCTTCCAGTGGAAATTTCACCCATCTTATGGGACTTGATTCCACTAAATTTATGTTATTTAACTCAAATGGTTGGAGAGAAACTCACGATTAAGAATATGCCCATTGTACGAGAGTTTGATGATGTCTTTCCGATGGAATTGTCGGTTCTTCCACCAAATCGTGAAGATGAGTTTTCAATAGAACTCATACCGGGTGATTTACGTATTTCAAAGAAACCTTATAGAATGGCCCCAATTGAGTTGCAGGAATTGAAGAAGCAACTCCAAGAGAATCTTGATAAGGGGTTCACACGCCCTAGTGCGTCTCCTTGGGGAGAACCTGTTCTGTTTGTTAAAAAGGAAGATGGATCAATGAGACTTTGCATTGATTATTGAGAACTCAAAAAGATCACTATCAAGAACAAATATCCTCTCCTGCACATTGATGACTTAATTACCAACTACTATGAGCTCAATAATTTTCCAAGATTGATCTTCGTTCAGGGTATCATCAATTAAGGGTCAAAAGGGAGGATATACCAAAGACGACATTCCGTACAAGGTATGGACACTATGAATTTATAGTGATGCCATTTTTTCTTATTAATGCCCCTGCTATCTTCATGGATCTGATGAATAGAGTCTTTAGAGACTATCTTGATCAGTCTGTTGTAGTCATTATAAACGATATTCTTTTATATTCAAAGAGCAAGGAAGAACATGAAGATCACTTGAGAATTATATTGAATACCCTGAGAAAGGAGAAGCTTTATGCCAAATTTACCAAGTGTGAATTTTGCCTTCAAAGAGTTTCATTTTTCGGTCACATAATCTCAAAAAAGGGGATATCTGTGGATCCAGCAAAAACAGAGGTTATCGAAAGACGGTCGAGACCAACAATAGTAACTGAGATCCGAAGTTTTCATGGTTTGGCTGGATATTATCAACTTTTTGTGAAATATTTTTCACGATTATCTATTCCACTCACCAGGTTGACTCGGAAAGGAGTTAAGTTTGTTTGGATGAAGGAATGTGAAGAGAATTTCAAGGAGTTGAAAAGAAGGTTATCTAGTGCACCTGTTATCACACTGCCTTGTAGTGGAGAAAGGTTTGTGATCTATAGTGATGCATCCAAGAAGGGATTGGGGAGTGTTCTAATGCCAAATGATATGGTGATAGCTTATGCCTCACGACAGTTGATAATCCATGAGCAAAATTACCCAACTCATGATTTGGAGTTAGCTGCGGTAATCTTTTCATTAAAGATTTGGAGACATTATCTTTATGGAGAAAGGTGTGACATTTATACTGATCATAAAAGTTTAAAGTATATTTTCACACAAAAGGAGCTGAATATGTTCCAAAGAAGATGGTTGGAGCTAATTAATGATTTCGACTACTCAATCCATTACCAACCTGGGAAAGAAAACAAGGTGGAAGATGCATTAAGTCGACAAGACCATCCCTGTTTATCCATGATGAGGATCACAAAAGATCCAATATTTATGGGTTTACAAAGGATGGATCTTGGAATTATAATGGAAGGGGGAAAATCTTATGTTTCTCAAATGAATGTTCAACCATCTATACATGTGAAGATTAAAGAGGCGCAGAAATATGATGTAGAGTTACAAAAGAAGGTGAGAAATATTTCTGAATTCAACCTTAATTATGATTGGATAATAAAGTTCAGGATTCAGGTTTGTGTTCCTCCCATCCCGGAATTAAAGAAGGAGCTGCTGGATGAGGCTCATAGTTCTTCATTCTCTATTCATCTTGGAAGCACGAAGATGTATAGGGACCGGAATGAGTAATTCTGCTGGGATGGCATGAAAAGAGATGTTGTTGAATATGTCTCTTGATGCTTGGTTTGTCAGCAAGTTAAAGCTGAGAGACAGAAGTCTAAGGGGATGTTACAACCATTACCCATACACAAATGGAAATGGGAAAACATCACTATGGACTTTGTCACCGGACTTCCTAAAATATCCAAAGGAAATAATGCTATCTGGGTCATAGTTGATCGTCTTACAAATTCTTCACACTTCATTGCTATTATAGAGGATTTCTCTCTGGATCATCTTTCTAGGATATATGTAAAAGAAGTGGTAAGATTGCATGGGGTACCACATTCTATTATATCTAATCGTGATCTGAGTTTTACCTCAATGTTCTGGCGAAGTCTACAGCATACTCTGGATACAGAGTTGAGTTTCAGCACTGTTTATCATCCTCAGACTGATGGTCAGTCTGAGAGGACAATTCAAACTCTAGAATATATGTTGAGATCTTGCTCTATGGATTTCAAAGGTGGTTGGGATCAACACCTACCTTTGGTGGAATTTTCTTATAATAATAGCTTTCACTCAAGTATTCATATGGCTTCTTATGAAGCTCTCTATGGAATGAAATGCAGGACACCAACTTGCTGGGATGAAGTTGGGGAAAGAAAGCTATTAGGACCTGATCTTGTTGATGAGATGGCAGAAAAGGTCTGATCTATTCAACAACACATAAGAGAAGCTCAGAGTCGGTAGAAAAGTTATGCCGACAACCGAAGAAAAGGCCTAGAGTTTTAAGTGGGTGATAAAGTGTTCTTACGAATATCTCCCTAGAAGAGGGTCATGAGATTTGGAAAGAAGGGGAAGTTGAGCCCTAGATATATTGGTCCTTTCGAAATACTGGATCATGTTGGAAAGGTAGCTTACCGATTGGCGCTTCCACCGAATCTCTCTCAATTTCACGATGTCTTCCATGTGTCTCTCCTGAGAAAGTACATACCTGATCCTTCACATGTACTCAGCTCATATGTTGTACCGCTGGAGCAAGATCTTTCTTATGAAGAACAACCAATAGAGATTCTGGATCGTAGCGAAAAAGTCCTACGAAACAAGACCCATCGCTTGGTGAAAGTTTTATGGAGGAACCACCAGTTAGAAGAAGCTACATGGGAGCTTTAGGATATAATTAGGGAAAGGTATCCTCATCTATTTGTTACAAAGTGATGAATTTCGAGGGCGAAATTCATTTTAAGGGGGGTAGAATGTAACACCGGAGACTTTTATGAAAAATATTTTGTTTCTATAAATCATCAATAGAATCTTTCACAACACACAACACTATCATGGCTTGCCTTACACGCAACCACGGCCTTCCTTGATAGCTTGCGTCGTCTGCAATATCGAGTTTCACTAAACAATGATATGCTATTAAAATATTATTAAAACTAGCCGTTATGAATAGTAATAACAACTTTTTGAAATATGACAAATTTTATTTTTCAAAATGGACTTCATTTTTGGATTTGGAATATCAAAATTAGCCTAGGGTGAAATTTTGGTATTTTTCTGAAAATTTCAATTTTTGATGAATAGTGAAACCTCTAAGTGGTAGTTAAAAAAATGAATTTTTCATAAAACTTAATTTTACTGCTTCTGTGAGTGGATTTTCGAAAATCTGAGATACACGGATAATATCAAGGACTAAAATGTGGTTCAATGAGAAGAAAATAATTTTTGGTGAATAGTAACTTTTTACTTTTTTTAACCACGGTTAAAAGTAAATAGGGTAATTAAGGGTAAAAGTGTTATTATTATTACCATAACACATGTCCTAATTCTATTGGATAAGTGTAATTTGACCGAAAACAACCTTAGGAATAAAATATGACCATTTAGGCTCACTTGGATTTGATTAGGACATTTATTATTAATTTATTTAAAGAAGGGTTAAAATAGTTAAAATCAAAGTTTAATAAGTAAATAATTTTTAATATGGGGTTATACATAATATAAATTCTACTATAAATATTAATTAGAAAAATAAAAAAAATTTCCTACATAATGGTATTTTATTTGTAATTTTTAGACATTAAATAATTTAATTTATTTATGACACAACGTTGATGCAGTAATTATATTATTAATGAAATATTGACATAATTGATGTTATAAATACCCAAATAAATGTAATTTGAGACTTTTTATGAATTACACTAATTTTCTAGGTTAACATGACATGTTAGTATTGATATAATTAACTTGTTTCGAACTAATCATTCGTTTATAATTTTCACAAAAATCAATTACTAAATAGTGTCAAAATTGACATAAAATAGTTTTTAAAACATATATTATATTATTAATTGTTATTTTATTCCTAAAAATCTAAGGTTTGGACAAATGACTTATATAAGGTTATATATATTAATAATAAACAACTCGGGGTTCGTTTGGCTTGATATAGTATGTTTATTAAGCTTACAGTGTAAGAAAACAAGAAGACACTGTGAAAGTTAAATTATTTAACTTAATGTTAAATCTAAATGATATGTTTAAAATAAGAACCTAAACTTGTCTAAATTCTATTAGATGAGAGTATTACGACCCATCCCCACCTTATATTTGAAATAAATCAATTTGGAGCTATTAAAAACCGAAATTGACTTTATAATAAAATAATATTTTTAGTTATTCCAAAGGTGCCCCTCTCCTCCCTTATAAAAGGGCACCTCCCCCCTCTCTTCCTCACACCACATTGAGACTTCAAGCTCTGCTAACCCCGGCCAATTTCTACTCCCAACTTCCCTAGAGACATCATAGAGGTACTGGTCTTCTTCAAAGACCAATTTTAGTGCCCTAAAAGGAAGTTTTATAGGAGCGCTTCAAAGAAGAGGTAATGTCCTTTACCGATTCTTTCATATTTATTTCTTCTTCCACTTCTTCTTCTTTAGTTGTTTAATTATGAAGTAATAACATCAGTATCACTCATATTCTGATATGTTATTATAAGTATGAAACAACCCTATTTCACCATCTATACATCTTACAGAAAATGAAATCATCGCGCGTGCGTACGTACGGAATACCGTCTCCACGCCGTGGTGTAATCTATTTTCCACCACAACCTTACTTGTATCTGTATAATGGTGTAAAGAATGAATATATATGATTATTGTAAATTTATATTGATTCTGAAATAGTATATATACACTCCAATACAATTCCACGATCATGGGAATGATATCATCGCTCGTGCGTACGTACGGAATACCGTCTCCACGATGTGATGCGACTCATTCTACATGATCTTCATTGCATTGTGATTATAAAAATGAATTGAATTAATTAATTAATATATATTACAATAATGCCATTCTGGAAATGAGGTATCTATAACATAAAAATATGAATAAGAATTTATTCGACAAAACACGCATAAGAACAAAAAGTAATAAACACCTGAATAACAAGTAGCAATGAAATATTACTAATAATAAGCTAAGAATATGACCACATATGATATCATAAAAATAAGTATGATTCTAGAATAAGTCAATAACATTATTTAAATCATTATACAGGAGGTTCAGAGACTTACAATGCAAAATGGACCTAAGTTAAGGGAAAATATCACAATCTCATTTTTATCCGTGATTGTTTAAACTTTGTTATTTACTGGGGTGTATTTTATTATCCACGTCCATGTTCCCTCAATATGTAATATTTATTACATCCACCTACAATTGTTTACATACAATTTTACCCTTCAGTGAGTTTTTAGTAAAGGATATGAAAGGAATATTTTGTCGTTTTTCGTACGAGGTACTTTTTGACTTTTCCGACAAAAGTATGAGAATTTTTTTTTTAACTTATACAAAATGAATGGATTTTTAAAAAATTATTTACAAGAAGATCACTTTACAATTTTAAAAGTTTATTTTTAATCAACTTGTTTTATTTTAAAATTTTATGACATGTTAAGAAAGGAAAATGTTTTTGATTTAGAAAGGATATTTTCTTTAAGAATAGAGTTCATGTATTTTATAAAAATTATTTTCCATCTAAGATAATATAGGATTCTGTTTCTATACCTATTATTACATGGATTTGATTATGTTGTGATAGAATTATTTTTATGAATTCCTTTATCTTATATTATTTGTTTTATGATGTCATGTTGTTTAAGAATTTCATTTTTATTACATGGGTTATGCAATGATGTATGATTTATGATTTTGTGGCACACATATGAATGGTATCATTATGATATTGGTGGGACCTATATCTCCCTTCAATTATTTGGGTAAAGTTTTTATATCTCATGAGATAGACATGGCTGGAATGGTAGGTTAAACCGATTCAGTGAAACAGGACTGAAACGAGGAGTGAACTCGGTTCAGAAATGGAATTTGTCCACTATGATATCTTGGAAATGAATCTTGACTAATAAGAAATGATTCTCTATGATTATTTGTGTATGACACAAGGTTTCATGTTTTATGTTATGATTTTTGGGATTACATTTCACTACCATGATTTATCCCATGTTATGAAAATTATGATCTCTTTTGCAGGGTAATATTTTCAAAATGTTATGTTCTTATGAATTTGATATGTTTGATATTCCTTTCGTTTACCCTTACTGAGCATTTGAGCTCACCCTTTTGTATGTTATCTTTTCCCCAGGTCCCGAAGAAGGATATTAAGTAGGATATGCCAAAAAGTTGCTCTGGATATGATGAAATATAAGGGAGACAACGTAGATGTTTTATGAACCAGTTGTTTATGTTTCCCAGTTTCTAAAGACACTATACCTCTATGATCCTTTCCTGGTTTTGTTATATGTTGTAATAAGTGTGCTTAAAATTTGAAGTAATGATAATGTATGTAATTTATGGGTCGTTATAAGTTGTTACTTGGGCACCAAGACTTGTGCACCGGCTTGGAGAAGGGTGAAAGGTATGGTTGAAGCACGACAGTGATTCAGGGCTGCATGAAAGCTACAATATTTCCAGATACCTTCATTGTAAAGTGAGATTCATCTACGGGTGAATGTTGGACATCTACAGAGAATCTACATACAACAGAAGATGTATATATTAGTGATAATGAAGAGACCTACAAGTATATAAACTGTGAGTGGATCCTTTCTAGAGTAGTGTGAGAAGGAAGAGGAAGAAGGTGATCCTCTTCACCGGGAGTGAGCCAGAGAGAGAGAAATAGGGAGTGACCCTTTGGAAAGCAGTGAGATGACCCTAAACATTGTAAAGGTAGTGAGCCTAGGAATAGAAGTGATCTATCCCAAACCTTGTAAACAGTAGTGTTCTTATAGTGGATTTGGTACATTGGCACATTGTCGGTGTATTCTCCTTGGATATATCCCAGTGAGGTTTAACCAAGTAAAATTGATGTGTCCTATGCATGCTTTTCTTTCAATTTATATTGTTCAATGGGAAAAAGAGAAAGAGTGTTTTTCTTTACAGTGAAACAATTTCAGAATGGGCTTTAATTTTAAATTTTTCATACCACGATTCACCCCATCCTCTCAGGGTATTCAGCCTAGTAGACCTAACATCATCTAGGGGTTGAGGTATCTTTGGGGGGGAAGGACATGAAAAACCATTTAATTATAATATTCCATGTTGGATTCATAGTTTATCAATTAATACAAAAAACACTATCCACAATAGTTTTATAGTTTAATATAAATAAAATATGTGATATATAATTATTTAATCCTAAATTTATTAACTATTATAATTTATGTGGTCCTTTCACTAATATTAATCCAAATGAAAACAACACAACATTTAATAATTCTTGAAAGTATTAAATTTTATTCTATCCTAATCAACACCAATGGTATTCCTATATCAATCTTGAACAAAGTATATGTCCCATATAAAATATGGCTCATAAGACCTTGAAAATTCAGTAAAAATATATATAATAACCCCCACAAAAATCAATATAAATTTATTTTATATTAAAAATGACATACACATTTCCTAGGGTTTTTATAATGACCATCCACCCCACAAATATATTTGTATATTTTTCATATTAGTAAACACTCTAGTACAAATGTTTTTGATAATTACTATATTAAGAGGTGTGTATGGAATTACTATCATATATAAACAAATAATTCATTTCTATTATAATAAATGTTATCAATATCATTCCATGAAATATTTTTATTGCTACTGTCCTTAAAATCTTAATTAATAAGGACATATTAAAAATTCAAAACTAATGATATTTTTGAAATAATTTTGAAAATGAAATTTTTATTAATGAAATTTTTTTATAACCTTAAAATATTGTATTTCAAAAGTGGAAATTGATATATCATTTTTATCATCATAATATTAACTATCAACATGGATTTTTGAATTACATTAAAAATAAAAAATATCCATCATTTGATTAACCATTATACATAAAGTGGTTAAATGTATTATAATTTGGGAAATTTAATCATTACTATTCATAAATAATGTTTTCAAAAATATATTACCCCATTGGTAAATTAATAATAATTATATATATATATATATGGAAAAAATTAATTTCAAAACTATACGATACTTTTTATGTTATACAAACTAGTTTCATAATTCCTTTAGATGGACTCATGAAATAATACAGGAAATATAGTTCCTTTCACCCAATATATATCAATATCAACTTCCTCATCAAATAACATATGGTTTCTAATGAAATTTTTTAGTATCAATCATAATTTATTTGGTTTAATTTCAAAAAACATAGGGTTTATTAACAAATATGTATATTCATTATCGCATCCTCATAGCCTGTAATAATTAGAATTCCTCTATGAAAAAATATATATAACAAAAATAGTTTTTTTGAATGAATATATCTAATTTTTTTGTAAAAAAAAATATACTATCTATATTTGAGTATTTTTAATATCAATAAAGATGTAAAAGACTTTATTTTTTATTCAGTGGTTTAATACGGTGTTAATAAATTTAATTACATATCATTTAATTAGTATAAATTAGATGATTATTTAGTAAAATAATAAGGTGTTTCCCATAACAAATTCACTTACCATTTGATGAATGTTTCCAACATAAATAATTCTTATTTTTATTAAAATTTAATGTATTGTAGTGTGTCTATGAAATTAAAAATCCAAAATGGATTATTTTCATTGAATATAGGATGAATTAATCTTCATTATAGTTCTGTTATTTAAAATTATTCCTCACATTACAAATGAGGGTATCTCAGTTAATCCGTAAAATATTATTTCATAAACTAGATTTCTAAATTTAATTATAAATTTTTAATCATATAATAAATAAAACTCATTAAAGTTATCATTAAATGTACTTTAAATATTTATTACATCTATTTATTTAGTAGATTAAAGTTCTCAAGACTCAGATCTATTTTAAGGATTTTTTTACATCTATACCTAGTATATAATATTCAATGATATATAAATTTATTATCAATATTTAGTTATGGATAGATATCTCTAAAATTTTATGAGTGTGATAAATATTTTTCTCATTCAACATTTGAAACACATATTTTAGTTTTAATAGTTCCATTAGGGAAATTTGTGTAATATTTACTATAAAATATTTGAAGTTGTCATTAATAAGTAAATATTACATATCCCTCAAAAACTATATATTAAAGATGATATCATTTTATCTAGAGTTTATATCCAAGTGGTAGATGGTGTAGTGTTAAAATGATGACTAATTTTTATTGAATAAAAATTATGAGAAATTTGATTGTTAATACGGATATCAATAAATAATTTTATATGAGTATGTTAGGTTTAATGTAATTAATTTTAAGATGAAATCAATTGACAAACAATTTTCATTATGACCCATTTTAATGATAATTTTCATTTTATGTCTCTATATATCATTTATGAAATTATCTAGCACAATTAAATTTATGAAATGACTTTTAGATGGAGATTTTTTATCAATAACCATATATATTATCCCTCGTGGAATGGTCTATATAAGTCACAACATTGTTAAATATAATGTTAAAATAAAACATCTTAATATAAAATTTGGATGATCGGGAAGCTACCAAAAATAATTTTCAAGAATTTAAAATCTTTATCATACAATGAAATTATATATGAAATATTTAATTTGTATCATATTTTTCACTAGTATGTTCAAATTGATATTCTATATAGGGTAATATTTCTTGTTTCTCCTATAATATTTTATATTAGGTGCACCATTGGTCAATGTATGAATCAATTCACTATGTGGTCATTCTATTTTATTATCTTGGTACACCATTAATCTATGTATACAACCATATTCAACATTTTAATAAATTTCCCCAAAGTATTACTCTTATATAATGAAATGGAAAAATATTTTTTCCTTTCATTTTTGGTTAAATATAGTTTATCTACACTTTAATATCCAAATTAAATATCTATATCACATTTATTAATGTTGTTCCAAAAAATGATGTCATGAATCATTATTTTATATTATATGAATTCATATATATAATGATAAAAGATAAATTATTTTACTATATCAATTAACATGTTCTTTAAGAATAATTGAAATAATGAGGTCTCAACCATTATGGTATTAGGATACCCATAAAACTATCAGTGTAAATATTTCATGATATTTTATTTATTTTTAATCTCACAACTATTTTATATTGTATTAAAATATTAGAAAAGAAATATAATTCTTTAATATTAATATTTATATGACTATTCATTGTACTTATGGAAAATTTTATTGAAATATCCCCCATATATTTAAATATTTCAATTAGATAATAATATATGTGAAATAATATTTTAGTAATAAAATATCCATGGAGTGGTTTTTAGAATCTATCACTATCATGCTCCCAGTATTTCATTTATGGTAGTTACTCAACAAAAAAAATCAATTCTATTATTGAAACGATTCAGAGGTGATGGGAAATGGATATCAGTACAACCCAAAATAATGATAACCTTGGAAATATGCAATATTATTTTCAATTTTTAACATTATATGGTTATAATCAAATATATTGGGTATGTAAAACTAAAATTATATTTTGTTCCTTATTTTGTATGAAATTTATTTAATAAAAAAATATAATAATTTTATGGAAGATAAATATGTTATTATAATTAATACTTCTAATGTTGACATTTTCCATTATAATATAAGTGTTCCAAATTCATTTAATCATACCCTAATTCCTTAGATATTCTATCCCTAAATAGTAACATAGATAATTTCATTATGAATTCATTGTAATAACTTTAATTTTAAGAAAAACCTAATGATATTTTATGGTTATCATATGTCATAGTTTCCTCACTCTAATTATTCAATTTGTAATGTTTTTCTACAAATCATCACTCATTTATTATTTTTTTTAAAATATATCTAATGAATAATCATAATCGCTTTGATTTAATCCTTTCCATGTTATTTTAATTTCAAAATATAACACTTATGTTTTTTATTTATTCTTTGAGGATTATAAATAAAATTTTATTACCATCATTTGAAATAATATAAGCCTATATTAGTTTAATGTGAACCATGTTTTTTTTTCTTTTCCCTATATTATAATGGGAATGATGAGTCTCTATACAATATTATTTTATACATATTTTTGATTTCTTTATCTATTGTTTTATAATGGATGACATTGGGATGGTTCATTATTTTAATGGGTCTATTTTCATTGTATTTTCTACTAATATGTATTCTAAATCTGCTCTTTATATAGAGGATAAATATGACCATTTCTAATTGTTAATTTGTGGATGAAATAAATGATTTTCTCAATTATGTATATGAATTGTTTCTTTTCTTAATAAATTAAAATTTTATTATTGTCTCATTACATGAAGATTCATGTCATAAAATATTGTAAACTATTATATGGGGTTATTAATATTATCTCATATACCTGTTTGTTGTGGAATATAGTATATGTTGGATGAGTCTCCATTATATAGTTATTTATATCATATAATCTCTTAAATATATTATGATATCATCCAATATATACATATTATTTGGTTCAAAATTTTATTTTCCAATTAAATATCACATTAATATTTTTTATTTTTTATTTTATAAATTATCTATAAAATATAATTAAAAAATATATACTTACAGAAAACATTTTTGAACCAATGATTATAGTGAAGGGATGGGAAGTTAACAAAAGTTACTATATTATAAGACCTACAATGTGTGTAAATTCACACATCATAGATCATTTATATTACTAATCAAGGATAAATTTCATTCACACATCCATCACAGGTTTTTAGAAGAAAAAAATTGTAAACATTTTTAAACTCAAATTAAATTTTTTAAACACAGTTGTCCACATATAATAATACAATACATCAATGTGGCCAATTTTTTCGAAAACCAATGTTGTCATAACATTATAAGTGTTTAAAATTAATTAAAAGGGAATATAAGATATTTAAGACATTATGTTTTAGAAATAACTATAGAATAGAGGCATGTGTATCTCTTACTGAGTTCTCTTTTCACTAATATGACATATTTGGGAAATGATTTAGAAGAAGTATACATAAATTATTGTTTATTAAAAGACAGGAAAATAAATAAAACATTTCATGATTTCATGATCTAAATGAAGTCATCACATCACCAACAAAATTTCATAACCCACTATATTGTAATCAAACTTAGTTTGAAATCCCAAACAAACGTATAATGAAATTATTCCTTTTTGATTTCATATTTAACCAGTCCACTTCAATGATATTGATCTCAATATCATCAAACTATTTAAGGGTAATTTTTTTATCAATACCTCAAATAAAATAGTGATCTCTCCCTTAATTTCAACCCATGAATCGATATTATATAATACCACCAACTGATCAAATCATAAAGTGGATCCAATTTAAATCATGGGAATCTAAATAAGTATAAAAATTATTGATTAAAAAGTATCAATAAATCATATCATAACATTGGTGATATTATAATGAATGATTTTATCCATCCAATACATGTAAATTCCCCAATAAAATCATGATAATTTTTCATATACAAATTGAAATTTAGGTGGAGAAACTCATACTTAAATGAAGGATTAATATAAGAATTACAAGTCCATTTAGTGTAAAATTTTATGTTATACATTATAAATAGATTATTCATTATATTAATACAATTTATATATTATATATATATATTTTTGATCATGGGGACATGATCTATAAATAATGAAATATCTTCTTATCTTAATTAAATTTAGTGAAAAATATACTAAATATAATCCTTGAATGTTTTCAGTGATTGTTGTTGATGACTTCATTTATGATTCATGATAGTTGAATAAGTATTATATTAACATAACATATTTGTTTAAAATAAATTAAAATATTTGGAGGGATAAACAAATAGTTCTTTTGATTAATGGATAAAGTATTAATATAAAAGTGGAATCACATGGGGTAATAATCTTGAAGGAAAATACAGGATATAGAGAAAATTTTGAAGGACTAAGTAATTTTATTAGAATATTTTTTAATGTCAACAAATATATTACATGATGACTTATATATTAAATTGGAATATACATGATTAGTATATATCTACATGATTAATGGGTTTCATATTGTTTGTATGAAAAATGAGTGTTTTGTGAATTACATCACAAATTTCATGAGTTGAAGAAAAAAATATAATCTTTTGTTACTAATTTAAGAACTAGTTTTTTTAAAAATTTATTCTTTTATAATATTGAAATCGAGTGAAGGATACCATTATTTAATATAAATGTAGAGGATACATATATGCTTAGTAAAAATTAAAAATTCACTTTTCAAAAATTCAATAATTGGGTACATGAATTATAAACTATAATGAAGCATGAAACATCTTCCAAATAACAAAATCCAAAGAAATATATGTTAATAATTTTTTTGTGTTAGATAATTAAATGAAGCATAACTCATCTATAGATAATGAGGATTATATCTATGATTTCTCACTATGGACCAATATATGGATCAATTAATATAAAGAGATCAAATATTGAGTATTTTAGTATAATAATATGTGGTATATATGAAAAAATATTTAGAGTATATATTATAGTTATATAATTAACATAAATAGATATTTAAAATTATAATTTTTTGTATTTATATTATCATAGAATAAGTAATAATGTTTTTCTTTATTTTAAAGGAAGCACGATATAACATCTTACAAATAAACTAATATATTTCTATTATAAGATAAACAAATATCTTAATTCTTATATCACTCAATATAATGAAAATATTTGACATATATATGCGATTATAACTATTTTATAGGCCATAAAATGTAGATACACTCTTACAAGTATATATATATATACACATTTTTATTACATATATTTGTTTCATGATTAAATTAATTTTACTTATACATTTGATGAAATATATTAAAAATCGAATTTAATAATAAAAAGATTATGAAAAATATATTAGCGGAAAGAGAAAAAGATGTTTTCTCCCTAATAATATTTTGGAATAGATTTATGGAATATGGAAAATATAATGAATACGATATTAAATGTTTTTACAAAATGAATAGAGAATATTATACATAGATTAAACATATAATCATCGAATGGTAATGGGTAAATGGTAAAAATGTTAATTTTTTTATTTTTAGAGATAAAATATGTGTAGTAATGGAAAAATTATATATCACATTCAAAACATCAAACCTATATGAAGTGAAATTTAGCATAAATAATATGATTTTTATTAGTATTGTGATTATTTTTTAGTGAATGATGTATTTATATTAATATTTATTTGAATAATATGTTTTTAATAGGTAAACATTTATTTCCATTATAAAAACTGATTGATGATATACCAAAATAATGTAATCATCAATGGTTTCTATAACAATATAGTCATCATGAATTCAATTTTTATTTCAATTGTTATTATCAATAATAACGATATATAATTGAGATATATAATCAATATTGTAAATAATTTATTTTATTCTAGTAGTAAATTTAACAGTATCAATATAAAAACAAGGAAATGAAAATAAAAAAATATTTTAATACTTTGAAGAAGATGAAAATAATAATTTAATTTTTTAAGATTTTTTTATTTAAAATTTAAAATTATCATATCTAGATATTGAATTTGATAAAATTAATTTAAAATTTTTAATATAAAAGCTAAAATTAATCATGTTAGTATGTATATTAATTTTAATAGAATTATAATGACTATGATAGAAAATGAAAGGCGGTAATATAATGTAAAAAATGATAAACTATACATCTCATTTATTTTTAATATTTAAATAGATATATACACATTATAGATGATCTTTAATAGGTGTGTATTTAAAATTATCTATTTTAATAAACACATACTCGCCTAAATCACCTAGATTTACAAACCCAATAAACTCTAATGTGACTCAACGATTTCCCCTAATGAGATTCTTATTTTTAATGAAATTTCCATAAAATTCACATATAAACTCCCAACCCACCAAACCCATTATAGATAAAATATATTTTCGTACTATTAATTATATAAATAAATATATATATCCTTTAACTTCCAATAAAAATTAGTGGTTCATAGAGTATCTGAATCAATGGTTTTATGATTGGTGGGAAATTAGGGGGCATGTACCCAATTTCCCATACTTTATTTCATTTTTTGATTAATTTTAAATAATATGTTATTAACAAATAAATTAATATGATTTCATAATTATATTTATATGTTACTATGGTAAAATTAATGATTTAATATAAAAGATTACAGGTTCACTCTCAGTAAACCCTTAATATAACTCATTATTAGTCGATATATGATTACATAATATTGAATTTTCATGACTTATTTAAAATTATATTATTTTGTCACATATTATTTTCACCTTAATCCTAATATACTTTTTATTTATATACTTCTATATCATCTATTTTTGTAATTATAATTGTAATAAGAATAATTCATTCCTAATGAGGATATTTTAGAATATATTTTCATTATGATGTAAATGATGATATTTAAACCTTCTCATTTCATATATGAAATTCTATTATTGTCCTATCATTTAAACTCAAATAAAACTGAACTAAATGATTATATATATACATATTATAATTTCACTAATAGGTAATCCATGGAATATTTTATATTTTCTTACATAATAATTTTTAAGGTTTTATCAATAATTTTATCTGTTTCTAGTGAGTAACAACTCATTCCCTTTAATTATACTTACTCATAATCCATTGTTATCATAAAGAATGAGTTTCTTATTCTGTATTAATTTTAAAATATTTTAAATTCATGGATGTAATATATTTCAAACATCAACAGAATTAAATTCAATGAATATAAATATATATATTAATATCAATTGTATGGTCTAATACACATGTTTTTTTAACCCATTCACCACTTTGACACCACATTAATAATTACTATTATATTGAAATTATATTTTTATTCAGAATAGATATTTAATATCTAATTTATATATTGTTTGAAATAAATATAAATTTAATATGATTGATCAATAAAATAATTTTTCATTCCTTATAATCATTTATTAATAAAGTTATATTTTTTATTAGAACTATTTAATTTACATCATTCATAAATATAATACATATAATATAAATACTTCTCACTCCTACTATGTCAATATTTTGGAGTTATTATTTAAGGATTATTTTCATTTAATTGGGCTAGACATAGAATATATAGATTTAAAATGAATGATTAGGAAACATTTTCACTCTCTAATGGGCCCTAATATGATATGTAATGAAAAATATTCTATAATTACTCACCCCATATTGAATCCACTCTTCAGATTGTATTGACGATGTGACAAACCCAAAACTCCAACCACTAATTGGATCATATTTTGAATATATGGGCAAATTTTTCACGAAAAAATCGGCGGCATTTCCCTAATTAATATATCCTTTTAAAAAATGGAAGTAAGAAATCAATAAAAAAATATAATGTAATAAATGATACAACAGTAATTGAAAATTCATGATATGTCACACAAATAAAAGTTTCATTTTAGAAAATACTAGTGGTGAACTCCTAAGAAACCAATAATTACATATCTCTAAGATACATGTTAACAGAGTTCACAAAATTCTTCAATATCTACCTATAAATCAAAAACATATTTTATGAAGACATATTGGAGTGATAATACATGTATAATTAGTAGTATCTCCCCTAGGACCAATCATAAATATATTTTTCATGAATACACACTATTTATTGAATAAACTCAATAATCAAGATCCGCCTACATAGGGTCATCTATGACCCAAACAGAGAATGTGACACACCAAGTAATGTGGTTATGTTAAACATTTATAGTTATAATGAATATAAAAAACAAACCCATTATCCACTTCACTACATTTTTTCTACCCTCGGCCCCCAAATTCATATGTCCTAATGCTCCGAATCCATTTTTCAGTCATGAAAAACAATATAAATATTATAAATTAATATAACATCATTGATCATATCCAAAATATGAAAATTATAAACTAATTAAAGACAACAAAAAATGTTATAGTTCATCCTTAGAATATATTTAAAGAACAGTATGGTATCATAAACAACAATAACACTATCCTCATTCACTCATCCTACCATAAACTCCCCTTACATTATATCATCCTATCAATACCCTTCATGTTCTACCAGAACACTTCATACTATATTTTAATCTATAATATCCTATATGATCATGCTTAACATGTTCCATCATACCCATTACTACACATATATGTGATAGTTCGTAAGAGGTGTTATTCAAACATATGTTCCATTTCTAACCTGGATGTTGGGGAATAATCTTAGAACACATATCCCTTGAGAATTAGTAATGTTATCCAACTCAATAGTGGTGAATCATGAAATCAAAGTTGGAATATTATATATATATATATACACTCACATTTGATTATTCATTATCAACAACACCATAACATCATTTTGATGCATTGATAATCACTAACTTATCACTAACACACTCTACCATCATTATGAATCACTAAACCACAAAATCAATCCAATATCTCATACGATACATCAACAAAAATTACGTATAATTATTCAGTTATCCACATCATACAACCATTTAATGATTTATCGTTGACCATCCATGTTATATAAATTAATCAAAAATAATATATATATTTAATGAAAACCCATTATATAACAATATTCCCTAAATATTTTATATATTACCCATTATTACAAGTATTTAACATTTCATTTACACCCCATGTATATTGGAATTCTATTACACTCCCTTTACCATGTCAATGGAAAACCACATAGCCCACACCACCATGAAATGAGAACATAACCTAATAACTCATCATAAGTCAAAAAACAACTCATCTGACAGAATTTCATATACATTACTTGTAAAAAGTCCCACTACTATTCGCCTAAATGTAATGGTGTTAACCTTGGATAATAATTGCATTCACAGTACCACCAACTACACCAACATTCCCAATATTCCTTGAATCCTATCCAAAACTACCCATCAACAAGTTCAAAATAACTACACCTACAATATAGAGGAAAAATAGTTTTGAATCCAGATTCATATATGAAAAAACATTTTTATATTTATTTTAAATATACATTCACATTTAGTTAACATCACATTTATAAGAGTAAATGTTTCAACTCCCAATTTCACAAAAAATGTTGTTTTCACTACTTTAATGATAAACGTATTTTGTATAGTTATTTTAGAAACATAATTTTTTCAATAAATACATATATATTATTATATAAATCTAAATAATTAAGTGATATTAATAATAAAATAAATTAATAACCTGAATAGTGTATAAATTAAGTGAATCACCCCTTTCCCATCAAATTTTTATTAACTAAAAAATTATCACAATTTAGTTAACAATTATACTCAAGCAATTAAATATAATGGAATGAAACATAGACAGTCCACCCAAAAAATGTGATTTGTTAAATATCCAACCTAAATATATGGTATAACTTTTTTTTGTAATATGTATAATAGAGTAGTTGATAATAAAAAAAACCAATAAGAGGGAATTCAAAATCATCATATCAAAATGTAATTCCCCTGAAAACCATGACTGAAGGACAAAAAAATAAAATATATTACTCTTCTACAAAATTCATCGGATGATGGAAAATTTTGGGATAAAAATGAATTGTATAGAACAATAATTATCATATAATAAAACTAATACCATCAGAAAGTATCCAAACAATAATCTAAGGTAACTAAGTAGTCTCAAAGAAGAACCAAAGGTGACTAAAATATTAGTAAAAAATAGAAAATGGAATAATTTATACGAGATTATTATTTATTTAGGGACAGAAAACTACTAATTTAAAATGCAATAGTCTAAGGTCACACCACAATAGTTTAATTTCACTGACCCTATACAATTCATGGATTACATATGTGAAGTCATCCCACTAACAAAATAATGTCAAACCTATTAAAAAATGTCATTGAAGAATTTAACATAGTGAACATGTAAAATAAAATAAGATGTTTTCTCTAATATATCAAATATAAATCCACCTCTTTTTTCAAGATCCATGATAACGATGGATCTTCAGGGACCTTTATGATAATATAACAATGGAAATCACACCCAAAACATGGGTCCCTGACATTCATGAACTACGATGTGATGCTCCATGAGCATAAACATGGAAACAAATCCAATCGATGTTTTTTTATGACTATTTTTTCATGTTTTCACTCACCATATAAAAAAAATATCTAATATATCCAACACTATGTGACACAACACATAATGAATGAATAGTATATAATCTCCTAGATTTAATATAAACTAAAATAGATCCATTCACAATCACCTTTTCATTTAACATGTAAAAAAATAAAAAAATGGAAATTAACATGTGAGGATGTTCTTGGTATTTATAATTGATACCTATAAATAAATTATCATCATTGAAAATTTAAACAAAATGAAAAATGAAAAAAATACCACTGACATGAAACACCCAAAAGATAACAATAAAAAAGATCTACTCCATTTAAAAATAATAAAATATGTATAGAATAATTTACTTAAGAAACTAACTGTTGACAATCATTCCTTTCAAATAAATAAAATGAAAAAATCTAATTTAAAAACCAAACACGAGTAAAAAAACTAATTGTGCTGAGAGTGAATATTGGACTCGTGTTATAAGGTATATTCCTCCAATCCATATTGTTTTAAAACACCCCAAACCAAATGGTTTAAATCAAACAAGAAAATCCACTCGTGATGATAATAGTTTTCAATTTATTTCTCCCTAAATTATGTATTTTAAATGACATCCAACTCTCCCCAACCAATTATGTGGGATTAATAATTTAAATAATAATGAATTGGAAACATATGGATGATGAAATTGAACATTTAAATCTGTGGGGGAAGTGACAACCAATATTACACCTCAATGACTTGTATGAAAACCTCAATGTGGCCACTAAACCTAGGATATAATTTTCTACTAGGACCAAAACACTACTCCACACAGTGAGGTGAATCGACTAAGAATTCAGGATACCCAAAATCGAATATCAGAGGTTCCGAAGTCCAATCCACATAATACCACTAATAGTTTCTCAATATCATTATCCAATATCAAATAATTTATACATATTAAATAATTTACTATGCCAAATTTTATCCAAGGACTACTATACACCCCAAATCAAGGTCCATTATATTTGACATTGGAACAGGATCCCATATAGTTCCTCAAATGGATCTATATTAATTTATACTAGTAATTATTTTAAAGAAAACTCATCTAATGACATGTTATTAACCCATGATCTATTAAAATCTAAATAAATTGTATACTACACGTCCTATAGTGTTCTAATTGTGTTAATAATCTACTCATATGTCTAGTGATGGAATGAAATGATGATGTATAACTAAGAGGCATAATCGTGAAGATGTACAACCAAGTCTCGCAATGCGAATTGTTTATTATTATCTATGATGATGATCCTTGAAACCATGTGATGATACATACTCAATTAATAGAATTTACACTACATCTAATTCTTCGATATCATTTAAATGAAATAACTTCATTAATTGATACCTGGTCACCATTGTGAATTACATTATAATGTCCAATAATTTACATATATAAATTTTACTTCAAAATTTAAGAATATGTAGTACAAAATATAACAAATCCACAAACAGACTATAAAGGTATAGTGTCTTTAGAACCTGGAAACATAAATAACTGGTTCATAAGACATGTTCATTATTTCCCTCATATTTCTTCATAACTAGACCCATTTTTGAATTTTATTACATAATACCAATCATCATGACCTGGGAAAAAGAAACATAGGAATGGGTGAGCTCGAATTCCCTGTGAGGTTAAACTAGAGAGATATCAATCATAACATATTCCTAAAATATAATAACATAACATATGGAAATCATATCTTTCATATGAAAGATCCTGATATCATTCCATGGGATAAATCATAAAAGTTCAAAAAAGTCATTTAAAATAATACCAAAATTCACAACATAGAAAATGCAATTTTTTTACAAACACATAGTCATATAAAATCATTTCATATTAGTCAATGTTTATTATAAAGATTAACATAGTGGAAATATTCTATTACTGAACTGATCTGACTCTTTGTTCCAGCCATGTATTAATTAATTGAGATCATTTTCCATTTTAGCCTTGTTGATCTCATGAGATATAAATACTTACCCAATGCATTGGAGATAGATATAGGTACCACCCATCTCATAATGAAATAATTCTTATTTATGCCACAAATACATAATTTTTCTTCATATAATAACTCAAATAATAAAACGGATTTCTTAAACATCATTACACCATAAAAACCCACAAATTTTTTTAATAAATATAATTCCATCAATCAAATAAATCCATAATAATAATAGTGATTCTATACTTAAAAAATATTATTTCTAAATAATTTCATCTTATATTGAATATAATTTCAATAAAACACTTGAAATTAAATATTTAGGGATATATCGTTTCTTCTTCCTAATGTTTTCATTTTATAAAACACCACACAAATTTAGTAGAAAATAGTTTATTTTAAAAAAACATGAAAACATGAATAGGAGGATATATTGAAATAGGGCATCATGAAAGAGTAAAACCCCATTCATGACGTATATGTTAATAAAATAATCTTCTTGTACTTTTTTAAGAAAAGATAAAAATAACCTCCAAATGAAAACAACAACATTGTTAATTTCATACCATTTATTAAAAATTCACCAATGGTTAAAATTAACATTATTAAATTGTACGTTAATATAAATAATATTTTATAAAACATATAATGGAAACATTCATGTGGATGATAAATATAACCTAATAAATACTTATGTATAATCAATCGTAGATAATAATGAGATAATTAAATTTTCCCTAGACTTTGGTCTCGTTTTCATTGTATGTATCTGAGACACCTGTATAATTATTTAAATAAATTTTATTGTCTTATTTCAGAATCATAGTTAAGTTTATGATATCATATTTGATCATATTATGAACTATTTTTAATGAAATTTTTACTTGGCTATTGAGTGTTAAATTCTTCATCTTGTAATGCATGTTTTTTCATGTAAGTTTTTGTCACTATTATTAGGTTATAGTTATATAATTTAAAATTTTTATTTGTATAATAAATATAATATATATTCATTACAATCATTTATATAATCATTTATTGATGATTATCGTGTAGAATGATTAACATCACATCACGGGGATGGTAGTTCATATGTACGCACGATCGATGATATCATTCCCATAATTATTGAAAGGTATTAAAGAAGATGATTTATAATATTTTATAATAAATATAAGGTTTTAATAATCATAAATATTTATTACTTCAATCATTATACCAATCTATGTAATGAGGTGGTGAAAAATAGATTACACTACGGTGTGGAGACGGTAATTCGTACATACACACATGAGGTGATTTTATTTTTCCAAGGATGGAAAGAAGATTGAATACGGTCATTTCATAATCATAAAAACATATCATTATATAATTGATATTGTTTTACTACATTTTTATGAATCAACTTATGAATATGAATTATAATGAGATTGATGTTTGAATGAATCGGTATAGGATATTACCGCTTCTTCAACATGCTCCCTCAAATTCTTATTTTCGAGAACTGTAGTTGATATTTGGTAAAGAAAATATCATCTAAAATATAACTATGGATATTTATAATGGAGATGATTTGGGTATAATCCAGAATTAAGGCCCAATTTGAAATTAATAGGTGAGGGATGAGGTTCCATTTTATAATTTATGCGAGGGAAACTTTTGGGATCTCCAAAAATATTAATTTACTATAAAATCATTACCCATAAAAAAATCCAAAATGTACCAATTTAAAATATGATATGATATATGTTTGTAATCTAATCATGAAATAAATTTTTTAAAATTTTTTCTGTCAATTTAAAACTTAACATTTTAATTAACACATAGTTTATTTATTTATTTTTTAATAAGGGTAATAAATATATCAACATTAAAAGGTGAAATATTAACATATTTGATTTAAAATGGACCATAAATAAATAATTTATATCATTATATGCTTAATAATAATTATTATATATTTTTATAAAATGTTTTATGATTTTTAAATTGGTTAATAAATATTATTTTGATAATCCATTAATGTTTTCAATTTTGACACTTTTCAATTAATTTATTTTTACAAAAACTAAGATTTCTATTTGACATAAAAAAATAATTTTATTATAATAGAATGTATTAAATTCCATCAATAAAATTAATTTGATACTTTTATTATCCCAAATTTTATTTATTTTTATACTTCTAATAATAATTATTTGATATTTCCCTCAATAAAATGACTACTATAATAATTTTGTGTAATTATTTAATAAAATTATTTATTGAATAAAAATTAAAAATAAAATACTATGACCATGATAAATACTCATTCATTTAAAATAATAATTATAATATAATATATCTTCAATAAAATCCCACTTTAGATTGTTATATTAATTAAAACATGAATGGGATTACTTAATTATCACATTAAATAAAATGTTACATGTGTCATAAGCTATTATATAAGAATCCAAATTCCCCATTAATCTATAATTCGATGGTTATTGTATATCTATACTCGAAAAATATGATTTTTTCTGGTTTCTAGGACTTTTCATGGTTATTATCTTTATAATATAAATAATTTTATTGATTTCTCAAAATGTATAAAATTTTCCACCATTAAAGAATATGTATTTAGTATAAATTTATATTTCCAAAAAATTACAAATAAATTATCATAATAAATATATAATTTATTATTTTAAATTTGTATATATTATCCAATTTATCTTCATTGTAAATTTATATTAAAAAGGATCTAGTTATTAAAATTTGAGTAAAACATATTTTACTGTTCTTTAAATAAATAAATTAAATCTCTTAATCTCAGCCAAGTGGCTTTAAATGAACACCATTTCACCCCATGTATTATTTAGGTCTAAATAAACTCATAAATACATATTAGGACTAGTGTTATAATAGTTTCATAATATTATTTTTTCCCTTAATTTCCCGATTTACCATTTTACCCTATTATTAAAAATTCCCAAAGTTTCTATTCATAATGCTCAAATACAAAAGTAACCTATTTAAATAATTTTAACATAATGATTCAAATTATTGATTACATTTTTAAAAATAAAAATCATATTTTTTTTAGTAGGTAATTTAATCATAATCCAATTTTTGGAAAGAGATAACATGTTTTAAATGTTAAAATATTTCAAAAGATTAAAATATTTTACAAGTGAATTCAGTGTAAAATTAATTATAATGATATAAATTATATTTAATGACAAAAATATAATCTATTTTTTACTTTATAACCATTAAATATTAAAAAAATTCAATATAAATTAATTTTATGATAAAAGTTGTTTTCCATTAAAATTTACTCTGTTGTAACTATTAATCAAAATTTGATAGTTATCTGAAAAATATCAAAAATTTATCCAATGTAAATTTTCAAATATTGATTTCAAATAAGATGTTTATATTTTCATATTAAAACTATTAAGGTATTAATATTTTAATTTAATAGGTGTTCTCCTTTAAAAGGAGAAAAATTACCCTCTTTAAAAACATACTTTTTTAAACATCGAATATAGAGTATTCATAGCTTATGACAAAAATATCTATTGAATGAAGATGAAATATATTTTCAAAAAAATTTAAAAAATATACTTAATGAATTTATTTAACTTTTAGTAAGTCAATCAATTTATTAATAAAAAATAAATAAATAAAATTGATTTATATTCTTTTCAAAAATAATTGGAAGCCAATAATTTCAACATAAGTTTCCATAAGATAGTTTTAGTTTTTCTATCTATCCTAACAGCTATGTTAAAATAATAATTTTATAATAATTTCATCTCAAGGTTCTTTTATACTCATGATTTCATGCATTGAAAACTATTGAAAATTATTTAATGAGTATATTTCATAGAAACATATAGGTGTTACATTCTACCCACTTAAATGGAATTTCCCCCTAGAAATTCATCATTTGGAAAAAGAAGATGAGGATAATTATTCTTCATCACATCCTCAAGTTCCAATGTAGGTTTCTCATGTTCGTTGTTCCAACATAAATACTTAACCAAGCAAGTGCTCTTGTTTCAAATAAATTCTTTGCTATGATCTAGATTCTCTATTAGATATTCTTCATAAGAATGATCATGTTTTATTGGTACAAATTCTAGGTATAGTACATGTATAGGATAAAGTATTTTCATTCACAAGGGAGATACATGTACCACATCATGAACATGAGAGTTATTTGGTGAAAGCACCAATTTGTAATCTGCATTCCTAACACGTTCCAGAATTTCAAATGGACTGATATACCTAGGGCTCAACATGACCTTATTTTCAAATATAATTACACTCTTTGATGTATATAATCATAGAAACACCTTATCACCCACTTAAAATACTAGGTATTTTCTTAAATTGTCATCAAAAAATTTCTGTGGAATATTAACTATTATTATGAGTTATTGAATGGATGTGTACTTTTTCCCATTTCATCAACAAGAGCAAGTCCAAATAGATTTATTTCCCCAAAATTATCCTGTCAAGTTAGAGATATACACTTGTTTCCATACAGGTATTCATAAGGATTAATCAGAGCACTCATGCGTAATATATTGTTGTAATAAAATCTCAAAAAAACATATGTGTTGATCCCAACAACCATTGAAATCCATATAGAAAGATCTCAACATTTCTTCTAGAGTTTGAATTGTCCTCTTAGACTGACCAAATGTCTAAGGATGATAAGCAGTATTGAAGCTTAACATTGTATCTAGGTCATAATAAAGTCATCACCAAAACATTTAGGTACACCTATAATCCATATTAAATATAATGACATGTGGTACTCCCAAAAATCTTACAACTTTCTTTAAATATTCCATGTAAAGATGATCAAGAGATAAATACTTTATAATAATAATAATGTGTGTTGACTGCATGTGGAGATCAACTATAAACCATATATCATTATAGAATTCTTTTTATCATGGGATGTCTAACAACAAATTCCATATATATTTATTCAGATTTTTTTATTGTTTTGGGAAATGGTTTTAACATACACTTAGAATTCAATATCTCATCCTTACCATGATGACAAAATGAACCACCGTGATACATATTCAACAACATCACTTTCAATGTCATCCAACTAGAAATACTCTTTTAGGTCCCTTTATATCATTGTTCTTCCATGATGAATTGAGAATAATGATATATGAGCCTCATCCAATATCTCCTTCTATAATTCCGGTGTGTGAGGAATACAATCCCATAACCTAAACCTTATTATTCCATAACAATCAAGGTTGAATTTAGGATCCTTTATCACCTTATTTTTTAGTTCTACATCTTCATTCTTCACATCCTTAATCTTCACTTTTATATATGTTTGAAAATTCATTATAGAGAGAAAATATTTCTTCCATTCGTTTATAATGTCATTATATATCCATTTAAAATATATAAATATTGGATCTTTTGTAATACTTGTCATAGATATGTTAGGATGTTCCTTTTGGATCAAATTACCTACCACCTTGTTCTCTTTCCCATGGTTGTAATGTACAAAGATGTCATAATATTAAATCAACTCCAACCATAGTCTTTAGACCATATTCAGATTCTTTTGTTTGATAATATGCATTAAAATTTTATGATAAGTATAAATATCACACCTTTCACAATAAATATAATTCCACCATATATTTAATCCAATGAATACCTCAGCTAACTTAAAATCATGATTTTTGGTAATTTTTCCCAATGAGATTCAACTTTAACTTGGGGTAAGCTATTGCCACATCATTTTCATGAGAACACAACCCAACACCATCTTGGATGCATCACATTATGTTAAAAACCGTTCTCTACTACAAGGATGTGTGAGCAGAGATGCACTGAATAAAATTATTATTAGATTATTAAAACTCTCTTGATATACATCCTTCTAAAAACATAACTCTTTTCCAAGTCAACTAATTGTGGTGACTATATATTCCTAAAAAATCAAAAATCATTAATAATATCCACCCAATCTAAGAAGCTTTTGGATCTCGGTTACCATTATTTTTCTTGACAAATATTCAATATCTTCTATTTTTGTTGGATTCACAAATATCCCCTTTTTCGAGATTATGAGACCCAAAAAATGAATCTTCATGAAGCCAAAATTCACACTTGGTATATTTTTCATAAATATTATTCTCACTCAGGGTCATTAGAATAATTTTCATGTGATCTTCATGTTCTTCGATGATCTAGGAATATATAAAAATATTGTCTGTAAAGACTAGCACAAACTAATCAAGATAGTCTATAAATAATATATTCAATATATCAATGAAGATATCAGGGGAATTAGTAAGACCAAAAGGCATCACAATAAATTCCTAGTGTCCATTCATTATTGGATATGTCATATTTGGTATATCCTCATTGTTGATCCTTAGATTATAATGTCTTAATCAAATTTTAATCCTGGTAATATATTTAGCCCCTCGTTGTTGGCCAAATAAGTCATCAATTTCGGGAATATGATGTTTGTTTTTGATAGTGATCTGATTAAATAATAAATAGTCAAGGAAGACTCTTATTGTTACATATTTGTTATTATCATATAGAATATTTGCACCCCAATGTGACACACTAGGGTGTATGAGTCCCTTGTCAAGATATTCTTGGAGTTTCATCATCAATTCCTATAACTCAATTGGGACCATTATATAGGGTTTTTTCGAACAGGCATAACACTCAGTATGAGATCTATTGAAAACTCAAACTCAGGATTTGGTGGAGGAAATAGAAATTATTCCAGCAAGACTTCATTAAACTCTCGTACAATAGGTTTATATGAAATTTTGAGTATCTCCCCAACCACTTCAGATAGATAAACTTCATTTAAAAGAATCAGGACCGATAAGATGATTGAAATTTCCATAGGAATGTCATAATAATCCTTTCATTGATAGATGATCATATATTTTTCTGGAATATGAAATGTACATTCTCAACATTGGAAATTAATATAATATCCTATAGATAATGCTAATCCATGTCAGAAATCACCTAAAATTCTATTATATAATGGATGACATGATTTTCAGGAAGCATATTCTCATAGACATCAACCTAATAAGAATTATAAATTATTGATGTGACCATTGTGCTATTATGGGTTTTCATATATAACACAACATTTATTTGTTGATTTAATATAGAGATAACCTATGAAAATTATTAAGAAACAAAAGAGAGGATGGATCTAGAATCGAATTATACATTTGATACTTTATAATGGGTAATATTCATACATTTCCCCACATTTTTATCATAATCCACATCGCCTATAGTAACATCATGTGACATGACATTATAGTTGGCATTAATATTTTTATGATGTCTATAATCATCAATAACCATTGGGGTTAGGTTATTGATTAGAATAATGCATGATTTCCTAGAACATGTGACATTGAAGTGTTGAGGTGCATTTTGTGTATCCTATTATTTATTTGGACTGTTAGACATTTTTTCATCTTCACATCTGCATTAAACTTCAAGATGAACGACATTTCCACAGTTAAAAAAATTTTCTAGTCCATTCACTACAATTTCATCCAGGTTTCATTCCGCACTTTGAGCAGAATTAAAATTCGTCTTATTTTAGTGTGGTATTTATATTTTCCATTTATTTCAATTTTTCACCCCTTATCAAAAAAATAGGACTAATGGGATACTACAATCATCATATCTTCCTTGATAGAAAATTGATATATTTCTTTATAACTATTGAAGCCCCTTGTAGACAATTACCTTCGAAGACTTAGTTTTAATCCACTAAAGAATCAATTAGTTTTACTATCTCGTTGGATAATAATTTTATTATCATTCATCGGGTGTCTTCTAAATATTTCATCATATGTACCAACAAATTCATCACCATTTTTCATAAGCTCAAGGAACTACTCCATCATTTTACGAATAATAAAAGGAAATTAATTTTTGAAAGTTAGTTTAGGATGTCATCCGATTATACATATTCAATTTCATATATTTTCCTCATATTATTGATATGGTAATATGATTGATCTACTTCACCTTCCAAATGATAGATTGGTAATACGACTTTATATTGTTTTGAACATTGGAGAACTAAAAAATTATTTTCAATGGTACTTATCGATTATTCCACCACTTATGGATGAGAATAACCGATGAAAGAAGCTAGACACTAACAGATGAAGTACTCAACAAAGTGTTCATTACTCTATTCCTATTATGGAACTCCTTCATGATTTTTATCTTGAGAAATTTTTTTGATTATAGCTCTATAATTTTTTATTCCAACTCCCGTAACATTTTGTTTTTAGGATGATAATTATTTCATTCCTCATCATATTCACTATTAATGAGGTTTCTTTGGGTTCCATACATTGAAGAAAATGAATAATCATAGTATGAGAAACACTAATCATAAGTGGAAAACCATATAATCAAGAATAATTTTTTTTTGTAAAAATTAGGTTTTATCCCAGGTTATTTAAAATAATTTATATTACACTAAGATTGTGATGTATACTTCGGCTTATCCATTAGGTTCATCCTACTGGTTTCTCATCATAGTTTCCAATGGTTATCTATACCACTCCTATAATTCCACAAATAATGAACTGTACATTACATACATAGATGATACCTCAAAATTGAAGAAAATTCATTAAAAATATAATAAATCCATAACATTACCATATAGTTATAGCGTCTTTAGAAACTAGGAAAAATAAACATCTCGTTGATAATAGATATTCATTGTCTCCCACTAATTCTGTTATAAATATACCCACTTTTGACATATAATACTCAATACACATATTCATGACCTAGGAAAAAGAAAAAATTAAAGGGTGAGCTCAATTTCACACTATGGGTAAATAAGGGATATATTAATAATATCATAATTATATGACATAACAACATATAATTTGATAATGATATCCTTCATATAAAATATAATGATATCATAAATTGGGATAAATCAAAAAAAATTATAAGAATCAATGAATATATTCCCAAAATTAATAGAATAATATGTGATATATTGTGGAAAATATATAATCATAGAAAATAATTTCATATTAGTCAAGTATCCTTGCTAATACAATCATACCAAAAAATGTCCATTACTGAACTAAATTCACTCCTCATTATAGCCCTGTGTTACTAAACTAAGAAAATTTACTATTCTAACCATATATATCACATAAGATATAAATAAGTTCCCAATGATATTAGGGAGATATAGTTCCCCCATCCCATAATTAAATCATTTTTACTTATTCCACTAAAATAGAAATAAGTCATCACAACATAACCCAAGTAATAAAATAGGTTTCATAAACAACATTCCATCTTAACATAAACCTCCAATAGATCTCATAAATCTTATTACAGAATATAACCAATGAACCCATATTAATAATAGTTATATTATACTTGAAACACATCATTGTTAAATAACGTCACTTTTAATGTAATTTTTTATAACATTTCAAATTAATTCTTGAGGAAAATATAATTTCATCTACAAAGTGTTTTATTTTCATAAAATTACAAACAATTTTAACAGAAAATAATTTAATTGAAAATAATCATGAAAACTTGTACGGGAAGATTGATATAAATATTTCATTTTTAAATTGTAAAAATCCTTTCATTTTGTATATGTTACCAATCCTTCTTCTCAATCTTTTTCCAGAAAAGTCAAAAAGTACCTCATTAGAAAAAACAATATAAATATTCATTTCAAAAAATTTAATAAAATATTACGAATGGAAAAAATTGAAATAATGAAATTATATAAAAATATAAATAATACTTTATAACAAATATTTAAGAAACATGACCATGGATGACAAATACACACCATAAATACTTACCTAAAAAATCTCATATTATAATTATATTGAAAAATTATACCTTACCAAAGGTATGAATTCCAACGAATGTATCCAAACCAGATGTATAATGATTTAAATAATTTCATCGAATTATTTTTATTTTTTCATATTTTATCATATTATCATTTGTTTGTTAGTAACAATATTATTCATCCATCAGGTGTTAACTTATTTATTTTCTTATGCATGTTTTGTTGGATAAATTCTTATTCATATTATTAGGTTATATTTATAGAATATAATTAATGATATTAGTATAATATATATTATATTTATTCATTCCATTCATTTATATAATTATTCATTAATGACGATCATGTATAATTAATTATGTCTCATCGTGGACATGCTAGGTCGTACATACGATTGAGTGACGATATCATTCCTAGGATTTTTGAATGGTATTAAAGTGGATGGTGTATAATATTTCAGAATCAAAAAAATGTTATAATAATCGTATGTAGTTATTATTTCCCTCATTATAACCATATAAGTAAGGTGGTGGTAAAAAATAAATTTCACCACGGTTTGGTGACGGTAATCCATACATAAGAAAGCATAGTGATTTCATTTTTCGTAGGATGGATAGAATATGGGATATGGTTATCTCAAAATTATAACTATCTCTCAGTATATAATATGTACTGGAGGTATTACTTTATAATGAAATAATTCATTAAGAATAAGTATACGAAGAAAGATGTTTGAATGAATTGTTAGAGGAGATTATCTCTTCTTCGATGTGCTCATTCTAAATAACTTATTTAATAATAAGAGGATGTATTTAAAGAAAATAAGAAATTATATAATGTTACTAGGGATGTTTATAAGGGAAATGGGAAGGTTATGGATGTTCACTAAGGCTCAATGTAATGTTTAGAGGTTATGGATTATATGTACTTTTATAATTGAGGTGAGGGGCACATTTAGTGCATCCAAAAATATAAATTTATATAAAAAACCCTCCAAAAACCTAAAAAATAACCCAATATCAAATATTATATAATATAGAGTTTTAATATAAAAAATAAATAAATTTTATACAATTTAATCGATAAATTTCAACAATATCATTTTAATTATTAAATTGTTAATCTATTTTTTTTTAACAAGGTTAACAAATATTTCAATATTAAAAGGGAGGAATATTTACGTATATGATTTCAATTAGACCATAAATAAATAAATTATAACATTTTATATTATTTCATAATTATTGAATATAATTTTCTAATTTTTTTTAAATAATTTTATAAAACATTATTTTGATAAACAATAAATAGTGTCAATATTTATATTATTAAATTGATTGATTTTTTATAATATTTAGATAGCAGGTTAACAGAAAAAAATATTTTACTACATTCTTATGTGGTAAAGGTCGTCTATAAAATTAATTTTACATTTAAATTAGACCAAATTATGTTTATTTCAATATTTTTAATAACATTTATTTGATATTTATAATAATAATATAACTACTACAATATTTTTGTGTAATTATTTAATATGATTATATGATGTATAAAAATTATAAATAAAATACTATGAAAAATATAATTCCTCTAGATTTTAGAATAATATATATAATAGACTATATATTTTATAAAATCCAACATTATAAATGTTATATTATTTTAAAAAAGAATGTCAAAACATTAACATCACTTTAAATTAAATATTTTATGTTTTATAATACCTTCTATACGGATCCAAATGGTCAATAACTCGACCATTGGATGGTTATGGTGGAGATATACTCTACTAACAAGAGTTGTTCAAGTGTTTGGGTCTTTATTGTTTATTTTTATTTTAATAATAATTATTTTATTCATTTCTCAATAATTAAATAAATTATATGTCCTTAAAGAATAAGTCATTAATGTGATTATTTATGTCATTAAAATGAAAAATAAATTATCACGAAAAATAAAAAGATTTCTGATTTAAAAAGAGTATATATAATGAAATTTATCTTCTATATGACCTTATCTTTAAAAAAATGTCATAAAAATTTAGGTATCAAATATTTATCTTATCTTTAAATAAAATAAATTAAATGTCATACTCTCATCAATGTGGCATCTAAATGACACCATTTTGTCCCAACAAAGACTTATGTAGAAAAAAACCCATCACACTATATTAGAAAAATTGTTCAGGTAAATTCATAATATTTTTTACCCTTAATTACCTTATTTACTCATTTACAGTATTAAAAGAACTGCCAAAGTTACTATTCATAATTCCCAAAATTAAAAGCATGTTATTTACATAATTTGGACATAATAAATCCTAATGAGTAATAAAATTTTCAAAATTCAAATAATAGATTCTTTATTAATTAATTTCAAATTATTCCTATTGTCGTAAATAGATAGAATGAGTTTTAAAAGATAAAACATTTCAAAATATTGAAATTTTTTTACATATGAATTGAATATAAAATTAATTCTATTGGAATACATTATATTTAATGATTAAAAAATATTTTAATTATTATTTTAAACAATTAAATATTATTATTTAACAATATAAGTAATTTTTATGAAATTAATTATTTTCTATTAAAATTTAGTGAATTTATAATATTCCTCAAAACATTACTATTATCAGAAAATTATGACAAATTTATCCAATGTAAATTTTTTATGATCTTCTTTCAATTAGTATTTTTATATTGTAATATAAAAATTATTAATGTTTCTAAATAAAAATATAAATATTAATCAAAATTAAATGGCGTAAAATTACCATTTCTGAAAATAATTGTTTTTTTATGTAAATTAGTGTTTATTAATAAACTATGACAAAAAAATCAATTGAATGTATATAAAAATATTTATTTTAATTATATAATATAAATTAATAATAAAATATATTCATATATAGGATACCACTATAAATAATAACATTATACATCGTCCAAAAAAACATTCCCTAAAGAACTACCTGATGTCATTCATCCTCCAACCGCCAATGAGCCACATCAACTAGAAGAAGAATATAATGGTACACCTCTATATCTGATTCTCCTCACAAAGAAAACTCCAATTTATAAAATAATTATTACTTAAATTTAATCTAATATAGTTAACCACTATAAACAATATACTCCACATTGAGATTCATCACCACATGATCTTAAATCACTCTCTAAGAATAACAATATATATTTAAATAATCACGTTGTGACTTCTTTTTCAGCACAGAAAAAAATATAATCCACTTCCATGGGTGTATGGGATCTTAAAATCATATCCCTAGTTAATATCAAAAAAATATACTTTTTTTATTCAAATATATATAATAGAAAATATACATCAAGATCATGTGATTGGAAAAGACCATAATGTTCTTCCTAATGATGTAATGTCTCTATAAATTTAGAGAAAAAATCTTGGATTCCAACTATTTATCATTAGATCCATAGTTACATTAATGGGGATGTAACTTCTTTCACCCATATGAGATTACTTCATAGCACTACATCAATATTTCAATCTTACCAAGATGAGAGGTATCCAAAAAAATCACAAATATCACTCCATCTAAAGGTTGTAGAATAAGAACCCTCATCAATCCCTCTTTGAATTATTAGAATTTTTACAGAAAGTGATTGGTCTATAATAACACCTTTTAATTACTATTTAACAATTTCAATAAATAAATGACACACATAAGTCAAACACAAAACTATTATATTACTATGAAAGACCTATAAATCCAACAACCTCAACTACCTTCTTAGGCATAGATCATTAATCAATTACCTTATTATTGGACCAGTGAATTGTCCCTCCCTATTGTAATATAACACTTTGGAGTAATTAACCACACATTTATAGAATAAAAACTTATAAAACATCCTATAAATATGTTATTGTCATAGGAAAGGTAAAATAAATATAATTTTTTCATCATTATCCACTTTTAAAATTTAGTATATGATAATTTCATTGAAGAACACTTCCATGAGATGAGGTTGGATCTCATAGAACCCAGTATTAATAAGAATCCTAGAAAATTTTGGGATGTTCATGAGACAAAAGTGACATAACCTAAAACTCAAATTATTAATTACAATAGTAGAAACTATTTTATGAGAGGTCACATACCCTCACCATAATATTTTGGTACATGGACATCATATTAATATCCAAGAACAAAATCCCTCCAAAAAATTGATCATATAAGTAATCTATCCATAACAAGGGGTCGTATTTCACAATAATCAACTTGTTTTACTGCTGATAGTCTATATAAAACCATAAAAAATTGAATCCCTTCTTATTGAATTATATTATAGAACAACCTGATGGAACATTGAGACAGATGAAACCATTTATTATTACATAATAAATATGGATCCTCAACATCCACTTATTACAATGAAAAAACCAAAAAATATCCATAATAATTATAAAAGTTCCTGGTTATATGACTATCTCAAATATAATATCATATAGAGTCAATTCTATCATTAACACATTCAAGGAAACATATATGAACTCATTGACTAATCCAGGTATCTCCAAGTAATAATCAGCAGTTTTATTAATGGAAATTCCTCTTGATCTAATTAAATATAATACTATGTAAAACGGTTATACAAAACATATTAAATTCCTCGGTTTTATTTTTCTGGAATTTAAAATACCATTACAAAATGGACCCATTCCTAATATAGTCATTCAACATTGATCGCAAGATTAGAATAAATATAGGGCTTTAAGATATCCCATTTACTCAGATAATGGAATAGATCTACTCTTCTAGTAGAATATATCAATATGAATCCCATTCTTCAATGCTCATAAAGGGGGTAGCATCATAGGGCTTCACTCAGGAACAAGACCAATCCGAGCTTCAACACATTATGATTGAATGGAATTGCCTACGGTAGAAGTGGATGTTAATAGAGGATGCCACCCGAACGATGTTATCTAAGACTCCCAGAGATTCAGTCACCATCACACACTTTACCCTTAGGTCTTCCATGGGTTTTATAAGGGGTTATGTAACAAGACACTTGAACTATGATTATGTGCATTATTTTTATTTCATATTAAGCATAATCATTGATTTTATTATTGCTACATTGTAAATTGTTTTTAAATAACTAATAGTATTTTTAGATAATATTCAAATGAGAAAAATATTTCGATGAATTAATGGATTTTTTAATGAAATAATAAATTTTTAAAATATTATTACTAAATTACTTTTTATTAAATATTAATTATCATATAATTTTTTGGAATAAAATTATAATTTCTATTACGGTTTTAAAACATTTTTGGACAAAACCCATGAATTTTCAATAAATGTTTGTTTTTATTTCAAAATTTAAAAATGAAAAATTATAAAAATTATTTAGATAAAATTAATATCATTTTGGATTCAGGTTGTAAAAATTATCTAATTGTAAATTTTTCATATTTTCCTAAGATAGTCACATTTTTTGGTAAAAATTAAATACCGTTTAAATGTATAATTTGTTTATGACATCATAACGACCCAATAGTGATGTAATAAAATTCTATAAAAAGTAATATTGGAAGATATATGTTTTTATCTATAATATAATTTGATTATATATTTTTTTGATGAATTTTATAGTGCCTTAGTGGACCCTCTAGGACTAATCCAATGTTATAAATTTTTAGAATGTTTTCCATGAGAGTGTGACTCACATCCACATAGGCAAGCCAAATATATTAATAAGTTATTCCACTAGCATTATAGAATAATGTTATACACATCACTTTGAAAAAACCCATTGGAAAAAACCATGGGTCGGTTTGTGGTTTTGATTAGTTTAATGTGTAGTGTCCAAAAACAAAATAATAAAGCATTCTCTCTATTTTCCTATATAAATCCACACAATATCCCATTATTCTTCAATAAAAACCTTTATAGCTCCCCAAAACTCCTACCTACACTCTATATAATCCTCCCCAGGCGCCCCAAGCTCCCTATATATCTCTCTCAACCCTCTCCTAATATTTTTGGATCATACATCCAAGTAAGATGTTTCTTCTATTCTCATTTTTCACCAAATTTTTGTTGTAGTTATATAATTTTATTTTATATTTAAATTGTTTGGAGAATGTTTAATCACCTATCTCATAATTATATACATATGTTTTAATAATTAGTGACCTATTTCACTCTCATTAATACCTCCCATGTACACTGGTTACCATGCCGAAATTATGTAAGGAATTTCTCCCTTCTCATTTACAATCAACAAATTATTTTATATTATGTATCTTAATTCAATTAAATATATTTTCATATTATGTTCCAAGACCCCATTAATAAAAATTTAAAGTATATATGATGATAGACACCTTTCTCTATCATCAACCAATTTTATGATTTCTATTTGACAACGTTATACTATTAATGTTACACAAAACGTTCCCATGCCAAAATCATCATGTAAGTGAATGCCATGCCAATTTCTCTATCAAGGGTATAAAACTATATTCACATGTAATTTTTGATTAAGATATTAAATTAATGTATTCCACATATTTTATTCATGTAATAAATTATTATGTTTAACGAATCCATGTTGTATGATCCATGTGGCACACTTATGAATGAAATGAAATGAATATGAAGGGTGTGCCCAGATTGTGCTCCAACACATTAGGTAAAGATTAGTATCATTATTATTCAATTAAAAAGAGGGTTTACAAATTATAATTCTAGATAAATGATGGTTTACTCATGCTAATTCACGTTCAATGAGGGTTTACTCATGCTCTATGTGAAACAATCCTTGTCTCGTGCTAATATCATGTTAAATGTTGTTTCCACATTTACATGTTATGATAACCATTCAATATCATGACTCTAGATTCATGTTTCTCTTATGCTCCAATGATATTCCTATTTCAAAACATGTACTATATTCTTCACGTTATTACATTTTTACACTCAAAATGTGATTTATAGCTCACCATTTTCTTATTAATGTCCTCAGGTTATCCCATGAAATAATGTGTATGATGGAATGTTGTGGTCATGTAAATGAAATTTTCTATAAAGATATAGTGTTTTATGTTTTGATTTGTTTTGTAATGTTCCTAATTTCCCTTTACAATAGAACTCTCAATCCTCAGAGTTTTCTTTAAGTGCCTGTTTTTGTAATAAATCATGTTATTTATGTAATAAATATTAGTCTTGTTATATTTAGTATTAAAGGACATGTTTATATATTTTGGGAATTTGGATTTGAAAACCCTTTTTAATGCCTTATAGATAACACCGAGTATAATAAAAACATCCCTAAATTTTACTGAGTATCGAGTATGTGTTTTATCAACAAAATAAATTTATTTATAGATATGAACAAGTAGAGTTGTCTCTAGAACAAATGTATATAGGGGGAACCCAGAAAACACTGCTTTCAGCTAGACTCAAATGAGAACAAGTGCACATCAATTGGTCTTTTTTCACTTTTTGTTATGACACTCTCGAGGGATATGCAATTGTAAATTCAAAATTATTGTATGAAAAATTATTGAGGGAATAAAAAATGATCATGTGAATATATTTTAGGATATATTCTTGGATAACAAAGATTGCAGCCTAAAAATTCAAAATTTTAGTATATAAATGAAATTTATAATTTATCCCTTTTTACATAGGATTATTATTTATGTGATTCCCCTAACATTCCTTTTATTCGATCAAATGGATTATAATAGGGAGACACGTGACAACAACCGATGGGAATATCAATGTGATGAATGTTCTAATGAGTTACCCAATCCGATGGGAGCTGAAATCATAACTTTGTCATGATATCATCTCAGTTAACTCATGTTTTGAAAAGAAACATGGGTCAAGAGGAATCTCCAACCCCCCCCCCCCCACATTAATGATAAATTAGGGATTGAGGGATTCATGAGACAAAGGCCTCCTACATTTAATAGATCATTTATCCCTCAATCGTCGAACAATGGATCAAATCCATTGAACATATATTATTTATCCATCAATGTTCCAAACAAGAGAAGGTTCATCTGCCTTATTATCATATGGATGGTCAAGATGATCAATGGTGGATATTGATTCAAAAATAATAAGCCTATGGAATAATTGAGGTTTTGGATTGGAAGTATTTCCATAAAAAAATTTGATAAATATTTTCCATGCACCCTCCGACTTATGATGGAAAGGGACTTCCTTGCCCTCAAACAAAAATAAAATGAATCCATTCGAGAGTGCGTATAAAACATCACCAGGATTGTAGGATACACGTCTGTCTTTGACATTACCCCAAATTAATGGATGAATACTTCTATTTTGGGCTAAAACTTATCCTACGGAAATCCCTAGTGATCCATGACTTTGTTATCTATGATGAAATTGTCTGTTTTTCACTCAAAGTCGAAATGGAGATCAGAAAATATCAAGGGTATCATGGGGATAGGAAGCAGAATTTGGAATTCATGTATGGAGGTCTGAAGGTGCTAATATGTTCTTGAACCCCACATTCCAATGGTGTGTAATGAAAAAACCTGGAGATTTATATAAGGGGACAAGGAAATTATATAGGTGTAGAAGAGAAGGGAACATGACCATTAACAACCCAGAAAAACCTACTACTGTGACATAGGAGTGGAACAATTTGTTCAACCCTCAATGTATTGTTCATTACACCAACTACAATTAACTAGAGAACTTTTCAATCCAATTCCCTAATCCCCAAGGGTTTTAGAGGCAACAAACAACTTCCAAGGCATCATGGGGGTTATTTTTCCATCACTACTCCTAAAAAAATCCTCAACAACGAAGTGGTCATAGGTATGCTAGTTATTCCTTCATGAATAGTATAAATACTTTTTTGAATCTAGTTCAATGTATTCATTAATATCTTGAATTTTTAGTAGGACAATCCTAATGCCACCGCAAATCATGGATGTAGAGATGTTTGTGAGAACGGAAAATGGGGATATCATTGCATACCATGAACATAAATCCTCCACTATCATATTTTGTGGATTGAACATCCTAGTGAACCTCATCATACTCCCTATATTTAATTTTATGAAATTATTTCTATGGATTTGATTTCACTATATATAGCCAACAAAAATAGTCATGAGAGGGAAATGACTCTCCATATGGTGAATCGGCCCCCTATCCTATAATGTGAAAGGAGGAGGATTAATTTTTTTAACTTCATCATCTCATGCGTGGATATTACTACCCTATAAACACGTGTATCATGCTATGTTGATTGAGTCTAAGGATGCAACCATCCGTGAAGACATGCCTATTGTGAGAGATTTCGCTAAAGAGTTTCCCATGGAAATTTCTGGTCTTCCGTCTAGAAGAGATATTGAATTCTCGATTCATTGTATACCAGGGGCATTTCCAATAACCAAGACTCCATATAAAATAGTTGTCGTTGAGCTTGAGGATATGAAGGAAAAACTACAGGATAATCTGGATAAATGATTTATACGAACAAGCGTTTCACCATGGGGTGCACCTGTCCTCTTCATCAAGAAGAAGGATCTGTCATTGCACCATTGCATTGATTATAGTGATATCATTAAAATCATGATAAATAACATGTATCCACTTCTATGAACTTATGAATAGTTCAATAAACTACGTGGAGAATAAGACTTCACCATGGTTGATTGGTTGTCGGGAAATTACCAAGAAAGGGTGAAGGAGTATATCCCCAAGACTTATTTTTTTACCAAGTAGGGGCACTATGAATTCATAGTAATTCCTTTCAAACATACTAATGCTCCATAAATATTCATTTACTGGATGAATATGGTCTTTAGAGATTACCTCGAAAAAAATTTTGTTATTCTTTTTAAATGATATTCTAATATACTCCAAAAAAAAATGAGGAGCATGAGAAGCATCATAGAACTATACTAGAGACCTTCTGAAAGGAGAACCTCTTTGCAATGTATAAATAGTGTGGATTCTGGTGAAGGGAAATCTCATTCATGGGTTATATAATCGTAATAAATTGGTTTTCTGTGGATCCTTCTAGGACAAATTCAATTGATGGATTGATGAGGCCAACATGGGTGACAGATATCCATAGCATTCATGGGTTAGCTGGATATTATCGATGATTTGTGAGAAAATTAACATGATTGTCAAACCCTTTTACCAAGATAACATGAAACAGATTCATGTTTTCATAGAGTGATGAATTCGAAGATGGATTCAAAGAGTTGAAAATGAGGCTAATAATTGTGACATAGATCACACTACCCAATTGTGTAGAAATTATTGTGGTATTAAGTGATTCTTCAAAGAAGGGCATTGGATGTGTGTTTATGAAAAATGAAAAATTCATCTCCTATGCTTCATGGAAATTGAATGTTCAATAGACAAACAAAACAACACATGATCATGAGTTGGTTTTAGTAATATACAATCTAAAATATGATGACATTACCTCTTTAAAGAAAAGGCTAAAATATATACAGAATAGAAAAGAATCAAGTATATGTTCACACAAAAAGAGTTGAATATAAGACAAAATAAATGGTTAGATCAGATAAAATAATATAAATTCTCAATCCATTACCAACTTGGAATATAAAATAATTTTTCATATTCTCTATGTATAAAGGATCAACTGATTCTGTCATTGATGAAAATTGAAAAGGATCACATCTTCGTAGATTGGATGAAGATGGAAATATGAATCATAATGTAGGAAACATCATCAATCCTTTCAGAAATGATTGCTCAACTATATCATTTGGAATGGTTAAAGGATGCTTAAAAGGATGATGTGGGAATTCCAAAAATGTGGAAACTATTAGAAAAATGAAATCCATAGAGTTCAATTTTAATGAAGATGGAATTGTGAGATTTGGGACAAGACTATGTCTTCCATCTAATTTAGTGTTAAATAAAAAAAATTGATGACACACATAGTTCATATTTCTCCATTCACCCAGGAAACAAAAAAGTTCTATCGAGATATCTAATAGAATTATTGGTGGAAAAACATGAAGAAAGAGATCACTATGGAAACCTCAAAGTGCCTGGTATGTCAGAAAGTGAACGCTGAGAGGCATAATTTTAAAGGGATGATAATACCATTACCCATACCAATATGGAAATAGGATAACATTGCCATAGAATTTTCCTTTGGACTTCTAAATACATCCATAGAAAACAATTCTCTTTGTGTTGTTATGGATCATCCTATAAAGACTGCACAGTTCAATTAAATTCGAGAGGATTTCAAATTAGATCAATTGGAACATATATACATCATAAAATTGGCAAGGCTACATGGAATACCTATATCAATTATATCAGATTGAGATAAATGATTCACCTCTATGTTTTAGATGAGTCCCAAACACACTCTAAATAATGAGATGAACTTCAGTAGGGATAATCATCCTCAAATAGATTGACAATATAAACGGACTATCCGAACACTTGATAAAATCTTGATTGCATGAACAATGGAATTTAATAGAGTATGGGAACAACATCTTCCTCTATTTGAGTTATCTTAAAATAACAGTTTTCACTCAATCATCCAAATGGAGCCTTTTCAATCCCTTTATAGGAAGAGGTGTAGAACACATGCATGTTGTGATGAATTTTGGGAGTGAATATACTAGGTCTAGAAATGGTTGAAGAAATGGTGGATAAGGATATTACCTTCTAGCAGCACATTAAAGATGCTTAGAGTCGATAAAAGATCTATGCTGATAATCATTGACCAGTCCTAGAGTTTGATGTAGTAGAAATTTTATTCTTCCGCATATGACCATGTAATAGATTAATGATATTTGGGATGAAATTAAATCTTAGTCTAATATACATAATCCATTTTGAGATCCTTGATTTCATTCAAGCAGTGGCCTATCGACTATCACACCCACGGAAGCTATCTCAAGTACATGATCTATTCCATGTATCACTCTTGAGGAAGTACATTCTTGACACATCAAATATACTTAATCCACAGGCGGTACCATTTTATAATGACCTCTCTTATGAATATAAGTTGATGAAGTCCATAGATCATAGAAAAAGTTCTATTAAATAAGACAATTCCAATCAAAACGGTGTTGTAGAGAACAAAAAGTTTGATAAAGCAATGTGGGAAACATAGGAAATGATAAAAGCTGAGTAAGCCTTTTCTATTCTAGTCTAGGAAAAGGAAATTTTAAGGGTGAAATTTCATAAGGGGGAAAATTATAATGACCAAAAATATTATTAATAAAAATTACACTTGTTCTAATTAATGGTTATATTATGTAAAATGGTTATATAAAACATATGAACTTCTTTGGTTTTATGTTTTTCTATTTTAAAATACCAATATGAATTGATACTATTTCTAATATTGACATTGAATAGTGATCAAATGATTAGAATAAATAACCGTCTTTAACAAATCCATTTTTTAAAGAAAAATGAAGTGATGGCCTCGTCTAGTAGAATTGATCCATATAAAGTCCATTTATCCGAGATCAAAAAGGAGGTAGCATCCATGGATTCACTCTTGACCAAGTCCAAGCTGAGCTTCAACAAGTTTATCTTGAATTTATTCACCTATGAAAGAGATGAAAGTTAATAGAGCTTACCAACCAAGAAATGTTATCCGAGCCACCCCAAGAGTTTTTCACCATCACACACAATTCCCATATCTCCCACGCGGGTGTTATAAGGGTTTATATATCAAGACCCTAGAACTATTATTATATGCATGATTATTTTTTTGTATAAATAATATACATTCATATTAATATTGTTACGTATTAAATTTATTTTTTTGAAGGAACAAATAGTATTTGTATAACGATTCAATTAAGAAATCTATTTCGATGAATTAATGGATTTTTGAATTAAATTATTTTTTCAATAAAATAATATTACTAAATTACTTTTTAAAAATATAAATGATCCTATAATTTTTAGGAATACAACTACTGTTTTTTTTTGTTTTGAAAAATGTTATTTTTAAAAAACCCATGAATTTTCAATAAATGATGGTTTTTATTTTAAAATTTAAAATTTAAACATTAAAAAATTATTTACATAAAATGATAATCATTTTTTGATTCATGATGTCTTAATTATCTACAAGTGAATTTTTCATAATTTTCAAAGATTGCTGAATTTTTTGGTAATATTAAAAACTATTTAAGTATATAAAGTGTTTTATGACATCATAATGACATAATAGTGATGTAATAAAATAGTATAAATTTTTTTTGGTCAATATTTATTTTATTTTTAAAATAATATTATTTTATATTGTTTTGATTATTTTATGGTTCCATAGTGGACCCTCCAAAAATTATAAAGTATTTTAACATTTTCAATTGGTTTCCTTGAGATTGTGACTCAACTCCACATAAGCAAACGAAATATTTTAATAAGATCATAAATTGGACTTATAAAACAAATCTATAACTCCCAATTGGGAAAAATCATGGGAAAACAATGGGTTGATTTCTGGTTTTGATTAGTTTAATGTGTAGTGTCCAAAACCTAAATAATTTATAAATCCATCTCCTTTCTTATATTAACCCACGGAATCTCCCATTACTCTTCACTAAAAAAATTTGGAGCTCATCCAACCTATACCATTATATCCCTATAATCTTTCAAAGGATCCCCAATCTCCCTAGAAGACGCTATAAAGCCTCTCCCAAGCCTTTGGGATCACACAACCATGTAAGGTATTTCTTCCATTTTCATTTCTGTCCAAATTTATTTAGCTTTCTATATTCTTTTATTTTGAATTAAAAATTTTGGGGTATGAGTTTTAACCACTCACATAATTTCCCCATAATGCTTTAATGATGATAGTCCTCTTTATCTCTCATTAATTCTTCCCATGTACTCCCATTACTAAGCTGAAATTCAGTAAGAAATTTTTCACTTCTCATTTACATTCAAGCAATTATTTTATATTATGAATCAAAATTCAACTAAATATGTTGGGATATTAACATCAATGACCCCCCTTACATTCCATTTCAAGTATAGATGATTAGATACCAATTTCCTTATCCTCAACCCATTTTATGATTTCTTTTTAATGTCGTTATGCAACTAAAGTTACACCAAAAATTCACATGCCAAAGTCATCATGTAAGTGAATACCATACCCATTTCTCTATAATGTGTATTCACCTTTATGTACTTGTACATGTAAAATAAGGACATAAATTAATTTATTACGTAACTCTTATTTTTGGAATAAATTATTATGTTTACTGAATCATTGTTATATGATCCATGTGGCAAACTTATGCATGAAATTAAATGTTTATAAAGGGTGCACCCTTATAGGGCTGTAATGCATTGGGTAAAAATTAGTATCATGATAGGTTAAGTGGAATTAGGGTTTACTCATGATATTTATATATCAATGAGGGTTTACTTATGCTAATTAATGTTCAATGAATTTTTACTCCTTCTTCATGTTCAATGAGACGTGGCTATTTCTAATATCTTTCCAAATGTAGTTTCTACATTTCCATGTTAGTTTAATCAAGCTATATCATTCCATTATTTTTGTGTATCTATTATTATCAATTGATACGTCAATTTTATAACATGTACTATATTCTTCATGTAATGCGATGTTTAATCCTTTAATAGGCTTTGTATCTCACCCTTTTATTTTTCATGTCTTCAGGTTATCCCATACAATTCTATGTTCAAAAAAATATTATGTTCATGTAAAAGATTTTTTCTATAAATCTATTGCGTTTTATTCTCTAAGTTGATATATAATGTTTCTAATTTCCCAATGCACTAGACCTCTCAATCCTTAATGTTTTCATAAGTACATTTTTGTGCAATAAATCATGTTTCTGTCTGTAATAAAGAGCATGGTTGTTATACTCCACATCTTATGCTTCAATGGGATATGAAGAAAATGAATACATCTATGACAATAATTCCTCTATGTGTAAATTTTACATCTAATCATATTTCTCATAAATTAATAAATAATATTTTCTCTCCACTTAAAATATGAAAATAATCTCTGGAAAAAATTAGTATCCTCCCACCCAACATCTAACCATTTGATTCCAAGTATTTAATTTTATATTTTTATCTACAAAAGAACAAATCCCTATATGAATAATTAATCCTCAACATGAACTCATAACCTCAACACACATATAATAAATATGTTTTTTCTTTGAATTTAATAAAAATATCCTGAGAATTGAAAGCCACTCCACCTACAATTCAAACAAAAGTTGGTGAAATTGAGAAGTGTCACTATACTAAGTCAAACATCTAAAAATAGAATTTGGTGAAAAAATAAATGGTATGTCATCCAGTCTCTAGCCCATCACAATCTATCATTTTGATTCAATCCAAAATTCTACAGCTAACTTATTTTCATCACTGGTGATGTCCACCTCTAAGATTGTTCTAATATTAATACCCAAAAGGGATAAGGACATCACATTGATGTCCTCCACCATCTCCTTCAACCACCAACATATCATAACCCTATTATAAATAATAATATTATGTCTTTTACTAATATGGATGTTGTAGAAATTAAACACTAATATCGTATAGACTCACTAAATAGTCAATCATTAGAATCGATGATCAACTTTACCTTCCTGGGAAAAACATAAATGGTTAAAGATCATAACAAATATGTGGGAAAAACATTCCTTAATAATATTATAGGTATATGTATGGGAATAACTACATTCATATCTGATCCTCTACTTCCATAATATTCAACAACTTGAATCCAAATACTTCTAAAGAAATATATTGGATTCTCTCTCTTGGAAACCATTCCATTATATTCATATTCTTTATCATCTCTTCCTTATTCTACAAAACTAAATAAAATTTTAATGTAAAAGGATTCACTATATACTATATATATAGATAGAGAAATTAAATATGAAGTTTGATCTTCACTCCACATTTGGAACACCGTGTGGGTAAAATCACATATTATCATTAGCATTTCTCATGATACCCTACTCACATAGGATTCCTAGTTATAGAGAGATAACATTCTACCCATATTATTACCTTAACATCATTAACAAAAAAAATGACATAGAACGCCATTATAAAATCATCCCAAAAAATATACGACTCCTCGAGGTCTCTATGATAAAGCATCAACCACTATCAAACTACACTAACATCTAATTTATCACAAACAAAGCCTAATAATTTACTCTAAATCATATCAGACTAATTTATATTAAAAAATCCTCCCTATATTGATCAATACCAAAATAAATGATACTCCTGACATATTTCATTAATCCAAGATATCAGGACACACACACTTTCATCCTCCAAGCCTCATCGCCCTCATCTAGGTCGACCATTCATTGTTCAACTATATCATGTTTTTTAACCTCACAGATCTGAAAATTTCAATGATTATGAAATGTTTGAATCTATATATTTATAAAAACTCTCAGGTTTACTAATATATAATTCATTTAGATTTATTTGTTTTAATTAATATACGTACTAAAATTTTCACCTTTGAAACACATGTATAAACAAGCATGGTGCATGTACCACTCATTGGTATTAAAAATATATGTTGAATGATTTTACATGGTTTTTTTGTAATCTAATGGCCTTTTAATTAGATCAACATGGACTATAAAATGTTATTAACTGGATAATCTATTCAATTTTTGATAAATAAGGATTAACTGGTATTATTCCCTAATTATCTCAAGGTTTTTTACAAGACTTTATCCCAGATATTGATCCTACTTCTAAACAAAAAATATTTTATAACACTCATTCTTAATTCATATGTCCACTAATAACCCCTTCATTTTCTATAGTTAATATGATTGTTATCCCAATATCCTAATTTAAATAAAACAAGGATTAGAAACTAGAACACGACATATTGACATGGAATAAATGAAAATAGTCTCATAAATATATCCCATGATCATAGTTGGAAATCCAAAAATCAAATCCTAAAAAAAATAAACCATGATCCCAGGATAATCTTAAGTGCATGATATTTCATTCAAATAAAAGTCCATAAAATAAAATATTTAATTTATTCTTTTATGTAGAAACCCTAATGACATCCAAAAGCTCTATACTAGAGTGGTTTAATAAAATATCCAAATTCACCCTAAAAACTAAAATATTAGTATATTTATATTATAGGAAACTAGATTTATTAATTAGTACCATATCAGAAACCTACATGTTTTACCCCTAAAATGTGTCCTTGGTCTAGTATGTGGTATGGACTAAAGGGATTTCTCAATCTATACAGGTTTGTATCTAGTTCAACAGAATAAAATAAAACTAAGGAGGGGACCATTTTACCCATTAATCATGGATATACATTTATCATAAACTCAAAATTACACCATGATCACTCTATATATAAAATATCTATTAATATAACAATTTATTTATATATAAACTAAAATAAAAAATATATATAATAAAATATTTATATAAATAATATAGACTAAATAAATAAATCGATGAAAAATAAAAAACAATTAGAAGTATGATCATTGGATTAAACATGTAGATATTAAAAACTCAAATGAAAATATACTATAATAAATTGTTTACCAAGAACCGTATAAATCATATTCAATATCCACCCCCAAAGAAGATAACAATTAATAATAATCCACTAAATTTAAATGGGACCATTAATGATGTTTTAATATAAAATAAATTTAAAAAATACTAGTATGTATACTCCCCAAATACCCATGTATATCCATACAAAAATATACCCAGTTCACGGTAATTTAAAATACAACCACTATAAATAAATTCTCAATTTTATAAAAAACAAATAAAAACATATTGATGATTTCAAAAATTCACATTTATAAATGGATGTGGCACATTTTAAAAAATTATTGCATTAAAATAATGAAACATAATAATATACTAGATAAGAATCAAATAACTACCCTATTCTTTTAAAAAAAAATTAAAAATCATACCCACCTTCATAAATATATAATTTGAAATATATTCTAGATATCAAGAATAATTATCCACTAATTACATTCAACCACATGGTCAACACATTATAATTCGACATTCATTTATGAATCCTTCTTGAAAAGTTACAAGTATAAATCTAAAATATTTTTTTTAAAACCATGTTATAAAATTGTTTTTAAATGAAAATCACATAAACATAATTAACATAACAAAAGAAATATAGTATTACACAACAACTGTAATGGTAATAAATTAATCAACTAATTATTAATGTAAAAGTTTATGAATAAATTAAAAATCTGAAATACATACTTTAACAATAAAAATATTTTCAAATAACTATTTATGTAATTTAGAGAACATTTACTGTGTGTATAATTGTTGAAATTGTATCAGCCTATAAAAATAAAGAATTACTACTTATATAAAATGAAAAATAAATAAAAACATAATTACATAAAAATGATCAATAAAAAAATTCAATTATTTTATATGATATCCATCTAATATATTAATTAGGCATTAAATAACGGTTTGTATTTAAAATATTATACATGGAGAAACCATACATACAATTGTTTCTTTGAAAATTCAAAAAACAAAAAAAATACATGCCAAATGACAAACCCATGAAAGGAAATATAAACCACAAATTCATGAAAATTACAACTTAAAATATGATCCAACATATTCTTATATATTTAATACCTTATTGGGGTGATAAAAGTGAAGATGGAACCAGAAAGTGAGGAGAATAGATTATTTAGGTAGCATTACCTTGAAGAATTGAATTGAAAATCGAGGGGGGAATATAAAATAAAATGGGATAACTACGAATGTCCCTTAGAAATATCGTTATATGTCCACCCCAAAATCAAAGGGAAAAGAAAACATAATGATGGTTTCACATGAAAACAAAAAAGTTGAAAATAGAAGAAATTAAAAGTCATCCTGAGGAATTTTAGAACATAATGCACCATATTGCATTGTGATGGACAAAAAACACAACATATTAACAAACCACACTCTAAAAACATGGATATTGAAGTTAGATAGAATTTCTTTTACAAATTACCCATGTTAAAACCTGATAAAATATCATAGTGTCCATGGAAGACTACATATTCTCATAAATTTCATTTGAAAATATAAGTTGAAATATGAACACTATGAGGGAAAATTATTATCCTGTTAATCATATCACTAAAAAATACATATTTCTATTTAAGACTCTTTGGAAAGATAAATAATAACATGTCTAACTCAAATACTTAGTTAGAGGTATCGTATAATGGAATATATAAAAACAAATACATAGAACATGGGTTATAATACGAATATGTAAATAACATGAATACCTAATCAACTAAAACTAATATCATAATAAATCTATGGATAAAAATGAAAATAAATAAATCACATAGATAATAATAACTAGTTCTTTATTGATGAAATTTTTCAATTTTGACATTTAGTTTAATATCATAAGCCAATACATCCTGATCGTTGACATTGTGATCTTACCACAAAGGAAACATCCTGTTCTGGGCTAGCATAAAACAAAATTTCAAAACATATATGTCTCATTAGACAATAAAATCTGTCAATTTGTATATAATTCCCCCAAAAATATCTTGTTTCTTTATAATGAATTCATTATATAAGAAAATGAATAAACTTTTCATAATAAAATTGTCTAATAATCATTGGAGTTAGAATAAAAACATCCCAAATTCAAATAAGATTTTCCATGTAAATAAAATAGTTAAATTTATTATAATACATATTTTGAAATAAATATTATAGTTATGAATATATATTCAACAAACCAATAACCAAGAATATTATAAAAATTACATAAAGAACACCAATACTTTTCCCCATGTCATTAAAAGGGATAACATGATCATAACCCATCTGATGAAAGATATAAAATTGTAAAAAAAATATAGTCAACATTCCAATAATAATAAAATTATAATATCAATATATGTAATTCTAATACCCTTCAACTTTTAAATAAATTGGATAACATGATAATAAATCGTTTGAAGAATGTATTTGGAAGGTTAAACTATTCAAAATCCACATAGAAACAATATGGTATGCTCAATGTAAATGGGAGAAGCCTTATCAAAGAAATAAATTAATGTGGGTGTTGAAGGGTACATTAAATTCGTTGATTTATCAATAAAATATAGTAGTTAAGTTCAATAGTTTTCTCCAGTAGGAGACGAAAGAAATTTGAATAAAAATAATTCATTATGTTTTATAAAGAGAGTGTAGATTTTCCAAAATATATTCATCAGTTGTGTTTAGTTAGGGGTGTAGTAGTAAGTTCTCTCAATACATATTAGGGGTACTGGTGAGTTATTTCTTCATCCATCCCTTTTAGATTTTCATACCATCGGTCTATATGTTCTACAGCTTCTTCCACTTGATAGTAACATGTCAAGGATATCATTGATAGGAAAACTGTAAAGATATTACTTAACCAAAATTTAGGATTCTAGGAATTATATTGTCTTTGGAAAGAGATTTAATGAGAGGAAGTCTCACTTTCAACTTATTAAATATTTTATAATTCAATATAATTATAAGTATTTTTATATTACACCACCTTTTCTAAATTAAAAATGTAATTGGTGGAATGAGATAACTTATGTCTATATAAAAATAGAATAGGAAAAGGACAAATATAATAGTGGATAAGTATTATATCACTAAAATATTAGAATATTATTTAATTGAAGGAAATTACAGTCGTGAAAATACGTGAAAATGGATTTATATAATATAATTTTAATTAAAAAAAATAAAAAATAGGGATTGGAAGCCCTAAAATTTGTAAAAAGATTTTCAAATATTTGGAGAACTCCATCAAACCATTGGAACTCCTTCGGAGTGAATAAAAGTGGGAGAGTGGGGAAAATTAATGATCAATGACTTTGGGTGGAATATAATGGGAGTTTGGGTTTGTCTGAATTCCATTAATATGGGAAAATGTGGGTTTTAAGGGAAAATAATGTTTGGTATGTTGTAAGAATGAAATAAAATGTGTGTTAGGTGGTTCAGTTGAGTTTGGTGGAGAAATGCTTTGTGATACAAGGTAATGTTAAATCCATACCTAAGAAAAGATTCTATAATTTTTTGTGACCTTTTAATAAATAAAAAATCAAGTTACATAATTTAACCTTTTTTACCATTTTAATATTAATAAAAAATTATTGATTGTAATTATTTATTTACTAGAAATTTTAGTTGAAAACAATTAGAAAAACTAAATTATAAATCCAAATATATAGTCTATTTAATAAATTAATTCTTTTAAATGTGATAAAATCTATATTAAAATTAATACATAATATATTGTAAAAAATACATTCATGGAAAATTTAAAATTTATCAATTGATTTTTTAATTCTTATTCCAAATTAATTATTAAGTGAACTAGTGTTCATACATTTTTATATGTTTAAATATAATAATAATTTTAATTATTATATTATTATAAATATTTAAAATTATATTTAAAAATATATTATAATATTATTTGAAAACAACATTTTTACTTTTATTGTTGTAATTAATATTTAACGTACGGTATTTATTTTCAATTCTTAAAAATAGTATTTTCCTTTTTATCAATTTATATCATAATATTTAAAAATATAAATCAAAATTTTATAAGCTAAAAGTTTTATGTATACGTGAAATTAAAATTAATTTTAGCATTAGCATGTGTAAACCCCATTTGCAGATAGTTTCTTTTTAGCCATAAAATTATATGTTGTACAATATTACCAATAATTATGATTTTCTAGAAATAATTTATTTTATTCATGTGAATATAAATTTTTCATGGCATACAAATTATGATAATAAATAAGATAAAAATTAATGAAATTAATTTAACAAAAAAATTTATTTTATGTGAAAATATTAGATACGTTCACAAACTGATAAACAATGGTCTTATAATTTTAGAATGATATTTTAAATAACATGTAGTTTTACACCTGAAACATATTTATTAATATTTAAAATTTTTATAAATAAAAATTATTTCTAATGGACTAATAAATTCAATAAACTTATGATTTCATTAAAAAACCTAATGTTTCCAATATTCACTAAAATATAATTATTTGAAAAATTTCAAAATATAGTCATAATATAATTACATTATTTAGAGTTTCAATATGAAGTCGGTTTTTAGAATATAAAAAACTAACATTCTATTATTAAATATTAAAATGTACTCATGAATAAAGGCTCTTTAGAGTGTTAATTCTGTGATAGTTCATGATATGGTGTTTACCTTCTATATTAGGGTCTATGGTATTATATAGTTCCCCATTTTGTAATTTAAATATATAAATTATTGTTTACATTATCTTCTTAAAAAAATGTAGATATTATTTCCTCATATATTCATTAGGCTACAAGGTTGCCTCTTCTAATTTTTTATTTCACCAACGGACATTTACAAATTCAGTTTTACGATTCTGTAACACTTTTTTCTAGTTTAATAAATCAATATTGACTCTTCATTATATTATAGGCCGATATCCATCCTCTAGATCATTTTTTTATTATTTCGTAAAACCACTTTTAGGGGGTGTGGGAACCCGAACATTTTCCAAATCATCAGTGGTCATGAAAATAAGCATTCCTAAACATAACACAGGGAATATGAAATTCAAAATTCAAAATCAAAAGAAAATGAAATCTTCTCCAGGTACACGTCCAGTGAATATCGGGAATCCCGCGATCAACATCACCATCGTTCACATCACATTGATTCGAATGATCCAATAATTATCACCATCATCGCCTATCGTGAAAGCTGAAGCGTCCTCACATCGTAAATCTTCTACCTTCGTCTACCAGATAATCGATGAGGTAAGCCCCAGATGTCCATATCATCATCACCGCTAAAGAAAAATTTCTTTCAACTAAAAACACCCCCCTAAACAACATAGGATGATAAGAACCTCCAGAACTACTATAAATAATTTGTCTTCATCAACCAACATAGACCCCCAAAATAAAACAATCACTCAAAAAACAAACCAATCATCAAACGATCATCAACGAAATTTCCAGAAAATCAAAAACATCTCATAGTAGGGGGACCAAAAGGAACGTGGGATGAAACAGAAGAAAAATCTATATCCCGGAAAGAAGGATAGACCGGGGTATGGAAACCTAGAAAGAATACATGAAGGAGCCTTGATGACCCATGACCACTGAACCACTAATCACAAAACCTTAAGATTACATCTCTCCCAAACCGACCTATAGAGGATCAGAGGAACTAGTGGTCAGAGTGAGGAGCGGTAGCTGGTGAAATTGCGTAGGGCCGTCATCAGTGCGGATGAACAACGACTAGGAGATGATGTGATGAAAATAAAGAGTAGAGCGAGGATTGAAGAGGAAACCTATAAGGCCCCAGCCTTAAACATTACTTAATATTGAATTAAATGAATAATTCCCATTGATGATCTTTTTAGGTTTATAGTTTTAGAGAATTAGATCATAACTATTACATCTCAAAAGATTACAACGTAGACACTTCTACTAAGTTTCCATAAAATAAAAACTCTTAAAAAGAAACATGTCTAGTTCCATGTCCTAGATAGCATGACTTTCACTTGATCCTATCCTTAACCCTATTCCACATTAAGTCCTGTGAAAAACATTTCAAAAAAACTTGGGGTGACCATAAAAAGCTCAGTAAGGGATACACAAAGAATGAAAACTGTGAGTTTATCAAAACAACAAGTAAACCATGCATACTTTATCAAAGTAATACTTTTCACCTTTATGAAGTAGTAAAAACTCTTCACTGAATAAAAGATCATTACTTACCCTTTTTTAACCAAAAGATTACCATAAAACCCATATAAAAATCACATAACATATAAAGGTAACTTGGGACATAAACATACTTAAATGGTATAACCATACGGTTGAATTCCACACATATCACTTAATAGAATAGGCATACGGCTGACTTCCATACCCAATGCATTGGAGGTTATAACTTAACCACCAGTCTTGGTATTCACGGCACCACCCGTCATATGGTTTATCATGTAACCACCCATCAAATGTCCAAGTACAATTATAAAATCATAAGACATAAAAAAAATATAAACGAAAGAAAAAATTCCCACACTTTGATCACAATATATCACTCAAATATATTGACATAAAAAATAAATTATGAAAACCCATTTTCAATACAAAAATATACAAAATATTATATGGTATTTATTTCATTTTAAAAACATTACGGCTTGTTGAGGAATCCAATGACGAAATAATACTCACGGCGGTGGAAAAGGTCGTTGTCACCGCGTACGTTAAAAGAAACATTCCTTTTTGTCATTTTGTAAAATGCTTCGTAGAAAAACATTCATTTTGTATAAAAGTAAAAGTCAAAGGGTTTTATACACCATATAAAAGAAAGTTGTGTATAAAACAAAATATGCCTCAATGAAAGGAGATTGAGACAAAGTCCCTTACCTCGGGTCCGACATGACTCGATCGTTCTTTAACGTCCTTAATAATAAGCTTGTGTTAATTTCTACTTGATTAAGAACCTTTTTAAAGTTCATTATTCCTTTTATACCACTTATTTCCATGTTATAATAAATATTTAATCATTTAAGTTAATAATGTTTGTTTTGTCGATATTTGGTCCTTAAGTCGAAAGTGGAATTCTTACAATTACATGTTGTTCGTGTGGTCAAATATTAATTATATCCAGAATGATATTCTTTATTTGGATATCATATATATCATATATATCCAGAATATACATTTATTTATAATATTACATAATAATTATGATGTATGAAATGAAATGCACAGTTCATGGAGACGGTAAGTTGTACCTATGCATGAATGCTACTTTCATTTCTATGTCATATTAATGGAATTAAAACTAAATGAGAGATAAGTATATTTTAATTACAGAATTATATTAATCATTTATATGTAACATACATCATATATATCCATTATATATATGTACTTATAACAGTACATTCAATTTGGGGATAAGAAATGAAATGTACCGTTCATGGAGACGGTAAGTCATACGTACGCATGAACGCTACTTTCATTTCTATCTCATATTTTAATGGAATGAAATAATAATGATATAAATTTACATTATAATTACATTATAACATCATATATAATAACTTTAAATCCATCCTTTATACATCCCACATATGGCATTAACGAATCAAATCACTTTGAGGGGCGGTAGTCCGCACTTCCTAAAATGAAGATATCGCGTATACCCATAATGGAAGCCATAATGGTGTGCCATAAATGAAAAATACAGAAGCTTAAGGAATACATAAACATATCATGTATCATATATAAATATTGTGACATCTTATTGGCCACCTTTGAAGGTGTTGGAAGAATATTGAACAATCATCGTTTCGTGAGGCAGAAATTCTCCATCCACGGAAACAGTATGTTCTTTAACGATTAGATGTAGGTGTTTGTAAGTGTAGCTCGAATGAATCTTATAAAAAAATCCTAGTATATTTATGATAATGGATTTTTTACAAAGGAAATTAATAAAAAGAGTTTAGGGGGTTGAATAAACAAAATAAAACAAAAGAACACAAGTGAAGACATTACCTTAAAATCGGGTAACTCTATTAGATTTGAGCTCAAAGGCTTCCTTGAAAAGGATTCTGCCCAATGTGAGGCTTCTATGAGTAATAGAGGGATGTGTAGAGACAAAATGTACAGGGGTTGTCCGAGCCAATGGCTTTGAAAGTGTGGGTAAGGTGGTAGAGGTGGGGGCCTTTTATAAGAGGAGAAGAGGGGCACTCATGGAACGTTATAAGAGTTTACTTTATTATAAAATTATTTTCGGATTTTAAAGGTCCCACATTGATATAATTCGAGGTTAAGGTGGTAAGGGTTCTAAATCCACCAATCCAATAGGTTTTGTACATGTTTAGGTCATAGAGTTTACATTATCTTTTCATTTTATTTAAATCATTTATTAATGAGGTAATCGCTGCATCATTATGATGTCATAAATAATTTTATTTATTTAATGTCTAAAAATTATAAAAAAAACAACTATGATGTAGGAAATCTTTTTATCTTTCCAATGACTATTTATAGTCAGAAATATGAATTGTATAACCCAATTTAAAATTTTTTTAGTAAAAAAGCTCATGTTTGTGACATTTTTACTTTAACATTAAATAAAAAGATATTAGTGTTATTTTACTTCCAAAGTGGATCCATGGGGTCCCCAAAATCGACCCATAGGTTTTCTTGGTCGGCCATGACACATCCAATAAGGGTAGGAAATGTGTCTTGGTTATTTCATATTATTAAAACATTATTTGTACCTTAAATTACACTAATTACCTATAATCGCGATTAAAAACTTAAAAGATACTATTCACCACAAAATTATTTTAATCCCATTGAACCACATTTTACTTCTTAATAGAAACCATGTATGTCATATTTTTGAAATTAAAAACATATTATTGGTAAAGTTTCATTCAAACGAAAAATCAGTTTTTATGTACCACTTCGTGGTTTCACTATTCATCAAAAATTGATGTTTTTCAGAAAAATACCAAAACTTCACCCAAATCTATATTTGATATTCTGAATTCAAAAATGATGTCTATTTTACAAAATTAAAAACATAAAATTTTCATTAAATAATGTAATAATAAATTCCTACTGTCAAAACAAATAGCGTGTTTTTATGAAACAGAAAGTATCAAAAGGTTGACACCGGTTTAAGTCCGATTTCATAGTGAAATTAATTCCAATGACCACAATTTGATTAAATGGTAAAAATATATACTAATTTCACTTTAAAACCAATTCAATAGATAATCTAATAATATAAATAAATTAGATTAAAAAGAGGTTTTAAATTAAAATACAACATTTTTCACTATTCATTAAAAAATGAACTTTATCGGAAAAATACAAAAAATTTACAAAAAGTAAATTTTGATGTCCCGATTCTAAATAAGAATTTTATTTGGTCCAATAGAATTTATAAGAGTGACCAAAACTATATTTATCGACGGTTCGCCATCAAAAGGTGGCATGTCGGCCATTTGGGAAAATTAGGGTATAAATGACTTAAATTGAATTCTTTCCGTATTTTAAGCCCTTATCTTTTATTGTAAAAAAACTTTAAAAAACATATATAATCATATTTTAGTTATTTCTATCCATTCCCGCCAATATAACGGCTACGTGTTAACTACCCTTTAAAATAATATTTTTATATTACTAGTGTGCAATTTAAGTTTTCAAAGAAACTCATCATTGTGTATCGAGTACGCTATCGAATATAGAAACCCCATTAAAGTAAAATTAATATTTAATTCGCAAATATTAATAAATATGAAAATTTATTATTCTTTATTTACCTGGGATGTTACATCCTTCCCCCTTTTGGGAATTGCGTCCTCATAATTTTATTCACTTATCAAAATAAGTGGGGGTATTTATCCCTCATAGAATTTTCAGATTCTCACATTGCCTCTTCAACCATATGGTATTTCCACAAAACCTTTACCTAGTGAATTACCTTATTTCGCAACACCTTCCCTCTTCGGTCAAGAATCTGGACTGGTTGTTCTTCATAAGAGAGATTCTCTTCCCACTGAACTACCTCCGGGCTCAAAACATGAGATGGATCTGGAATATACTTTTTCAACATCGAAACATGAAAAACATTTTGTACCTGAGATAAACTCAGAGTTAATGCCAATCTGTATACAACTGATCCAACTCTCTCCAGAATTTCATATGGTCCAATGAACCTTGGACTCAACTTTCCTTTCTTACCAAATCGCATCACACTTTTCCATGGAGAAACCTTGAGAAAAACATGATCACCTACCTCGAAAGATAGATCCTTCCTCCGGTTATCTTCATAAATTTTCTATCTGATCTGAGCTGTTCTCATGTGTTTCTAAATCAACTGAACTTTTTCTGCCATCTCTTCTACCAATTCTGGTCCCATCAGCTTCCTTTCACCCACATCATCCCAAAAATCTAGAGTTCGACACCACTTCCCATATAATGAATCAAATGGTGCCATCTGTATACTGGAATGAAAACTTTTATTATAAGAAAACTCCACCAAAGAAAGATGTTGGTCCCAACTTCCCTGATTATCCATCAAACAAGCACGTATCATATCCTCCAATGTCTGAATTGTTCATTCTGATTTCCCATCTGATTGTGGATGAAATGATGTACTAAAAATTAATTCAGTACCCAACGACTTCTGAAGGCCTTTCCAAAAGTTAGAAGTAACCCTGTGATCACGATCATATGAAATGGAGAGGGGAACTCCATTCAACCAGACTATCTCCTTAAGATACAATCGAGATAGATGATCTACAGAGAATGTATCTTGAATAGGAAGGAAATGAGCACATTTAGTCAAGCGATCAACAATAACCCAGATTGCATTATTACCTCGAGATGTGCTCGGTAATCCCACAAAAAAGTCCAGGGATATGTTTTCCCATTTCCACACTAGTACGGGTAAAGGTTGTAGTATCCCTTTCAGTAACTTCCGCTCTACTTTAACCTGCTGACAAGTCAAACACTTCACAGTAAAATTATCAGTATCTCTTTCCATTCCATCCCACCAGTAATACTTCCGCAGATCTCTGTACATCTTAGTTCTTCCAGGACGAATTGAAAACAGAGAACTATGAGCTCCACATAACAACTCCCTCTTCAACTATGAATCACCAAGAACACACAATCTCTTCCCAAATCTCAAAACACAATCATTATCAATGATGAATTCAGGCAACTTACCCTTCTGAACCAGCTCTACCTTTTTCTACAACTCACTGTCTTGCTTCTGTGCTTGCATAATTCTATCTGATAGAGAAGATTTCACTGATACATGAAACAAAAGAGAAGGCCATCCTGCACCAACAACTTCTATGACAATGTTCATTAAATCAAAAACCAAAGGATCTCATTCCAAATGTAGCATGGTTAATGAAGAATTAATTTTTCAACTCAAAGTTTCAGCCAATTTATTTGTTTTCCCGGGATTGTAATGAATTGTATAATCATAATCCTTGATTAATTCAAGCCATCTCCTATGTATCATGTTCAATTATTTCTGAGTGAATATATACTTTAAAATTTCTTATCAGTATATATTTCACAATTTACTTCATACAAATGATGCCTCCAAATTTTTAGAGCAAAAACAACATCAGCTATTTCCAAATCATGTGTAGGGTAACATACATAATGAGTTTTAAACAGTCGTGAATCATAAGAAATTACCTGATCATTCTTCATTAGGACGCAACCAAGTCTTTTAAATGAAGCATCATGGTAGATAACAAACTCACCTTTCCTGGAAGAAGTTCCAAAACTGGAGCATTCACCAATATTCTTTTCAACTCCTGAAATCAATCATCACATTCTATTGTCCAGATAAACTTAACTCCCTTCCAAGTTAGATTAGTCATTGGACTAGATAATAATGAAAAAATTTCAACAAACCTTCGGTAGTAACCTTCCAAACCAAGGAAACTACGGATCTCGGTTACATTTTTGGGTCTTGGACATTCTTCAACAACTTTTGTTTTAGCAGGATGAACAGTTATGCAATTTGTTTAAAAAATGTGACCAGTGAAAGAAATTTTTTGTATCCAAAACTCACACTTGATAAATTTTCCATACAGTTTCTTTTCTTTTAAGGTTTGAAATATATATCTTAAATGACTTTCATGCTCCTCTTTTCTTTTATAAAACAACAAAATATCATCGATGAAAACATCCACAAACTTATCCAAGAACTCATGGAAATTTCTATTCATATGGTCCATGAATACTGCAGGTGCATTGGTTAACACAAAAGGCATAACTAGAAATTCATAATGGCCATATCTAGTATGGAACACAGTCTTCGGAACATCTTCTTCATTTAATTTCAACAGATGGTACCCCGACCTCAAGTCAATATTTGAAAAATACTAAGCTCCCTGGAGCTATTACTATTTCATTCGATGGCGCAACATCTGCTGAAGTAGTTTCAAAGGATTTCACCACCCCATTCTACATGTAGTCTGGCTACTTTTCCCCAGTTGAGTTCTTCGTTAGAAAATCATTTGCATAATGACCCATTTCATTTCACTTAAAACATCTTACCACTGGATTTTCATTGCCTGCTTGACCATCTTCCTTACAGTTACGAGCAATATGACTAGAATTACCACACCGAAAGCACTTACCAGACTTGGATAAACATTCTCCATGATGCATTTTACCACACTTCCCATAGGATGGTTATTTGGTTTTCTTACCTCCTTGCTTCTTTGATGAATTATTCCCCCTTGCCTGCCAACTAGACCTCTTATTTTATTGTTTGTCAATGAACACATGATCATCGGCAAACACCATTTCCACCTCCTCCGCACATCAAACAAGTTTTTCATAACTTTTGAACTCAAGAGAATCTATAGCCATTCGATACTTTGGCTTTAACCCTGAGTAAAAATGGTTGATTTTACTATCAAGATCTCGTATGAAGTTTGGAGCATACCTTGCCAGTCGAGTGAACTTTGCTTCATAAGCAGCAACTGAGTCATCCTCCTGCCTCAATTCCAGGAATTGTTTTTCCATCCTAAGACGAACCACCTTAGGAAAATATTTCTCAAGAAACATACCATTGAATTCGTCCCAGTGAAGATCATCAATCTCATCACTATCCCTGGTATTTTTCACCGTCGACCACCACTAATCAGCTTCTCCTTCAAAATGGTAAACAGCAAGACTAACCTTTTGATGATCTGAACACCCCATGACATCAAAAATCTTCTCTAGTGGTTTAATCCACCCTTCAACTAGCACGAGGTCAGGTGATCCTCTAAATTATTGGGGATGTTGCCTCATGAACTGTTCCTCCACTGACATGTTCCTCTGTGGTTGATTCGGCTGATCTCGTGCATGGATACCACCACCATTTATAGCCTGAGTCAATTGTTCCATCATTGAAACAAACTGTTCCGTTCCATTTTCGACCATCTCAGGTTGCTGATTTGGAAGGTTGTCTTCCTCCTGATGTCGTCCCAACATAGCTGCTTTGTTTCCTATGTGGAAAACCATTCTAAACACAGAATTATCTTATCTGAAGCAACATGGAAATCTTCAAATGCTATATCATTTCAGTCATACGATAAATTAACTTATAGTTTAACACTTTTCTATCTCCTAATGTTGTCTAAACCGGCCTCTGATACCAACTATAAGGCCTCATCCTTAAACATTACTTATTATTGAATTAAATGAATAATTCCCATTGAGGATCTTTTTAGGTTTAGAGTTTTAGGGAATTAGATCATAACTATTACATCTCAAAAGATTACAATGTAGACACTTTTACTAAGTTTCCATAAAATAAAAACTCTTAAAAAGAAACAAGTCTAGTTCCATGTTTTAGATAGCATGACTTTCCCTTGATCCCATCCTTGACACTATTCCACATTAAGTCATGTGAAAAACATTTCAAAAAAACTTTGGGTGAGCATAAAAATCTCAGTAAGGGATAAAAAATGAATGAAAACTATTAGATTATCAAAACAAAAATTAAACCATGTATACATTATCAAATAATAATTTTCACCTTTATGAAGTAGTAAAAACACTTCACTGAATAAAAGATCATTACTTACCCTTTTGTAACAAAAATATTACCATAAAACCCATATAAAAATCCCATAACATATAAAGGTAACTTGGGACATGAACATACTTAAATGGAATAACCATATGGTTGACTTCCACACGTATCACTTAATGGAATAGCCATACGACCGACTTCCATACCCAATTCATTGGAGGTTATAACGTAACCACCCGTCCTGGTATTCACGGCACCACCCGTCATATGGTTTATCACGTAACCACCCGTCAAATGTCCAAGTACCATTATAAAATCATATGAAATAAAACAAATATAATGGAATGAAAACTTTTCCACACTTTGATCACAATATATCACTCAAATATATTGACATAACAAATCCATTATAAAAAACCATTTTCAATACAAAAATACATAAAATATTATATGGTATTTATTTCATTTTAAAAACATTATGGCTTTTTGAGGAATCCAAAGAACAAATAATACTCGCGGTGGCGGAAAAGGTCATTGTCACCGCGTACATTAAAAGAAACATTCCTTTTTGTCGTTTTGTAAAACGCTTCGTAGAAAAAGATTCATTTTTTTTAAAAGTAAGAGTCAAAGGGATTTATACACCGTATAAAATAAAGTTTTGTATAAAACAAAATATGCCTCAATGAAAGGAGATTGAGACGAAGTCCCTTACCTCGGGTCCGACATGACTCGATCGTTCTTTAACGACCTGAATAATAAACTTGAGTTAATTTCTACTTCATTAATAACCTTTTTCATGTTCATTATTCCTTTTATATCACTTATTTCCTTGTTATAATAATTATGTAATCATTTAAGTTAATAATGTTTGTTTTGTCGATATTTGGTCCTTAAGTCGAAAGTGGACTTCTTTCAATTACATGTTGTTCGTGTGGTCAAATATTCATTATATCCATAATGAGATTCATGATTTGGATATCATATATATCATATATGTCCAGAATATACATGTATTTATAATATTACGTAATCAATATGAGGTAAGAAATGAAATGCATTGTTCATGGAGACGGTAAGCTGTACGTATGGATGAACGCTACTTTCATTTCTATGTCATATTAATGGAATTAAAACTAAATGAGAGATACGTATATTCTAATTCCAGAATTATATTAATAATTTATATGTAACATACATCATATATATCCATTATATATATGTACCTATAATATTACATTACATTTGGGGATAAGAAATGAAATGCACCATTCATGGAGACGGTATGCCGTACGTGCGCATTAACGCTACGTTCATTTCTATATCATACTTTAATGGAATGAAATAATAATTATATAAAGGTATATTATAATTCAAGTAAAACATCATATATATTAACTTTAAATCCATCCTTTATACGTCCCATATATGGCATTAACGAATCAAATCATTTTGAGTGGCAGTAGTCCGCACGCACTTCCTAAAATGAAGATATCGTGTATACACATAATGGAATCCATAAAGGTGTGCCATAAATGAAAAATATAGAATATTAAGGAAGAAATAAACATATTATATATCATATATAAATATTGTGACATCTTAATTGCCACCTTTGATGGTTTTGGATGAATATTGAACAATCATTGTTTTCGTGAGGCAAAAATTCTCCACCCACGGAAACAGTATGTTCTATAACGATTAGATGTTTGTGTTTGTAAGTGTAGCTCGAATTCATCTTATAAAAACATCCTAGTATATTGAGGATAATGGGGTTTTTACAAAGGAAATTAATAAACAGTTTTTAGGGGGTTGAAGAAGCAAAATAAAACAAAAGAACACAAGTGAAGACATTACCTTAAAATCGGGTAACTCTCTTAGATTTGAGCTCAAAGGTTTCCTTGGAAAGGATTCTCCCCAATGTGAGGCTTCTATGAGTAATAGAGGGATGTGTAGAGACAAAATGAAAAGGGTTTGGCCGATCCAATGGCTTTGGAAGTCTGGTTAAGGTGGTAGAGGTGGGGGCCTTTTATAAGCGGAGAGGAGGGGCACTCATGGAATGTTATAAGAGTTTAATTTATTAAAAAATTATTTTAGGATTTTAAAGGTCCCACATTGATATAATTCTAGTATAAGGTGATAAGGGTTCTAAATCCGCTCATCCAATAGGTTTTGGACATGTTTAGGTCATAGATTTTACATTATCTTTTCATTTTATTTAAATCCATTATTAATGAGGTAATCGCTGCATCATTATGATTTCATAAATAATTTTATTTATATAATGTCTCAAAATTAAAAAAAATATATGATGTAGGAAATTTTCTTATCTTTCTAATGACTATTTATAGTCATAAATCGGACTTGTAAAACCCCATGTAAAAATTGTTTTAGTAAAATAACTCATGTTTGTGACATTTTCACATTAACATTAAATAAAAAGATATTAATGTTATTTTCCTTCCAAAGTGGCTCCATGGAGTCCCCAAAATAGACCCATAGGTTTTCTTGGTCGTCCATGACAGATCCAATAAGGGTAGGACATGTGTCTAGGTCATTTCATATTTTTAAAACATTATTTTTACCTTAAATTACACTAATTACCTCTAATCGTGATTAAAAACTTAAAAGATAGTATTCACCAAAAAATTATTTTAATCCCATTGAACCACATTTTACTTCTTAATAACAACCATGTATGATGTATTTTATAAATTCAAAACGCATAAGTGGTAAAGTTTCATTTAAACAAAAAATCATTTTTAAGTACCACTTAGTGGTTTCACAATTCATAAAAAATTGAAGTTTTTCAGAAAAATACCAAAACTTCACCCAAAGATATATTGGATATTATAAATTCCAATATGATTTCTATTTTAAAAAATTAAAAAATAAAAGTTTCATTAATTAATTAAATAATTAATTCCCACTGTCAAAACAAATAGCGTGTTTTTATGAAACAAAAAGTATCAAAAGATTGACAATAGTTTAAGTCCGATTTCAAAGTGAAATTAATTCAAACAACCACAATTGGATTAAATGATAAAAATATATTCTAATTGCACTTTAAAACCAATTAAATAGATAATATAATCATATAAATAAATTATATTAAAAAGAGGTTTTGAATTAAAATACAACATTTTTCAATATTCATTAAAAAATGAACATTATCGGCAAAATAACAAAAATTTACACAAAGTAAATTTTGATGTCCCGATTCTAAATAATAATTTTATTTGGTCCAATAGAATGTATAAGAGTGACCAAAACTGTATTTATAGATGGTTCACCATCAAAAGGCGATAAGTCGACCTTTTTTGAAAATTAGGGTATAAATGCCTAAAATTGAATTCTTTCCATATTTTAAGACTTTATCTGTTATTGAAAAAAAAATTAAAAAACATATATAATCATATTTTAGTTATTTCTATCCATTCCTGCCAATAAAACAGCTACGTGTTAACTACCATTTAAAATAATATTATTATATTACTAGTGAGCAATGTTAGTTTTCAAAGAAACTCATCACTGCGTATCGAGTACGCTATCGAACATAGCAACACCTTTAAATTAAAATTAATATTTAATTCAAAAATATTAATAAATATGAAAAATTAGTATTCTTTATTTACCTGGGATGTTACAAAACCTATAAAGGAGAAGAAATGGGTTTGAGGACAAACCTAGTGGGAACCGATTCACCGCCAAGCCAAAGATGGGGGAAAACCTAAAGAGCCACCATCGATAAGAGATTGGGATGAAAATCGGGGAAGAGAAATACCTAAAAAGTATGAGGGACGGAGAATTGTCACCAAAATACATCGTATACTTCAGAATGGTTGGAGGACCTAAAAAATTGGTGAGCTACAACCCCAAACAAATCTAGTATATAAAAATCCCCAATGTACCTAGGGATTAAATTCCCTTTTCTAACATATATTATAACCCCCTTCAAATTAGAAACATTCATGAATATATTATCATCCACTTGAAAATAGATTTCATTCATTTAATTTTCAAAATATATTTAATTCTTCATTGGGATGCACTAATATAATCTTGAATATAACATACATTACTAATCATATACTTTACATGATGTAGGGAAACTAGAATTATATATCCACATTATTTTGAATGGGTTGGATTATGACACATATTCCAATAAATTTTTTCAAATGGTGATATGTTTATAATTGAATGGATGATACTATTGTATGAAAATCACCCTATAGGTAGACATTGATCCCATTTTCCATGTACAGTAGGAGAACATGATCGTGAAATGTGTTATAGTTTTTGGATATTCTTCATAGATAGTCCATTAGATTCTTTATCATAATTATTCCATTAATTAACTCTATCGAAAAATCCAGTTAAATAGACTTCGAATTTTTTGACGTGAACTAATGGCTACAATCACATAAAAATTGAGATATGTTCCCTTTAATGATTCATGATTTTATTAATTTATATTTGAGAAAGGCATTGAAGGTTTATGTCTTCCTTACTTCTAAGAGATGTGAAAACATGGCGAGGTGATCATTGATCACCCATATTGTATCATTATTCCATGTATTATTTGGAGTTCGAGTGAAATATTCCATTTAAATTTTATCTCACATTCATATGTGCATATGTATGGTTTTCATGACTCCCAATAGATGTTTTCTTAAAAACATTACCTTTAGAAAAAGCCATAATATAGAGAAAAGGTCTAAAATTTCCTAATTCAATCAATCCCACTAGAAAATTTTGATTAAATCCATATGAATAATTTTTCCACCATAGTGAGATATGTATTTCATCTAGTAGTTATCTATTAAACTCTAGTTTGTATTGAATAAAACCTATTTTCAATCTTCAAAAATCCATCTCTATAGATGATTTCTTATAATTTATCATTATTTATTGCTTTAATATAAAATATTATGTCTCCATTATCCCATAGGGGCTTCGCTGTATTTTTTAGCTACAATTTTTTCCCAATTCAATTGAAATGGGATGATGTCCCCCTTAACTAAAAATTATGATAGTCATATTTAAATGATCTATATATATATGATCTAATTTTATCCTCACCATCGTCAAAATACCATAGTTTATCTTAATCAATGCATATCCTATCATATAATTCATCGCAAGGTGTTTCTGTATTGAGAAATATTAATCCTTCAATTGTTTTATCCATATTCTTTTTCGTTATTTCGATTTCCTTTTATAAGAAGATATACCACCAAATATTGTAGTTTGTATATATATATATATCATCTTTAACCATATATGTAGTTTATCTATATTTTAAAATCATTGATTGTTGATCGCATATCAATATCATGTGTGGTTTTATGTTTTCATGGATTTTAAATTACCTTGATGTCCAACCTAGAGTAAACATGAAAAACTAATCGTAGTAACATACTAAACTCAAGAAATAATGTATAGAGGTTATATTTTCCAGCATAGGTAATTATTTTACTATCATTTACTTTAAATTGTCAATACACATTCCATCCATAGAGACAATATGGCCACAAAATGAAACATCAATGAGATAAATTTCACACATCCAATATTTTATATATGATTTTTCATAGGTTCATCGTAATTATTTGATGATGACCATCTTTCTCTTAATAATTTCTATTTTTAATCTATATATAATCAATGAATATCACTAAATTTTTTCTTAAAAAATATTTAATACTCTATTCATCATATTTCTAAATAAATAAGGTTAATTAACCAATCCAAGAAGTGTTACCATAAACTCATAATGTCTAAAATCTATTCAAAATATCAACGTCAATATATCATCTACCTTCATTCTTAGATGATTATAACCAAATAGAATATTGTTCTTTGAAAATTATTAGGTTCATTGAAGTTATTCAAAAAAATTATCAATATATGCTATTGTATAATAATTATTTATTGTATTGGAATTGATCTTCCTATAATCGATGCACAATCTCCTAGACTTATAATATTTTTCATGAATAAATTTTGGGATCCCCATGTTAAAACACTATGGTATATAAATCGATTATCAAAAAAATCATATAACAATTTTTTAAAATCCTCCAACACTACTAGTTCTAATATATAGGTAATTTTAGATAAAGGACTTAAATATTGAATGAGATAAGTGAATAATTTGAAATCATGCTCTTGTGTGTTGCATGATAATTATTCTAGGAAAACATCATTGCATTTTTATTCAATGGCTACATCCAATATTCTTATGATATTTTTTTAATAGATAGATAAATCTTGATCATACCCTATTCATATAATTTCATTAAGGATAACTACTTGTGGAGTATTTATACATTTTTTAAACAAAGATTTATCCTCTCTAAAGAGATTATATTTTTCCCCACATTTGTGAATAGAAATTTCCTTCTCTTTGTGAAAAATGTTTTTCATATAAAATGATAGAAGATCCTTTTCATGATCATATTAAATTGAACCAAATATATGACAATAATGGTTACAAATAGGGTTTCTTAAACAAATATAATTTAAACGTACTGACATATCCTTGGTGGAATAAGATTTACACTCTGTGTATTAATATACAATTCCATTTATAAGTTGATATTGAAATGTTATTTGTTTTTGGGGAACACTGTAAATATAAATGAATATGAAAATAAAAAATCAAATTTTTCATTATCTAACATTAAGTCTATGATCAATGTAGCAACCACCACATCATTAGGAACATTTAATTTAGTTTTTGTAATCACATAATCTATTTAATGTGCCCTTATTTTTTCTAAGGTAAATTCCATAGAAATTTTAGACATTGGTTAACAAAATATTTTTTATCCCTATAGTTAGAAAATTGAAATTATAATAATTATTCTTTACCGTTTCATTTTTGATCTTGAGGGAATTTTTATTAATTCATATAAATAACTCTTGTTCACCCACTAGAATATCAAGGATGTTTCTTCCCACAATCATAACAAGTAGTAAATCCAATCATTCTTTTCATCCCATTTTCTAAAAATTATTTCAATGATTCATAGCCTACCTTTTCTTATATTGATTTCCCTTGAATAAAAACATCATATATAACACATATTTTTTCTTAATGGTGCATGAGACAACATCCTCAAGTAATAAAACTTTATAAGATACATATTCCATAAGAATGATCATTATTAACTAATATGAGAAAGGAATAATATTGTTTTTTGGTCTATATACATAGTCCCTCGAATGATTAGATATAATTATAATGTTATCATCCTAATCAGCTATATTTTCCTCCACCTTTTATCAATGTGTAAGGAACTAGATTTCTATTTTGGAAAATTACTCATGAGAATAGTATATTTCGTATAATATCTCTTCAAAATATTATCATTCTATTTGAATTATCTCATATTTTATTTTAGTGCATTGAATTTGAAACCATTATTTGTATTCATCTCCCTTTATGTGATAGAACACCATGATGAATTTTTTTTTCTTTTTCAGAACTTCCCATGGGGAGAAAGATATTATCTTGGGACTTTGATCCATTGTTTAGATACCAATTTATTTTTTGCTACAATAAATGACATATATTTTTTTAACATGATATATTCCTACAAAGTTACATCATGTAATATATTAGAATATCACTCTCTGTGAGTGAGATTATTTTTTCAAACCTTGGTCAACATCCCTAATATAGTTTTTATTTTCATCAAATAAACTCCAAATTATTTAAACTTCTCATGGGGAAACATCCCAACATTATCTATTTTTGTTAATATAGATCCCATTTTTCATATTAGATTCAATATCTCTCTACGTAATTATATCATGATTTTTAAATGTGATATATAATTATTATTATATTTTTTATTGTGTTCCATTGAAAAATTACAGGTTCGTATAGTACTTGTTGTATCTGACTAGGTCCCTCCAAATATATTACCAATATTCTAACAAACAACCCTAAGATACTAGATGTGACATTATAAATTTCTGAAAAAATTATCTAGAAGAAATATTTCAGTTTTGGTTCTGAATAATGGAGTTGTAGAGGTTCGCACACCATAGTAGTCTGGTAACTCTATATTAAATCATATTTTACATTTGAAAACATAAAACAAAAAATAAAAAAAATAAGATAACCGTTTTATATCTTCCATTACATCCTAAATATTTACATATTGTTCAAAACTAGGTTTCCTGGTGAAATAAAAAAAATAAGTGTAATCTCAATTACTCAGTAATTGTAGCATACTGCGGAATCTATTCTAGAAAAAACATGTCCTAATGACATGGTTGTAATAAATAAACAACAATCCATTATCAATTTAAACATGTCCTAACATTGCATAGAAAACACTAGAAAATGGCACAAACTTGTTTCTATTCTTTTGAACCACCACCAGATCTTACATTCCATTATCATGGTTCATTGTCTACCTGGATTGTCATAAACATCTTTGGAAAATGAAAATTATCCATGGAAATATGGTTTCTCAACAAACACAACCAACGATAAATGTTTCAATGGTTACCTTGATGGATTTCTTACCACCAATATCCCTCTTTGGGGTTTTTGACAACACTTTCCAAAAACAATTCTCTACACATTGATACATTATTGATTCTCCATCCATCATCTAAAATCATTTTCCTCGTGCGATTCAAATAGATACCACATACTCTTAGCCCACATGAGCAATGTTATGTGTGAGAAACAATAGTAATATGAAATGTTCATCAATGAATCACTTCATTTCTGAGACAAATTTTAGATACTATACTAATAACAATAAACTACTTTCATCACGAACCTCAATGGTCATTATATAAAATAATTTACCAATCACTCCAAGATTCATAAGATTTAAAACTCTCCCCCAATCTAATTTTTCACCCATATCTCACTACTCCACCTGCCACCGTCTCCCAATGTATTTGACTAAGACATTTTATCCTTTAATTATCCATATTTTATCCCCCTTTATGATTCACTCTTTCACCCCCTTTTTCAACGAACCCAAAGAACACCCCTTGGTGGTCTGTAATGTAGTAGAGAACAATGATCTACAAATTAGGGGAAACCAAACCATTCCTCGGGGAGAGTGCGTCCACATCCCCAGTTTTTCAAGTGATGGGAGTATACTAGACATCCTGATCTATTTGATGTCTCTTGAATGAAAACATTGGTAAGGACATTGTTAGAATTTCTGCAACATGTATATTTATAGGACTATATTGCTATTTTACTTTCCCTTTATCAACCTTCTAGTTGATAAAATTATATTTTTATCTCAATGTGATTTGTCCTTGAGTGAAGGGCCAGATTTTTTCTAAGCTTAATAAAACATGAATTATCACACTGGATTCCAATTGCAGTCGTAACTTCTTCTCCCATATCATAAAGATGTCTCTTCATCCACAATTACTATGTGCATTCTTGGGTGGTGAAAATATACTCATCTTCTACAGTACTCAATGAAATGTAATATTTCATCTTGATAATCTAAAAAATAGACAAACCACCGTGATTGAAATCACCTCTTGATGTAGATTTCTTTTCATCTACTAACATATCCCAATCAGCATCTGTATATCCCAAAATCTCTACTTGAGATTTATCATTATGAATCAAACCAAAATCCATAGTCCCCTTAATGAAACAAAGTATTTTTATCACATCAATCATGTGGCTATTCTTGGGATTTCATTGATATCACGCTACCTGGTATGTTGCGAAAACATTATTAGGACATTTTACTGTCTGGTACAATATGATTCCAAAAACATGTATATATTAAGTTACGTTAACTGCCTTTCCATCATCATATCTTTTTAATTTGATTCATGTTTCAACTTTACTCTTCATCTCTTGTGAACTATCAATTCCCAACCATACCAGAACCTCCTTGAAATATTTGTATTGTGAAATGAATGTATCATTTCATCATTTTGTAACCTGTAAACTAATGAAGTTCCCCAGCTCTCCAATCATTGACATTTATAAATCAACCTTCATGAATTAATAAAATTGTCTTCATTAATCTTTATCGGATCCCCAAAATATTATATCACCTACATAAACCAAAACCAAAATCCTTTGTTTTCAGTTGTTAGTAAAATAGAGATTATAATCAACTATGCCACACAAAAAGACATTCTTTTTCGAATATTGATTTCACATCACATACCATGCTAATGGTTCTTATTTCAGTCCATATAGCTATTTTTTTAATCGAAAATAATTGTTCTCGTGATCATGAATGTGTCAACCATTAGGCTTCTCAATATAAACATCCTCCTCCAGAACCCCATTCACAAATGTAGATTTGACGTCTATATGGACACTTTGAACATCGGTTTCACTGCAACAGATATGAATAAGATAATTTTTTCCATCCTTGCAACCAGTTCAAATGTCTCATCAACATCTATACCCTATATCTAGAAGTATCCTTTTTAAGCTATTCATGTTTTTTTAGAATCACAATGTCATTTTCATTCATCTTGTTGTGAAAGGCCCATTTAGTCCCAATGACATTCTTATCTACTCGCCTCGAAATAATATCCCATGTTAGATTATTCTCAATATGATCTAGCTCTTTATTCATAGCCTGATCCCAGTTTTCTTCATCACCTACCTCAACAAAGAATTTAGGATTTAACTGATATTGGAATGATTTTCGATGTGGTGATTTCATTTTCTTCTCTAAACTGAAGATAAATAATCACCAATGATATTGTTCCTCTCAATTTCAGCTCAACTCCATGGATTCTATGTACACAAAGATGTTAATTCCTCATTCTCACAATCAGTATCTTCTTCTCCCCCTATATTACTTTACTCCTCTAATCTTTCATTAGGATTTTGTTCACTATGTTGTTGAAATATCTCTTTATTCTCCACTACTATGACACCATTTCTCTAAAATAATTTTCACAGCCTCTTATCAATTCATTTTTTTTGTTTTCAATTTCATGATTAGCCATGGAATGTCCCCTCATCTCTTCATGAATCAAATTTCATGGGTTTTTCTTTATTGAGAATAAATTAATCACATCTAAAGATTCTAAATTACTTCACTGATGGATTCTATCTGTACCAAATCTCATAGATAGTCTTTCCTTCATTTGAACACAACATAGCCATATTAGAAATGTAGACCAATGTGAAAACAGGTTCCCTCCAAATATTCTATAGTAGGTCTTTTTCAATGAGCATCATTCAGGCCATATTTTTTATGATCGAATTTATTATTTAAACCACTCCATTATATTGGGGAGTTATCCTAATGAAACATGATGCCTTATTTGTGTTTCTTGACATAGTCTACCACCTGACTATTTGTTAATTCCACATAATTTTTAGTACGAAACATCATTATTTTATAACTAATCATCATTTCAGAGTCCCTAAGATACTATTTTAGGAAACTTAAAACCTCGTAATTATGCATAATAATTAATACCCAACCCATTCTGTTATAGTAATCATTGAAAATAACATAATACCACTTTCCATTAACGGATCTTGGTGTGATAGATCCAAAAACATTAGAATGCATCAATTCAATCACTCTTATTGATTTATTTTATTTGTCCTTGTACGTATTTCTAATTTTATTTCATTGTATACATGAATCACATATATGTGTATGCTCAAGTGATAGCTTTGGGAGGTATCATGATATGTAACACATTAGTAGATCTTACTGGGATGGTTGGAATCGATGACCAAGTTATCCATGAAACAACTTTTTTCCTTCCACATTTGATAGTAGGCACATATCTTCTTCTCAAATTATGAGATAGATATTTCCATATTTTCTTATTCCCTGAAGAACCACTTTACCATATCATCCTTCGATGACACACATTTTCATAGTAAACCATATATAATTCCCTGAGTCACATAACTAACTGATAGTATGATGATTGTGACTGAGATCTTTTACTACTAAGACACAAGAACATCTCATTATTTTCCTCCAAACATGGCATTTCACAAGCATATAATCATCATGCCTTCATCATTTCCAATATTAACAACTACTTATTAGTTATGTTTTAGGCCTGTAAAAAGATCCATATTTCTTGTCATGTGAGATACACTATTTTTGTCAGGGATCCATACACCAGAATAATCTAATTCTTTATGGAATATTTATACCCCCACTATTTTTTCATCCTTTTTAAATTTGATCCATGTCCTTGATCACAAATTTGGTGTAGTTTAAAAATAATGATCTTCCTCAGAGTGGGATGTTCTAACATTATCCTAAAGTGCTAAAAATTGAATTTTCATTTCCAACTCAACCATTGGTTATTGATTTGATGCTTGCAACTATTTTGATTTTTCTTTGGCACATTCCTCTACATGGTTGATATAAAATATTTATCCTTGTGCCTAAATTCTCTGAACCAAAAACTATGTTCCTCAATAGATGTTATATAATGTAGAGCTGTATTTGGATTCAACTTATTTTCTTGTTCCCTTCAGTATCTCTTGGTTGAATGTCCCAAATTTACAAAAAAGTAACACTAGTTATAGGGTGCATTCCATTGTGTAACTTCTCCATAGCTAGTTTCCCCTTCAGATATCTGAATATTATAATTCGACATTATTCCTAAATCAACATTTAATATTGGAATGGGTTCTTGTGCTTTGACTCGATATTTCACATCATTTTTTATCAAGACCCTTATTAGTATTAATGTCAGAACACACATGTTTCTTCTTTTCTGGTAGACCACTATTCTTCACTTCCCAATTCTCCTCCTTTTGAGTTATCTTCTTTTCTGATGTCAAATTGGGAGTCAATATTTTTCATTCATCCTTAACATTTATTAAAGGCTAATAAATTCATCTTCAAATAATTCTATATGATTGATTTTATCATTCACATTTTTATTCAATACCTCAATCTCCCTTTTCTGTTCTTTAACCTTGAGAGATTTTCCATCTCCTTTTTTGTTCTCTCTTGCCTAAAAGACTTATGTATTTCAATTTTTTCTAGGGTATACTTCTCTTGAAATACTATTTCATGTAGATTTGGGAATCATGTACCACTTTTATTTCGATTTATTTATTTTCTCTCTCCAAACATCTATCTCTTAAATAACTAATTCTAATTCATATTCCATGTCAACTCTCCATTTGTATTCTTCTTCTTCTTATTTAGCGTCGGTTTCATCCTTTTCTAGAGAAATATGGAAGACTTACATCATAGATTTCTCTCCACGATCATCGACTCTCTATATATATTTAACTTCTTTAACCTCAAACTAATGTTGACTATACCATTATTTTGAAAGAATTTTATTTTTCTTAATGATATTTCCATTGAATTGTGTGATTCCATCGACATCAGCTGATGAAATATTCTTGGGAATTTAGAATTATTCCTCATCATCTTCTTGGATCTTCTTGGGGAACCCTGAAACAAGATGTCCAAACATTCCACATCAAAAACATGAAATATTCTCATTACCTTTAAGATTTTCTTTTTACATTGAAGGTTTCAAGAATGGAATGATATAATCTCATCTGCCACTTCTTCTTCAAAGGAATCTTCAATAGATAGATTTTTCATGACATTGAATACCACCTCATTGTTTTTCCCATTTTCCAAACCATAATTATCATCATTTCACATTTCATATGCTACAAAGGTATTATAAATGTTATCCAGTGTCGGCTCATTTGGATCCCAATCTTCTAATAATGAAACCATTATATTCATGCGAGGTAAAGGTATCCTCGGGATATGCTTAACAAACTTTATGTCTTAAATTACTTTATAAATACCTTGAATGTCTTCCCCTAACACATTTATCCAATCAAATAATGAATCAAAAGACTCATTTTGGATCATTCTGTGATCTTCATACTTGTTGCACAATAGATGCAGCTTTGATTCTCTGACTATTGAATCTTCTTCATATATGTTCAAATGTTTTTCCCACATGTAATTTTTTGTTTTCCATGAAATAACCTTTATAGAGATAGCATTAGATAGGAATCCGCCTAAAAAATTGATTCCCATTGCCCCAGCATACAATTCTCTTTTTTGATGTCCTATATTGCTCCACTAATAATATCAGCTATTATACAATTCATTGCTGATGTAAACACATCCATTAACAAATATCAGAACTAGTTTTGCAACTGATTCTTCCATATTTGAAAATTTTACCATTAAATATCATAATGCCTTTATGTTTGGTTACCCCCATTTGAGTGAGAAACACTTATAACACCCACTCTCACTATTAACAATTGTGAGGATTAATAGGCTAGATAACCTGAGTGTGGTAAATTAGGGAATGAAAAATTAAAACAACTGCTCATTTTGATCTTGTTTTTTGTTAATAAATACTCTCTTATCTTTATCCTTCCATGTTGTAGAGTGTAAATGAATATTAAATCATGCACACGACACAAAAATTTAACAAGGATAACCCACACTAGGCTATATCCAAGGATCATACACCAGAGATGTTCCTATGTAAGAAATCCACTATAAGTTCACTACTGTTAACAAGTTCATAGTGGACCCACAATCCCTTCAACTTTACAAAAATTCATAATTTGGGAACTCACTTCTCACTCACATGACGTCTGCTCACAGCTTCTTTATATGATCCAATCACATTTTAATGAGGGGTTGGTACATTCATTATATCTTATGAGTGCATCCTTAACATTATGTAGATGCTTTGATGAATTCCAAATATCATCCGTAGATAAATACCCCTCCTCCACTAATCACTGGGAAGTAGCCTTTGGAAGTACCTTTTCAATGCTCCCTACTTATTGATGCTCCCAATTTCGCAAAGCTCAAACCAGTCTTCATGAAGCCCCAACTTCATCGCAAAGAACGCACCATCTTATAGCATAATCCATCGAAGAGCTCAAGACATCGCAATGAGAATTTTGTCACCATTCTCACTGAGTCAATGCAGAAGACACCTCTTTAACAAAGCTAGATTAGTTGTGGTGAAGCTTCTACCTTTCTCAATGCACACTACATCAGTGATCCTTCTTTATAATTCAAGAGATAAAAAAAATTCTTGAAAAAACTTTCTCTCATTCTCCAGGGGGTCGAGGCCCACATATATGCAATTCCACCGACTTAAAATCCCTTCACAAAAATTCAGCACCATGTCAACTAAAATCTCAATGCTCTGAAAATTACAACTGAAATTCTCTCTATATCAGGAAGCACCACAAAAACGTTCAAATCGCAGAGCTCATCATAATCACGGTATTTAGCCAATTCCCTTGTACCATTGCCGCAATTATTCCTCACAAATATCCTTAGTTCTACTATTCATGAAGATCATTATAATCGAAGAGACCACTATCAACATTATTCATGTATTTGAGAAGTAAAATTCATGATGCCCATTTTGTTGAAACTCATGAGCTTTAAATATTTGGATGAGATCATTATGGAAATCCAAATTTCAGGATACTCAACAAATCCCAAATTTTGGACCCCAAAAATCTAGAAATCACGGGAAAATGATTCCACCTTGTACCTATTATTTTGAACCACCTCTATATCCTTAATTCCTTTTTCATGGTTCTTCATCAACATGGATTGTAAACTACATCTCTGTAACATGACAATTCACCGGGAAAACCATCTTTGTAAACAAACACAACCAACCCATAAATGCTTCAATGTTTCCTTGAGGGATTTTTCCCAAAAATATCCAATAATCATATATATTATAATAATAAAATATTGAACAAAAATATGTTTCCCCATGATAGTAGAGTATATATAATGATCATAATCCAAATTTCAAATGATGCTTGATAGATAATCAACACATGGTCATATTTCCTATAATCCTCCAAATTATAATAGTGTCATGTGATATCCCAATAATTTTTCCTATGATAATATAATATATAAAATTATTATAATGCATTCTAAAATAGAATTTATATGCTTGATCAATAAAAAACAAAATTCCAAAATCATCTATATAAAAATATCAACATTCATAATTCAAAAACTCTTCCCCATGTCATTAAAATTATAACATGATCATTACCCATACAGAAAAATAATGTGGATGGCTGAAAATAAATAACTAATTATAAAAATATAGTCTATTTTTAATGTAAAAAAGAGTTACCCAAAAAATATAAATAATGATAAGTTGGTGGAAAATTAATCTTTAAATGTGTTGGGTTGTCAATAAATGTTATTAATTTAGTTAAATAGTATTAACTATTAGGAGACCATAACAATTGTGGGAAAAATGCATCATCTTGGTTCATAAATCTTGTGTCAATATTAAAATGCGTGTCCATAATAGTGTCTACCTAGGTGTATAGTATTAGACCCAATAAAATATTATAATGGTTACAGTTGAGTTAGTACTTCAACCACAATTTTTGTGATTATTACACCTACATGCATCTATCCAACTACTGCATCAAATTTCTTACATCCAGATCGGGATTTCTTTATCCAGTAAATCATAAACTCATTGAATACCCATAATTTAGAATTCATAGGCATGAAGATGATTAATAACAATATTATATGATAACAAATTACATTTAAAATATATTAGATGGGATATGATTCCATTAAATTATATGTGTGACAACATTACAATAAATGGTTTTAATTTTAAAATGGAAGGGTTTGAATGAGAGACCTTATTTTAGCACAATATTCGAATAAAAAAATATATAATGAGAGGGGATTCATATTTTATCTTTAATAAAAAATTAAATAGACATAATTATAAATATTAAAAAATAGGAATTTTTTGAAAAATTAATTATATGAAATGAATTTTTGCTAGAAATGAAAAATCGGGATTGAAAAGCCTTATCATACTATGTAGCATCAAAAATATTATTAGGACTACTAAGAAACACATGACATGATTATGAGTGATTTATAGATGTGAAGGAAAGAAATAATTATGAATAATTCCTTTAGGTTTGAGTGGGATGAGAGAATTAGTCAGACTAAGTATCATTTATAGGTGGAAAAAGTAGGTTTCATGGAATCTAATGTTACATAGGTGTATGAATGGATTTAGTATGGTTACAGGTGGGTAACATGTGTTGGGTGAGTTAGGATAGTTAGGAAATAAATGGTAGTTCGTACACATGGGTATAATATCCATTACTAATAAGGATTTATTGATGGTTTAAATTAAATATTAATTATTAAAAAATTGAGACACATAATTTTTTACCCATATTGATCATGATTCAAATTTTACCACTCTAATTATTTTATTACATAAAATATTATATGAACACTATTACCAAATTATCAAATATAAAATCTTAATTTGGAGTCAATTTTATAATTATAAACTTTTAAAAGCGTGAAAATAAACTTTTAAATTAATTCCTAAGATATAAGAAAATCATTTTCTATAGAAAAATATATTTTTATACATTAGTTATTTATATTCTTACGTTTTATAATTATTAAATAAATTTGTGGATATATTGTTTTTTTGTCAAAAAATTATTTTAATTTCCTAAAATAGATTATTCATTTTTATTGAGAATAAATCTACAAATCTCTTATAATATTCTTTTAAAATGTTCATTTCACATTTTCTGTGGGAATTAATTTTATCCTTTTTAAATTCAATTTTAGTTCCTAAAAATAATAATTGAAATTTTATATATTTACAAAATATTGATTCTAAATATATATAAAATTTTATTGAGAAAAAAGATTATGTATGGGTAAAACATGAAATATTTTAAAATTTAGTGCATGAAAAAACAATTTATTTAAAAAGCGAATTTTTTATCTTAAAAATTAGGATTTGGATAAAATTATCAATGATTTTGATATTTTGAAAATATTTGATTATTATTGAAAAAATTTTGTGGATTAAAAATAAATCTAAATATTATTTTCTATTAAAATTATTTTTACTTCAAGAAAAATATTAAATATATTTTTTTATTCAAAAATATTAGTTAGGTTCTGAAAATGTTAAAAATGTGTATTATAATTTAAGAAAATCATTTTCGAAAATTTATTGTTTTTTACATAAACAAATATTTATCTATTCAAAATATTTTATTAAATTTAAATAATTTATTATATTGTGTTATATTCGTAAAACGTACAGTTTTAGTAAAAATTATATTTTTCATTATGCACATAAAAATCTATTTTTTGTAAAAAAAAATATGTAATCTAAATGTAAAATATTTACATAAATATTTAATATGGTGTTTATTTATTAAAATCACTTTATATTGTTTAAAAATAAATCATTAAAATATAATCATGAATAAAGACTATTAAAGTAGATATTATATGATTATTTAGTATATTCAATTTACCGGATGTTTTATGCACTTGGTTATTATAAACATGTTCAAAGATCTGATTCCATATTGTGTGTGATATATTATAAACCTAGGGAACTATTAACTAATAACTCATCATTCCTATTCATTTAATTACATACCTTTCTCACAACATGACTTTTTGGATGTCAAAAAATTATAGGCGTGGGGGACTATTTGGTCAATACGTTCCTAGTTATTATTATAGCATGACTATACTACTGTTAATAACTAAAAATCTTTAAGCATCACAAAAAATCATGAAAATGGAAAAAATCAATAATACCAAGAAAAATGATAGCGTCTTCTTCGATATCCAAGTTCAATGTTATCCTATGAATGGTGTGAAAATATCATAGGAGGTCACCAATAACAGTATACCTTAAATAACTAGTCCTATCAGAAAATCATCTTGATGTTTTATAAATATTGAAATTTTTTAGTTTTCCAAAAATATATAAAAAATTTATATAAAAATAAAAAATACCTCTGGTTCCCCATGTTCTCAAGGATACCTATGTTTGGTTATACAACTGTTAATCCCTATGTTCATTCCCATTATTGACCAAAACAGATTCATCCAGTATTATGGTGTGTCTAGTTCTATCTTGTGACTATTATACAAAAAAATATCTATATGGAATCCCAAAGGTCATACATGCGTTAACCATCATCCAAAAGTGTCATATTGAGTCCAATACATTATACCATAATTTCACATTTAACATTCATAAAATGGAATCTAGATTCTCATGTTGGTAATCCTTGTAATTTGAGCTACTATCCATGAATTACCCAACATTTCTTATAGCTATGTATCACAAAAAATCTCAACACTTATCTGTGTATTTACATGTAATATGAGAACTCATCCTTGCATTCCTATCATTTCCCAAGATCATCTTTCCTGTGAAATCCAAGGTTTGATTGCAGTGTTATGAATTCTTGAATCATATTTTATATGTAATTCAGATGAAAATTTATAAATTCTTATGTGTCACGAGAAATATAGAATTCGTTCAATTATCATGGAAATTTCAACAAATAGGAATAACATTAAACAAAATATTAATTAAACATTCAATTAATTTAATTCTGATTATTCCAATCCCACCACTTTCCATAAGAAAAATCAATACATATTATATTTAATTTTATATTTTAATACCATTATTTATTATTATTAGTTAAAACCAATAAATTTAATAAAATGTGAAATAAAACACTAATTTCTATTTTGATTTTCCCTAAAAGGGTCCAATTCCCATTAACCATGCCAATCATTAAATTCACATTCTGATATATAATTAAGACATTTAATTTATAAATGAATATAATCATAATTAATCAAGATTTACTTGAAAACAATATTAAGAGAAAAAACCCCATATTCCCACAATTATCACTTATTTTTTTACGATATTCCAAAAATTCCATAGATATAAAATCTTTTAAAATTATTAATCATTTTGAAAATTCATTTTATAATTATTAATATAAACTATGATTCTATATAATTCTGTAGAACATAAATGTTGAATTTAATGTCATAGATATATTTAAATTTTATTCCCTATATAATAATTCCACTGGAAATTACCCTTTCCTAATTACTATGTATTGTTAAATATTCCATTTAACTAAGAAAATTTAAACATCAATCACTTTGTTTAATTTGAGACAATGCAAGTATAACTCATCTTCATGAAACAGTGAATGCATGAGGAAAAAAATAAGTACTATGGGTCAAATTAATGGCACCACCTACCAAGGCCTTAAGAGAGTCCACACATATGGTATTGGTCTTTAATTTATTTGAAAATTTTATATATAACGAAAAGATACCAACACCATAAATCATGTGCATAACCCCCCACCCCCATAAATATCATTACGAGACCTGATAGAAAAAGAATATGATATTAGAGGGGATAGGACATTTAGAATCACATATAGGATTCTAATAGATCTGAGGGAAATGATACTGAAAAAATATCTGGGATACACAGTGAAAAAGGGGATAAATGGTGGGGATCCCTCATTAATAAAAATGAGGCCAAACCACCCAGAAATCAATTTTTTTGGATAAGGTGATGATGGGGTTAAATACCCATTTATCCTCATTAAAAACCATGTAGAAACCACTAAGTGTTTAATGATCCTAGAAAGACCCTATAATCCACAAGAAGGGTCATCGACAAGCCAGTGGCAATGCATCCCAATGGTTTCATACCTCGATCATATCCTACTCTTACTGTAATCACCGGATACCTCAACAAACATTATTGCACCACAAAAAATGTCCAATATGTTTCCTTAGAGGGGTAAAAATATCATAAAAGAATTTCAATACCCATTTCATTATCCAACCCATCCCATATTCCAAATGTTCTGAATTCCCCATAAATTTATAACTTCATAATGGATATGGTACATTATATTTACTCATGAATTCAAATATTTATTAGAAAAATTAAGGCATAACCCATATAAATCCATTATTGATAGTAAAGTATATAAATAATTATTCAATACATTTTTTTAATTATCTAATGGTTATATCATCCATTTCATGATCCAAAAACCTATAAAATGAACTATATAAATATTTTAAATAGTAATGACACACATAAAAAATTATTTTGAATGAAAATTACATAATAGATATCAAGAATCAACAAAAACATACATAAAAAATTTGTATGTATTTCTTCATTATATTACACCTACTTCAAACACACATAGTCTTGATTAATAGGATTTTCTGAAAATCTCCCATGATGATCCACTATAAAAAAATGTAGTATGAAAAATGAAGTACCCAATGAAAATTTCTTGTCATTGTATATGGTTACTCATGAAAATACTAATCAGACCCCCAGTTCATGTAATCTAAAATCAATACCAATACTCCCACACTAATTCATCATAACCCAACAAAATTAGTAATACTTAATATTTCAACTCATGAATAAATAATTAAAACACCCATATAAAAGATTAACTTTGACTCTTTCGATGATATCATACTAAAATAATGTTAGAAAATATATTATATTTTAATTTATAAAAATATTTTACAAAAAATATATGTCGAATAAGTAAAATTTAAAAATTTATTATGAAATTTTACCTTCTAATACATAATAAACAAAATTTAACAGTCCATGTAAAATCAAATGTCTCAGACTTTGTATTCACTATTTAATATTAGAACTATAACATGTATAGAAAAATAAAAAAATTTATTCCTTGATATATATAGTTTTAATGAACTAAAATTGAGATATATTATTTGGTTTATTGGATTAAATAAATTTATAGGTTGTAATAATAAATATTGTCATGATATGAAAATCAGTCATTACACCTATCGATGTATTTTGTAGTTATATATATATGACTATAGAATTTGTGTTTATTAATAAAGCTAATGGAAAGAGTAAATAAATTACAGAAATAAAAAATATTGACGTTACTATAGGAAATTTACAACATAATTTACATCCATTATAGATTTTGACGGAGGTAGCGTCATTATGGTTATCCATAGACAAAGAAAAACTACATCTCTGATAATTGAGGTTCGAACGAAGTCAACTACTGGAGAATTTTATATTAGTGGAATTGTCAACTTTTTCTATGATGGAAAATTAACCATATAAAAATATTCCATTACACACCATACACTTATGATATATTATTGTGTAATAAAATATTATCTATTTAGTGTTTTATTGGTATTAATGTATCAATTTTTTTAGTAATAAAAAAATTATTCTAATATAGATTTTCTGTTACTTTTTTTATGTATTACAATTAAAAATTAAAAATAATTAGTTGATGGATTTTAAATAATAGATTACATAAATTAATCTAGGATATTGGAATTAGGTAAAAGGTGAAATTTGGTAATTTTTAGTAAAATTAGTAAAAAATTGTAAAAAAATGTGAAATACAATAAAATTAGGTAAATATTTATTGTATAAATTAAAAAATTCACCTACAATATGTATATTTTTATATAATTTTCATAAAATTAATATTGTGGAATTTTGGGTTGTAATAGCGAACTATGGGAGTAGCGGTGCTCCATGGAAATGTTCAAAATAAAATATTCATTAAATTATTCCATTGATTCCATGTAACACCCTGTTAAATTTATTTTTGGTATGTTTTATTCCTTTATTTTTTTCATTATTTGTTGTTTGATTATACCTGAAAATCAAATTAGGAGGATACCTATAACTGTTGAGTTGTATATTTTTCCATGGTATCACCATAAAAACCTACAGTTTTTGTTTTTCATTGGTCACTTATTGTGTAAATGAATTACACATAGTGTAATGTGTTCTAGAAAAAATCCATGAACATGTCATATTTAATGTATGGGTTTAACAATTTGTAATTGGTACACAACATGTATTTATTAAAATAATGTTTTTAATTTATAGGTAATGATTTCTTCATCTTATACAATCCTTTAGGATTACACGATGTGTAAATATTTCAATGTTTGTCTTTGATGCTATCGTAAAGGTGATATATTTCATTCATTCTATGTGAATCCTTCCTCACTTGACCTACATATATCCCTAGGAGATTTTGGGTGACTCATTTCCATCTGAGAAAATTTGTTCAGTGATTGATCATCGTTGTATTTTTATTTCTCCTCTATAGAAAATTGTTCCTTATAGTTCTTCGATTGTTTTGGTTTTGGTTATGGTTTGGATACGGTTTTGTAAGAATATCAAATTTTCTATTGATCCTTTTTATAATATTGTAATTTTTCTTTCAAAAGAAGATCTTATAATTTTCAAAACCCTTTTTTAAAGGATTTTTGGTTTTATACATCCTTAAGGTTGGTGAATCTATCTTAGTGTTCTTATTTTTTAATTTCTTACTGTTTTTATCAATTCATTTTTATTTGAAATGAAATTGAATTTTTTAAATATAAACAATTTTCATTGGATTTTTTTAAATGGGTTATTTTTATGTGAATATAATTTCTTTTAATTTAAAAAAATTATTTTGAAACTCTAAAGAATATTGTCTTGAACATGAAAATGTTTTATAAAAATGTGATCATGGTTTATCAATAATACTTGGATCCAACATTATGACTATTTAGGCTAGTGAGTGTGTAGTTTGTATTGTCTCATATCCTAGATTACGCGATGAATGTGAATTATCGTTTTGGGATTTATTTGAATTATAGATTATTTCATGGATGTTTTCTCACATTTATACTTATATCTCAATATTTTTACCATATTGTTTTTATTAATAGGGGATTTTTGATTTTTTAAAACATGACATTAGTTTTTTGGAAATCCCAAGGATAGTTTGAGGAATATTGTTAAAATGATTTATTTAAAAAAATTACAACTGTTTCATTTTATTGCTATAAATATTTTATTATTTATATTAGAACATGTACAGATTCTATGGTGGTTTCCTATTGGAATATATTATTCACACAATAAATCTATCTTTGTGTTGTTTTAGACCTTGTTTTATACGATATGGGTAATTTTATGGGAAATTTATAGTAAGGTGTCTTCTCATTATGTTGATTTTTTGGTATGGGATACTTGTGGAGTTGAGGTTTGAATAAATTGAATCTTTTTGGTCAAGAGTGTCATTATTCCTAATTTAAAAAAAATTAATTTGTTTAATTTCCCTTTATTTTCACTATGTACTCTGTATGTATGTCTTGATTTTCCTATATTCTTGTCTTGTTTTTTATCTTTTTAATACCTCACCCACGATCGGCTAGCTAGGGTGACTAAAATTGATGCCCCGGGTAAGTATGTTACAATTTTTTGTAACTTTTAATCAGCCTAAATTGTTACTTTACATCCTATGTTGTATATTCTGCAGGGTTAGATATGAGTAGGAATTTTGGAATTTAGATAGTAGAAGCAGAAAAGGGGCTAGATAACTCAATCTTGTTTCCAAATCTGTGTTTCGATGGGTGGTCATAAAATCTATAAAAAGATTGGGTCATTGTATTTATGTTCATTTGAATTAATTTGATTTGAAATATATTTAAACAAAACTATTTACACTGTTTACTGACATGCTATGTCTATATACATTTGAATAAACTAGGTAGGGAGATTATTTAGAAATATATACTTCATTTCAAATAGTTTTTCCCCTTTATGGTGTAATTATTAATATATTTAAATTAGTATTGTTTTAATTACTTATTTGTGATTATATGAGTTGGTTCGATGGTTTTGGTGTTTAATTTTGACTGATTGGTTATTATATTATGACTACTAAAAAATTAAACCAATAAAATCTCTTCTAAATATTATTGGAGAAGAGGCAGGGTTGGTTCTATAGGTGGATCCTCTAGTGGACCCTTCTTTTGTCGAAGCAGTTATCTTTACCATTCAGACTCTGAGTTCAGTGGGAACCATGAACATGGGAATAGAATTGTATTATGGCTCATACATTACAAAGATTCATCCACATGTATTCAATGGTGAAAAGGAACCCATGAATCATATTAATGTCTTTAATATACAAATATGATCCTAAAATTTTTGACGACCTATAAATATTCTCACGTGGTATTTTCCATATATATGCTTAAGGGTCCAAGAAGATAATGTTTGGACTCTATAGTGAAATATATGTTGCATGAAGATATTACCTGGTTTCATTTCAATAAAATATCTAATTATTTTTTTTATACTGAGACCTTATGTGGGGAATTGACCTGGGATTTTTTGTCCTCTGGACAAGGGGAGAAAACTATTCTAAAGTACTCTACCCATTTTGAGGAGTTTTTACTTCTATAATGACTGTGTGTCACTAATGATTACCTAAAAGCTCAATGGGTTGATAGGGGATGATAGTTGATATTTATTTAGTGCTAGATCTTTTCTTCCATCCAATAATTATGGAGGTAGTGGACAAATCATCTTTTCCTATAGTATAAATAGCAAGGAGGATAGGTTTCTATGGAGGTTCAACTGGTGTATCGGTTAGCTGGGAAGCTTCTTCTAGATTGAAATGAAAACACAACAGTAGTTAATTTTTTAATAGACTACATTTTTGGGGTTCTTTATAGATGTAAAAAGTTATCTTCTACCAGTGTGCGAGGTAGGGTTACGGTAGACCTCATTGCATGAAGTCTCATATGAATTGCCATCCTTGCGAGTGATCAGTACATCTAAAACATTTTTGGAACAAGATGTCCCAGTGTAGTAAAGAGATATCCACTTTCACCAATTTATTTAAAGATGTAATAGATCTTTCCATGGGTGTTTCGTATGATTTTTAGTATAAGGGGGATGTACAGGTGACTATATACAAATTAATTTATGAGGAAAATTGATCACCCTATGAATATAAAGTAGGGTCAGCTATTGTTAGAGGAACAATGCTAATTTCAACTTATATGGGGCTCGCATTGTTTGATATAGGTGTCATCCATTTTTTATATCATAAAATTCGGTTTATGGTTTGGTTTGGGGTTTAGATATTATTATATACTTCCTTCATCTAACCATGACATTAAGAAAGTGGTATTAATAAGGATTAAGGTGCCCCAAATATTAAGTGTTGACATCCATCATTGAGGTGGTCTGCAACATATTTGTGTCTAATATTGATATATTAGACATTATTATCAGCATGGATTAGATGATCATCATAAAAAACATATATATTTCTATCATCCTTTATTTTCGTTCATATTTTCTAATGGGGTCACTCATGTTTTACAGGGTGAGGGGACCCTAGATTGGGATGGTTAAGGACTGATGTTCCTTATGAGAGTACGATCACAATCTAGTTTTTCATAAATGTTTCTTGATTCAGTCGACCCATTCATGTGGGGTTAACTACCTATTTGTTGTGTGAGTGTACCCTGATGTCTTTCTAGATTAGTTTTATAGTTTACAACAACATATAAAGGCCATTTTTATTATTTAATTGATCCTAGGAGGGATTCCCATTTCAATTCTATCATATAAATCCGATCATGGTGAGTTGGTGAAATTTAATGACAAGATTGAGGACCTTGTGTGTATTGGAATTTTTATTCTTATTATGTCCCCATGAACATCAACTGTACTCATTTCAAATGACGTAGACATACGTATTAGGATTTATATTTACTATCAAATGTTGAATTGTAGTATCATTAAAAACAAGTACACATTACCCATAATTGAGTATTTATTTTATTATCTTGGAAGGGAACATTGGTTTTCTATTATTGAATTCAAATCATAGTATCACCAATTCAGTGTCAGAAATGAATATATAATGAAGATTTCATATTGGAGTCAATGTGGGAATTTTGTGTTTCTAGTTATACCATTCGGACTTACTAACTCTCATGTGGTATTTATCGCTTCAATGAACCTGGTCATTCATCAGTTATTGGTCCCCTTGGTTGTTGTGTTCGTAGATTATATATAGGTGTACTCATATCAAGAGGAGGAATATGTGGACTACAAGGATTCAATTCATTAATCCTTGAGAGAACATCTTATGTATGGTAAATATTCCATGAACAAGTTTTGGATCCAAAAATTGAATTTTTTAAGTCATGTGATATTTGATAGGGGATGCTATTTAGATCCTATAAAGGTACATGCTATAATGCATTGATAAAATCCTAGAAACATTTTTGAGATATAAATTATCTTTGGGTTATGTCATTATTATAGGAAGTTTGATCAGGACTTCTCTAACCTAACATCTTCACCGACCAATTTTACCTATAAGGGTGTAATGTTATAGTGAGACAAAAAAATTCTACTGATATTTGAGAAGATGAAAGTGATGTTGACATAATAACCCATGTTGATTCTTCCAAAACCATTTTCGAAGAAAAATTATTTCATTTAGGCCTAATATACTGGTTTATGATGTGTCTAGATGTAATTGAATTAGGTGGTGGATTATGTCTCTTGATATGTGAACCTCATGATAAGAACTAACCTAACCATGATATTAATTTGGCATCAGTTATAAACACACTCAATACCTAGAATTATTATCTTCATGAATAATGATTTATAGTATATTATGCACATGATATACTAAATTATGTTTCCACATAGAGGGTTATTAACATGCTATAGATACATAGGGATGATAATCATTAGACCATTGCTTTTTTATATTGTATATACCCTAAGGAAAGTAAATTTGGTTTCTCTTTTGTGGACAGTAGTAGTACATATCCCTGAAATGAAGGAATCAATTCAATATTGGTCTATGATGAGTATTATTTCTAAGATGAACATCAGAGTGAAGGGGGTTAGTGAAAAAATGTTCTGAACTTAGAAAATGGTTGATTATCCTATTGATGAGTGACTTAACATTGAGTAGGTGATAAAAACTGAGAGAAAACACTTTGGGGAATTCCAAAATAGTTGGGAGACCTCTAGAAAGTGGTCTCAATATCCCGATAGATATTTTTTATTTTGTACAGGGTTGGTTGTTCATTATTCATTGAGGTAGGAGTGGGTATATAGTGTACACTAATCATGTTGGTCTTTGAACCATAGTGATACAATGATGTACCAGGATTGGAGATATTGATAATGGTGGTTGGTGATGAGGAAGTCAGTTGTGGATATTATATTGTGGGGTATAACTTGTTTTATAGTTAGAGTGAAGACATGATTCCCACTGGTTTGTTACACCCCTTAACCATTCATAAATGGAAGTGGGATGAAATTTCCAGGAATTTAATCATTGGATTACAATGAGATCCTAGTGGGATGGATTGGATTTGGGTTTTTTAAAGACTCAAAAAATCATTGCATTAATTACCAACAAACGATGTGAAACATGATGAACCACATATAGAATTATATATTGGAGATATTGTTAGACTTCATTGGGTTTCCTCATGGGTTGTTGTTGATAGGAAATAATTGCTCACATCTTGATTTTGGAATGTTTCCTCATAGGGTTTGGAATCACTATTGAAATTGATCATTTATTATCATAAACAAACTAAAGGAATGAAGGTGAGGGTATTTAGATTCATTATGATATGCTTCCGTCTTGTGGTCAGGATTTTGATGGATCTTAGGGAGGGAAATTTCCATTGGTTGAGTATTCATAAAAAATTGTAATTAGGAATTCATTAAGATGGTGTACTTTAAGGTTTTGTAATGGTGTCCAAATCATTCTCCATTATTCTAGGAACTGTTAGGTGAGTTTTCCTTGGATGTGCCAATTCTAGTTCATGAGGTAAAGAATATGGTGTAGTTGATGTAGAGGAATTTGATCATTGAACAATGACCCATTAGATATCATTGATCAGCTAGGGATGGTGGCCTACCAATTGTACTTTCCATCTAGTTTTAATACTATCCAACATTTGTTTTATGTTTATTAAATGAGGAGGTATGTGATAGACTAATACCATGTTTTAAGGTGTGATAATGTAAATACTAACCCTGATAATACATTGGTGGAGAATTTTGGTTCAAATTATAGACCACCATGATAATGTGTGACGTCGTAAAATGCTCCTTCCGGTCTGGGTATTGTAGAGGGCAGATAGGATCTCCATGAAACCCAGTAGTATGACTCATTGATGAGGTAGCAGTTGACTTATTTTTTTGGGTATCTATGATCCTGATAACTTTTTAGGGATAAATAGATTTATATTGGCAAGATTGTAAATTGCATTTAACTTATCTTAAGTATGTTTTAGTCTATGCTTTTAGTGTCCATTATCATTGTGTGAGTATTTCCAACCATAAAATTTTTAGGATAACAGCAATGGTAATGTGATGAATTTGTCGAATTTTTCACAAAAACTATTATTTTTTCTTCTTTCTATGAACATACATGTCATTTAGGTGAAGTGCACATTGTAGGTTTTCAATGTATATGAACCAACTATATTAAAAAAATGTTTATATAGGTTAAATTTCATGTAAATGTCTTGTTGTTTTTCTTTTAGGTTAAATAATGAGTGATGATTCATTAATTCAATGTGAATCATTACTTACTCAAGCAAGATTGATCCTTAAGTGATTTTGGATGACTCCATTCTATGTAGATCGATTATTTTGGACATTAATCATTTTGGTGCTTGGATTTCACCTCTCTAGGTAAGCATTCATTATAGTTCCACTTTTGGTTAAGTTTGGGTTATGGGATTTGTTTTTTGTAATCGGACCTCAGTTTCTATTGATCTTTTCTCTCTCTTTTTAATCCTTGTCTAATAGATGGAGATATTATGGTTCAAATACACTTCATCAAGGGTAGTTAGTTTTTATATGTCCTCAATGTAGATAGTTCTTTATTTATGTCCTAATATCTTGAATTTCTTGACATTCATATTGATTTTATAATATTTTAAATTAAATTGTATTTTTTTGAACAAAAAAGGTTGCATTGGTTTGTGCATTAAAGGGGAGATTGATTTGAAAATGGATATTAATTGATTTTGGGAAAATTGTATATTCAAACAATGAAACATATTACCTTAGCATTGAAATTGTGTTTTAATAATGTGAACATGGTTTTAAAAATGGTAATTGAAAAAAATTTCATAAGGGAATCCTTGTGTGCATCAAGAAGTAGACGTTTGTATCCCTAGTCTATGTGACACCATTCGGAGGTAATCTCATATATATTGATAGATTTTGGAAGGACACAATATTACATTGATCCAACCTTATTCAATTTTTGTCTCACGTGTGTCTAGTAAGTATTACCTCATATGATGGAGCTAATATAGGAGTTTCATTTTTGATTATGGGTTTTCGTTGCCTAATAGATTATATCATGGATGTGGTTTCAAATGTATATTTATATCTATGTATGTTAACATTCATTATTTTTATAAATTACATGTTTATTCCTTTCAAAAACATGATATTAAATTTTTGGAAAACCCATTGTCTGTTTGAGATATGTTTTCAATTATTTGTATAAATATTCTTGTACAACATATTTTTTAAAGTTGGAACATGTGAATTATTGATATTAGAATTTTTATATATTCATTGGCGGGTTGATACTGTGATCTATTGTTCACACCCTTATTATTCATTTTTGTGGATGTAAACTTCGTTTTTCAAACAAACATTTAAAGGGGAAAACTATATAGTAAGTTGGCATCTCTGTATATTTTTATTTCAGTTTCGGATATTTGTGGAAGGTAATGGTCGATTATAAGTACACTTGTGGTTCTAGACGTTTTATTCTTTATGGTTTTCCAAGTTTAGATTAGTTGTATTATCTTTTAATTTTTCTTTGTACACTGTTTGTATGTATTTATTTTCTAATATTAAATACTAGATTTTTTAATCTTTTTTATACATCACTCCGTGAATGGATATCTTGGGTCACCAGTCTGGTTGACCCCAGTTGGTCTGTTATATTCCTCTATCATCAATAATGATTACCGAGCACTAAATTTAATACAACCTAATAAAAATACTAAATTCCTTCTTCATAGATATCTCAAAGTGTCACTAGCATAATTATTTCCATACAATTGAACAAACTAGTTGGATATATGTTTTGGCTCTATTATTATAACCTTAAGCAAGGTAAGGATCCTTTTGCCTCTTCATTCAATTCCTATTTACATATACAATATTACAACCTATTCAATTTCAATATAATTTAAATAATATTTTTATAATATCATTTTATGTGTTATATATATGTTCTAATATGAATTTGTGTCCTTTTATTATCACATTAAAAAATTCATTAGATTTAGTTACGATAATGTTCAACAAAGAGGCGTACATGTGTATAGTTTATATAGATCAAAATTACTGTCATATATCAGGTATTTGTGGTATTAAAGTTGTATTACATATATTAAGGGGAGAATTTCTAAAAAAATAATGATATAAATGTTGATGGAGGAGAATCTATCATCTACCAAGTAATTACACTCAAATTTAAAATAAGTTCTCATTTTCCATCAGACCATGTTAACATCAATGTATCTATTGATTAAAAATTTTTATACATAACATGTATGATGTTTTTGTATTTATAAAATTTCAATTTATGATGGGATTTATCCTTAATATAATTTTTCTTGTACCATTGTGAATTCATGTATATAATTGACTAAACTCATTTACTTTATTAATAAATTTATGTTTCTAGTAACTTTAATTCCTATTTGTTAACTTCATATGGTTACATATTTTAATATTTTGAATCCAAAATTTTTATTAACATTTTTCAAGGGAATTAAATTATAAATCCTTATTATTTGATTTATTATGGAAATATAACTTCATTTATATATAATCAATAATTATATCTTAAAAATCAAATAATGTAAGACTTTTTATGGATTTATTCTATGTAATTTAATATCCATAATTTATAATAATTATCCAATATATTTCCTATGTTATTTTAAATGATGATGTAAGAAAATTGGACTATTATGTGATGGGTGTGGCGTCGACCTATATATCTCTCCATTTCATTAGTTGTTCTCATATGAAAACTATGTTTTGGGTAACATGTGCATCTTTACACATTACGTATAATGATATGTCTCATGTCCTGAATATTATATATGTAATTTCATAAAATATGAATGTCCAAAATTTTCCTCTTTATTGGAATATTTATTATTATCTATGTGATTATTCATTCTATTCTCAGGAAATCCATGGATTATTTTATATTTATTTATCTGGGAAACCATTTATTATCTATTTTAGTTATTCCATTTATGTTATTATTATGTCATGTCTGTTTTTGTTACAGTCTATCCCATAATAAGAATATAATCCCACAATTTCCCTGTGATTACAATTTCCCCAATAAGTGAATCTAAATAATATAAATTACATGATATAAGGAACAAATTACGGAATAATTATTTGTACTTAAGTGATGTAAAATGAATTTTTTTTAGAAATGTGTATTTTTCTTGTCTCTAAAGTAGTATTAAATGTTCATCATGGGTATATAATATCTTGTAATCATATTTCTATGTAATAGATAAGCCAGAAGATATAAAACACCTAAGAAGTGTATTTATAGTTAGTTTTAGAGTAATGTATGGTAAAATCCATAGGAATAATATTTATCTAACTATTTTTTAAGAAAATATATTTTACCTCCAAAAGAAATATTATTGATATTTTTTAGATTTGGATAGATATGTAAATTATTAATAGAGATATATTTAATGATATTATAATTTATAGGTATTGTTTTACAAAAAAATTATATTATTGCTAAATACACAACGAAATTTGTTAGATAGAAGAATTGTAACACCCCGAAGTTTTTAATGGAAATTACCTTCTTATGAATAGGTCATAAAATCACATGAAAACACAACATAATGAACTAATAATTGCTAAGTTACCTTTAAAAATAATTTAATCAATTATGTGTTTTGAATTTCGAAAATATGACATACACGGATGTGTTCAAGATGATTTTTGGGGTCCAATATGAAAAACATAATTTTTGGTGAATTGTAACCTACCCTTTTAAATAGTAACATGCCCTTATAAATAGTAGTATAACCATTATGAATATTAAATAATACAATATATGATTAACTTTACCCATGAATAATTAAATAAAATTTATCCATCTTAGAAAGTGACAAGTTGACCATAGTATACGTTTTGGAATTTTTATAAGACATATATAATTAATTATAATTAATTAGTTAATTTAAAAAACATATTTTCATAAAATGTGTTCATTAATTAAAAAATATATCTCTTTTATATTTTATATAATTTTATAAGACCCTATGTAAATTTTTAAGGCATTAAAAAACCAGTTTTAATTATAAAAACCATATTTTTTCATGTAAATTATGATTTTAATTAAATATTGAATTAATCATAATAAGAAAATTATTTTTGAAAAATGGACATCATTTTCTTATTCTAAACATCATTAATTTTTTAGAGTAATATTTTGGGATTTTTTTGAAATACTTGAATTTTTTATGAATAGTGATATTCTATAATTTACTAAATAAGCTAAATAAGTTAATTATAGAGTCAAGTATGATTTTAATCTGATGTAAGCCCACTTGGTTATGGAATAAATTATAAAATGACTATTATTGGTCATGTAAGACTCCCAATTATTTATCATGCGGAGAAATAATAAATTAATGAATTTGATATTAAGAAAACCCCACTCCCATCCACTATGAAAACAACTCTTCACACCCTTCTTTCCTATCACCTCTCAAGCTTTAATATTTGTCTAAACTCTTCACAAGAATCTTCTATAGCCCCTCCCCCACGTCAAAAATCATTTGGTCTCATAAAAATACCAAGAATATGCCCCATAAAGAGGATCTCAAGATGAGGATTCAAGAGGCAATTCCTCTCCTTCTTTTCCTTTAAATTCATTTCAATTCCATGTTCTCTTCTTATTATATCCTCACATATATTTGTCCTAATGGAATGCTAACTCCATTATAATACATATAATTGAATTTTATGATATTAAGGGTATATTATTCCATCCAAACCCTTTCTCATATTCCTTTTATTTTATAGAAGAAAATGTTCGTGAGGTGTTAATCTATAACCTTCGAGAACTACATGTTTTATTTTTTTCATTTATACCTTCATATATTCTCATGAAATAATTTCTATGATTGAACTAGAATATGTTATCTGTATTAAGTTAAATTTAATGTTCTGGAACTAAATTATGTACATATTACTAAATGATTAATCAAAACTAGTTTCTTGTGGTCGAAAACCCATCCAAATTAACTCAAACAATCATCCTTTAATTCATATCTAATTATTCATCCACATAGTATAAAATGGGATTCATTATAAGATAATTTCCACATATATAATATCATTAATAACATGGGATATATGATCTGGATGTTTATCTATGTTCTACATGATCTTCAATTCATGAATACATGTTAAACGCTAAAGAAACCCATAAAAATGAACATTCCCACACAATTTTTTTAAAACCTATATCTCGTCCAAAGGACCATAAAATAACATAATGAAACCATAATTAACCCTATTCATGTATTAAAGGTTCTTTAATTTTTAATTAATGAATATAATGTCATTATACGGGACTATAAAGTGAAGGAAGCGTTCATATATAAGTTAAGGGGAAATTCTCAAACCCAACATTCATCCTTCGGGTTCTCCCTCTTTCACTCATATTTTATATTGTTAATAATTAGGAATATTTTTATTATCATTTAATTTTATTTCAGAGATATAAAGAGTTTTCAATGGTATTTATTTCTAACCAAATTTTTTCCAAAAGAACTCTTCTTTTATGAACACACCTTTTACTTCTCATTCAAGATTGACAGTTCTTGTAATATGTATGTCATTCCCTCTTTCTATAGGGAACCTAATGTTTATGAATGTGTTCTTATGAGACTAAACCCATTCCTTTTCATGGGTTAGTTATGTTCATTTTTTTATATGTCCATCTTGATAAATGATAATGTAATGATGTGATAGGTGCTCCCTGAATTATATAGGGAAATATGAATGTTTAAATGTAACGGGTGCACCCAGAATTATAAAGTGTTCCAATTCATTGCGTAATGTGAATAATATCATGAGTAAATGTGAAATTATGTTTGACCAAGATGATATATTTGTTCACATGTATGTGTGGTAGTTAACCACTGATATATGAGGTTTCAAGTTTATGCATTGCCTCATTTCAAGTCTTATATTTATCTTTCCTCTAATGTTCATGATTGTTTGCATGTGTTATGATTATTCTCTCCAATATTTATATTGTTCTTATCTATCCTCTTGCTAGGATTTCATCTCACCCCATTTTATGTATATCCTCAGGTGACTATATGTACTAAAGAGAGGTCATGTTCCAATAAGAATCTAGAGAAGATGAAATAAAAATAATGTGTTTTTGTTGAAGGTGTAATTTTTTACGTATGTTCCTTGTCTTCCCAAGACACAAATCATTTGGATCCTCTATGTGTAATACTATAATGTTTTTAATCATTAAAATTATGTCACATTAATTTATGAAAATGATGGGTCCCTATAAGAATCTTCTAAATGAAATAGAATCCAGGTAAATAATCAGAGAAAATATTGTTATATTATTAATAATTTTCATAATGGTGTTAATTTAAGTGATGAATAAATTATTAATATTCATGAGAAATTAACTTAAGCTATGATTAATAAACATTCTAACATTTGGATACAATTTTACCCTTAATATTGATAATCCTGTACAAATCATGTTACGTGCTAGTTACAATCATTATTTTCCATTTCCACTAATCAAGTGGGTGTAGATCTATAGAAAAAATCTCTAAAGAAGTGTGTAATACCATTGGATTATTATATGAAGGAAATTTTTATAAATGTTTTAATTTATTTAGGTGAAGATGTTATCCAGTAGTGGTAATTGGTTCGAAATACTTGGGAGGATACATAAAACATTGTTTGGAATGAATTTATAATGATTTTTCGAAAAAATATTTCCCTTTGTTGAAATATGGATAGATTGAAAAATAATTACTAAATTTATGACAAACATTTCAAGATATAATAACAATGTATGATGTAAGTTTCACAAAGAAAATAATTTCTATATCCAATAATCAATAAAATAATAAAAAATATGGTTTTTAACATATATAATTTTTAAATTCCATGTCATCTATGATTTTTAGTCACTCCATATTTTTTGAGCATATAAATAGATAGTTACTAGTGTAATGTTTTCTAAGATGGGTTTTCAAAATAATTCATTCACAAAGGGAAACTAGAGAAGAATTGGGTGGTTGATCAACTAGTGGAATGAACTATTGTAAATTAAAATTAGATATAAGTGTGGTAACTGTTATGTAAATATTTTCTTAAAATATTAAAGGAGTTGCATAATGTGTTAGGGTATATTCTCCCTCCCCCACTTGGCTTCAGTGGTTGGGGAAGGGTTTTCTGGTGCATGTCATGGAATCGAGTCCACAACCTTTTTATTTGTGCTTTCTCATTGTAGTGTTCATGATAAGCCCTTTGGTGGTTGTAACCCATCAAATTAATGTTTTTGGGAATATATATTAAATGGTATGAGAATAGTAATCCAAAACCTAAAATAAATTCCTGAAATTAGAAATCAATGTATACATTTTCAACTAAACGGTTATGGGAAAATAAATTATTCAATTCACCAAACACTAATGGAATTTACCCAAAAAGAGACATTGGGATTGAGGTTATGTTTTTTCGATGAAAAATATAAATGTTGATGATTAAAATGATGTGAATGTAGGGAAATTTATTAAAAACTCAACATTATCTAATATTATATTTCATTCTGGATTTGATAACTCTTTTATGTTATTCATCATTGAAAACAATATTAAATTTCCATAAGATAATTTATTAGATGATTTATTAGTTAAACCGTTAAGTGATATTCCTATTACAATTACGATATATCAATCAGTTAAAATAAAAATAAATTGGTTTCTACATGATAAAAATTTAATAATCATAATTTATGTTGAATTTAAATTAATTTTTAGGATGGATTAGTTATAAAATTATATAAATATATTTAATTATAAAGTTAATGTGGCTAAAATTATTTAAGTGAATATGGAATTATTTTTTAGGGGAACTTTTATCAACTAAATCTCATTAGAAACAACAGCCAGTAGACTATAATAATGATATCCTTGGATGAGAAATGGATAAAATTATTATGAATTAGGATTTCATGATAATAGGATTAGTAACCATACTATAAGATTATATTGATGTACTTCGTAATGAATTACAATGATTTATCCCCTAATTATGAAGTACAATTATCTATTAATCTTAATCCAATGATAAAAAAGAAATATTGAATCCAATATATATAATTTATAAAATATAATAAAATAATGTTAATAATTAATTACAAGACATATATGATAAGGTTTTCATTCATGAAATTGTTTCACCATAAATAGAACTTATTTTATTTATGTTGAAGAGGGATGGTTAAATGAGGGTCCACATTCATTTTAGGGAACTAAATAGAATTATTATAAGAAAAATTAATTTATTTTCATTTATTGATTAAAACATTGTTAATATCAGTGTTGCTAATACTTCTCAATTTTAATTCTTGGTTTTCATTTTGAATAATTAAATGTAAAGAACAGTAATATACCCAATACAATATTCATTACATGGTATAGTAATTATCAAAATAGACTAATTTCATTTGGATTAATCAATCCTCTTTTTAAGTATATATATTTGATAAATATGGTACTATATTATTATATTGATACATCTGTGGTCTAATTTTTTACTTCTAATTTTTTACACTCTAAAAAGTTTGAGGTGTATATAACTCATTTTGAGATTGGTCAGGATCATTTCACAAAAAATTAGAAATGTTAGAAATGTAGTAACTGATAATTTTCACATTATTTGGATTTATTCGTTGAATACATAATATCCATTTATTTTATATCTACTGACCCATCAAGAAAATTATTTCCTGGGAATAAATAAGAGCCACAAACATAACTAAAATATATAGTTTCATTGGATTTACCAGATGATATCATTGGTTCTCCAAAAATATTACTTCATTAGTCAATCCATTATCCAATTTGAATGACATGGGGGTAAAATTCTTGTGGATAATATAATGTAATGATATGTAAGTGGTATTAATGATAAAACTGATAAATAATCCTTTTTGACTATATTTTATGGTAAAAAATGACTTCTTATTAATAGTGACACATAAAGAGATTTTCATCGATGTGTTCATGGTAAAAAGGAAAATATGGAATCGTTTATATATTGAGAGTTGAATCTATATGAGAATATTATCCATCTCATGATTATATGCTGGAAATGGTGTATTTATAATAAATATATGGATAGACTATCATTATAAGAAGAAATGTTATATATATACTAATTAGAAGGGTACAAAATATATATTAACTCATAAAGATAATTATATAAAGAAAATGAGATACCACAAGATTATGATAATGTTATACATTATCATCATGAGATAGAAAAGAAGGTTTTTTTGGCATTATGTAGAAAATAACACGGTATCATAACAATGTTGAGTGTAGTTAACTATCCAATTAAAAAGTATTTAGTTGGATTGGACAGATGAATTGTAATGAAAGGATACACATCAGAACTATTCCATGTTATAACCCAAACATTATTATTAGAGTGTGTAAATAATGAAAAAAATGATTATGTATCCAAAATATAATATGAATTATATAGTAAATGGAAAATTATTAATGCTTATTATAAGTGAATGAGATCTTCTCAAATTTTTGGATGAGTTTTTGTGTTCCAAAAATACTATAGTTGAAGAATACTACATAAGATGAAGCATATATATTAAAATTTTATATATGCATACATTTTTATAATTTTTATAGGGATATCAATGGGATATTTTTGGAAAATATAAAGTGATATATTTCATAATACACTGAAACATGCCAAACATTATAATAAGATAAGGATTAGGGAACATATCCATCAAAATTATTCCACTTTTATATATACTAGAGTAGAAATGTGATTATATTTCAATTTATTTCATTATAATACTTTCTAATTAATATAACCGGAATAATTAATTATGATTCGTTGTACACTATAATAAAAAATTAACATATTTTTAAAATACTATTAAAAATATACCACTATTTCATCTTTATAGGTTTTATATAAATGATGTTCTGAGACTCTATGGTACACCATTATCCAAATAAATTAATCATGATCCTAGTTTCATTTCAATATTTTGGATGATTATTCTAATTGGACTAATGAATTATCCATATCATACCATAGTATATCATCCAAAATAGATGGATTGAGCAAAAACCTATCCAAACATAAGAGTACATACTATGATAATATCCACCATACTCTAAATAAATTTGAGATATTTATTTAAATGATGATAAGATCTCACATATATTTTTTACAAATATATGTTTCTAATGGAACCATATGTATCCCTAAATAAATAAAGACATCTGAATCTAGAAAAATGATATGTAGTTGAAGAAAATAATTTATTGGGTCCATAACACGTGGGACATAGATCAGAGAAGTTATGATCTATCCATAATAATAAAATTGTTTTATATATAGATATAATAATTATGATTACAATAAAAAAAGTGTCTTTATTTATTTATAGTGGAAATTCATATCCAAATGATATCTTAATGGATATTTATCATGTTATTTTGAATATAAAGGAAGCTTTTTCAATGATTCAATGGATTTAAATCTCCATTCTAATAGTCACAAGCGAAACAATAAACACAGTAAGAAAAACTTTGTGAGTGTTATAGGCTTCTGAAACATATATTTTATTTCTTATATCATCCTTATTATTGTTTTCTTCTCACAGATGTTAATGTCTACATCTCATTCCAATAACATCTTCACCAATTCCAAATCCATTCTGTCGAGACATACTCAATATCTATTTAATAATTTTTGTGGGTTTAAACACATTAAATATAACATATTTATCCTTGTAGTTGAGTTATTACTCTATCTCAATCCCATGGAAACTAGAAAAAAATACATATAATTTGACTTTCATGATCATTCTATCATCTGACACCATAATTTTAATGATATTAACTCCCACTCAAATTACAATATGTTTGAGCAAAAAATAATATAACTAGGGAAATTATTATGTAAACAAAAAATACTCTAACAATATATGAGAACCAAAAACGTAATACAAATTGTTGAGAATATCAAAAATCCATCAACCACATGAATTTAAGTCACTAAGATCACATTATCAGAAGTAGATTCCAGAGGGAACTATTTGATCATCAATATATATTCTAATTGAATAATCAATTCACCTTAATAATTGAACAAATATTGATATACAATATCATATTTATTTGCCACAATCATTTAATATCATGGATTTTAATTGATGAAAAAAAATATGTGATTTTATATGGTTCATACATTCATCATTCTTCTAAATGTAGAAGTGTCAAAATAATTCATTTCAGTTGATGTGAAATCAATGTTTCAATCAATATTAATTGGAAGAAATAAAGATCATTAATTAAAATTATAATTTGAAACATCATCATGTGGTACCCATTATTATAGTTTAGTTTGATGAACTATCCTAGGGTTGTATCCAACCTAGCTTTGGACCCAATCCGCCACAATTTCTTGAATACATTCACTATCACAGCATGCCTGAATCTATTGTTTGGGAATAATAGAATAATCCAGGGGAATGATTTTTCCATCATTTAAAGATAATAAATATGAAGGAAAAGAATTAATAAACATAAGAATATATATATATATATATATATATAACATAGTATCAAAAATATATACAACTTCTTCATAATTAATAGTATAGAAAATATATATATATACATAATCTATACAAAAATATTTAATGGTCATAATATCACAGAAAACTCATCTGAATGTAATTCCCCACATAAACTCCAATGAACCACCATATAACACATAGTCATCATGAAACCATACTTCCCTCTAGGATTATCCAAATAAAAAGTCATAATTCAAAACAGAACTAAATAAGAAAAATATATGTGTGACATAAAACCCAAATAGTACATCACAACCCACTAAATATAAGATATATATTTCATATTACAAAGTAATAATTATATATTAATATATAATAGGGAAAATAAATATTTTATATAATGTTTTACCAAATAAGTAACAACATAATAATTTGTGTTAAAAATAAACTCTAGGATATTCATTAAATAAAAACAATAATTAGAAAAATGGTTTTCTATAACTAATAGCTAATAGTAAAACCAAATTTTTATTGTCCCACATTAAAATAAATCAATAAGGATCCAATTCCCGAATATTTATTTCATATCATAAAATGGTTTCTAATTTTCATATAATTTTATAAATCATGTTTGAAAAGTTAAAATTTCTATAAAACTAGGAACAACATCCCATAAACACCGTTCTCAAAAATCAAGCATACATTTAGTTTCAAATAAAATTTATCCTCAATTTACTCATTTGAGAAAACATTGAAAACAAGTAATTAAAATGTTTTGAAAACATGTCAAATTAATACGTTCTTTTATTCTTCTTAAAAATTATAATAATCCCTCTTAGAAACATTTTCAAATAAAACCATATAAAGATAGAATAAATTGTATTATCTAACCCACTATATCATGTTATGCATCAAATGGAATCAAAAGACAAAAAAATATGTGCCGAATAATAATATAAATATCAGGGTATGAAATCAAAGCCCAATGATACATCCACTAAATTATCCTAAATGGGATCATTGTTTCATGTTAATTATTAGTTGGATATATTAATTTAAGGAAACAAACTAGAAATAATGATCCTAGGCTGACACTATTGAACCTATCAACACCCCTAAAATTCATTCCTTATAACCCAATGTTAATGTTCCATGAACTACTTCATCAATGGGATCATGGATATAATTTTTCTTAGAATTATGTATTTTAGGATGTCAATAAAGATAATGTCCCCGGAATAACATTGCCTATGATATTATATAATATATATTTTCTTTTATATGTGCATACTACTCCTTCTCTTATAACCATATCAATGCATCTAGAAAATTTTCTATGGTCAACCAAAATTCTCACTAGGGTATTCCATCACACGGTTCATATACCTCAAACTAGGACACCATAAAAGAGACATGATAGAGTTGAGAATAATCAATAATTCCTTATATTAAGGATAAAAAATTTGATAACAACTTTTTTACTACATCCTACACTCATAATAAGTATCCCCATATATATATCCCAAAAAACATATACAACATCATCAATAAAAATTCATCTCATTGTATCACAATACCAAATGGACAAAAAGGAATTAATGGGATTAAAAGGGTATCACACCTTTTATTAAAAAATCTATTTCCAAAAAATTCCAAATCTCTCATCACTTTTCTTAACACACATGGAAACAGAAGACATATTTTTCATTTACAAATGTTGCCTAAATCAACTATTTAGAATATGTTTATCAAAAATCATTTTAACCCCAATGAGAGTTGGATATTATATTTTTAAATCACTTATTGAAATATTCAAATACAAAATGAGTTTCAAAATATAATACTAATGGAATTACTCACCCATTTTAAATAAAACTACTCATTTTCAAAGATAAAATATTAAAACACCTCAAAAAATTAAATAAATTTCATCCAAGCTTATAAAAATTCTATAAATATCAAGTAAAGGGCTATCACACATATTTAAAATCTAGACAACCCATGTAAATATTTTTAAACAACTCAGAAATACCAAAAAAATAGTTTTATTTCCATTTTAATTTATGTACACTTTTTTAAACATAAATCCATTTATGAAAAGTAAATTCTAAACAAAAAACTATCATTTAAAATACAATTGTTCATTTACAAAGACACTTATGGATGAATCCCATTCCATACCATTGTGACAAGTAAATTTTAAATTAGCTTATCCTCTTATGGTTAATACATATATCCACAACTTGAATTATTTTCCATTATCAAATGTAATTTAATTAAAGGCATGTAATAGAATTTTATTTTAGATAAACACATATATTATTTCAATGAATAACATTACTGAAGTTATCACCTTTGATAGAGAACCCACACTCATGATAAGATATTCCCACTAAAACCCCTACATGTGAAAATTCAAATTATTAAACAATATCTGACTCTAAAATTGAACAATAATGATAATAGTAGACATGGGAGGAAAAAAAGTAAACCACTAAATGTAGAATAATGGAGAGGAAGTCATTTAGAGGCAATTTACATGAAAAACACAAATTTATATAATGGATAACCCCAAGATTTTTTAAGGGGGATAATCCCATAGAGGAACACTTAGTCGATTCCATCAATGTGGGAGGGGAATTGAGGGTTGGAAACTTAAAATAGAAGATGGTAAAATATTAATTTTAACATTTAATGAATATGGGTCACATGCATGGTTTGGAAATATAATTTTCTTAGTTGTGCACAAATCATATGGTGGGAATTGCCTTGCTGAACACCACCATTCATAGTTTCTACTAAGTATTGTATAGCTGGACACGCCATGCTCTGATTTTATAAATTGGACTAACAAATTTTAGATCAAAATTGTTATGCTATTCCTATGGTTTATCTAACTATGTGTAAGTCATGTGTTATTTTCTAGACTCACCAAAAGTCCCACATCAATTCTCATAGGATATTTATGGATTGGCCTAAATCATGTTCTAACCAAGCTAGAAAACTATTTTTCTGATTATTGTTGGATGAAAACCCAACTGAGGAGGTATAGCTTCATGGTTTATTCTAGATCATGTTATCCAATTGTGCATAGTAATAAAAATAAAAAAGTTTATGTTTTAAAATGATACTCCTTGTAAATATAAAATGAACCCAATACTCTTGAAAATATATAATGTAAATTATAATTTTATATATAGAGATACACTGTTATCCCAAACAAATCATGCTTTACCCCTAAAAATTCTCATGTGCATTTAGAAGTCAAAAAATAAAAATTCTAAAATTACACATAAGAAGAAGGTAATATCACCAAAAAACATGATGAATCCTAAAAAAACTAGACATCCTTATGAAAAACGCAATCAAAGAAATATATATAGAACATTGGTCTCCTCCCCATTTAAGAATTATGTAAAATTGTGGAACAACCAGAGACGTATTACCATAAAATAAGAGTACATCATCAAACAACTATGATTGTGAAAAATCCAAAGGTAATCACAAATATTCACCATCCATGGATTACCACAATAAAACTATTCAAAACAAAAATATGTTCTCTTCATTAAAAACATCATGAATATCAATAAAACAAGTTCACCAAACCATTTCATCGAAATAAAAAGATCAAAAATAGTAATCACTCCATGATAATAAATGATGTGGATCTATCCTGATGGTCATTTTATTCAAGTTGAGCTGTTTATATCCCAATTGCATTGAATAATATTTCATATAAATTTAGATGGAAATCAAATCTTGGTGACATAAATGATACAATCAGAAACAAAACTACAAACTAATGCAGCCTAAAATCACCCTAGATTCATACCATTTATAAACTAGAGAACTATATCCACCCACAGTCTACACCAAAAAAGGTAAATTAGAGTAATCAACAAGAAACATGGAATAATAAATAATAAAAAGGAAAAAATCCCTTAAGAATAATCCAATGAGGATCCCAAGAAACAACAAGCAAATCCCTCTTCATATAAAAAATACTCCAAATCCTATGAGAAAAAAACATGATTTGTTATACATAGAAATGGGATGCAACCAAACACATATAGGATACACCAAAAGGGGGTCACTCATCCATCAACCCTCAAACTCTTTTAAGCTCAACAAATGTTTCATTATCAACCTGAGCTCAATAAAGAGTCACTAAGAAAAACTGATCCTCAATAGTTTAAAAAAACCCATGGATCATTGGTCTAAACCAGGAGACAAAATATATCTATTAATGACACTATATAACCATTACCTCAAAATAATAAAAATAACTTCACTCAAAAAATGAAATAACACATGTTTCTTAATTCCGTTACATGATAACCTTAAACAAAATAAGAATCCAATAAAGAAAACACACTACGTTTACACTATAATTTTCTAGGATGATGATTTTAATACTTTTAATCATATACAATCACTTGGTTATGTAAAGTAACCATTTTTGAAATCTAATAAACAATTAAAATTCGTCTTTATTTCATTAAAATCAAATAAAAACATTTTCTAGATAATAACTCAAACACATACAAGACATGTTTAATTTTAAAACCATTCCAAAACTAATTTTAAAAAGAATAATATTTTAGAAAAATCTCCCCATTTTAAGATTTAAATTGAAACATGCACATTCTATTTGAAATAGTTTCCAAATTACTTACCCTTTTTGAATACACTCACCAAGAATAAAATATCATTTTTCAAATCATTGGTTTCTAAAAATCTAAATTAAATAGACTATTTAAAACATTTTAGGAAGAAGATATAACATTTAAAGAATTATTGAGGCCTTTTTTAAACTGAATACATATTTCTCATGAAATCCATTTCATCATAATGAAAAATAATTCAAATTAGATAGAAAACATATAAAAAAAGGAATAACACAATAGTAAACAAATAAAATCCATCCCAATATGATAGTATATCACAATACCAGACATTAAATGTCTACCATTTCCACAAAAAACACAATCCAATAAAACTTTTAAGTAGTATAAATAGAAAAATTAATAGTTATGTGGAAACAAACCTGATATGAACACATTAAAATTGTTTATTTGTCCCTATGACATATTATACATCATGATTTTGGATTTCACATGGCTTTTAGAGCCCTATGAACCAACCTCTCCTCTTGAATTCTATCTTCATCATTATTCCAAACCATGATATATAACCCCTATAAGAACTGAAGTCATACTTATGAGTATCAACAACCACATCTATTGGAATAAATTTATATTCCAACAATTACACCATAAAATACACAATAATAGATGTTAAAATCATAAAAACCCATGGAATCTAAAGGATCACAATGAAAAATATTTTATGAAACTCTCCTCGCACCTACATAATGATTCATGATATCCATGTCTCAAAATTTCCAACACCCAAAATAATAAGTGGAATTCCAATACGTAGGTCCCATTGAGAACAATGAAACTAATACCACTAGGTAAAGAACTTCCATAGTGTTCCATATATCCCAACTCCCAACCCAAACCTCTACATGGCCTAATGCTTTTTCCAAATCATCTTGGGTATGCATGTAGTGCATGGGAACCACATAACAATAATTGGGGATTATTTATCCTATGTACATAGATATCAAATAATATTCCAAATTAATAGCAGTAAACATGCAATTGGAGATAAAAATAACATAGTACCCAAATTGGATGGAACTGATACATAAATAATATTATTATATAAATAGATAATCAAAATCCAATGAATAATATAAAATTTCAAGGACTCAAAAAAATCAATTGAAAGTAAAGCCTCACATTGGCTCTCACAATTTACTACTTGTGCCATAATAACTAATCAAACATACATCCCTCCCAAAAGATCAATAAAATAAAAATATGGAATAAACTAGAGCCTTGAAAACATTCTGGTTACCTAAAATACTAGAACATCCCCACAACTTTATGAATAAATGAAATCAATTTCAATTTAAATAAAAAAATTATATTTTTAAATAAAATAGAAAAATAACCATCTTCTATTAGGACTTACAAAATAAGTTACAAAATAAGTCTGTTAAACCCCTTTTTAAAATATTTTCACTATGTAAAAAATCACAAATATAAGGGTTGTCTTTGACCAACACCTCTTTGTCAAACAATTTTAGAAAAACGGATTTTAATAATACACATTTGAAAACTAAAAGAGGTTTCCTACAGTTTTCAAAAACATGTTTTAAAACTAACGATTTATATAAAACTATGCACAATGGCACTAAATCATTATATTAATAACTGAAAAATACATGGAGCTTTAAATAAACACCATCATAATTTTTGTCATTCGAGAACACATTTCATACATATAATATTTTTTATGAAAATACATTAAAACCACTCTCTAGATTTTTTCCCTTCATTAAACAATAACATTTCACATTTATGTTTAAAAACATTTAAAATAAAACCACTCAAAGAAGGAAAAATCACATAGTCAAGAACCACATATCCTGTTATAAAATAAGGAAAAACAAATGGTTAATAAATATGTGATAAAAAATAATAAAAACTACAAGGGATAAATTAAGGCACTAATACAAATCACCAGAATGATCATATGAATGATCTTAGTGTAATAACACCATTAATAGGTTCTAGAAATAAAAGTACATGTATAGGTGAAATGAAACATAGTTGAAATTATTGAATCATTCAACACCCATATATGTCCATTAAACTAATAAATCTAATTTTCCCTATAATTACATCATCCATGTGGTTATGGATGGGGTTTTACATGGAACAACTTCATCCATGGGATCGAAAAAGTTAACTTCCCTATGATTCCTTCACCCAAATGATCATATAAAATGAAATTGATTGCATAATGTTCTACTACTCCTTCTAGTATAACCAATTCAATATATCGTGGAAATACTCTCTAGTGAACCCACTCTCTCACTAGTGTTTTCCCCCACACATTTCATTTACTATATACTTAGGACTCTAATGATGAGACAAAATTGATGTGGGAACAATAAAATATTATATAACTAAATGATATTATATTTTAAAATAACACATAAATCTCCTCCTACACATGAAATAAAGAGCACTGTATACATCTATCATAAAAAAAATATATAAATACATCAATAATAATCATTCCCTCATGTTAACACATCAATAATGGAAATAAAATAACAATATGGGCATAATCGTTTATCACAGCTTTTATGAAAACACATTTACCATAAAATTACAAATAGAACACATCCCTAAAAAATGGAATACCATGACATTTTACCATTATTCAAAATCCATCTATATCTATATAGGAGATTATTTTTTTAAAAACACTTTTAAAACTCAATGAGGCCTCAATATTCCCATTATAACCCACCCTTTAAAATATTAAAATACATAAAAACATAAAATATAAAACAAATTTCATAATTCACATTTTTTTATATCAATGAAACCACTTTAAAATCAAAAAATATTTAATTTCCTTAATTACATGGTTTAAAAATAAAACATGGTCCTAAAAATATATTAAATAAAACAAAAGGGTTAACAAACCCAATAAAAAACTAGGAAACATTTTTAATTATTTAAATACACTTCCAAATAACAAAATATTTATTTCAAAATCCATTACATATAAATAATTGTGTTTAAAACCTCAATCTGGTGCTCTCTAATTCATTGAAGTACAACAATATTATTTAATGTCCAGTTAGGAATTTCTATATGAACTTTTTATAGAATCAAATTCCATAAAAAATTGAATAATTAGTATTAAATTAGGTTGATCAATCATTGTTTATAAATATAGGAATACCTTAAATGAGAATACATTTTCAAATATCATGAACCTAAATACATTTACTAAAATATGATGATAAATAATACACAACCTCAATTTAGTAGAAATCATGTATGTTGTTTTTTCTTATAATGGAAAACATACCCTCAAGCCAAGACATTCCCCCAAAATACCTATATGAAAAAATCACCATGATTAGATCCAATTACCGTTGTAAAATTGGACAATAATTAAAATAAGGTTCATGGGAGGCAATGAAGTCATGAGAGAAAGAGAGAATGATGGGGGTGATTGGGTTTATAGTCACTGGCCATGATAGAACTCACTTTGATATAACAGATACGAATATAAAAACATAATAAAGAATAAAGAGACAAAAAAAGTCGTCTTCCTGCTCTGTCTAACTGATATGGAGGATAAATTGAGTGATATGATTAACAATAGAATAATGGAAAAATGTAATTTTCAATTTTTATGAATCTTAGTGTCTTTCATGGTTTGGACATATGATTTTCTAAACTATCTTCCTACCGTGAGTGGGGTAACTACCTAGCCAACCACCACCCAAGAGAATTTCTAAATGGCACAGAATTTTTGTAAAAAACATTCTGAAACCATTCCAAAGAATACTCAACAACATCATATCCCATTCAAAAATTTGTCACATTATTTACCTAACCATTCGCAAACAATGCACTATAGGATGACTAAATAATTCTCCACACCATTTCTCTAAGGATATACAAAGTTTGTACTAAACCATGAACAATATATAATTGAAAATAAAATAAATAAATAAGTGAACTAAAAACTAGATGAGGAAGGGTAGGTACCATGCTTTATCTAAACTATGTTAGTGAACCGTGCATAGAAATAAAAAATCAGTATTTAAATGTATTTGACGAAAATCCATTGAAATTTAAAATGATCCCCGAACTCATGAATTCACATGGAATAAAATAAACAGTGACATTGAGGGTGTCATAAGTGGGTCCCATATAGTGAAATAGTTTCAGGAAATTCCAATTTTCTCATAAATCTATTCATTACACTGAATGATTGCTGATTCCTTGTAGAATTCCAATTTCTTCCCATTAATCACGGGTAGATGAATAGTACTCCAATTCTATAATAATTTTAAATAAACATATAATATGTGATTCATATATACACATAACCAAATTATAGTAATCCAAGTACATAAAATCTAATAATATGGTAAGATATCATCACTACCCCCATGCACTAACTTTAAATTTTAAATCATTTCACATTATTATAAACCCATTTAAATATATTACTACTTCATTATTATTAACATTGGATCATTAAATGTTTATTCTTCTAGTAAATTTAATATATTTCAGGATGTGGCTTGAAAAAAAAAATATTCCCTAGAAATATCAATCCATCTCATGATATCAAATTTAAAAACCTCTTTGACATGGATATAATATATCATATTGATTTAATAACTATATAATAATGATTAAATAACATATAATGATAAAATCCATATAATATTTTATCTATTAATAATAATATATTAATAAGATTATAACTATTATCTAGGGTCTAGTTTTATAGAACTATTCCAATAACATATAAAGGTTGTTGTTGTTATTTACACTATAACCAATTTAACCTTTACTCTTCATATGGGATAAATTATACACAAAAATATGAAGATCATTTCATTATTATATGAAATGTATGATTTATTTAGGCATGCATATTATGAACATAGTCCAACAGTAATAAAACTAATACTAACCACAAAATAATATATTATACCTGAATAAATATCATAACAATAAAATTAAAAATCTAAAATCATAATCTTGAAACCCTATAACATGAAATTTCATTACACTAATTTTCATGAAGTATTAGTCATATTTCAGTCTAAAGTTCTAAAACATTCAATATTTATCAATGAAGTCATAAATCGTAATATAGGGAAAAAATTATATTAAACCATTTTGTAACACCTCATCATGGGAGACACAAAAAAAATTTAGCAGGTCATTCTATTTTTCCCCAAGCATTCCGTCACTTATGTCAATTGGTACAAACTAAACGTGTGTGTATATACAAAATGATTGGGATAATATACTCTTAATATCCCCAACATCAATAATATATAAATAAATGTAAATCAACTATAATAGGTAATTATTATTATTATTTTAATATATATGTAAACATAGGTATAATTAAATCATAAAAAAATTGAATAATCTAATTATATAAGAAAGGAATAAGTGATTCATATAGTTATATATATGATAAATAATTTTCAATAATATTTTTAAATATAACATAAATTAATGAATATAATTAATTATATGATTCATCATAATTCTTGAGTCTCACATCATTCCCATTTCCACACCTACTCGATCAACTACAACCTATTACATATTATAAATTATTCTTAGAACTATATATCATAGATAAGATAACCATGTTCTCATATAGGTTTGTTATTAATATATATTCCTAGGTAACATCCAATAATAATTCTAATAAATGAAATGATATATCAATTATAACATGTATTAAAATATAATAAGAGCCTATATAAAATAATATTCCATGATTCATCATTTGATAACTATACAAGAAAAACATCCATACTTTCCTTTTGGTCATTGTATTACCCTGAGTTTTTTAAATTAAACTTTGGTCGATTGATTTGTTATCATGAAATATTATATTTTTATTTAGTTGGGATTCACTAATAGAATATTATTATTATATGTTGACTATTATAACATAGACATTGAATTAAAATAATTGAATATTATTAATATCATTATGGAATAAATAAATATATTAATAAAGGTCCTAATAAATAATAATGTATTGAAAATTTATTAGTAATTAATATCTAATTTTTTATTCAATTATTTTTTTCATCAAAAAATAAAATTTCATAAAAAATGGATGTTATTTATTTTTGTGGGAAAATATAATAATTAATTTTAAAAAAAGGTTATAAATTTTATTTGTTAAAATGATATTATTTTCTAAAAGAGAACATCCTCTCCTATTTTCTTTACACATCAGAAAAATTTTATTTTGGAAAATAATGATCCAAATCCATTCTTAGAATCCGTAACCAAATATTATTGGAATTTTCTTAGTCATAATACCAACCATATAGGGAATAAGGTATAATGAAAATTAAATAGTTTGAATAAGTGGTAATGTCATTAACTGAATGAATTAGTATTATTTATTCATCCATGTATATAAAATATTATTCATCCACGATGGTAAAAAACAATAGTATCTCCCATACAATAAGATGTTATTGCATTAGTGTAACAACATAAATCCATGAATTATTTTATCAAATGGTAAATAAAACCATTATTCATGAGTATAAAAAACTACCGCCTTACAAACTACTATAATTTGTTTTTCCATCATCGCCTCTCATGAATGTTTATGATGATGTATTTAATATATATATTATTCTTGACATAAATATCATCATATAAATATAACATATCATGTATTATCTTTCATTCCCATTCATTAAAAGATGAAAATGTTGTTCTAGTGTTAGTACAGATTTCCACCTCCAGCAAGTGATATCTTTATTACATCACATGAATGGTATATATATGGGTATTTAAAAAATAATATAATATAACAAATATATTAATTATTATGTAGAAATAAATTAATCCTTAACTTATATTAATAATGGGTTTTGAAAAATGGAAATGGTACACATGAGTACGTGTGGCCTACCACCTCAATAATTATAACATAGTTTTTTTTCATAACCATATTTCATGGATTAATTAAAAATTAAAACTTATATATAATTATTATTATTATTTAAATAATATTATTATGGTGATTTATGAAATAATGACCTCTTGGTCCATAGTCAACCTTCCAAATTCATTTTTGACATATGAGTTGAATATAATCAACACATCCAATATGGAAATAAGAGATTAGGTAATTAAATATATCAAGGTAATAAGTCAAATTAATGTAATAATGAAAATGTAATATATTCTTATAAAAATAAATAATTACCGTATGTTTATTATTCTATAATATAACGAGTACATGTGATGATTTGGTCTGGAGGTAAGGGGAAAATTACATTAAAAACCTCTTTTTAAATGCTTTAAATAATTATTTTTTGAATCATTATCTTCCATTTCAATATTGTTATCATTACTTTATTGATGTATTTATATTGAAATAAATTTATAATAAATGAAATTTTATCTCAATTTTAACTATATTAAAAAGGTTTCCAAATGGAACATTTTAAAATATTTTATATATAATGTATTGAATATATATACAACAAACAAAAATAATGTTTATTTTACCATATAAGGAATAACCGGTTTTTCAGTTTACCATGGCTGTTACCTATTGTTAGGATTTCATTATAAGTATCAGTGTTATATTCAATAAAAAACCCAATTTCCCTTTGTCATATGTATTTTTAATAAGTTAATTTAATGGAAATGATATTTTATATCTAGAAATATTCTTCATATGGGTGTAAGTGATCTCTCAGAAACCCACTTTTCTTTATTTTTTGACCATTATATCAATAACTCACATTATCTATCTCATTAAAAAAAATTAAACCTCTAAATTATTTTAATAATTCTATCAAATGTTAGACTATATTATTATCACATCTTCATTGGTTTGATACATTAAATATGTTCATTTATAAAATGTATTCCTCAGCAAATCTCCATTGATTTTGATATGACGAAAGATTATGAAACCCATTTTTTCATATGGTAACTTCTGCTATAATTATTTATGATTTATTTCATATAGTGGAACACATAATCATGAAAATGATATGATGTGTGAGTCCATGTTGTTAACTAATGAAATGGTTAATTCTTTTTCTCATGAGACATAATGTATAGGATGATGGAATATTCATAATCCATGACTGGCATATTTTCACCATGATATGGTTACTTGAAAGTTATCAGTGACATAGGCTTATGTATTTCTTTGTTCATCGTCCACATTTCCTATGTTTTCATGATTTTATGATACCATGTTCAGTATTTTTTTCTATCATGTGATTACTCATGAAATTTAGTTCTATGGAATGTATATGATACTTTCAATGGGTAATATTTATAGCTTTTTATAAAAATATTTCATATGATTTTCATGATTTCAAAGGTACCTTTATGTGTTATATTTTATCTATTAAGAATAATTATAATAAAAATTGAAAATATTTGGGCATATAAATTTATTTCTTGTGTAATAAAATTTTTATATTGGTCCCAACATTTCGTTTGAATAATAAAAATCTTGTATAAGTATTCAAGAACTAACATGTTTGTTTATTTAGTTTTATATTCACATATTAATAATTTTATCCTCACGCCATTGTTGGAAATGTTTTTTATAGGGTTTCAAGGATTTTTAGAGACATGGATAATGTAAAGGTGAAAATTTAAAAGATATTTAATGAAATTTAATCTTTTTATATAGTGAAATTTGTCTTTTGTGGGAAGAAATTATACTAAGTGGATGTGTTAACTTTATGATGTAATAATTATTTATTTAAGGGTGGTGGGATAATTCTAAAAAACTATAAATTATAAATATCCCCAAATGTTTTAAAATTAAATATAGACAAAGATATCAGGATTATGTAATATTTAAGGAAGTTTCATTATAATTTGTATCAGTGGTAGTGTATACATATCACAAGATGATGGGATTAGATAACATTACAGAAATCCATTTGGAAAATCCTATGTATAAGATAACAATGTAATGTTTCATTACGGTATATATTATATGGTTCCTTGTAATAAATATCTTTTTGGAAAATATTTATGGATGTTGTTTTTGTAATGGATTCATCATGGGATATAACCTCAAAAATAATTTTTCAATTATATATCAACCTTCATTCTAGTGAAAGTGAGTATACCCTCACTACGAACCATGTTTGACACTCTTAGGGAATATTATTTGGTCAGTTTTCATGTTAATTATGAACCATCAAGAATGTTTTTAATATATGAGGATCATGGATAAAAATTATTAATCCATTACATGATATATAAATCCTTTACCTGATTTTTCATACTTTTGATATTATTTTCAAAAACCATGATTTTTTAGTTAATGGTTAGAACCTTGAATAATTATTTTAAACATGAATGTGTGGGAAAATGTGGTGATTCTAAGATAGTATATGGGATGATGAATGAAGTTCTAGATTTTGTTATTATTACTATTTAGTTATCACTATATATTATTAAAAACCAATACCTTAACTAACTCTAAATATTTGAAAAAAAGAAAAGTATGGATTTTGGTAAGAGCTATAATGGTAGATAACATGGATGGATGAAGGCTTAGTTTCCTTCAAGTCATAATTTTGTAAAGAGACACCAAGCTTAATGATTCACAATAAAGAAAAAATGTTTAATGTGTAGAAAATATGGGCATAGAGTAATATGTTTATGAGTAATGGTGCGGTGTTCAATGAAGATAAATAAATATCATCATAGAGATCCATTTATTGTTTATTGTCTAAATTATGGGGAACATGATAATTATCCTATCCAACTCCATGTTCAAATGGTTAACTCACAGACTAACTATGGAATTGTGTTAAACAAATCATTTTTGTGATTTTACAAAAGTATTTTTATATTTTAATTCATTAATTGTGTTTTAGAAAATTTTTTATAAATTTTATTTTTGTAATAAAAATCATGTAAAATTTATGGAATTTTCAATAGTAATTTTTCTCTAAGGATATTAAATAATATGTTTAATGGTACTGATAAATAAAAAAAGTGATTTAGTGTTAAGTTGGTAATGTTTTAGAATAGATCATTAAGTGACAGTAAACACTAAAAATATTTCTTTTGTTAAGTTATTAATGTTTATTAGTGATAACTAGATTATTGGAGTCAAAAAATAAATTTTTTTTGTATTGGTAGACATGAAACATTTTAGTAATTTTTGAAAAATTTATTTAGTCATTTAGGATGAATTTTTCTTCATTTATATATTTATTTAATATATTCAATAGTGTGTAATTAATAAGAATCATTGTAATATTTTGAATTAAATTTTTCTTCATATGATTTTATCTTAAGAGTTATTGATACCTTCAAGGGTTAATAGGTTTATGTGTGACAATATGTTCAAGGGCCGAGATACCCCTTAAGAGGTTTTTAGGGGGAAATATGGTGATTTAAACTTTTATAAGTTTTAAGAAGAGTAGTAAATTGAGTTTAAAAATAAAACTATAAGATATAATAATATTTCATGATTTTTGATATTGAGATATAGATAATATTGATTGTTAAAAATTGATTCATTGGCAATGTGATATTTTTTAGAGATTTTTCTATTAATGGTAAGGATAACCTTTCAGGATAGTTTCTAAACTTGATTAAAAAGTTTTGGTGAATTTAAATATATAATAATATAATATAGTGATTTAACCTAATGATTAATGATATATTGGGAGATGATTATTTTAGTTCAAATACATCTATCATTTTATGTTTGACATGTGATTTAACTGGAAGAAACATTGGGGAAAAAATAAATTAAATGTTTTGTGAATAAACTATTATAGGTTTGAGATCACATATGAGGATAAAAAATTATATAATTTTTATGTTATTTATGTTATTTGGTATTCAAGGTTAATTATGAACTCATATATGTAGAATTGTATTATTGTTATGGGAATGTTGGTGTTAAACATATTATTTAATCAGATAATGGGTTTATAATAATTTTTCATATATTACCCTATAATAAAAATTCCATGTCGGTTAATATTTAATGATATGAAGACTATTTTGATATATTTTTTATATTATTTTGTTATTTTTATTGATTTAGGAATAAAAAACTCATATTGAATGGTCATCATTTAGTTAAAAAGATGAGATTTTAGTGGTCATTTATTTATACTTGTCAAGTAGGTATATTTTCTTATGTAATTAGTAACATGGAAGATTTATTCCTCAACTAAATGAATGGGATATTTAAAAAATGGATACCACATTTTCTTCATTTATGTTGAATCAATAGTGTTTTTCTCATCTCTTTTGTATACAGTCTTATGTTCATTAACATTCTCATAATCATTAAGTTTCTCAAGAACAATGATCTTGGTCACTCTTCATAATTATTCAGACGTAATATATTCTTTAAATTCAAATATTTTCACTTACCATTAATTTTATCATTCTTGTGAACATAGTTATTTTTTCTTCCAGATCACCTTCGTATTTATCATTCCCACTTTTCAGGAAGTCGTTTTATTAAACCATTTTATATTGTGTGATTTCGACAAATGTATTTTTAAATGTCAATTATTTTTTTACTGAGACCAACTTAATATATTTAGGATGTAATTTATTAAATTTTATTATAATTTTAGGCCTTATTTTTTTAAAATAATATCATACTTGATATCATGTTTCACAAGAATCAATGAGTTTAAGTAGAATCTGGATATACTATACAAATATTATTATTTATTTGACACTTTTATAAACTAGGTATTGAATTTTTTAGTATGGATATGATTAGAATAATTATAATATATATATATATATATTAATCAATATAATTTTACTACTAAATTAATTTAAATTAATCACTAATTTTTTTAGTAAATAAATTTTATTCTACTAAAATGAATTTTATTCTAAAGTGGTTTTTATTTTTTTTTTTGATAAATATTATTATTAATTTAAGAAACATTATGAATTTTAATTTTATAAAAATGAAAAAAAAATTGAGTAATCATATCAAACTATATAATGATAAAATTTCTATATTTTTCTGAAAAGAATTATTTTTAATCAATAGTATAAATTATCATTTTAATGAAAAAAAAAGTTCTTTGATAAGTTTTTAAAATATAAATTTATATTTGGGAGTGATTTTAAAATTAAATTACTTCTATTTTACTAAAAATTATATTTTTATATAGTTCGTAATGAATTTTATTCTTGAATTTTTTATAAAAATTGTTTTATACTTTAAAATAATTTTTTTTGAAAAACTAATATTCGTTGTATTATCAGAATTACTTTTATGTCAATTTTTCAACTTATATAAAATGAATATTAAAATATTTATCCATTATTTTATATATATATTTGAAAATATAGTAAAAATTTCAATTTTTTCATTTATTAATAGTAAACAAAGTAATAATTGTCACTAGAGTAATGATAAATTAGATAATGGAGGTAAAAATATATACTAAGGAAGAAATAATATCCATATAAAATGCCATTATCCTATTTTATGATGTAATTTTATTAATTTCCATACACATTTCTAAAATATAGCATCATGGATCCATATTTCTTTGATTATGACCTTTATATTATTTTGTGCAATATAACGTCAAAAATTACATTAGCATAGTTTCATTATCTCTAAATTTATTAAATATGGAAAAATAGAATATATTTTTGGTTATAATTGTATTACATGAAAGATAAATGATTTTTTATCATCAAAATTTATTTTAAATTTTTCAAAATTAATGAATCTCCTTAAATTCATACACAACACTTATACAACATTTATTAAAATAATTGAAAAATAAATAAATTAATTTTCAAAATACTAAATGTAATATAAATTCAATGATTTATTTTGTCTGGTAAGTTTTATTGATAAAAATAAAATATTACATAGTTTTTAATTGATTTTATTCTAATTCTATTATTATCCTGTCATTTTCAAAACTCAAATTAAATGAATTGTTCCAAAAATGGAGTTAATGTTATTTTATATTAAATAACAAATTATTAAATGATTTTTAATTATAAAAACAATTATATTCATAGAATTTATTGGTTTTTGATTATAAATATCAACTATGACCCATTTATAGACCAATTTATCTAATATAGAAACTATTTTAACCCCTAAATATTACAGAACATTGTTACCAATGTAATTTTAAAAAATAATAATGGTGGTTTTGAAAAGATATGGGTAAAAATAAGGTCCTAACATATAAAAATATTATTTTACGATATTATTTAATCCCATTCTCATCCTATATGTAACGTCACGGTTCCTGGTGTCACACAACGGGTACCCCAAACCCGGTTCGCCACATGACCTCAAGTGCATTTCCCCAAATGCCAGAGGCTTCCTACTAGCAGTGAGGGACCAAGTCTGATAGTGGGGAAACTATGCCCTCTTTTGTCAAAGTGTAGCGCAGTGGAATGGAATAAAATATAAAACAATACCTAATGCAAATAACCATACATAACTGAAATAACAACTGCATTAGATATAACCAAAAAATATATATATAATGATCCAACATGCCTCAATTCTTTGAAAACAGCCAGAACATGTTACCCAATCAATACAATACAACTGAAGTACAAGTACTGAAAAGAAATATAGAACCGCCCACGGCATCACGAGCCAATGCTCGATCCCATGCTCGATCACATGCTCTCCTATACCCCAGCAGTAATCGAGTACCTATATAGGGACCCTTGACCTTATCTACACCTGTAGAAACGTAATCTGTTTGGGCCGGAAAGAATGGCCCAAACAGGGTGTGAGAAGTATATCTCAGTATGCACCCTCCAAAGTCCCATTCCCAACTATGTGAAAGCATGAAACACCAGTGTGCAGAAGTAAAAAATTCAATAAACTAATAAATACTCAAAACTAACTAACATAACAGTTAAATTTCCATTTAATTAATCAATTAATCCATTTAATATAAGAAAACATCACAGTGCAATTCTAAGTAAATAGTCAGTGTCCTCAGACACACAATCCTTTACCATCAGGTAGTCAAAATCCAACCCGCAGGTAATTTCCCACAAGAATAATAGATTTTTCCCTTAGGCGTAGGTAGTGTCTCCCTCAGGCACAAAGTCTATTTCCCACAGGTACGGAAGAAGTTTCCCTCAGGCTAAGATGTCAACTGCTCTCAGGCTAATTAAAACAATGCTGAAAGGCTAAGTAAAACACTGCCCTTAGGCGCATGTAACCAGGGCATGCACAACATATAAACATGCAATTTACTTACAATTCCTCTCGAGGAAAAAGTAATGCATAATTTAAACAGGGCATACCCTCGTGTGTCCGGGCCAAACAGCTAAATAGAGGAAGGCACCCCCTGGGGTGGTCTTGGATCCAAGCTCTGATCCCAAAAAACATTTTTATAATTTTATTTAATTACCTATATAGTTTTAGGTAGTTAATATAGCCACGGCCTCAGCCACACGACACCCCATTTATGGGGTGGTAGCTCAAAAACACACAAAACACACAACAGTTGAAATAAACACCCATCCACCTACCTTAAATTCCCCTAATTAGTATACTCGAACGACGTTCCACGAATCGTCCTATAATGAGGTATATCTGAGGTAAAATAATTATCGCTTAAACCCAAATAACTCCCATTAGGGGAATAATTGGCAAGAATGGTCAAAGAAGAGTGGAGGGATTACCCGTGCTGTTCCAATGAGATCGTCTGAGGCAGAAACGGATTCTTGACGTGCGCTTGGAGGATCTTCGAAGCTCCGACCTTCCTCTCCCAAGCCCTCATCCCGTTCAAATCCTTCCCTGTGAATAGGAGAGGCTAATGGTCATTTTAAGAGAAAAAAACAATGTACATAGCGTATACTTCAAAGTACATGGAGTGTAGTTCCTATTTTTAAACTGTTCCTCTGGAGGCTTCCCACCAGCATGGCACTGTTCACCTGCCGACATGACAACACGGAATGTCTGCATGAGTACACGGTGTGTTATGTCGCACTCCTGGCCACCGCCTTACTATTTGTCTGTTGACTATCTACACGGCGTGTAAAGGACCACTACACGGTGTATAGTCAGTTCATACACCCTTCATAGATGGCATGGCCACACGCCGCGTGTACTCATCCCACATGGCCAGATGTACATGATATTTGGAAAAGTACACGGCGTGTACTTCCAAAAGTTGGGATTTCCCCCATTTTCCTTACTTTCTCAAAAACACTTAAGGGAAAGAGAAAAAGAAGAACATGTACCTCAAAAGTAAGAATCGGGTTCTCACAAACATCCCCCTTAAAAAATTCATCTCTGAATTCCCCTTCTAATGGTGGCGAAGATAAATCTCAGAACAGCTCTGGCCACCGAGCACGTACGTCGGTCTCTGGCTCATAGGTTTTGTCATGCACTCGGCTATGCTGCCATAGCACCCACACGATAGGAAATGACCAGCCTTGGAGAACCTTCATTCTCATGTCAACGATACGAATCGGATGCTCCTCAAAGGATGCATCTTCCTCAAGCTCAACATCCTCTTGCTGAAAGATGTGAGGCGAGTCTGAATGATAGCGGTGCAACTGAGATACATGGAAGATGTTGTTCATGTCTCGGTACCTCTATGGTAACTGCAACCAATAGGAAAACGGCTCATCTCTCTCTAGAATCTCAAATGGCCCCACATACCTCTGTGAATGTTTACCCATTCTCCTGATCCACCTGTGTCCCAACCTCGGCGAAACACGTAATAAAACATGATCCCCGATCACAAACTCCAAGGGTCTTCTGCGGCGATCAGCATAAGATTTCTGACAAGATTTTGCAGTAGCCATCTGCTTCTAAATCAACTGGACCTTCTCAGAAGTCTCCTGTATGAGATGTGGTCCCAGTAAATCTGCCTCACCTACCACTAACCAGCACAAAGTAGATCGGCATGTCCTACCATATAAAGCCTCATAAGGTTCCTTCTCGATAGTTGCCTGAAAAAATTTGTTGTAGGCAAAATAAACTAGGGGTATATGCTTCTCCCAAGAGCCCCAAAGTCTAGGATGCATGCACGCAACATTTCCTCTAGAACCTGTATCGTACGCTCTGGCTGACCATCTGTCTAAGGGTGGTAGGATGTTCTCAAAAGAACCTGTGTACCTAGTGCCCTCTGAAAACTCTACAGAAATGATACGTAAAGTGGGCGTCCCTATCTAAAATGATAGAACGATGGAAACCATAAATACGTACGATCTCTTGGATATACAACGTCTCGATCTCATCAACACCGAAGGTCTCCTTGATCGGCAAAAAGTGAGCTACCTTCGTGAGTTTGTCCACAACAACCCACATGACATCATTGCCTCTAGGTGACATCAGCAACCCAGTCACGAAATCCATCAAGACATCATCCCATTTCCACTCTGGGATGGGTAACTGTTGTAACCGTCTAGGTGGCCTCTGATGCTCCACCTTCACCTGTTGATATGTGGAACACCTCGTAACAAAACCAGCCACATCACTTTTTATTCCAGGCCACCAGTACTGACGTCTCAAGTCACGGTACATCTTGGTAACCCTTGGATGAACTGCCCAAGATGAAGCTTGAAACTCACGCGTCATCTCCTCATGTATATCCACTGGAACCCATACACGTCCATGAAAATGCAGTACATCATCATCACCTATCATCAAACCAGGAGGAGGGTCCTCACTTGCCACCGACTCCTGTCGAACTAAGCCTTTTGAATCAGATAGTTGTCTCATCCTAACTCTATCTAGGAGGGTAGAAGTCACAGCTAAAGATGAAAGATATCTTTGCCCCTGAATGTCATTCACCTCTAGATGCATCTCAGAGAACAAGGCCATGACCTGCCACTCACCACTGGCCTCCCTCCCAGCATGTATCTGAGTCTTCCTACTCAGTCCATCATCTACTACATTACCATTACCAGGTGTATAGGAAATCTCAAAATCGAAGGACTGAAGGTATTCGACCCACCTTCACTACCTTAGATTCATGTCACGCTGATTAAAGATATAATTGATACTTTTGTGGTCAGTGAAAACCACAAAATGTTCTCCCAATATGTAATGTATCCAACAGCGCAATGCATGCACAACTGCATCCAACTCGAGATCATGTGTCAGGTAATTCCTCTCATGTGGCCTCAACTGCCGAGACCTGTACGTAACAACTCGATCGCCTTGCATCAACACTACTCCCAGCCCAACACCTGATTTGTCATAGTAAACAGTATAGCTCTTCCCTCACTCTGGAAGTATCAGGACTGGTGCTGATGTCAACCTTCATTTCAGGTCCAGAAAGGTTGTCTCACAAGATTCTGACCAAACGGACTTCACTCCCATCATAGTCAAACCTGTCAACGATGTTGATAAGTTGGAGAAGTCCAGTATGGAGCATCTTTAGTAACCAGCCAGCCTTAAGAAACTCTGTATCTCAAACATGTTCTTAGGATGCTCCCTGGAAACTACTTCTCTCACCTTCACTGGGTCTACTGCAACTCCTGCCTCTGAGATTATATGACCCAGGAAATTAATATGGTCCATCCAAAAGTGGCAATTTGAGAGAATATAATATAGTTGATGCTCTCTCAGTGTACTCAATACGGTCTCAAGATGGGTGGAATGGTTGTGTCAAGTGTGAGAGTACACTAAGATGTCATCCACGAATACTACCACAAAAAGATTCCAGACAAGGATGGAACACACGATTCATCAGAGCCCTAAAAACTGCTGGCACATTCGTGAGTCCAAACGGCATAACCGTATACTCGAATAGAACATACCTGCTCCTGAAAGATGTGAGAGGTATATCTGATGGTCTCATGCACAGTTGATGATATCCTGATCTCAAGTCAATCTTTGAGAACACTCGTGCTCCATGATGTTGATCCAAAAGATCATCAATCCTCGGCAAGGTATATAGGTTCTTGACTTTCAACTGGTTCAGCTTCCGATAATCCACACAGAGTCTGAGGGTACCGTCTTCCTTCTTCACAAAATGGATCGGCAAACCCCACAAAGAAGTACTAGGTCGGATAAAACCCTTTGCCTATAACTCCTCTAACTACCTCTTGAGCTCCTCCAACTCAGGTGTAGCCATCCTATAAGGAGTAATGGACACCAATGCTGCCCCTGGGACAAGCTCAATAGATAAATCCACCTCTCGCTCTGGAGGTAGAACCGAAAAGTCGGATGGGATGAAATCCCTGAAACGATAAACCACTAGATGGAAATCTGTCTGAAAAGTCCCCTAATCATCTAGATATAAGCTCGTAATCTGGGATATAACTCCAACATGCCCATGGTGTGCTGGTCTAGCTCGACTCACCTGAACATCCCATTCACCCTTGTATAGAAACTCTCCTCCCTTTGGTGACGTAAAACACACCCTGCGATGATAGAAGTCTACAATGCTTCGAAAGGGAACCAACAAGTCCATCATGAGAATGAAATCATAAGTTGTCATCTCTAAGACATAGAGGTCCCAAAGAAAGTGACACCCACCAACCTCAAGGGGGCATTCCTTGCACTGACGCACATTATCCATTCTAGTTCCCAACGAAGTGTCTAGCATCATGATAGAAGAAGAAGAAGAAACACAGATCCCAAGGATCTCCACAATGGGTACAGATATGAAATTATGTGTAGCACTGGTATCAAAAAGTACTGAAGATAAGATAGAAGCTACTAGAACATTACCTCTGACTATATAAGGTCTAGGATCTTGCTCCTACTGGGCCTATTGCACTGCATATGCCTGCCTAGTGTTGTGGCCCTGGGACACAGCCTGGCTACCCTGAGTTGTCCCGCCCTGCTGCCTCTGAGATCCCGGTGTTTGGCTACCACAACCATGACCACCATCACTGTATGCACTCCCTGACGTATTCTAGTTCCTCGATTTATTAGAAGCCAATGGTCATACTCCCGCATGTGGAGTCTGCATAGAACCCATATCACTAGCCATCGGTGTAAACACCCTACAAAAGTGCTGCAAATGACCCATCTTTCTGCAAGCTCGGCACTCCACTGGGTCTCATGGACACTGAAGCCTCTTGTGCCCCTCTTTACCACACTGGTAGCACCTGACCTGACCACCTAAAGAATACGTCTGGCTGGTATTGCCACCCTGAAAGAAGTCCATCTGTATCTTCCTCTTACCTTTAGAAATAGTACTAGAAATTAGTGTTGAACCGCCCTAGCCCACACCACTAGCTTCTTGTAGGTTCCTCTCTGTAATCAGTGCCTAGTTCACAATAGCTTGTACAGAAGGCAACTTGAAAACATTAAACAGTGATTGGATGTCATGTTTAATACCATTCTCAAAGATAATGGCCCTCAACATCTCATTACCCACCAGAACAGGAGTAAAATGTAGAATCATTGTAATGCGAGAAGAGTAATAAATCACCGACATAGCGCCCTGATGCAGATTCATGAACTCTCGAGATCGATCTTCCATTAGCATCTCTGGGAAAAATAATTCATAGAATACTGTCTGAATATCTTCCCACGCCATGTCCATGTGATGCTCTAACTGTGTGGTAACATCCCACCACCTCTTGGCGTAATCACGCAGGATATTTGTCGCGAGCTTGACCCTCCGCCCTGGAGGCATCTCAAGATGCTTGAAAATAGTCTGCATCGAACATAGTAAAGACTCTGCAGCCTTTGGTCCGATATCTTTTGAAAACATAGGTGGATTATACTACTGGAAGATACGTGTCAGCTCAGCCATAGATGTGGCAGCTGACAATGCTCTTTGAAAGGTCTGCATAATCCACATAAAGCATTCATGAAACTGCGCCTCCGCGCCTGTGTCTGGTATAACAGATGTCGTCGCATCTGGCTCTGCTGGAGGATCCACTGGGGGCCCAGGGACCACCACCCAGGGAGTATAATCATTGCTTCTCTAATGGAGAACAATGCACGATCATCTAGGTGGAATGACACTACAAGGTCAAAAACATGCCTTAGATTCATGATTAACAACGACCGTAACCATAGAAACCCAAAAGGGAATAGGAGGAAGAAGGCATTCAAAATTTGAAAAAAAAGACTACACGGCGTGTATAATGACTACACGGTGTGTACATGACTACCCTTCCCCTGCCCGGGTCCTTCTACATGGCTGAGCCACATGGATCTCGTTGATAAAAGCTGCACGACATGTATAATCTCTACACAGCGTGTATGGTGAAATTTCCAACTATCTGTGTCATTTGTGACACGGCCGAATACTCCACATGACACAACACAACATGTTACACCCACACATGGCGTGTACACCACCCATTTTCCCAGCCATACAACTAACTCCACACAGTTTTTCCTTGGACAAGCCTACATGACGTGTCCCACAGTTACACGGTGTGTACTAGACGAGCACCACTGACCCGTGTTGTTAGTTACACTGCTGAAAATACAGAGTATATTTGATATACACATGGAATGTAGTCGAAGGATTACCCTGACCCGTGTTGTTATTTACACGGTCGGGTCCACAGGTCTCACTACATGGCGTGTTCTTCATTAACACGACCTATATGTCTTAAGGTTTCCTACGCCCGTGTTGGTAGTTACATGGAGGACACCGGGTCAACACCACATGGCGTGTACAGTAGGTACATGACTTGTTTTACCCTAGACATTCCCTACCCCATGTCGCCGCCCACACGGTTTGTGACACGGGAAGAGGCTACACGGCGTGTACTCTGGGTACACAGCCTGTACTCAAAAAGATTTTTTTTCTTCCCAAACAGAAGACCATACACGACGTGTTTAACGTACTACATAGCATTTATACTGGGTTTTCGGACATTATGCCAAAAAAAAACTTCCCCAGAACCCAGAAAACATTGCAAAACAACACCTAAGTTTAAAATTCTAATCCGTGAGGGCCCATACTCCCCATCAATCAAAGTTTGACATCTTATCTGTGTTATAACATAATAAACAGTCAATGATCCCCCAAATTTCTGTCAATGGGGGCCCATACTCCCCAAAAACCAAAGTTTTTCATTCATCCTATAAACCAGCTCATACCAAATCCCCTATCACATAACAGGTATTTATCAAGAAGCTATCACAAAAACATGCTTTTCTAGTACAACAACTATCACAACAACATGTACTTCCTAATGCACCTACATGGCATGGAAACTATGCAAGGAATGTGATTCCTTGAATGTTCCTATATGATGCATGGTATGGAATACCCTCATCTCATCATGTTGCAACTAAATAGAACCCATAGATGAAATATAAATAGCACAATCTCATGTGCGTCACCCAATGGTGAAATCAAATCAACTGTAAATTGCAAAATCACCAAAATTGAAACACGAGGTAAAATGGATATTCCATGTACACAGGTTAGCTATGCCCAGGCACATCTTATTACCAACTATCGTTCCATCCTATCCCGGACTAAGGCTCCAAATACTATGTCAAAGAAAAGAACCCCTCTAATACCAATTTTTAACATCCCGGTTCTGGGTACCACACAATGGGTACCCCGAACCCGATTTTCCACATGACATCAAGCGCATTTCCCCAAATTCCAAAGGCTGCTGACTAGAAGTGATGGCCCAAGTCTGATAGTGGGCAAACTATGCCCTCATTTTTCAAAGTGTAGCGTAGCGGAATGAAATAATTCATACAACAATAGCGGAAGCAAATAAACATATATATCTGAAATAACAACTCCAGTAGATATAACCAACCAATATTTATATAATTATGAAACATGCCTTAATTCAATGAAAATAGCCAGAACATGTTTCCCAATCAATACAATACAACTGAAGTACATGTACAAAAAAGAAAAATAGAACATCCCGCGGCATCGCGAGCCAATGCTCTATCCAATGATCACCTACACCCCAACAGAAATCAAGTACATGTATAGGGACCCTTTCCCTTATCTACACCTACAGAAACGTAATCTGTTTGTGCCGAAAAGCATGGCCCAAATAGGGTGTGAGAAATATATATCCGTAGGCCCCCAATAAAGGCCAGTGCCCAACTATGTGAAAGCATGCAACAAAAGTGTGAAGTAGTAAAAATGCAATAAACTAAGAAGTACTCAAAATTAAAAAACTTTAAAGTTAAATTTCCATTTAATTATTCATTTAATCCATTTAATATAAGAGAACAACACAGTGAATTTTTATGTAAACAGTCAGTGTCCTCAGACACGCAAACCATTACCCCCGGGTAATAGGAATCCATCCCGCATGTAATTTCCCACAGGGATAACAGATTTTTCCCTCAGGCGTAGGTAGTGTCACCCTTAGGCACATATTCTATTTCCCACAGGCACAGAAGAATTTTCCCTCAGGATAAGATATCAACTTCTTTCAGGGATAAGTAAAACAACGCCGACAGGCTATGTAAAACACTGCCCTCATGCAAAAGTAACTGGGCCATGCCCAACATATAAACTTTCAATTTTAATAAAATTCCTCTCGAGGTAAAAGTAATGCATAATTTAAACATGGCAGGCCCTCAGGTGTCCTGGCCAAACGCCTAAACCGAGGAACGCACCCCCTAGGGTGGTCCTGGATCCAAGCACTGATCCCAAACAACAATTTTAAAATTTTATTTAATTACCTATTCAGTTCTAGGTAGTTTAAATAGCCATGGCCTCAGCCACACGACACCCCATTTATGGGTTCGTAGCTCAAAACACACAAAACACACAACAATTGGAAATAATCACCAAGCCACCTACCATAAACACCCATGATCAGTATACTCAAATGACGTTCAATGAATAGTCCTAGAACGAGGTAGATCTGAGGTAAAATAATTATCTATTAAAGGAAAATAACTCCAATTCAAGAAAGAATAGGCAAGAACGGTCAAAGAAGAGTGGAGGGCTTACCCATGCGGTTCAAACGAGATCGTCCGAGGCAGAAACGGATTCCTGACATGAACTTGGTGGATCTCTGAAGCTCTATCCTTCCCCTCCTGAGTCGTCTTCCCGTTCTAGGCCTTCCCTGTGAACAGGGGAGGCTACTACCCATTTTATGCTAAAAAACAAAGTACACGGCGTGTACTTTCAAGTACACGATGTGTACTTCCTATTTTTAAACTGTTCCTATGGCGGCTTCCCGCTAGGGTGGAATTTTTCACCTGCCAACATGACAACACATCATGTCTGCATGAGTACACTGCGTGTTATGTCGCACAGCTGGTCACTACCTTACTATTCACCTACCAACTGTCTACACGGCATGTAAAGGACCACTACACAGCGTGTAGTCAGTTCCTAAACCCTTCATCATCGGCATGGCCACACGCCTCGTGTACTCATCCCACATGGAAAAAAGTACACAGCGTGTGGAAAAGTACACGGCGTGTACTTCCAAAATACAGGATTTTCCCCCATTTTCCTTACATTCTCAAAAACACTTAAGGAAAACAGAAAAAGAAGAACTTGTACCTCAAAGGTAAGAACTAGGTTCATACACTATATTCTAATTATATTGTTTTAGAGACATCTTCAATGAAAATTAATTAATATTAAATTTATATTTTACGTAATTATAAGATATCCGATGTCACGACCCATCCTCGGGGACCCGGGCCGTGACTACCCCAAGCCCGCCTTCCATAGGCCAAGGGCTGGCGACTAGCACCAAGGCGTAAAACCCGATAAAATGGAAGGAATTTCCTTTATAAAAGTAACAAACACTACAGAGTATAAGAGAAAGACACACTCTGTACAAAGGAAAGTGCTGAAAGGTAAATGGGTCATAATACATACCCAACTGAAATGTAAAGCTACAACTGAAAGTAAAGTACAACTCAAAGAAGTACAACTGAAAGGTGACAGGCCGCTCATGTATCGTCCTTCGATTTCCTACCTGAAGGGTAGGTACAAATCTCCTCCTCAGCAATCCACGTCCATCTGTCCCCTCCGGGTACCGACTAGTCGTGAATTACACCTATGGGTACTGACTCAACGTGATATCCACCTCTGGGCATCGACTCGTCGTGAGATCCTCCTCCGGGTACCATCCAGCTCTACAATCCTCAACCTCGATCAGTGATGTCCATCGTCTACAACCAACACAACATAGTGTGGATGAAGCCCGTGCAGGAGTGACTATACGATACTCAGAAGGGACCCTGAGACCCCCGATGGTCTCCCTAAATCCAAAAAGGATAAACGACAATGAAAAGATACTATCACGAAATATCATCCAACACTACTTAGGTTTATGCCCATACATATACCTAAGTCATCAAATCCGGTTCAGCTCCAACTCACGAGATCGAGAACAACCCATTCCACTCAGGAAGGTAAAACATAATCCACACAGGAATGTATGACCCAATCCACACAGGAATGAATAATCCAATCCACACAGGATATCATGTCAATCACGTCAAAAATAATGATTGAAAGTCAAGACTCAGCTCAAACCATGATTTTATTCATGATGTCGAAACCATAGCTGCAGGGGAACTCCTCCTCTATCGAGTAAAGTGGGCCTGCCGTTACAACCAAGTGCTTCCCACTAACCTTGGACTGCTGTAGTACTCCACCTGTCGAGTATTGTGGGAATGCTGATACAACAAAGTGCTTCCCACCATGGGTCTGCCGCTACAACGAAGCGCTCCCCCTCATACCCTACAGAGGTACTCCTTATGTTGAGTATCGTGGGTCTACCGCTACAACCAAGCACTCCTCCACCGCGGGTCTTCCACTACAACAAAGCTCTCCACACTGGGCTATCCGATACATTCCGAGTCGATCAATCATCATTCATCAAGTCTCAGCCAGCTCTAGGGTTTCTGCGCATAGCACGCTCGTTCCGGGACGGTCTGCTCCATGAGCCAAGAGGTCGATACATCAACTATCATGTAGAACATATTTGATGTATCTCAATGTTTCATCACGTCAATAGGAACAAAACGTGACAGACGGCGCGTCAATCAAATGCTCGGTCTGAGAGTTATTGGCTTTTTCGTCCTAGGGGCCCAGTTGGGTTTTAAGTCAAAACCAACACTACCTTACTCCAACTGTGTCCAAACCTTGAGTGGAGTAATACAAAAGGTCCGTCTCACTGAGAGGAAACCATCAGAGTCGACAGAACGTCAATTGGACATCCGGAGCTCAAGTTATAAGCGTTTCCACTCCGAAGGCCCGCTTAGTTTCGTGTTCTAACCAACCCATACATACCCAAATTTCTCCGAAACCATGATTGTAATATACTGAAATGACCGCATCGATCCAGGGATCGCATCTATACTGACGGTGCATCAATCAGAGGTTCATAGCCCATGTTACGGACGTTTGAACGAATCTATCCGTTTTAAGGGTTTTGGGCCCTCACCGACCCGGTCCGAGACCCCCTCGGTCGGCCCGAACCGGGCGACCCGACCCTGGTCCTGGTCCAGCCCACTAGGGCGTGGCCTGGCCCAGATGGCATTGCCCAGCCGCGCCAGCGCGGCCCGGCCCAGAAGGCGCGAACCGACCCCGCGCGGGGACCCGGCCCAGCGCGGGCGGCCCGTCCCGATGCGGGCGGCCCAGCCTGGAGCTGCCGGTCTGGCCTGCCCAGGCGCTGTGCGCCGGGTGAATGCGGAAAGGGGGGGGGAGCCGCCACCCCCTTTGAACCGAACGGCGGACCCCACGGGGTCCGCCCTGCTGCGCTGACTGAGGGTTCAAACCCCCGGTTTTTCTGGATCTGGCCAGCCGTAACGACCGGCCAGTTGTGCCGCATAGTACCAGCCAGTCCCGCCTCCTGAGCACCGGCGGCTGGTGGTTTCGGCCTCCCTCCCCTGCTCCGCCACGGCCTTGGTCCGACCGGCGTGGCCCGACGGCGTCGCGCCCCTCTGCCGTGTCCCCGCTCCGGCAGCGGGCTCTTTCAGCCTCAACTTTGCGGCATGACGGTGCCGTGCTCCTTCGCTGCGGTGAAATTCCACATTCCCGAATAGTGATGTTTCACTACGCTTTCTTCGTCTCAAACTGCAACGATGAAAATCAACAAAGGGGTGGAGGATCGGTCATGTTCGTGCGGTCCGACCTCCTCCCGTTAAAATGATAACAGGCGGAAAAAATAACATAAAACAACTTCGACAAAGCAAAGATCAAATTTAATCCATTGAATTTTAACATAAAACCCCTACCTCAAAGTAGTCATCAAACGAGGATCGTCGCGGGAAATTGATGACGCGGTAGACGGCATCACGGAATGAGGCTCCGTAAACGCCGCCGGTGCTCGCCCGATGAAGGATGTGGCGTCCCCCTTTCTTTGACACAAGAAGAGGATGGAAGGTGGGCGCATTGTCATTCCCGGAAAAGGCATCACTCACCAGTTACGGAGAGGAGAGGAGACGGCATGACGATCTCCCCTTGTGGTGACAGAGTTCTTTGCCGTAGCGTCGACGTTCTTCCCGAAGGAGATGAAGATCCCCAAGGCTTGTGTATTTTCTCCCAAAATCTTCTCACACAATAATTTACCAAATAAAATAAGGTTCATCCTTATTTTATTAATCTTAATCCATAAATTTAAAATTCAACTCATAATTAAATACATTGAATAACTTAATCATATAATTCAATAAGAGAGGTGACATGTAATTAAGAGCGGGAGAGGGTGAGTTACAAATTAAAGGGGGTTTTCCAACATTAAGAGAGGCTAGAGGAATTTTGAAAAGGTGGGGCTCGTGTGGGGCCCATCTCACTAATATCCTATTAAGAGGAGTTAGGATTTAGTGGTTCACACCTCCACTTCAACACATAGGTTATAATTACACAGTGTAAAAATAAAATTGCAGCAAGTATTTTATTTCACTCTTTAATTAAACCACTTCATTTTTAACATCACCTCCCAAGCAAACACAACTCCAGAGAAATTCTCCATAAGCAAAAACCGGCGTTGTGGTTTCAATGGTGCCCTCAGATTTTGATTTCGAGCACCGGTTCAAAAGTTACAAATACCCCCTCATTCGTTCACTTAACGTACCCGAGCTAAACTTCGTAAAATTATGCCTGGCACACCGGGCCTCAGATTCAGGCACCGTCAGAAACTACGTACTCGTAAAATTACAGAGAAAATTTAAATAAAATTCCCTTCAAATTTACGGGTCTTTACATTACTCCCACCTCAGGGCTTTACATCCCCATAAAGCTACATCAAAAACTAGGGAAACAAAAGGGGTACTATGCACGCATCTGAGCCTCCCACTCCCATGTGCTCTCTTGGAGGTTCTCGTGCTGCCATCTTATTCCCACTAGAGGAATCAACCATCCACGTAGGACCCGCTCATGTCGACCCTCAATCTCCACCAGGACCTCTGTGAAATTCGTCACGTCATCGATGTTCATCTCTCCATGGTTGATGATTTTCGTCGAGTCGTGCACGTATCTCCTCAGCTGAGATACCTGGAAAAAGTCGTGCACCTGGTGCAACTGAGGTGGATGGGTCAAGAGGTAAACCACCTCGCCTACCCTATTGAAGATATAAAAGGGTCCGTTGAAGCGTGGGGATAACTTGTTGTCCCGGCCAAAGCTATGTAATCCACGTCGAGGTGAGACCCATAGGAAAATGTGGTCACCATCCTCGAACTGTAGTGGTCTCCACCTCGTGTCAGCATAAGCCTTTTGTTGGATCCGAGCTGTCCTCAACTGCTCTTGGATGACCTGGACCTTCTCTGGTCCTACATGAGCTGCTAATATTTCATCTCTGCCAATAAGATAAATCTGGTCTCATCCCCAGGATGAACCATGTTCATTGCCTAATACAGTCAATCCCGACATGGATGATACTAATCCATACCAAGGATGACGTCGTAAGGACTCGACGCTACTACCAAGAGATCCAACCGTTACTCTCGCCTCCAAGGGTTGAGTCACACTGTCAACATCTGTTTGAGGTCACTGGGTCTCCAATAGTAAGTATCTAAAAAGTGAGGGTCATGTCAACAGTTTATGCCAGAACCACTTTGTACACAAAAAGGAAGGAAGAAAATTTCACAAGGACATGTCTCTATTATTATTGCAGCTCAAGTACAAAGACACACAACAATGAAAATAGGGAAACTAGAAGCACCATGATCAAAGGTCCCATGCCTGGAACTAGTCCCACTCTTGTTCGCCAGCTTCCGGAGCTCCATAGTCAAATGCTTTAGCTGCATGAAGCTGAGCTCTCCCATGTCCAGCTGTTCCTTGTGGTTGGGGTAGACCTCCTGGTGTTGGTGGTGGCAACACCTCGATGCGTCGTCCACCTCCAGCTACACGGCCAGCTCCCCTGCCTCGGTCTCATGATCCTTGCGATCCACCCCGATCAAACCTCTACCTCTGCCTGGGAGGTCCTTTCTTTATCTGGTGGTCATCTGTATGGATGGTCAGACAGTCACGTGCCATGTGACCAACCCCGTCGTAGGAGTAACACCGTCCGCTCCTGGTAAGTCGTTCTCCACCCCGGGTGCCTCGCACACACGATCCTGTGTCATGCGGTTGATCACCTATAGATATGGTCCTCATTGACCTCTACATCATTTGTCTACTACTGGCTGCAGAAGACTCTGTGGTATGCTGGCTAGTCATGGGTCCTACTGTTCGAGACTACTCAGCAAGGAAACTCTCCACTAATAGGGGTTGCTCCAAAACCCCTGTCAAGATCGGGATGCTGTGAGAAACAAATGAAGCCTTAATCTCTCTCCTGAGCCCCTGCTCAAAGGTTCGGGACCTGAAGAACATGTCTCGTACCATATTTGTGGAGTAACGCGAGAGATCGGTGAACCACACTGAATACTGTTCCACCATCATGCTACCCTACTAAAGATGATGTAGCTCCTGTATGCGCACCACTCGAGGGGTGGCTGGTACAAACTCTGCCCAGAACAGGCTCTCGAAGACTACCCATAGAAGGGATGCCTCGTCGTGCACCTGGAAAATCAGGCTCCACCATCTCCCTACTGCTGCCTGAAGGAGGCTGGCAGCAAGGATCACCATGAAGTCTATTGGCATCCCTACCTATCTAAAAACTAGAACAACAACCTCCATCCCATCCTTTGCTATCTGAGGGTCCATATCCCCGCGAAACCTGGGCGGTATCTAAAGATGAAACTCGTGCAGTGCACTAAGGCGACGTGCACTCTCAGCAGCTCTGGCTGGTGGCATCGGTGGCTCTACGGGTATAGGTACCGTTGGTGCCTCCGATGTAATGGGTCCGTGCACCAAGGCTTCATCGCTCGGTGGCCTTTCATCTCACACAAAGCTCTGAACCCTAGCTGGCTTTCGTCGTGGGTCCATCCTAAAAAGAGACAGGTGCGTCATGGTCAAAATAGTATACCTGGTGAGCTGACAGAAGAAATAAAAAAATGGAAACTTTGAAACACACATGAAATCAATGTTTTCATGTATTGAGTCGAAAATCAGAAGTCAGGGTCCTGGTGTATGGATATGTCATCCACCACACCAACACTAGACTCCCTAGACTAATAACCACTCTCAATACCCTTAACACTATTGTTTCAAAAAGAAGAATGATCAAATTCCTAAGTTCTGCGGTAGAACCGAACTCCTCTGATACCAATTTGTCACGACCCGTCCTCAGGGCCAGTGTCGTGACTACCCCAAGCCCGCCTTCCATAGGCTAGGGGCTGGCGACTAGCACCAAGGCGTAAATCCTGTTAAAAGAAAAGGCATTGCCTTTATAAATGTAACAAACACTATAGATTATTAGCAGAAGCAACACTAAGTACAAAGGAAAGTGATGAAAGGTAAATGGTCTAGAATACAAACCCAACTAAAAAGTACAGCTACAACTGAAAGTAATGTACAACTCAAAGAACAATAGTTGAATGGTGAAAATATGCTCCTAGATCGTCCTCCGATTTCCTACCTGAAGGGTATGTACATATCTCCTCCTCAGCGCTCCACATCCATCCGTCTCCTCCGGGTACCGAATTGGCGTGAAATCCACCTTTGGGTACCGACTCGACGTGATATCCACCTCTGGGCACCGACTCGTCGTGAGATCCTCCTCCGGGTACCGTCCAGCTCTACAAGCCTCAACCTCGATCAGTGTTGTCCGTCATCTACAACCAACACAACGTAGTGCGGGAGAAGCCCGTGCATGGGTGAGTATATGATACTCAGAAGGGTCGCCAAGACCCTCGAAGGACTCCGTGAATCCATGAAGGATTAACCTCAATGAAAAGATACAATCACGAAATATCATCCAACACTACTTAGGTATATTCCCATACATATAAATAAGTCATCAAATCCTGTTTAGCTCCAAATCGCGAGCCCGAGAACAACCCATTCCACTCAGGAAGGTAAAACATAATCCACATAGTAAAGTACGACCCAATCCACACAGAAAAGAATAATCCAATCCACACAGGATATCAAGTCAATCACATCTAAAATAATGATTGAAAGTCAAGACTCAACTCAATCCATAATTTTATTCATGATGTCGAAACCATAGATGATGGGTAACTCCTCCTCTATCTTGTACAGTAGGCCTACCTCTACAACCAAGTGCTTCCAACTAACCTTGGACTGCTGTAGTACTCCACCTGTCGAGTACTGTGAGCCTCCTACTACAACCAAGTGCTTCCCACCATGGTTTTGCCGCTACAACCAAGCACTACCCCTCATAGCCTACAGAGGTACTCCTTCTGTTGAGTATTTCGGGTCTGCCACTACAACCAAGCACTCCTCCACAATGGGTCTGCTGCTACAACCAAGTGCTCCCCACTGGGATATCTGAAACACTCTGAGTCGATCGATCAACAGTCATCAAGTCTCAACCAGCTCTAGGGTTTCCGCACACAACACACTCGTTCCGGGATGGTCCGCTCCATGATCCAAGAGGTCAATACATCAACTGTCACATAGACCAGAGTTGATGTATCTCAAAGTTCTGTCATGTCAATATGAACACAACGTGACAGACGGCGCGTCAATCAGACGCCCGGTCTGAGAGTTATTGGTCTTTTCATCCCAAGGGCCCGATTGGTTTTTAAGTCAAAACCAACCCGAACTTACTCCAATTCCATCCAAACCTCGAGAGTAGTAAGCCAAAAGGTCTGTCTCACTGAGAGGAAACCAACATAGTTGACGTCACGTCAATCGGACGTCCGAAGATCATGTTATAAGCATTTCCGCTCTAAAGGCCCGGTTGGTTTTGTGTTCGAAACAACCTGGACGCACACAATGTTCTACAAAACCTTGAGTGTAAAATACCGAAACGACCATTTCGATCCAAGGATCATATCGCAATTGACAGTGCATCAATCAGAGGTATTTAGCCCATGTTACGGACGTTTGAAAAAATATATATGTTTTTAAGGGTTTTGGGCCCGGACCGACCCGACCCGAGACCCCCTGGGTCGGCCCGAACTGGGTCGACCCGACCCGGGTCCGAGTCTGGCCCACTAGGGCGCGGCGCGGCCCGGCTGGTGCGGCCCGTCCCAGCCGGCGCGGCCTTGCCCGGCGCGAGGACCCGACCCAGTGTGGGCGGCCAGGCCCAACGTGGGTGGCCCGGCCGGCACGGGCAGCCTAGCCCGGCACGGGCACAGTGCCCCGCGTGAACGCGAAAAGGGGGGGAGTCACCACCCCCTTTGAACTGAACGGTGGACCCCATGGGGTCCGCCCTGCTGCGCTGACCGAGGGTTCAAACCCCTGGTTTTTCCGGATCTAGCTGACCGTAATGGCCAGCCAGCTGTACCGCACGGGACCAGCCGATCCCGCCTCCTGAGCGCCGGCGGCCGGCGGTTCCAGCCGTCCTCTCCTGCTCCGCCGCGGCCAAAGCCCGTGGCCTTGGTCCTACCGGCGCGGCGCGTATAACGACCCATACATTACATACATTGTTATTACTTAATAATTGAAGCACAATTATAACAACATTTAACAAAATTAGGATAAGACCGTATAGGTATAGTGTCTTTAGAAACTGGAAAACATAAACTACTTGTTCATAATGCCTCTACATTGTCTCCCATTTATTTCATCATATCTAGAGTCCCTTTTGGCATATCCTAATTAATAACCTTCTTCCTGACACGGGGGAAAGAAAACATACAAAAGGGTGAGATCAAATGCTCAGTAAGGGTAAACAAAATAAAATATCAATCACATCATATTCATAAGAACATAACTTTTTGAAATCCTAACCTGCAAAAGAGATCATAATTTCATAATATGGGATAAATCATAGTAGTGAAATGTAATCTCAATAATCATAAAATAATACATGAAACATTGTGGCATACACACATAATCATAGAGAATCATTCCTTATTAGTCAAGACCCATTTCCAAGACTATCTTAGTGGACAATGTCCATTTCTGAACCGAGTTCACTCCTCGTTTCAGTCCTGTTTTACTGAACCGGTTTAACCTGCCGTTCTAACCATGTAAATCTCATGAGATATAAAATCTTTACCCAATTCATTGGAGGGAGATATAGGTCCCACCCATCTCATAATGATACCATTCATATGTGTTCCATAAAATCATAAATCATACATCATTGCATAACCCATGTAATAAAAATGGGATTCTTAAACAACATGACATCATAAAAAAATTCATATAAGATAAAGGAATTCATAAAAATAATTCCATCACAACATAATCAAATCATTGTAATAATAGGGATAGAAACAGAACCCTATATTATCTTAGATGGAAAATAATTTTGATAAAACACTTGAACTCCATTCTTGAGGAAAATATCCTTTCTACTTCGAAATCATTTTCCTTTCTTAGCATGTCATACAATTTTAAACTAAAAAAGTTGATTAAAAATAAACTTGAAAACTTTTAAAGGAATATTCTTGGAAATAATGTTTTAAAAATCCATTCATGCCGTATAAGTTAAAAAAACATTCTTCTCGTACTTTTGTCCGAAAAGTCAAAAAGTACCTCGTACGAAAAATAACAAAAGATTCCTTTCATATCATTTACTAAAAACTCACCGAAGGGTAAAATTGCATTTAAAAAATTGTAGGTGGACGAAAATAATATTACATATTGAGGAAACATGGATGTGGATGATAAAATACACCCCAATAAATACCAAAGTATAAACAATCTCGGATAAAAATTAGATTGTGATATTTTCCCTTACCTTATGTCTAATTTGCATCGTAAGTGTCTGAACCTCCTGTATAATGAATTAAATAATGTTATTGACTTATTCCAGAATCATAATTATTTTTATGATATCATATATGGTCATATTCTTATCTTCTTATTAGTAATATTTCATTACTACTTGTTATTCAGTTGTTTATTACTTTTTGTTCTTATGCGTGTTTTATTGAATAAATTGTCATTCTTATCTTTAGGTTATAGATACCTCATTTCCAGAATGTTATTAGTGTAATATATATCATATTCATTCATTCAATTCATTTATATAATCATTATGCAATGAAGATCATGTAGAACAAATCACATCACATTGTGGAGACGGTATTCCGTACGTACGCACGAGCGATGATATCATTCTTATGATTGTGGAATTGTATTGGAGTGTATGTATACTATTTCAGAATCAATAACAATTTACAATAATCATATATATTCATTACTTTCATCCTTATACCCATCCAAGTATGGTGGGGGTGGAAAATAGATTACACCACGGCGTGGAGACGGTATTCCGTACGTACGCACGCTCGTTGATTTCATTTTCTGTAGGATGGATAAGAGGTGAAATAGGGTTGTTTCATATTTATAATAACATATCAGTATATGAGTGAAACTGATGTTATTACCTCATAATGAAACAAATAAATAAGAGGAAGTGGAAGAAGAAATAAAGATGAAATAATCGGTAACAGACATTACCTCTTCTTTGAAGTTCTTCTTTGAGACCTCCTTTTAGGGAACTAAAATTGGACTTTGAAGAAGACCAGGACCTCTAGGATATCTCTAGAGAAGTTGAGAGAAGAAATTGGCAGGGGTTGTCCGAGCTTGAAGGCTCAAAGTGGTGTGAGGAAGAGAGGGAGGAGGTTCTCTTTTATAAGGGAGGAGATGGGCACCTTTGGAATAACTAAAAAAATTATTTTATTATAAAGTAAAATTCGGTTTTTAATAGCTCAAAATTGATATATTTCGAATATAAGGTGGGTATGGGTTGAAATACTCTCATAAAATATAATTTAGACAAGTTTAGGTATCAATTATAACCTTATCATTTAGATATAACTTTAATTCAGATAATTTAACTTTTACCGTGTCTTCTTGTTTTCTTACACAATAAGGTTAATAAACATACTATATCAAGACAAAATAACCCCATGTTGTTTATTATTAATATATATAACCTATAATAAGTCATTTGGACGAACCTTAAATTTTTAGGAATAAAATAACAATTAATAATATAATATTTTTTTAAAAAACTATTTTATATCAATTTTAACACTATTTAGTAATTGATTTTTTTGAAAATCCTAACAGAATGATTAGTTCGAACCTAGTTAATTAAATAAATTATAAAATGTCATATTAACCTATAAAATTAGTTTAATTCATATAATGTCTCAAATTACATTTATTTGGGTATTTATAACATCAATTATGTCAATATTTCATTAATAAGATAATTACTGCATCATCATTTTGTCATAAATAAATTAAATTATTTAATGTCTAAAATTAAAAATAAAATACCATTATGTATGAAATTTTTTTATCTTTCTAATGAATATTTATAGTCGAATTTATCTTATGTATAACCCCATATTAAAAATTATTTACTTATTAAACTTTGATTTTAACTATTTTAACCCTTCTTTAAATAAATAAATAATAAATGTCCTAATCTAATCCAACTGGGCATAAATGGTCATATTTTATTCCTAAGGTTGTTTTCGGTCGAATTACACTTATCCAATAGAATTAGTACTTGTGTTATGGTAATAATAATATCATTTTTACCCTTAACAACCCTATTTACTTTTAACCGTGGTAAAAAAAGTAAAAAGTTACTATTCACAAAAATTTATTTTCATCTCATTGAACCACATTTTAGTCCTTGATATTAACCGTGTCTCTAGGATTTTCAAAATTCCACTCACAGAAGCGGTAAAATTAATCTTTATGAAAAAATCAGTTTTTTTAACTACCACATAGTGGTTTCACTATTCATCAAAAATTGAAAGTTTTCACAAAAATACCAAAATTTCACCCTAGGCTAATTTCGATATTCCGAATCCAAAAATGAAGTCCATTTTGAAAAATAAAATTTATAAAATTTCAAAAAGTGGTTATTACTATTCATAACGGCTAGTTTTAATAATATTTCAATAGCATATCGTTGTTTAGTGAAACTCAGTATTGCGTACGACGCAAGATATCGAGGAAGGTCGTGGTTGCATATAAAGCCAACCAAGATAGTGTTTTGTGTAGTGAATGATTCCTTTGATGATCTATAAAAACAAAATATTTCTCATAAAAGTCTCGGGTGTTACATTCTACCCCCTTAAAATGAATTTCGCCCTCGAAATTCGTCAGTTTGTAACAAAAAGATGAGGATATCTCTCCCTAATCATATCCTCAAGCTCCCATGTAGCTTCTTCTAATTGGTGGATCCTCCATAAAACATTCACCAAGAGAGTGGTCTTGTTCCGTAGGAATTTTTCACTATGATCCAGAATCTCTATCGGTTGTTCTTTATAAGAAAGATCTTTCTCCAACGGTATAACTTCTGAGCTGAGTACATGTGAAGGATCAAGTATGTAATTTCTCAGGATAGATACATGGAACACATCATGAACTTGAGAGATATTTGATTGAAGATCCAATTGGTAAGCTACCTTTCCATCACGATCCAGTATTTCGAAAGGACCGGTATATCTAGGGCTCAACTTCCCCTTCTTTCCAAATCTCATGACCCTCTTCCAGGGAGATATTTGTAAGAACACTTTATCACCCACTTCAAACTCTAGGTCTTTTCTTATGTGGTCGGCATAACTTTTCTGTCGACTCTGAGCTGATCTTATGTGTTGTTCAATAGATCGGACGTTTTCTGCCATCTCAATAACAAAATCAGGTCCCAATAGCTTTCTTTCCCTAACTTCATCCCAACAAGTTGGAGTCCTTCATTTATTTCCACAGAGAGATTCATAAGGAGCCATCTGAATACTGCAGTGAAAGCTATTATTATAAGAAAATTCCACCAAAAGGTAGGTGTTTATCCCAACCACATTTGAAATCCATAGAGAAATCTCTCAACATATCTTCTAGAGTTTGAATTGTTCTCTCAGACTGACCGTTTGTCTGAGGATGATAAGCAGTGCTGAAACTCAACTTTGTATCCAGAGTATGCTGAAGACTTCACCAGAACTACGCGGTAAATCATGTATCCTGATTAGATATAATATAAAGTTGTACTCCATGCAATCTTACCACTTCCATTACATATATCCTGGAAAGCTGATCCAGAGAGAAAACCTCTCTAATAGCAATGAAGTGTGCAGACTTTGTAAGACGACCAACTATGACCCAGATAGCATTATTGCCTTTGGATGCTTTAGGAAGTCCTGTGACAAAGTCCATAGTGATGTTTTCCCATTTCCATTCGGGTATGGGTAATGGCTATAACATCCCCTTAGACTTTTGTCTCTCAACTATAACTTGCTGACAAACCATGCTTCGAGAGACATATTCAGCAACATCTCTTTTCATGTCATCCCACCAGATGTACTCTTTCAGGTACCTATACATCTTCGTGCTTCCAGTATGAATAGAGAATGAAGAACTATGAGCCTCATCCAGCAGCTCCTTCTTTAATTCAGGGATGGGAGGAACACAAACCCAATTCCTGAACATTATTATCCCATCACAATCAAGGTTGAATTCAGGAATATTTCTCACCTTCTTTTGTAACTCTACATCTTCTTTCTGCGCATCTTTAATCTTCACATGTATAGATGGTTGAACATTCATTTGAGAAAGATAAGATTTTTCCCTTTCCATTATAATTCCAAGATCCATCATTTGTAAATCCATAAATATTGGGTCTTTTGTGATCCTCATCATGGATAAACTGGCATGGTCTTGTCAACTTAATGCATCTGCCACCTTGTTTGCTTTCCCAGGGTGGTAATGAATTGAGAAGTCGTAATCCTTAATCAACTTCAACCATCTTCTTTTCCGCATATTCAGTTCCTTTTGTGAGAAAATATACTTTAAACTTTTAGGATCAGTATAAATATCACACCTTTCTCTATAAAGATAATGCCTCCAAATCTTTAATGCAAAGATTACCGCAGCTAACTCCAAATCATGAGATGGGTAATTTTCCTCCTGGTTTTCCAATTGTCATGAGGAATAAGATATCACCATATCATTTTGTATAATAACACACCCAAATCCCTTCTTGGATGCATCACAGTAGATCACAACCCTTTCTCCACTATAAGGCAGTGTGAGCACAGGTGCACTGGACAACCTTCTTTTCAACTCCATGAAATTCTCTTCACATTCCTCCGTCCAAACAAAATTAACTCCTTTCCAAGTCAACCTGGTGAGTGTATTAGATAATCGTGAAAAATCTTTCACGAAACGTCGATAATATCCATCCAAACCAAGATAACTTCAGATCTCAGTTACTGTTGTTGGTCTCAACCATCTTTCGATAACCTCTATTTTTCTGGGATCCACAGATATCCCCTCTTTTGAGATTATGTGACCCAAAAATGAAACTCTTTGAAGCCAAAATTCACACATGGAAAATTTGGCATAAAGCTTCTCCTTTCTCAGGGTCTTCAATATAATTCTCAACTGATCTTCATGTTCTTACTTTCCCTTTGAATATACCAGAATATCATCTATAAAGACTACCACAAAATGATCATGATATTCTCCAAAGAATCTATTCATCATATCCATGAAGATCGTAGGGGCATTAGTAAGACCAAATGGCATCACTATAAATTCATAATGTCCATACCTTGTACGGAAAGCCATCTTTGGTATATCCTCCCTTTTGACCCCTAATTGATGATACCCTGAACGAAGATCAATCTTGGAAAAGTATTGAGCTCCACGTAGTTGGTCAAATAATTCATCAATGCGTGGGAGAGGATATTTGTTCTCGATAGTGATCTTGTAAAGTTCTCGATATTCAATTAATAGTTTCATTGATCCATCTTTCTTCTTAACAAATAGAACAGGTGCTCCCCAAGGTGATGCACTAGGGCTTATGAACCCATTATCAAGATTCTCTTAGAGTTTCTTCTTCAATGCCTACAACTCAATTGGGGTCATTATATAAGGTGTCTTTGAAATAGGTGAAGAACCTGGTATGAGTTCTATTGAAAACTCAACTTCACGATTTGGTGGAAGACCCGACAATTCCTCCAGAAAGACATCATAAAACTCCCGTACAATGGGCATATTCTTAATCAACAGTTTCTCACCAACCATTTGAGATAAATAACCTTCATTTAGTGGAATCAAGACCCATAAGATGGATTAAATTTCCACTGGAAGGTTATGTTCATCCTTTCATCGATTGATGATCATAGATTGATCTGGAATATGAAATGTGACTTCCCTTCTTTTGCAATTGATATGAGCTCCATATAAAGAAAGCCAATACATGCCAAGAATCACATCAAATTCCACTATAGGAAGGATCACATGATTTGCAGGAAGCACTTTCCCACAAACTTCAATCGGGGATGAATTATAAACTTTTGATGCGACTGTTGTGCCATTAGGGGTTGTCACAGCTAACTCAACATCTAATTGTTGAGGTAATACGGTGATACCCTTATAAAATTAGTCAGAAATAAAAGAGTGGGTGGATCCAGAATCAAATAAAACATTTTCTACTTTAGAGTGGATGGTAAGTGTACCATTCACCACATCATTATCGTACTCCACATCGCTGATAGAAATTGCATCGGACATTCCTTTGTCTTTAGCCTTAAGATTTTTTTGATGTCGATCATCGTCAACAACCCTTGGATTAGGGAATTTATTGGCATAATGCCCCATCTCCTTGAACTTGAATCATTGAAGTGTAGTAGGATCATTTTGTGTGTCCGTTCATTTTTTTCATCATTAGACATCTTCTTCACATCATTGTAGCATTCAAATGCCCGATGAACTTACATTCCACATTTGAAACATTTATGTGTCCCTTTAAGACAACTCCCTCCATGTTTCTTTCCACACTTTGAGCACAACGGAAAGATCATCTTCTTTTCAGTGTCCTCTTTATATTTTCCTTTCAATTCCATTTTCCTCTTCTTATCAAACCCATATGACTGATGGGTTACTCTAATCTCCATCTCAACATTGAGAGCACATCGAACTATTTCCTCGTAGCTATTGAAGTCCCTTATGGCTAAGGCCCTTCGAAGACATGGTTTTAAGCCACTAAAGAATCGATCGATCTTACTCTCAAGTTGGATAATAATACCACAATCGTACCTTTCAAGTCTTGTAAAATTTTCTTCATAGGTACCAACAGATTCATCACCCTTTTTCTTCAGTTCAAGAAACTCTTTCTCCATCTTTGTTCGGAGAATACGAGGGAAGTACTTATTGAAAAATAAGTTCTTCAACTTGTCCCATTCCATGGACTCAAATTCATCTCTTTGCCTCATATTCTTGATAATATTCCACCATTGATCATCATCACCTACCAAACGATACACTGTTAGGATGACTTTATCATGTTCAGAACATTGAAGAACTGAAAATATATTTTCAGTAGTACTAATCCATTGTTCAGAAACTAATGGATTAGTAGACCCGCTGAATGAAGGTGGACGCTGCCTCATGAAGGATTCAACAAAATGTTTCTCCTTCCTTTTCTCATTTGGATGTCCTGCATGATTCATATCTTGAGAAAGTTGTGTGAGCATGGATAGAAGATTTTTCATTCCAGCTCACATAACGTTTGGTTGCTAAGGGGGACAATCATTGCATTGCCCATCACATTCCGCATTAACACGGTTCCTTCGGGTTCCAGCCATTGACTAAAACCAAGATGAATAGTGTGAGCAACAATAATTATAATAGGAAAACCACATAATCAAGAATAAAATTTCACACTTAAGGTCTTATCCTAGGTTATTCATGTCCATTTCTAAAACACTAAGATTGTGTTCTACGCTTAGACTTATCCTTAGGGTTCTTACTAAGGCTTTCACGTCCTAGTTTCTAAACGTTGACTATACCTTTCCTCTGATACCAACTATAACGACTCATACATTACATACATTGTTATTACTTGAAAATTGAAGCACACTTATTACAACATATAACAAAATCAGGAAAGGACCGTATAGGTATAATGTCTTTAGAAACTGGGAAACATAAACAACTGGTTCATAATGCTTCTACAGTGTCTCCAATTTATTTAATCATATCTAGAGTCCCTTTTGGCATATCCTACTTAATAACCCTCTTCCTGACCTGGGGGAAATAAAACATAAAAAAGGGTTAGCTCAAATGCTCAGTAAGGGTAAAAAAAGAAATATCAATCACATCATATTCATAAGAACATATCTTTTGGAAATCCTAACCTCCAAAAGAGATCCTAATTTCATAACATGGGATAAATAATAGTAGTGAAATGTAATCCAAAAAATCATAACGTAAAACATGAAACTTTGTGGAATACACACAAAATCAAAGAGAATCATTTCTTAATAGTCAAGACCCATTTCCAAGACTATCTTAGTGGACAAAGTCCATTTCTGAACCGAGTTCACTCCTCGTTTCAGTCCTGTTTTACTTAACCGGTTTAACCTGCCGTTCCATCCATGTCTATCTCATGAAATATAAAATCATTACCCAATGCATTGGAGGGATATATATGTCCCACCCATCTCAATATGATACCATTCATATTTGTGCCACAAAATCATAAATCATACATCATTGCATAACCCATGTAATAAAAATGGGATTCTTAAACAACATGACATCATAAAACAATTCATATAAGATAAAGGAATTCATAAAAAAATTCCATCACAACATAATCAAATTAATGTAATAATATGGATAGAAACATAACCCTATATTATCTTAGATGTAAAATAATTTTTATAAAACACTTGAACTCCATTCTTGAGGAAAATATCATTTCTACTTCAAAAACATTTTCCTTTCTTAACATGTCATACAATTTTAAACTAAAAGGAGTTGATTAAAAATAAACTATAAAACATGTAAAGGAAGCTTCTTGGAAATAATTTTATAAAATATCCATTCATGCCGTATAAGTTAAAAAACATTCTTCTCGTACTTTTTTCAGAAAAGTCAAAAAGTACCTTTTACGAAAAATGACAAAAGATTCATTTCATATCTTTTACTAAAAACTAAAAAAATGTAAAATTGGATTTAAAAAATTGTAGGTGGATGAAAATAATATTACATATTGAGGAAACAAGGATGTGGATGATAAAATACACCCAGTAAATACCAAAGTATAAACAATCTCGGATAAAAATGAGATTGTGATATTTTCCCTTACCTTAGGTCCAATTTGTTTAGTAAGTGTCTGAACCTCTTGTATAATGATTTAAATAATGTTATTGACTTATTCCAGAATCATACTTATTTTTATGATATAATATATGGTCATATTCTTAGCTTCTTGTTAGTAATATTTCATTACTACTTGTTATTCAGGTGTTTATTACTTTTTGTTCTTCTGTGTGTTTTGTAGAAGAAATTATTATTCATATCTTTAGGTTATAGATACCTCATTTCCAGAATGGTATTAGTGTGATATATATCATATTCATTCATTCAATTCATTTATATAATCATTATGCAATTAAGATCATGTAAAATGAATCACATCACATCGTGGAGACGGTATTCTTTACGTACACACGAGCGATGATATCGTTCCCATGATCGTGGAATTGTATTGGAGTGTATTTATAATATTTCATAATCAATAAAACTTTAATATAATCATATATATTTTTTACTTTCACCCTTATACCCATCCATGTATAGTGGTGGTTGAAAATATATTACACCACGGCGTGGAGACGGTATTCCATACGTGTGCACACGCGGTGATGTCGTTTTCCGTAGGATGGATAGAAGGTGAACTAGGGTTGTTTCATATTTATAATAACATATCAGTATATGAGTGATACTGATGTTATTACCTCATAATGAAACAACTAAAGAAGAGTAAGTGGAAGAAGAAATAAAATGAAAGAATCGGTAACGGACATTGCCTCTTCTTTGATGCTCTTCTTTGAGACCTCCTTTTAGGGCACTAAATTTGGTCTTTGAAGAATACAAGGACCTCTAGGATGTCTCTAGGGAAGTGTAGAGAATAAATTTCTAGGGTTTGGCCGAGCTTGAAGGCTCAAAGTGGTGTGAGGAAGAGAGGGAGGAGGTGCCCTTTTATAAGGGAGGAGAGGGGCACCTTCGGAATAACTAAAAATGTTATTTTATTATAAAGTCAAATTCGTTTTTTAAAATCTCCAAATTGATATATTTCTAAGATAATGTGGGTATGGGTCTAAATACTCTCATACAATATAATTTAAACAAGTTTAGGTATCAATTTTAACCTTATAATTTAGATTTAACTTTAAGTTAGATAATGCAACTTTTACCGTGTCTTCTTGTTTTCTTACACTATAAGGTTAATAAACTTACTATATCAAGCCAAACGAACCCCAAGTTGTTTATTATTAATATATATAACCATATCTAAGTCATTTGGCCTAACATTATATTTTTAAGAATAAAATAACAATTAATAATATAATATTTGTTTTAAAAACTATTTAATGTCAATTTTGACACTATTTAGTAATTGCTTTTTTTGAAAATCAGAACAGAATGATTAGTTCAAAAAAAGTTAAGTATATCAATAAAAACATGTCATAGTAACCTAGAAAATTAGTGTAATTCATAAAAAGTCTCAAATTACATTTATTTGGTTATTTATAACATAAATTATTTCAATATTTCATTAATAAGATAATTACTCCATCATCGTTGTGTCATAAATAAATTAACTTATTTAATGTATAAAAATTAAAAATAAAATACCATTATGTAGGAACTATTTTTAGCTTTCTAATTAATATTTATAGTCTAATTTATCTTATGTATAACCCCATATTAAAAATGATTTACTTATTACACTTTGATTTTAACTATTCTAACCGTTCTTTAAATAAATTAATAATAAATGTCCTAATATAATCAAAGTGGGCCTAAATGGCCATATTTTTTTCCTAAGGTTGTTTTTAGTCGAATTACACTTATAAAATATAATTAGGACATGTTTTAGGGTAATAATAATATCTGTTTTACCCTTAACTACCCTCTTTACTTTTAACCGTGGTAAAAAAAAGTAAAAAGTTACTATTCACCAAAAATTATTTTCATCTCATTGAACCAAATTTTAGCCCTTGATATTATCCTTGTCTCTTGGATTTTCAAAATTCCACTCACAGAAGTGGTTAAATTAAGCTTTATGAAAAATTCAATTTTTTTAACTACCACTTAGTGGTTTCACTATTCATCACAAATTGAAAGTTTTCAAAAAAATACCAAACATTCACCCTAGGCTAATTTCGATATTCCGAATCCAAAAATGAAGTCCATTTTGAAAAATAAAATTTATAAAATTTCAAAAAGTGGTTATTACTATTCATAACGGCTAGTTTTAATAATATTTTAATAGCATATCGTTGTTTAGTGAAACTCGGTATTGCGTAGGACGCAAGCTATCGAGGAAGGCCGTGGTTGTGTGTAAAGAAATAAAAGCTAGTGTTGTGTGTAGTGAACGATTCCTTTGATGATTTATAAAAACAAAATATTTCTCATAAAAGTCTCAGGTGTTACAGCGCGACAGTGCCTCTCCCCTCCGCCACGGCCCCGCTCCGGTCGCGGCCTCTTTCGGCCTCAACGATGCGGCGCGACGGCGTCTCACTCCTCTGTCGCGGTGAAATTCCTCATTCCTGCACGGTGCCGTTGCACCGTGCCGCCTTCGCCCCGAATCACAACGGTGAGCATCAACAAAGGGGAAGGAGGATCAGTCGTGTTCATGCAGTATGACCTCCTCTCGTTAAAATGATAACAGGCAGCCCAAATTACATAAAACAACTTCGACAAAGAAAAGCTCAAATTTAATCCATCAAATTTGAAATTAGAACCCCTAGATCGAAGAAGCCGTCAAACGAGGATTTTCGTAGGAAATTGACGTCTTGTAAGACGGCGTCGTGGAACGAGGCTCCGTAAACGTCATCGGTGATCGCCCGATGAAGGATGCGGTGTCCCCCTTTCATTGATGTGAGAAGAGGATCGAAGGTTGGCGCATCGTCGTTCCCGGAAAAGGCGTCACTCACCGGCTTCAGAGAATAGAAGAGACGACATGATGATCTCCCCTTGCGGTGACAGAGTTCTTCATCGTAGACTCGGCATTCTTCGTGAAGGAGATGAATATCCCCAGGGCTCGTGTATTTTCTCCCCAAATATTCTCACACAACAGTTTCACAAATAAAATAAGGTTCACCATTATTTTATTAATGTCATGCCACAAATTCAAAATTCAACTCTTAATTGAATACATTGAATAACTTAATCAAATAATTCAATAAAAGATTTGACTTTTAATTAATAGGGGGAGAGGGTGAGTTACAAATTAAGGGGGGGGGGGGGGTTGCCAACATTAAGGGAGGTTAGAGGAATTTTGAAAAGATGGGGCTCGTGTGGGGCCCATCTCACTAATATCCTATCAAGTGGAGTTAGGATTTAGTGGGTCCCATATCAACATCCACACGTAGGATATAATTACAAAGAGTAGAAATAAAATTGCAGCACGTATTTTATTTCAATTTTTAATTAAAACACTTCATTTTTAACATCACCTCCCGAGAAAATGCAACTCTAGAGAATGTCTTCATAAGCAAAAACCAGCATTGCGATTTCAACGGTGCCCTCAGATTTCGATTCTGAGCAACAGTTCAAAAAGTAGAAAAACCCGCTCATTCGTTCACTGAACGTACCCGAGCTAAACTTTGGAAAATTATTTGGGGAAAACTGGGCCTCAGAATCAGGCACCATCAGAAACTACGTACTCGTAGAATTCCAAATAAATTTTAAAAAAAATCCCCTTGAAATATACTGGTCTTCACATCCCACCCATCATTTATAAAAGGGATAATCCTGTCATATATTATTCACATGTAAAAATCCTTTTATCTAATCCAATACCTATTCAAATATATTCATAAAAACCCTCCACATATTATAGTTTTCATGGTTTAGAAGGAATACCAGCTTTAGAGGGCGTAAAGTGTAAGAAAATGGATAAGGCCTCTAAAAATATAGTCTTTCAATGAATGTTTTTGTTTTATTATTTCTTTCACCTCCTAAAACAATATTCAATCATGATGATATAATAAAATTATTTTCTTCCATATACTTAGATTTTTTTATATTTAGGTAATCTTTGTCATCCATCTCTTATCCTTTCAAATGGGAAACAACAGAACATTCATGTGTAATGATGACAACAACATTGTGAATTGATGCAATTAACATTCATCATCACCTCGCATTATATTTTGTGTTGTTGGATTTTATTAAAATATATATAAATCATAATAAAATCACTATAGAAAATAAATATATCATACATTTTCATACCTTTCTATTCATTGAAAATGATAATGTTGTTTGTGTGTATATGTGGATATCCACCTCCATGATGTGATGGGATTCATTATTCATTTCCACATAATGTCGATGGAATAAAAATGTTTATTTAATTAAATAATATGATATAATTGATATAATTATGCACATGGAATGATAATATAATACTTACCTTCTATCCATCTTGAACATTAGAAACTAGAAACACAACACATGCATTCATACAACATATCATTTTCAAGAGCGAAATGTAGTTCACTTTTCATTACCATATTTCAGGTTTTATAATCTATAATTTATGTATAAAAATAAAAAATTATTCCCTGATAAAAATTATAAATATTATGAAATAATGACCAATATGACCATAGTCAACCTACCAAATTCATTTTGGGATTTGAGACGATTATCATCAAGACATCTGATGTGAACATTATAATTAAAATAATTATATATAATATTGTGACCCTATATTTTATTACAGGATAGATACATAATTTAAATGATATTGATCATAATGGTCCAACAATCCCTGATAAAAAGGTTTATTATATTGTTAAAATTAGGAAAATTCATACCTATTAAATAATATAATATATGCATTTAATTAAAATATTCTTATTTATCCATACAAAGATCATGTTGTTATTAGTAAATATAGTCACTTGAGGATATAAATATATTAATGGGAAGACTAAAATCATGGTAAAAGGATATATAAGGGCCATGAATGAATATTACATGGGAGATCATAATCTAAATTGTCATATCATAAGCGTGGGATAATCATCAACAACATAGTTGAAACATGTGATAATGGAATGGAATGTTTCAATGCATAAAAATGAAGCCTAATATCTTAGTGGTCAAATTCCAAAAATACTTGTGAATAAATCTAGAATCATATTCAAACATAACAGATTTTCATAATCATAAAATCAATATTATGAACAATGATAGAGTCATGTTCACACATAATACACATCACCTCATGGGATACATCACATTACCACATGCATTAGAGGGTTATATAATTTTGAGGCCAGCTGTCCAATCATAAAATTAACATAATCATTCATGCCACATAGAACATATATCATTAAAAGTCATGAATTAATCCATGTAAAGGAATCAGTTTCATAAGAATTTAATAATCCATGATTTCATGAATAATATTCAATTTTCAGAAATTAGAAATGGAAAAATAATATATTTTGAATAATAATAATCATTTATGATAAAATAATATTTAACCCACGATGGGTCAAGATGTGTTTTGAAAAAAAATATTTATTTTGTAAAATCCTTGTATTTATCTAAAATCATATTTGAAATATATATTTCATCGATAAGAAAATGGAATATAAATGAAATTAAATTTCATATGTAGAAAAATTAATTAGTCGCAAAACAAATTCATCAAAGAGGGATAACCCAACGAAAGGGAGTTGGCTTTGAGAATCCCCTTACCTTAATTCCCTATTTATTTTTCTATTTTATGCCTCCTAAATAAAAAAAAATTATTTATTAAAATAATGATAGAGAAATAAGTTTTATTAATATATATAAAAATATATAAATTATAATCATTGGGTTATATTTCTTATTTTTTGATGAATTTGTTGCATTTTGATTTCATGTTTTTCTTGAAAATTTCCAGTTTCTCATTGATTTATTTATTTTTATTCAATGTAATTAATATATTATTATATTTAGATAAAAAATGTTATATTGAATATAATTACTTATATATATATTATATATATCTTATAATATTCATCTCAGATTATAGTTATATGGGTTCACATGGTAATATATTTGTAGTTGGTTAATCGACCTCTATCAGGGCGTCGTCGAAAGAGCGAGAATGAGACGAATGAAATTTATATTTATCATAAGTATGATAATTAGAGAAGTCTTAAATAGTTACTATAATTTTATAATACATAATATTTAATTTTTTACTATTTTTATTTTAATTTAATGTGGAAAAATATGAATGAAAAAAAATGGAAGAGTTCATAGAGACATTCTCTCTCCTTGGTGTAGCTTCACTAATAAAACACTCTTAATCCATTGTTATTATAGTTTTATTTCTCTATAACTTCCCTATGTATTCTAATTGTATTTATATGTAGTATTTAGGTAGATACTGGTCTTTGTAATTGATTGTTGTAGTTGATTTCTAAGGGAGGGAGAGTGGTTATTTATACTTGCGGAGAGGGGTATTTTAGAATAAAATAAACAAAACATAATTTATTAAATGTAAAACTTTTAATAGTGATTTTAAAAAAAAAAAGAAACCCTATAGTCATAAAATTGAATGGTTTTATAACATTAAACCCCATTTGTAACTGTAATTCACTAATTTGATAAATATAAATATAGAAAAATGAAGAATTTTATATTAAGGTATCACTTATGACTTTTGGTTTTGGAATGTTGTTTTTAGGTATGGAAATTAAGTTAGTTTTATTTTAATGAAACATTATGAAATATTATATTTCGTGGCTATGATTCATGTTCTAGAAACTATTATTTCATTTTGACTTCATGAATTATATAATTTAAAATACACTTAGAACATAAAAACTGAATTTTTACTATTCACCACAAAATTGAAGTATTTCCGAAATATTACCAAAATATCACCCATGGATAAATTTTACAATATGATTTGGAAATTATACTGTTTTCTTCAAAAAAATAATTGTAAAATAAGAATTTTTTATTTTTATTATAAAAAATTTTCCTTTTATGAAATACATTAAAATAATGCTTACTAAAAATGTGCTCATATTTTCTTCGAGTTATTTAATAATGATATTTAATATTTTAAAATATTTATGATATTAATATATACATAATTTAATATTGATAAATATTATTTATTTCAGTATTTATTATTTGATGTTAAATTATCGTTCCAATAGATATATTATTATTCCCAACTATCATGTTATTATTCCCAATAGTTGGGTTACTATTACTATAGAGATCCAGACATAATATACACTAATATTACATCATTTTACATGATTAATAAGTACAATATAAAAACCACATTACTGAGGACCATAATAGTTTAATGTCCTTATAATATAGGGAAACAATTCCTTCAATTAAGGTGAAAGATCTTCATTACGTCCAATAATTATCTCCACCATTATTACTTCTACCTAAAAACATTCATTATAACCTATGGAAAGAAAAAATAATAAATGGGTGAGCTATGATTCTCCATAAGTTAAATAATGGAAATGCACTAGCATTATATGAAAAAAAGGGTAAGTAACATGATCATAACATCTTAAGATTATATGTTCCATATTAAAGACCATAATAATTATTGGTAGTTCATATCATATGAATTATAATGAAAAAATAACATAATCCATAAAAACATAACATAGGAAGAAACCATATAATTGTGTAAGACACGTAAGAATATAATTTTGTTTTTATATAGGGAAATTCATCACTTAAAAGACTATTATAGGAGTTTGGGTTTACAACCCATACCATATTGGTAGTCATGGGTCACTCCCATAGATATTATAGTTGCATGAGTTCACACTTAATACCATCTTTGTATTCATTGTTCACTCAGATGGCCATGTCATTAGTGAACATTCATTATGAAGACCATCTTACTCTATATCATGATATCTAAATCTATACCCAATTTATTCGAGGTAGATATAGGTTCCTCATATCTCGTAACAAAATCATAAAAATATGTTCCACAAGACCATAAATAATAATATCATAACCCAATATATTTTTTCAGTATTGAAAACATATAATTCTATCATAACTAATGAAAATTATAAGTATCATAATCATTTAATCAAAATTATAACCCGTGAAGGAGAAATGTATTTCAAAACCATATAACCCGTGCATGAGAAATTGGTTTCATAAAAACAATAACATTAATCATAACCCATTCCAAGAATGAATATGAATGTAACCATTAGTTTATTTTATAAATGGAAATGAGTTACATCAACATATTTCATATTATATGGAAAATAGTTTTGAAATATTATTCATAATCATTTCATGAAGAAATTATTATTTCATCTTTGAACGGGATTTTTAATACATTAAACAATTTAAAAGTTATTTTCTTTTAAAATCACATCAAAACATATAGAGAAGGATTAAAATAATTTTGATGAAATTTTTCCTTAAAAACAAATAAAACTAGATTCAAAATATTATAAAACCTTTTTCTTAAAAAATACTTGTGAAACTTATAATGAAATATTTAAAATTCTCTTAAAACAATTTAATGGAAAATATATTGAAAACATATAAATAAATCATCTAAATGGTTTCAAAAAAAATTACATGAAATCTTATGAATTCTTATTGAAATATTTTTTAAAATAATTTTGTCTAAAATACATTGAAAGCTTACAAACAATGCATGAAAATATTTTGAAAACTTTTTTACTTGAAATCATATAAAAACATATTTAAAATGTTATAAAACCCATATCATTGAAAATAATTTGAAAACATACAAATAATGCATGAAAAAATTTGAAAAACAATTTTTCATGAAAACATTTAAAAGAAACATGAAAAAATTTTGAATATAATTTTCTTTGAATATTACTTTTAATTTTTAATTATTAAAAATAAAACTTTTTAATAATGAAATAGAAGAATCAATGAAATGGGAGTGGGTAAATGCTTACATTCCATATAAGGTAAAAATAACATTCCTTTTTCACGGTAAAAAGGTTAAAAAACATTTCTTTGAAACTATTTGTAAGATAAAAATTGTAAAAAAAAAATTTCAATATTATAGGATTTAGGTAAATTATTCTTCGAAACCCTTTTTATAAAAAATGGTTTGGAAAGAATGAATATTATCAACTGAAGAGAGGGTAATGTTGGGGTTTCTTAAAAAACATTCTGAACAATCTAATATTCCAAATAGTGGAAAAATAGTACTAATATATTAATAAAACATTAATTACTTGATAAAAAGAAAATATATGAATTTTCATATTATTTGGTTGCTGTTATTTAATCAATTGATGTGTAAATCTAAATAATCACGAGAAGTGAAGATATTGTCTCAATGAAATATAATAACCTGGTTACATGGGATAAAAATATCATTGTAAGAAAGGGAAATTAAATGACATATAAAATATCATAAAAAATTAAATTCCTTATATAACATGTAAAATGGAAGTATATACACCTTAAATGAGAATTTATGTGCATAACAAATCATGAGTCTCATAGTAGTAAAATTGAGATAAAGTTATTACACTAATTTGGTAATTTTTAATATTAATCCCTAAGAAATAAAGACCATAAAATGGATATGTGAATACACATATAATTAATTATAATATATATTTAATAAAATAATATTCAGTATATACACAACAAAAATAGAATGAGTGGATAACATAGTAGGTGTCTCCCACAAATAAAAAGTGAGATAAAATCACATTACCTTGTGTCTTGACTCTCATAATACTCATTCAAACCACATGTATAATAAATATAAATTTATTATAAATATTTAAAATAACCATATTATTTTGTATAATACCATATATGGTTTGATTAATAACTTACATTACCCACTTGTCAATAATCATCTGTTAAGGTTTCATTTCATGTAATATTTTCTTTATTCTTCACAGGTGTCATAATTTTTTATATATTTGGTATTTATTATTTATATCATTATTTAAAGAATCCAATCCATGATATAAATATCATTTAGACATATTATATGCGTATAAAAATAATATATATATATTTTATAAATATGAAATGGAATACATTGTGTATTTAGATAGTAGGTCCTACGTATGCAAGGATGTAATTTCCGTCTATTTGATATGTTCTAAGAAAGACTTTATAATAAATATATTTATATATATATATTATTTAATATTTACTATACCATATATATCTTATATAATCATTAATACCATCCTTAATAAAATCCATGTAGTTTTTGAAGGAATCACATTGCTTTGAATGGGAGGTAGTCGACACTTCCTCAAACAAAATTATCATAATTATATAAAATTGAAAGTAAAATAGATTTTTGTTGTAAAATGAATATATAAGATTAAATAAATAGTATATATAATATATAACATATATAAATACAGTTTTCCATCAAAATTTCTACAATTAGTGGTGGTAACAAAAATTGAACAATTAATTTTTACTGAAGGGGTAGTTCATCATATAGATAAACAATATATTCATTATCCATTAGATGGAGGTGTGTATAAGTGTAGGTAAAAAATATTTCATAAGAAGATATAGTATATTTATTATAATATTTTTATTATACATGTTTCTAAAAAACAATGTAGATGGGCAGTGAAATAAAACAATTAAAAGGACTTGAGAGAAGACGTTACCTATTAATTGGGTAACTACTTATGGTTTCTGAAAAAATGATTTTTTGGATTGGATAATGAAAAGTTGAATTATTATATGAGGAAGTTATAATTTTTATATGTTTAAGGGGAATATATTGTCAGAACATATGTTTTTTAAGAGGTTTGATGAAGAGGGAGAGTTTGTGGCCTTTTATATGGGAGGAGTCACACTCGTGTTAATATTTGAAGAGATAATTGGACCCCGGATTTTCATGTTTCAAGTGGATCAATTAATGCTCCAAATTTAGTGAAAGTGATTTTATGCTATAAATATAGTCATCCAATGGTTTTTTACATGGTTCTAGTTTATTTAGGCCCTTATGTTTAAGGTTTAGTCCCCATTTATTCATCATATTACATCCATTGATGTATTTAATTTTAATTATTTTCATAGTATTTTTGTTAAAAAACATTTTAACATTATTATGAAATATAAACTATTCTGATTTCAAATATGGAATCCATTTTTCAAAATTCACATCCCATATGTGGCTGAAATTAATTTAAAATTAATCATGTGGTCAGATCGACAATACAAGTTTTTAAAGTAGAAACATTCAAAATTTTGCAATGTTTAATATCAAATTTCAATTTGAATTTGATAAAACTGACCTAAATTGGATTAAATTTAAAAAAATTATCTAACTGGACATTTTATCCATTTTAAAATATAATATATACTTATAAATAAATTATTTTAAAAATCAGTTTTGAATTAAAATTCAGTATTTTTAACTATTAAAAAAATGCAACCTTATAGAAAAATACCAAAAAATTATACTAACAAAATTTTAATGATTAGATTCTAAACATAATTTTTATTTTGAGATATTAAATATAGAAATGTTCAAAAAAATTATTTAAAATTTTTTCACCATTGAATTGTCTTAAAACTACATTTAGAAAAAAATATAGGTTTTTATGGATACAAATAGGATTATTTTTTTCTTATGTCTATAAAATCACTTGGTAGAGTACCAAAAATATATTATTGAAAATATCACCTATAAATTAAATTAATATAAATAACTAATTTTATCTAATTAATTTTATTACGGTTATAATGATTTTTGACCCTAAAATTAATAATTTTCCATTTTTATTAAATCGAATTTCATATTCATTTATAATTAATTGGAAACATATTCATTCAAATTATATTTTTTAAACTATATATTTTATTAAATTATTTAATAATATCAATGACCACCACTTTAAAATCTATTTTATATCATTTTATACTAAATTATTACATCTTAATGATATATTTTTTTTAGTAAAAAATTGTCTTGAGTGTTACGCATTCCATCGAGAAAATACATTTTTGCGTGTAAGGGAAGATAACATCAGTGTTTTTTGTGAAGTAAACTAAAATTTATGTACCATGTAGTGAACAAGTAACATTGATTTTTGTACAAATAAATTAAAACATAGTGATTATATATAAAATAAACTATTTATAGTGTTATGTGAAAGGAAAAATATCACCAAAGTTAAATTAATTCATAAAATATTTTGGTTATATAAATCCAATGGTCACATTACTATTAAAATAGTCTCATTACCTTCTATAAATACCACATCCATATTTGACTCATTATTTTATTCAAATCCTCTCAAGGATAAATATTTCCATTTTCTATGATATTGATGGGATTACACATATTTCGATACCTCTTTATAGTGTTTGCAGTGGGGGAAACGATTCTACTATATTGAGGTGATCCATCTTTCCCATTTTAGCTGTTCTATTTTTATATTTTTTGTCCAGTTATAATGTTTTGTATTTTAATTCGGTTCTTTTCTAATTATTTTAATAGTTTCTAGTATGTAAAAAAAATTCCGTATATTTTGTGTGCTTATAAAATTTTATAATTTAATAAAAAAAATTATTTAGTGAAAAAATAATACTAATAAATAATGGGTCCTTAATTTTATCCCCCCTTTATTAATTTCATCACCAAAATTTAAACTCATGTTTTCGATTGAGAATAAATGAGTGTAAATTTTTCATTGTTTCCTCTAGTTCCCATTTTGACTCGTTATACTTATGGTTCAATCAAAACACATTGAAATGATGAGTTGTCATGTTACATATAACATTATATTTACAGTAGATGATCTTAATTGGTTATTATTCATATTAGATGTCATTCCCTAGTTTTACCACTTCTAGATTTAGTACATGTGAGTTATCAGGCTTGTGCTTCCTTATGAGTGATATATACAAAATGTCACAAACTTTTTCCATATGTGGTGGAAGTGTAAGAAGATATTCCACTTACCATATTTTCTCAAATATTTCAATTGGTCTAATACACATTGGGATAAACATCCCTTTAATTTCAAACAACATGAATCTCTTCCATGGTGATATTTGAAGGAAAACATTGTATCCAATATCAAACTCCAAGTCTCTTAGACATTTGACAACATGTCTCTTTTTCCTAATCTGAGCATCATTTACATATTTTACGATGGATTGAACCTTCTCTATCATTTATTGCATAAGATTATGTCCAACTAGCTTCTATTCTCCAATTTTATCTAGAAAATATTGTTTTTTTACTTCTCTTCCAATACATTTCCTCATATGGATCCATTTGAATACTCAAGTGGATGTTATTGTTAGATGAGATCTCAACCAATGGGATAAGTTTATCTAATCCTCCTTTTAATTAAATTATGTAGAACCATATAATTATTTCGAGATTCTAAATTTTCCTTTCAGATTTTTTATCATTTTGAGCATAATCGGACTTTCTAAAATTGTGTTCATTTTTGAAGTAATGTTTAATAATACTCCAGAATTTATATGTAACCATTGGGTCATAGTGAGAGATGATAGAAAGTGGAACCTAATGAAACATAATGACATACTTCACATATATTGTGGAATCTATCACAAGTGAAAATTATCCCAAAATATCTATAATGTTGGTATCATAGGTGAGTGGATCCACGACAACCCATATCACATTTTTTCCTTTTGATATATTCGAGAGACGAGCGAAAACGTTCATGGTGACATTTTCCCATTTCAATGTGGGTATGGGAAATGGTTACATCATCCCTTTGTAATTTTTTTCTTATTCTTTATCTTTAGTACATACTAAACACCATGAGATATACTATATAATATCCTTCTCCATGTTTCCCCACTAGAAAAGTTTTTTATGATCATACTACATATCGCTACTTACATAATGGAAAGAGAAATATGAGTTGTGTGAATTATCTAATATCTTCTTATTTGTCTCATATGACGAGGGGACACGAAGCCTCATTCCAAACTAAATCACACCAAGATAATTAATTTGTAACTCATGTAGCTTCCTTTCAATTACATCATTAACCTTCTATTATTACTCCAGATCATCCTTTAGTTCCTCCATTATCATCTCATAGTGAAATTATATTGAAGTCATTTGGTAAATTATGGATGTATTACTTGTCATTATAATTTCAAAATAAATATTTTGAATATACATGATTGTAGATTCTTTCTCAATCTGCATCATGTATAGAGTATAGTCTTCTTTTTTTCTAATAACATATGTAAACATGTTCACCACTTCTGGATTGTAGTGAGTTCAGAAATCATAGACCTTGATTAGATCTAACCATATTATTTGATGCAGGTCATAATACTTCACTTTGAATATATTCATTATAATCTTGTGATATGTATATATATCACAATTCTCACCATAGATATATTGTTTCCAAATCATCAGATAAAATATCTTCTTAATTATTTCCTCATACTCTTCATTCCATACAAACATTACCAAATTTACTTGTTAACATAGATATCAGGATTCAAAATTATGAAAAGATCCTCACAAAACATCAGTATTGACCAGCTAATCCAAGAAAAACATGGATTTCCATGACACATTTCAGTCTCATCCATTCATCAATTTCCATTCACTTTAGAGGGTCCACGTAAAATCTCTCAATTGTGATAATGTTCACTAATAATGATACTCGTTGTATCCAAAATTAACAATTTCTAAATTTAACATGAATTTTATCCTTCCATAAAGTTTCAAAAATAATCCTCATATTTCCTTCAAATTCATCCATTAAATAGGAGTAATTGACAATATAATTGATAAAAACTACCGTAAATACTTTAATGAAGTATCTAAATACATTATCAATCATTATCCAACCCCAGGATGACCCCAAAATAGTCACCCAAGAAATTTTTTGGAATGGAAAAAGGATGTACTCGATCCCCAAAGGTTGTAAACTACTGAAAGGAATCATAAAAATAACAAGGGAATGATTTTTACCAATAAAAATAAATAACTAATCATCAGATAATAAAATTAGTACCTCATCAACTTTTTAAATAATATATTCAAACTAAACATCTTTTACACAACCCTATGAATACAAAGAAGATTCAAAATAAAATTATACAATAACCTAAATGTACATTGATTACTATAGTGAATCCATGTGACCCTAATGGTCACTCTATGATAACAAAACCAAACATCACCCATGGTGATCAATATTAAGCTAGAACTTGTACCATAAATTAAAAACAAGAATAAACTATTGTTTTGAGTATTAAAACCTAGTAGGCATGATTCAACATATATATTTCCAATTAACTTCCATTAAAATAAAAAACATCATCATAAATTTTTAAGTACAATATATAAAAGTATCATTATCTACAAATTCTACATTTTAAAGCTAATCATGGTTTGTTGACTTTTATTCACTACCAAAACCATGTTATTTCCCAAGAAGCAACCATTTAAATTTTTAAGGATGGAGTGATTGTTTCATATCAAAAATGGTACCATATGTTATAAAACATTTCTATGAGAAAATTTTTTGATAAACCATTTCCCACAACTCATCACATTCCAAAGACGCATACCAAACATGAGATCACCAAGATAAAACCACAACATGGAAATTGAAATCAGTACATAAGAGTAACAAACCAAAAATGCCTCCCAATCATCAATAATATGTAACTATGTTCCAATAGTCATGGGAGTAACCTAGGATCTCGTTAATAATATAAACCAAACAAATACATTTTGAATCATCATGGAAATCATACCTCACTTGACGTCATCATAACACCCTCCCCCGCTCGGCTACACCACCCATGGTGTAGACTAAGGGGCCCAATCCCATAACAATAATAACATAATATATCCCCCAAATATGTTCCACTATCTAAATTATAATCTAGATACTATATCAACCGTTCTCACAAAATTCAATAGTTATGCGAGGTTCCCCACGATAAATTTATAGAATTGTTTTTAACTATCTAATTTCAATATATCATCCAATGACATCCACATCAGTCATATATTTTATCACACACAATAGAAATCACCCAAATTCAATCCAAGGATCAATCACTTTCCCTACAAAACATAGATCACAACGGACTTCACACTAGGTATTTCTTATTTCATAAAATAAAATGGTTTATGAGGATTCCATATCAAGGAAATCCCACCCATTAAAAAATAAACTCATAAAGACAATTATCCATGTATAGTTTTCATAACAAACACTTTCACTATTTGCACGCAATCCTAATGTTGCTTCAATATCTTTCCAAAAAAACGATTATTTATCAAAGAACCAAATTACCTTTCAGAAAGAGTGTAAAACACCCTTTTCCATTTCAAAATAATATTAAAAATATCTTTCAAAATTTCACAACACTCTTTCAATAGAATGCCAATTGTATAAAAACTCAAAATGGGCCAATTATAATAATCACAAGCCATTACATTTTTATAGAACCAACATAATCCATTATCAAGTCCATATGTTTTATTAATCCATATCTGGAACCCAAAAACAATAAAAAGGTGTCCCAATATCTTTTAGAAATCCAAACCATATTTACAATCCAAAATTCACATGTGAAGTTAACATTTCATTTGATAAAACACTTGGTGAGCACATTCCTAACAAACCAATTCCATTTATAAAAAATAAATTAAAAATAACTATTTTTAATAACAAAAGTTTTATCCAAATATCCCATGTAAACATTTAGCACATAAGAAATGTTTGAAATAATAAATCGTATGAATATTAATATATAAAGGTATGTGTAAAGGGGAACCTCCATCAATCCCATTGTTCTTAAAAAACAGACAATCGAAACCACTCCCGGTAGGTTCAAAGAACACAGATCTACCATGAGTAACCTTTAAATATCTTAATATAAATTGAGGGTAATATAATCCTTATTTCCATAGGTCCATGGAAGAAGAATAACTAATGAAAAATTCAATGAATAAGTAAGAGGGAGATTAATGGACGATATTCCCTTGAAAAATTTTCCCCATATCTTGATTAAAATCTCAGATTCACACAAAAGGAGGAAGAAGGGTGCTTGGTGAATAAAGGATAGGACTTTATAGGGGAATAAGAAAATGGTGTTGTATGAAATGGGAATATTATGGTTTCAAATCCAATAAGTTATTAATTGAAATTTCAATTTTTTTATAATTCATCTAGCTCCCACAGTTTGGATTCACGGTTTAACAAACCATGCGCCAACCCTGTTTCCCTCAATAGACACACCTGGGAACCTACATGATTTGACCACGTAGTTTGGTAAACCAAGCACCAACCATACGGAATGGATTTTTTCTTGGATAGTGGTGTACCACACACATTAAACAGGATTTGAATAATCATTTGTGGGTCATGAACCATCCAAGGGAAGCACACCAAAGCTTGTACGATCACTGAGGATAATACACATAGATTAATATAACCATCTAGAAGTTGTTCATAAGATACTGCCTACATAAAAAACTCAAATTTTTACCAAAAAATAGACAAAAAATTAATGAATGACCACGAGATCAAAATTTAAAAAGAAACAACTCAAAATTCAAAACCTTCCACATCTATAACATGAGAAATAAAATAATATAAAAAAATTCCAAAACATATAATGAAAATAAAAAAAATGGGGCTTCACAATAATCCCCACCATTAACACTTTATACCCCCATAAATCCAGAAAATAATTGAGTTGACCGATCAAAGAATAAGGATTAACATAACCACAAGCCCCAACCATCAAATCAATAACACTTTATCCACAAAACAAAACTCAATTGTATTACCAGAGAAAAACCAATAAGCCTAAACCACTTATCATAAAACTCTATCACAACCTTCCATTAAATTTTTTTTGGAAACACTACAACCACAATGTCTACTCAGGTAAGGAACTCAGAATTAGCTAGATCTAAACAAGAATAAATTTGTACAAGAAAACACAAGAAGATAAACTAAATTATCTACATGGGGAGGTCGGAACAGACCCCCCACCTTATGAACAAACTAGAATGGATTTAATCCGGTAGAAATCTCACAAGACACATAGTAGGTATCCCCACTATTAAGAACATTATAATTTGAACCAATAAAGGAAGTTCCTTTCATATAGGTAAAACCCCATAATATAAGGGGAGGAGGTGGAATGAAATTAATGAGAACCAACCCTAATTGATTACAAAATAAGGCAAAACAATTAGAGTTTCACATCTAAAAAGCAATAACCACTGAGATTTCAAGATGAAAAAATTAATATTCTTTATAAAAAAGGTGAAACTCACCCCAACATTGAGAACATAATCAAGAGAATTTAAAATATCTCACACCCAATGATGAAGATAAGAGATGAACCAAGGATCACCACACCCAAGGTGATTCCTCTTTATGTGAAGATATTCACTCTGAGGCATATAGCTATTGCCCCGTTATTTAATGAATCTATTATTATGCAATAAGTATCTTAATATTTCCAACTATTAATTCTTATTTATTCATATGTAGCCAAATAGGACCAAAGAAAAACTTGGGGATCATGAAACACCATGAAACCCACATCCTCAAACCAGACACTTTTACCCAAACATGGACATAATAGATACACAACACCATTATATGACACCAAGAATGAGGAGAGGAATGAAAGAAACACATGATAAAAAACCATAACTTAGATTGGAGGAATTCATAAATTTCTATTGAAAATACACATTCAGTATACCCAGAGTTCCTCGGAGATCCAGAACACCCCCTCTCATTTAAAAAACACCACCACACAAAACACCATCGATTAGAACCCCTACAACCGATAGAAACATTACGGTATAAAAAGATTTAAAATGTTTCCCGATCATCACCCTATTCATGAAAATCTGATGTGGTGTCCATTAAATAGGATGATTAACCTTTCAAACCTTGAGAATGAAATCCTAAGTATGATCAAATATAAAGATTTCTAATGTTTAATTATATAATTCACACCCACTTATATTTATCGAATCCCAATGGGGGTTAACAATGGGAATTAAGAAAACCAATATATCTATAAAAACCATATCACTAACCCAAACACATCTTGAATACATATCAATATAAGGGAAGCTAACTCTACGATTCCCAAAACATTTCTAGAAGCCCGCTAAAATCAGCATCAAAAACGAATTACCAAAAAATATTTAAAGCTGAAACCCGGCTTGAACATCATTACCAAATAACAAGAGAAAATAACACATAAAAACACTATTGGAAAACCTAAAAACATTCTATAGAACTAGTGGCTATCAAAAACAACACAAATCCTAGGTTAAAACATGTTTTAAAATCAAAACAATCTTGGTGGATTTTCAAACTCCCCAATGGTATTCCATAGAGTCCTTATGCACATTACTATTCCAATCCATGCACATGTCATCTCAGGTCAATCCGGGAACTCGTTAAAATTTCAACCCTGGGAACAATCTACCTGCGACATCATCTCACTACTTACAACACATATACATGCTTGTGAACACCCAAGGAATATACAAATGGTCAAAAAAACATTATTATTTTCCAAAAAACCACTCAACCCAATTCAAAAATCATGAAACCATTCAAAGGTTCACTAAACAACATGTTAAAAACATTTTTAAGTTCCATTGATTAATCCAGTTCATAATGGTCAATAATAAAATCCCATGGATTTCAGTACAACGATTCAATCCATTTCATCTAAAACATTTTATAGCAACTCAACCTAATTTCATCCCATAAATCCCATTTGATTTAATCCCATTTTCTCTCATTTAAAACACATTTCCAAAACCATTTTTAAAAAAAATTTCCATTTCCATTTAAATGAACATCGACCAACCATAGTTTTTGATTATAGAATTTCAATCCCGATGAATTCATCTTCATCACTCAAAAACCAGATTAAAAAAACATATTCTACATAAACCATCAAATAGATTCTGAAAATTCATTACCCAAAATCACAAAAACAAACCATTACAATTTAAAAATATATTTTTCACAATTTTGATAAAGGTTTTCTCAATGAAAATTCAAAACCGATTAAGAAAGAATACAATTCAGAAGGGAAACTTGTAACGAGGGGTGACATTCCCATATAGTTAGCGGCCATATTAAAATAACTCTACCATTATTGAGAGTAGTCTAGAACCATGTACCTAGATCTTCAAGGATTACAAGGCGCTTTGAGTTCCCAAAGATGACTATCCAAACACCCTTTTCATATCCCAGCCCCAAACAATCCACAATAACCAAAGAAACCAACAATAACCATCATCCCATGGAAACCCATGGTTTTATCTAATAATTATTGGCTAGAAACTCCCCTAGAAATTCAATCCATGTAATGAGAGTCCTAATCCTTCTACCATCACATCCCTATGTAAAAAAAATTCAATGCAAAGAAATTTCCTCTATTGATCTGACCTTCTCATATATGATTTTTTTAGAAACCAGCCCAGGTCGGCACCGAACCAGTAACTCGAGCCAATCCACGACATTTCCCAAAGGATGTCCATGATCCCCAATGGCTGGATACTATTTTTAGTCATCAATAAAGTAAAAAATAAGTACTTATTTCTCTAAATATTAATAAATAACAAAAAAAAGGAAAATAAATGGAGAACCCCAATAAATATTTAAATAATTTATTCATGTTGAACATCTTTTTAACAAACCGGAGAATAGAAAAAAAATGCAACACCAAAATAAACAAAAAACAAGACAAAACTACATGATGACAACATCTCCATGTTACACAGAGGTTCACTCTCTAATTAAAAAAACATCTCCAATAGTGAAAATTACTACGAAAGAACCTTCACCACATGATGAAAACATGATGAAACTACATGAGTGAGTTTTAATACTCAGTAGGCATGCCCACACCGATATATATATATTCCGAATTTACATCCTCTAAAATAAAAAAAACATCAAATTTATTTTTTAAATACAATATATAATAGAACGATTTTATACAAATTTTCCACTTTAAAAAAATAACCGTCCATTTCATTTTTTTTCATTACCAAAACATCGTTATTTCCAAAAAGCAACTATTTATATTTTCAATGAGGAAGTCATTATTTCATTTCAAAAATTTAACAAATTTTTTTAAAAAATCAAATAGAAAACATTTTCATAAAACATTGAAACCCAAATCATCTCTTTCTAAAGATGCATACCAAACAATAGAGAACCATGATAAACACATAACATGGAAAATTAAAATTAGTACAAAAGTGTAACCAACCAATCATGTATATGAATAATCGCTATAAGTAACAATGTTCCAATAGACATGGGAGTAACCTATGTGATCAAGGATAATCCACAACATAATAATATATGTTGACTCTTCCCCGAAATCATTCCACACTCGATGAAAGAAAAACACCCTCACTCTCTCATCCTCAACATGACGAGTACACTCAAAGGGGCCCTATCCCATAGATATAACAAAAAAATATCCAGCTATATTGGGATATAAGCTAGTACATAATCTACCTAGTTCAACAATCATTCTCAGATAATTCAGTAGTAACAGACTATTCTCCATGTTAAGAGTATAAAATTGGGGTGAGATAATTGATTCAAACTATGAATCCAATCAAATTCATATATATCATATATAATATCCCACACTATAGGAAGCATACCGAGTTACTCCATGGATCAATCTATTCATTACAAAAAATATATCACAATGGAGTCCACACTATGGTCTTATTATTCCACCCATGTAAATGGTACATGATGATTCCATAATGTTGAAATCCCATCCATTCAAAATTAAACTCGGTAAGAGAATTATCCAAGGGGAATTTTCATAATAAAAACATTCACAATTTTAATAAATTTTCAAATGGGGCTCATGCACTTTTCAGAAAACAATTATTTATAAAGGAACAAAATTAAATTTCAGAAAATGTGAAAACACACCAAATTCCATTTCAAAATAATCTTTTAAATCTCTTTCAAACAATAAAAAGACACATTCAACACATATCATATTTTATAAAAATTCAATATGGTCTATCTTTCTACATCACATTCCATTTCATTATTAAATAACCAACACACACCATTTGTTGAGTCAATAAGGTTTTCCTAATGACTTTTCCATTCCTTATTGTTTTGAAAATCACAAACACCTTATCTTTAAGGAAAATTGCTTTTATAAGGAAAATTGCTTTTATAAGGAAAATTGCTTTTATAAGGAAAATTGCTTTTATAAGGAAAATTTCTTTATAAGGAAGATCACTTTTGTATGAAAAATTATCCTTATAATATTTTCAACCATATATTTCTTAAGTATAAGAATCGGATTCATTTCTATATTCTCAGAATCATTTGAAACTTTGATAGGAAGAATTCTGTTTTAGGTTTCAAATTCTGGATGAGAACTAAAATGAAGTTTCACTCCGAATTCCAGATGAGAACTGTAATGGAGTTTCATTCCGAATTCCGGATACGAACTCTGATAAAGTTCTACTACGAATTCTGGATACAAATTCTCATGAAGTTCGACATTGAATTCTCATTACGAATTCTGATAATGAATTCTCATTAAGAATTCTTATGACGAATTTGCATTACGAATTCTGATAAGGAATTCTCATGACGAATTCTAATGACGAATTCTCATTACAAATTCTGATGAAGAATTCTCATTCTGAATTCTCATTCTGAATTCACCTATTAAATAGAATTTTATCATCTTTGCTTTATACACTCCGAATTTATTTAGACACCGAATATTATTTTTTGTTAGACTCGGAACTTTCATTTTTCTTACACATTTATAATTTGTCTACTCCTTGACATTTTTTGATTACACTCTGAATCTTCACTTAGAACTTTTGTGTTAAACTTTAAATGATGTCGTACATTCTGTTTCACTTGTTTTGTTATAAAACGATGTCGTCTATTCTGTTTTAATCTAACCATTGTTTAAGTTACACGTGTACATGTCCCTCTGATTTTTTAGGAAAATATGACTGTTGGAAAGGAGGCCGACCTTTCCTATAAATAGGAGATCATTTGAAAGAGCTCAGAACAATAGAGAAGTTGATCAATCTAGAGACCACATGATGCTAAGGTGATTTCTAGAGAGAGAAAGTTTTCATGGATTGCACGCACTGAACCGCTCATTCAGTTTTTTTCTTCATGCGACTTCGAATGTTGGTGATTACATTCGAGGACTTCCGGGGATAGGAAGGCAGAGGTGCCTACTACCTTGAAGTTCGAGGGCTTTCTTACTTAGGAAGATAAAGGTTTCCAACTACCTTGAAGTTGAGGGCTTGCGGGGATAGCAAGACAGAGACTCCGATATTCGTATCGAGGGTTACCCTAGTGTGGGTAAGACAGACTTCCATGAAAGTATAAATCAAGAGACATTTATCCAAGGTTTTAGGATACCCATATCTTTGGGTTAAAAGACTTATATCTTGTTACTTGTAGTTTTACTACTTGTTTGTTTCCGCTGCATTTTGTATTGTAAGGAAATTATAACTTTATTATACTTCCTTACTTGTACTCTATTTCATTTATATTCTATATGCCTTAAGTTAGAATCTCATATTGTAATATTTTGTTAAGTTTCAATTTCCGGATCCATATTACCGGAACCTACTTTCTGAATAACTAACTTTAAAGGTTCCAAAGGAATTTTTAAAGTATAAAATTATCCCCCCCTCTTGTATATTGATCATCTATATCATTATTTTGATCCTAAAATTTGTATCAGAGAAGGTATCTGAAATTATTGAACTCACGTATATGTTTTTATTGCTCACTTTTTCATTCTGAACTTTCTCATTCCGAACTTTGTCATTCCGAACTTTCTGATTACAAATTTCTTTCTATTAACATGTTTTTGTACCAAAAGTTTTTTCTTATGTAAGGCAGGGATCAATGTTGGTTCCATTGATAATCTAAATCCTACAAGACCACCAATCTTTGATGGTAATGACTATGAGTATTGGAGAGATCGAATAAAGACTTTTGTTATCAATACTGGAGTGGAAAATTTTGATATGATTACTAGAGATTATAAAATTCCTGATAAAGAAGTTAGAACTTTTACTAACCAGAAAAAGCAAGAGTATCAACTCAATTATAAGGTACGTAAAACTCTAATTTGATCAATGAATAGAAATATATATAGCCAAATTTCTTCTTGTAAACTAGCTAATTGTATCTGGAAGAAGTTAGAGGTTACACACTTTGGAACATCAAAAGTGATTGAGACTAGGAGAGCTATGCTTAGAGCTGAATACCATGGATTCAATTTTCCTTATGGTGAACCAATATCTAAGGTTCAACAGTGATTTATGACTATTATCAATAGTTTATAGTATATTGGAGAGAAAGGGTTACATGATGAAGCACTTGTGGATAAGATAATTGATATCATTCACAATGAGTGGGAATCCAAAAGAACTAATATAAATGAGAACATGAAGGTCACTCAAATTTTTCTTGATGGGCTATTCAGAACTCTTCTCCAACATGAAACCAGAATGAAGAGAGATGCTGACAACATCAAAAAGAAGAATGGAAATGGCACTGTTTCTTTTACAACAACATCAAATCAGATGAAAGCTAAGACTTCTGAAAGAATAACCAGATCCAAGTCTAAGAAAGTTATTTTCCAATCCGAATATAGTGAGAGTGAAGTCTCTGAAAATGAGTTAGCAAATCATTCCCGAAGGATGAACAAGATAGCTTGCTAGAGAAATTTCCAATCCAAGTATAAGAAGAAGGAAAGGAAGGATAGGAAAGATGGAGAAGTCACTTGTTATGAATGCAAGAGAGTTAGACATATTATACTAGATTGCCTTTGCTTAAAAGAAAGAAAGGAAATAAAGGCATTCAGACAGGAACAGAAAGAAGTATTATAAAGCCAAACTTAAGAAAGTGTTGAAAGCTAGTGACACCTGGAGTGCCAGTTGTGGGGACTCTTCATATGAATCTTCTAATTATGAATCTTCAGGACATAAGAATATTGGTCTTATTGCCAAAATACCTATTGACAATCATTATTTTATGTCTAAGGTACGAAATGCTGAATCATCGACCAATGTATCTTTAAATTCTAATAATAGTAAGTATTATAACTCATCAGATGAAGAATCCTCTTCTGATGAAGAAAATACATTACCTATTATGAAGAAATCTCTAGGTTTTCTGAACATATTGAAATTGAGAATTCCAAACTCAATAAAAAACATGATAAAGTAAACTCTAGGAATTCAATCCTTACTAAAGAGATATCAGATCTTTCTCAAGATCTCGATAAGAATAATGATGATTTTGAAAGTATCTCAAAAAATCATGAGGAAGTATGTTCTGAGAGGAACAATCTTTCTAAAAAATTAGAAAAAGTAATTTCTATGAAAAGTGTTTTTGAGCCTTGCTCTAGTTTTAAATATGATGATTTTAAAGATAAAAACTTGGTTATAAAACTCAGGTCCGAAATTTTTTCCTTAATGAAGTGTTTATCAAAATTTAACCACGGTAAAGAAAATTTTGATAAAATGTATTCCGAAATACGACCTTTAAGAAGTAAATCTAGATTTGGTTATACCCATGAAAAACCAATTCTTAGTAACCATTATTTTATTCCTCAAAGTGCCCCATTTTTTACTAAGTGTCAATGTGGTGGTCACTGGGCAAAGAATTGTTCCTTAAACAAAACCCAATCTCTAGGATTTCATAAAGCTTATTTTTCTAAGAATACGTGGGTACCTAAAATTTTGTTATATAGATATCTCGGATCCAAACAAGTTTGGATTCCGAAAGTCTAATTCTCTTCTTGATTTTAGGAAAATAAAGTGATTACCAGCAACAACACATGGTACATGGATAGTGGATGTTCCCGTCACATGACTGGTAACAAAAGCTATTTTGAAAAGATTATCAAAACGAAAGGAGTTAAGGTAACTTTCAGAGATAAATCAAAGGGAGAGATTGTTGGTATTGGTAATATTTTTCTTCTAGGTAAAACCTTGATTTCAAATTTTCTTTTTGTTAAGGGTCTTAAGGACACCGTCATTAGTATATGTCAGTTATGTGATGAAGGTTACCTTGTGAATTTTAGGAACGATAAGTTCTTAGTTCACAATTCCAAGGAAGAATTTATTCTCACGGCCAATAGGCAAGATAATTTTTACACCTTTAATATAGAATACCTTAGGAGCCAAGATTTACCTTTCCTAAGTGCAATGGCAGATCATTCCTGGTTATGGAATAGAAGACTAGGACATTGTAACCGTAGAAACTTATGCAAACTATCTAAGAAGAAACTAGTTAAGGATCTACCAGAGCTTAGATTTGATTATTCTAAAGTGTTTGATCCTTGTCAATATGGAAATCAACATAAATATAGTTTTAAATCAATCGGAGAAGTCTCAACAACTGATGCATTACAGTTAGTACACATGGATCTTTTTGGTCCAACAAAAACTGGAAGTATTGGAGGAAAATACTACGTGTTTGTTCTAGTTGATGATTACACTAGATTTACTTGGGTCTATTTTCTAGAAACGAAATCTGAAGCTTTTTCTTATTTCAAAATTTTTAGAGCTCAGGTTAAAAATGAGAAAATCCTTCAATTGAAAACTATTCATACTGATCATGGAGGAGAATTTCAAAATTTTGATTTTGAAACTTTTTGTAGTAGAAAAGGTATTACTCACAATTTTTCAGCACCTATAACTCCTCAAGAAAAATGGTGCATTTGAGAGAAGAAATAGAATTCTTCCAGAGATAACTAGAACCATGCTGAGTGAATACTCTGTAGCTAGAAATTTCTGGGCTGAAGCTGTAAGTTCTGCTTGCTATACTATAAATCTAGTTTTGATTAGACCTTTTTTTAATAAAACCTCTTATGAGTTATGGAAGGGTAGAAAACCAAGACTATACTACTTCAAGGTTTTTGGTTGCAAAGTATTCATTTTTAATACCAAAGATCACTTACATAAATTCTCACCAAAATCCGATGAAGGAATTTTCATAGGATATTCCACAATTTCTAAGGCTTATGGAGTTTTTAATAAAAATACTTGTACTGTTGAAGAAACAGTGCATGTAAAATTTGATGAGTCTTATCCTTTTGTTTTTAAACCATCCCAACCTACATCCTCAGATGTCTTTTCAAAAACTGATTATAAACCTTTGACAGAAGAATCTTCTGATAAGGAAATTGTTCAAGAAAATACTTCTGAAACATTTACCCCAGAAGACATTCTACCCTATGTTGATTAATAGGCTCTTTAAAAACCCAAATAAGGTGTTTCTTAAGAATAATCCTAGTGATAGTTTCATTGGTGTTGTAAATCAACCAGTAAAAACTAGAAGTTACTTAAGAAATAAAGTAGAAAATCTAGCATTTCATTCCCAATTAGAACCAGAAAGCACTAATAAACCTTAAGGTGATGATGATTGGATCAAAGCCATGCAAGATGAACTAAATGAATTTGAAAGGAATAAATTCTAGACATTGGTTGAAAGACCTAAGTAAACTTCTGTTATTGGAGTTAAGTGGGTTTTCAGAAACAAATGTGATGAAAATGGAGTCATAGTAAGAAATAAAGCTAGACTTGTTGCTAAAGGCTATAATCAGCACGGGGGAATAGACTATGAAGAAACCTTTTCTCCAGTAGCTTGACTTGAATCTATCTGTATTCTACTTGCCTTTGCAGATTTCTTTAATTTAAAACTTTTTAAAATGGATGTGAAATGTTCTTTTCTTAACGGTTATGTCCAAGAGGAAGTTTTTGTTGAGCAACCTCCTAGTTTTGAACATACAAAACATCTTGATCATGTTTTTAGACTTACGAATGCTCTGTATGGTCTCAAACAAGCCCCACGAGCATGGTATGATAGACTCACTGTATTTTTGCTTCAAAATAACTATGTTAAGGGAAATGCATATCCATACCTTTTTATAAAGAAAGATAAGAAAAATGTTTTGATTGTTCAAATTTGTGTTGATGACATCATATTTGGTTCAACTCAGAAATATTTAACCGAATCATTTGCAAGTCTAATGAAATCTGAGTTCGAAATGAGTATGATGGGTGAGTTAACTTTTTTCCTTGGCTTTCAAATTTCTCAAACACTAGAAGAAATCTATATATCTCAACATATGTATATTAATGATCTTCTCAAAAAGTATGGTTATGACAACACTATGAGTATAAGTACTCCCATTGTTACCTCAAACTCTTTAGATATTGATGAAGCTGGAAAACCAGTAAATCAAACATCTTCTAGAGGTATGATATGAAGTTTACTTTACTTAACAGCTAGTCGACCAGACTTAATGTTCTCAGTATGCTTATGTGCAAGATATCAATCCAATCCTAAGGAATCTCTCTTAAAGGCAGTAAAAAGAATTTTTCATTACCTTAAGAAAACCATGTATCTAGGATTATTCTATACATCTGGAAATTATTTTCCTCTAAAAATCTTTTCTGATGCTAAATTTGTTGGATGTAGAATGGATAGAAAGAGTACATCTGGAACTTGTCATTTCTTAGGAAATTAATTAGTTTCTTGGTCCTGCAAGAAGTAACATTCTGTAGAACTTTCCACTACTGAAGCTGAATATGTAGCAGCTGGAAGTTGTTGTACTCAAGTGTTGTGGATGAAACACACACTCACAGACTATGGTTTGAGTTTTACTAAAACTCAAATTTTGTGTGATAACACATGTTCTATTTCCTTAAGTAAGAACCCTGCACATCACTCACGTGCAAAACACATAGATATTAGGCATCACTTTTTTAGGGATAACACACTAATCAGAGATATCATTCTTCAGTTTATTGGAACGCAATATCAAATTGCTAATACTTTCACAAAATCTTTGCCTTTTGATAGATTTGAATACATTAAACAGAAGTTAGTAATGATAACCGTAAGGTAATATTTCTTAATTAAATTTCTGTTGAAAATGTCTCTTTACAGTAATAAACTCCTTTTCATAGGGGGAGTACATTTGATTGTTAGAAAAACAAAAAATTTCTAAGTTAGTTTTTAAAACTTTTCGGAAATAAAATTTCTGAAATGGGGATTTCCGGAACTGAAATTTTCCAAAATGGATATTTTGGTATAGAAAACTTATGGAATAGAAATTTTTTTATTGAAATCTTCCAGAATGGAAAATTTCTTACTTGTTTTTCCATAATGAGATTTTCGTACCGATTCTTTCATAATGACCTTTTTGTATTCAAACTTTTGTAATGAAATTTTTGTACTGAAATCCTTAGTATGTTTTTTCGTTCTGAGTTTTCCGTAATGAGATTGTTCTTTATAGTGAGTTTGCGAACTATGTCTTTTCGTAATAAAGTTTTTTTTCGTAGTTATTTTTTTAGAATACTACCCATTACGAATAATCCTTCTAAGACAATCCGAAAGGTATGATTTCCTTACTCATGTTTTCATATTAATACTTTACTTGCTGGTATTTTCTTATATTTTGTTTTCGGATTATAGTTTTCTTAAATAATTGTTTTAATAAAATCCTCAAAAGATCGGATTCAGGTTTTCTTGAGAATTGGATTTCAACCGTCAGATCTGATCTCAGCTCTTACAACGGTTTGATCAACCGAGGAAGATGAACCGTCATATTGTTTCCTATATAAAGGGGACCTAAAATGGTTGTCCCACATCGTTTTTTCAAATTCCAGCATCCTGAAGCTTTGCCTCCCCGTTTTATGGTTGTTCCAAACGCCATCTTTCTCCGTTCCAAATTTCTCAGAAGTCTTCAGATCCGAATGTATGTGGAAGTATCTTCTCAAGACATGTCTTCTTCTAAGCCGATATCCAAGTGGTTAGTATATAGAGAAATTTTGGTTCGTCCTGATTTCTTCAACAAGTATGATTTTCTTATATCCAAGAATATAAATCTTAAAAAATGGGAAGATGTTTCTCTGTATAATCCTGGAAATCAAGATGAAGTATTTTCGGAGTTTCTTGTAGAGTTTTATGAGACAGTTTCCTTCGTTAAGGAAGATGGTAGGGAGAAATTTTCGTTAAAGTCTTATGGAAAGACTTATAAGCTTTCTTATGTCAAGGCAGCTAGCTTGGTAGGGCTGACCTGTGAAGGAGAAACCAAGTTCATTTCACATGTTTTAATAGATTCAAAAGGATGCTTCAACAAAGAAAAGGAATTGGAAACTCTCGAACTGGAAAATGACAAGGCTCTGAAGATTGCTACTCTGTCTACAAATTTTCGGATTCTATAAATATGGTTACAAGGTTTTATCGTACCGAGGAAGGGTGAAAAAGATAGTTTGAAGAAGAGCGAGATCTACATCATAGATTTTATGATAAATCTAAGGAAGTTTAATCTGATGAAACACATTCTTATCACCATAGAGAATGTTAAGAAAGTGAATTTGAGAGCTCAGATTATAATGTATCGAGAAATCATCTCAAATTTAAAAGTTCAGTGCCTTGAGTCTTTCAAGGAGGCTTGAAAGTCTAATCCAAGAGTTTTCAAGATTATGATGGTAAGTGATGGTACCCTCAAAAGGATGGATGTTGCTTTTGACAAGAAGACTGGTGAGTTCTTTGATCTACCAGTTCAAGAAGAAGTGGTTCCGAAAGTTGCTGAACCTGAGTCCTCTAAGCCAGTGAAGAAGAGAAAGTTGAAGGAAGTTTTAGTTGAAGCAGAGAATCCCAAATCTAAGGAAGTTCATTCCGCACCTCCAAAACTGAAGAAGAAGAAAGCTTACCCTGATGAGGTAGTTCATATGTGGAGGGAGATTAAAGAGAAGAGAGTGCAAGGGAAGCCTTAGTTTGGCTTGGATCCTGCGGAGGCTAAGGCCTTGAAAGAAAGAACATCGGATGAGCTAGAAAAACAAGTGAAAGAAAAGAAGCTCAAGAAGAAGATGTTTAAAGATGAGGTGGTTCAAACTTTATTAAAGTTTACTGAGATGGCGTCCAGAAACATTCCTGTTCTGAGATATTTTTCTTTGGAATCTCTACCTGAGACTCCAGGAAGAAACTTTGTCACTCCAGAAGAGGCAGTTTCTTAGCATGATGAGGAAGTTGAGCAGATTCAGCAAGTAGAATAGGTAGATGCAGTTTCTGAAGGTAGTGGTGAGACCGGAGATGTTTTGAAGCAAGTAGATGATTATAAGGGGACACCTTCAGAACATTTGTCGCTCTGAAATTCAGAAGCTGAATCATCTAAGCTAGTCACTCCAGGGAAGGATGAGGAGAAAGGAGAAGAAGAAGTAGCTTATCATGCATAGGAAGAAAAACTTCTACATGATATTTCTCAAATGGAGAATGTATAGGATGGTTCTCAGAAAGTTGCTGATGATGAAGAAAATATTGTTCAAGTGTCTGACAGTGAAAAGAGAACCCCGGAACAACAATCCATTCCGAAAAAGGACAAGGGAAAAAAACTTGTTGTTGATACCCCAAGCTCAGTTGTTGTAAAGAGAAGGGAAGTTGGTGATTCTTCTAAGAAGAAGGTTGAGCATTTTTAAGAAGAAAATTATCCAAGCAAAGTCTCGGATTCAGATTCATCTTTGTTGGGGAATGAATTTGTTGTCCATTCATTAAAATAGTTGGTAGGTACTATTCCGACCTTCTCAAGTGTTGATTCAAGATGCCAGATGCTTCAACATACTTTGAATCAGAAAACAGATTATATATCCATGGTTATGGACAAATGTGTTGAGATTGAGGCTCAGTTCAAAACTTTTTTTGTAGGCTATGAAGACCACAAAAGATCTTGCAAGAGAATGACTAGGTTGTCGAAGAATACTGTAGAAGAGATGAGGCTCTTTGATTAATTCCAAGATAATGTTAATGATACGTTTGAGACAGAAGATAGGAAGATAAATGAACTTACATCATCCTTTGAAGAAAAGTTGACAGATGAAAATAATTTCCGAATTCAAGAAGTCAATGATCTGAATGGGAAGTTGAATTCTGTTGCTCAAAACTGGAGTTATGAAAGGGATCATCGGATTGAGTTTTAAGAGAAGTTGTTAAATTAAGAACAAATCTCGAAGGCTCATGAAGAAAAGCTTCAAGCTCAGGAAGAAAAACTTCAAGCCTGGGAAGAAAAGATTGAAGCTCAAAGTGCAATAATAGTTGTGTTAGAGAAGCAAGCCGAGGAAGATAATAAATACTTGAAGAAGATAAAGAATGTTATTAAGGGTCTCATGGTGAAGGAAAAAGATCCAAAATAGACAAATACGATCTTTTGTTGTATCTAACCTTCCTTGTTTTTTAACTTTCAAATGTAATGAAAATTGTGCTTGCTCATCTCTTTTGTTGTTGCTACTAATTTTTTTCAGGTACTTTGTTATATTTTCCATTCCCTCGAATTATTTTTGAAAATAACAAAGGGGGAGAAGGAAAAGAACCCTAATAAAGGGGGAAAAGGAAAAAGAATCTTAACAAAAGGGTGAGAAAGAAAATTAACTCTAATAGAGTTTATCTAAGGGGGAGTTTTTCATTAAAGAAGACATTCTTATTCTTAATGAAATATCATTCCGGAAATCTATAATACCATCCTTAGAGTTTCAGAGCCTAATGGGGAGTTAGTCGTATTCATCAAAATTCATAAGTAAAGGGAGATAAGCCTTGATGTTTTCTTTCTTCTTAGAATTTCTTTTTCATAAGGATGTTTGTGCTTTCCAAAAAGGGGGAGATTGTTGAGTCAATAAGGTTTTCCTTATGTCTTTTCCATTCCTTCTTGTTTTGAAAATCACCAACACCTTATCTTTAAGGATAATTTCTTTTATAAGGAAAATTTCTTTTATATGTAAAATTGCTTTTATAAGGAAAATTGATTTTATAAGGAAGATCGCTTTTGTAAGAAAAATATTCCTTATCATATTTTCATCCATATATTTCTTAATTATAAGATTCGGAATCGTTTCTATATTCTTGGAATCGTTTGAAACATTGATAGGAAGCATTCTGTTTGAGGTTCCAAATTCTGGGTGAGAATTGTAATGAAGTTTCACTCCGAATTCCAGATGAGAACTGTAATGAAGTTTCATTCCGAATTCCAGATACGAACTCTGATAAAGTTCTACTCCGAATTCTAGATACGAATTCTCATTAATTTCGACATCGAATTCTAATTATGAATTCTGATAATGAATTCTCATTACAAATTCTAATGATGAATATTCATTATGAATTCTGATAATGAATTCTCATTACGAATTCTAAGGACGAATTCTCATTATGAATTCTGATGAAGAATTCTCATTCTGAATTCTCATTCCGAATTCACCTATTAAACAGAATCTGATCATTTTTTCTTTATACACTCCGAATTTATATACACACCGAATATTATTTTTGGTTAGACTCTGAACATTCATTTTTCTTACACTTTTATTATTTGTCTACTCCATGACATTTTTTGTTTACACTCCGAACTTTTGTGTTAAACATTAAACGATGTTGTACATTCTGTTTCACTTGTTTTGTTATAAAACTATGTCGTCTATTATGTTATAAAATAACCGTTGGTTAAGTTACATGTGTAAAAGTCCCTCCAATTATTTAGGAAAATATGACCGTTGGAAAGGAGGTCGACCTTGCCTACAAATAGGAGCTAATTTGAAATAGATCATAACAATAGAGAAGTTGATCAATCTAGAGATCACACGCTGCTAAGGTGATTTCTATAGAGAGAAAGCTTTTCATGCCTTCTGCGCACTGAACCGCTCATTCAGTTTTTTGCTTCGTGCGACTCCGAATGTTGGTGATTACATTCGAGGACTTTCGGGGATAGGAAGACAGAGGTGTCGACTACCTTGAAGTTCGAGGGCTTCCTTGCTTAGGAAGACAGAGGTTGCCAACTACCTTGAAGTTGAGGGATTACGGGGATAGCAAGACAGAGACTCTGATCTTCGTATCGAGGGCTTACCTTGGTGTGGGTAAGACAGACTTGCTTGAAAGTATAAATCAAGATACCTTTATCCAAGGTTGTCGGATACCCTTCTCTTTGTGTTAAAAGACATATATCTTGTTACTTGTAGTTTTACTACTTGTTTGTTTCCGCTACATTTTGTATTGTAAGGAAAGTATAACTTTCTTATACTTCCATACTTGTACTCTGTTTCATTTAGATTCTATACGATTTAAGGTATAATCTCATATTGTAATCTTTAGTTAAGTTTCAATTTCCGGATCCATATTTCCGGAACCTACTTTCAGAATTACTAACATTAAAGGTTACAAAGGAAATTTAAAAGTATACAATTCACCCCCCCTCTTGTATATTGAGCATCTACATCATTATTTTGATCCTACACTATTATTATGTTTAGTCCTTTTATAAATCTAATTTAGGGATCCAAAACATCCATAAAGGTGTCACAAAAATGTTTCTAAATACAAAACATGCCTAAAAATCCAAAAGAACGCACGAATAATCTATCTTGACATTTGATCAAAAACATGGTTTGCATATATATAACAAAAAAATATATTTATAACCAATCAAAAGATAAATCTCTATTTTTAAAACCATCCAATTTATAGAATGATCATTCATAATTATTTGGCACATATAGATTGTTTTAAAAGCATGGAACTAATGAATTATAAATTATCATGGCATGTTTGAATGGAAACCTAGCACATTCTATAGGGTATTTAACAACCCACACTTTAAAGCACTCCATGAATGTTCCCGGAAAGAATATCTACCATGATTATCCTTAAACAGAGAATATACCTAACATAAATAATGATAAAAATAAAACATCTGTCCACATGAGCATGAGAGAATGGGAGATCAAGAATAAATGGATGTATAAGGAAGAGGGAGATGATGGGAGGATAATACCTTGAGATATTTTCCACAAATCATGAATAAATCATTAGATCCTCAAAAATAGAAAAAGTAGGAAGCTCGGATAACCAATGTTAGGCCTATATGGAGATATATGAACCATGTGGGGGAAAAAATTGGTGGATTTTTGGTTAAAATCCCATATAGGAATAATTGGAATTTCACACATTTTATGAATTGGATAGATCATAGGGTTTGGTTTCATTGTTTACCAAATTGTGTGCCAACTGTGCTCCCCGCACTGGACAAACCATTAAACCTACCCAGTTTGACCACACGGTTTGGTAAAACCTACGATAACCATGAATAATAGTTTTTTATAGTGTAATGTCTTCCTGCATGCTTTAATAAGGGTTTGATGAACTATTCATGGTCGTGTTCCCCAAACCAGAATCTCACCAAAGCTCACATGAATACCTATGTAGATCTGAATTATTTACAATAACCATATAAAATCTTTCTACAAGCTTCTTCCAAGTTCATAAACTTGAATATTCTGCAATTTATCAAGGAATAAATGAATAATAACAATGATATCAAAACAAAACAAATAAAAACATCAAATTTACAAACAAATCACACCTAGACCTTGGGAGAAAAACTAATATAAAAAATGAACCATAAAAAATGATGACAATGAACAAACTATGTGTCAAACTATTTATCCATTACATGTTTGTTATAGGGTAACTAGTTAGTCCAAAAAAATCACTATAAACTCATAGATCCCATAATTGTTTTCGAATGATGTCTTCTGAATATCATCATTCTTCAAATTTAATTGATAATATCCAAAATTATTATCTACCTTTGAAAAGTATTGATCTAATAATTTTTATCAAAAAATTCATAAATACTCAGAAGATGATGTTTTTTATTTATAGTGATCGTTTTCAGCTCCAACTAATAGATTTAGAGCAACATTCATTAATCCTTATTCATGAAAAAATTCACTAATGCACACCAAACTGATTTAGTAGGGCATATGAACCCTTTTTCCAATTTCTCTTACAGCTAATTATTTAAATTTTCATGTTTGACTGGGGCCATCCTATTAAGGAATTTTTAGATAGGAGTGGAACTAGAAATGATAACTATTAAAAAAACTACTTCATGATATGGGGAATTCTTGGAAACTCTTTGATAAAACCTTTATTGTATTCCCAAACAATGGCTATTTATTCTTGGTCGAAAACTTCCTTTGACTCGGCCATTTGGTCATGGTATTTATCCTCATAGGGTTCAATACAAAATCAATTGTGGGATTTTCTAAAGAAGATTCATGGTCATCCATGCATTTTTAAGGGAGCATTGAATTATTTGGAATATAAAATGTGATTTCATTTTCTTAATAGTAGATGTGTACCATATATAATGAGATTCAACCCACAACTATAAATGAATTGAATTACTTCAAGGGAAGAATTATGAGATTTACTGGATGAAACCTCCCACAAATCCATATGTAATAATAGGGAAACACTTGGGTTGCAATGATTTTTTCCACCGGGTTTTTTAGATATTTCTCTTCTTTAATGTATCTGGGATTTGATTTAGTAGTTCGAAAAAATACACATAATATAAAGGAATTCTTATAAATTTGATCAAATTAATCGTTTTCCATTCTAGGTTGAATAAAAAGTGTACCATGTAAAATATAAGTTTCAATATCTACCTCAAATGTAATGATGAATGAAGATTTCCCTTTCTCTATTTTATTTCAAGTATGTTGATGATGGATACACTCAGGGATTCTGGGTTTAGTATACTGAATTACACAGTTACCTTTCTCCATACTGTTGACTCTATAAACTGTAGTTGGTGAATTTTGTGGTTCCTTCCATTCCTGTAGAATGTTGGTCAGCTTCTTGATGTCTCTACAACATTCATGAAATATGTCGCCCTACAACAAATAAACAATATATTATAGGAAGTTGATTAGAGGGGTATTGGAACAACCCCTACTAAATTATTATTCAGTATAATAGGAGTGGGTTATCGACAAGACCATAGAAACATATAATTTAGAGGGGGTTATAAACCACATATAAATTCATATTATTTATAAAATATAGAGAATTATGTACAACCCTTTCAACAACTCGAATTTATATGGGGTTATACACCCCCTCCAAATTATTTAAAATTATTTTATTAATATCCAGTTAGATTTTAGAGGGGGTTAGAACATGGTAAAATTTAATAAATGAGAGGGAGTTCAATGACACCATTAATCAATCAGATTAGTGGCCATTCACAAACCCTATTATATCTTTATTTTTGGTGGGGGTTGCAAACCCCCAGTGATATCATAAATTTGAGTGGGTTCAAAATCCCCTCTATTGACATTAAATTAGAGGGGGATCAATACCCCCTATAATTAAACCGATTTAAGGGGGTTGTGAACCCCAACTATTAAAACATTCCATTATATATATATAAATATATATTTGTTTTTATTTGAAACTCAATATAAAAAATTATTTTAATACATCATATGAAAATATAGTATAAAATAGTTATATGATTGTATTTACTTTTATTTATATGTATACCAAAAATTAATTTTATAATTGTATGAACATTAATATATATTTATTATTAAAACTTATACGTCATAAAATATTAATTATATGTAATATAAAATAATAAACATATTATATATATATATTCATAAATATATCATATAAAAACTCAGGCTTATAGTTTTTATAATTCAAATAATAATAATAATATTTTAAAATAATATGTTTATGCCTTCATATTCTGTAAAATTAATATTATATAAAATTTAATTTATAAAAAGAAATATATATTCATCTATATAATATTAACCAATTTTACTTATTGAAATAGAAATATATTAATCTATATTATAATAAATATTAAAATACATTATATGAATTTTTTATAAATTGTATTTAATATAATATTAATTATATATTTGCAGAAATTGCATTTCATATAACATTAAATATATATAATATACATATAAATTATATATAGCATAAAATTTTATTTCAAATAACATTAAATAAATATTTGAAAGAATTTTTTTTCGTTTATATATATTTCAAATAATATTAATTTTATATAACATTATAAAATTCATATAAATAAATATATTTTAATGTACATAATAAAGAATGTATTTATTGAAATACGTTAAATAAATATATTGCGTTGATAAAAAATTATATAATATATAAATATGTATTATGTATATAAATAATATATATAAATTTATTTTTAAATATGTAAATATATGTTTATTTATATAACATAAACAATATTAAAAATATATGTAATAAATATATTTAATAGAATGTTTGTAAACACACATCTAAAATATATAGTTTATATAAATGTATCATCTAAATATAATATAAATGTATTATAATATAAATTCATAAATACATAATATAAACATGTTTATATTAATTTATATAAATATATATCGGTTATATATTTATATGTATTAAAATATTTATTCAAATATTATTTATTTTAATAACCTAAGAAATATATATAAATATAATAATGTGTATTTATCATCATGAAATTGAGATGTCACGTTGGTTATGGAACAATATGTGCAATTCAAGAGAGAAAGGTCCAAAAAACACCCTAGAAGCTTTTTTATTGTTGGGATGTTACTCAAAGCAGGCTTGTGTTGAATGGGCCAACTTATATTTTTTCAAAGGGCTGCAAGGGACATTTTAGCAAGGATAATGGGAGGTGGTAGGGCTAGTATAGGGGGGTATAGGGGGACTGGGGGCCTAAGGACAACATTGGGGTGGGGAGAATGGGAAGAGGAAGGGACAATGTTGGGGGAAAATCATCACTGGATCGGGGGGCCTAAAACCAATGGTGGGGTGGTGAGAATATGAGGCACCATGCCTAGTTCTAGGGGGAATCAGTGGGTCGGAGGGCCTTTGGACGGCATTGGGGTGGCTAGGTGACTAAGAGGGAATTAGGCCAGTGTTGGGTAATCAAATGAACTATATCCTAATAGGGGGAGTGTAATAGGGGTGAAATTGGATGGGGGGTTATGGGAGGAAGGGAGAGGGATGGGGAATTGGGGTGGTAGTGAAATTTAAAAAAATATTTTTTATTAGATTTTATTTTTATACCACTGCAAATAAAATGGATGGGTCAACACAGAGGGGAGTCAGGGTGAATTAGGGGTTATATGGCCATCACTAGGGTGGTTGGGAGGAATCTAAGGGCCTTAGGCCAGCATTGGTGGAATTAGAGGTTCCAAGACCTATGAGATGAGATGTTTGGGGGAGAAATTTTATGTGGGTTGGGGGAAAGAGGGGGGATAGGGAAGTACTTGGGAACTAAAATTTGAAAAAAAAAATTATAAGAGGAAATTTCTAAATCACATTGAATATATTATTAAATTAGTGAGGATTAAAACCCAATCTAATTATTATGTAAAACGTTTTTTGGTTCCACCACTATTGTATAATTTACCCCCAATTAGGGGTTCATTGTAACCACACAAAATTCTTTAAATAAATTTCATGGGGTTTTAACCCCTCTAAACAATATGGATATTCTATGATGATTTTTAGAGGGTGTTCAAACCCCTTCTAAATGGACATCAACTAAATAAGGGGACAGGGCTTAAGAGGGAAGTGTTATAGGGAGAGATATTGGATGGTGGATTTGGAGGGAAGGGGAGTGGGATATGGAATTGGATTGGCAGTGAGATTTTAAAAAAAATATCAGAGGAAGTTTGAACCACCTAAAATATGATATTATATTAGTGGGGTTTACAACCCCCTCTAAATGATATGTAAATTAGGTTTGGTTTTACAAAAGAACCCTATTATTTTACTTACCCTTCAATCATGGTCCTTTTTCTATGAGGGGCATGTTATGGGATGGGAAATTTTATAGAGCTTTGCTAGAAATCGAATGGGCTGGGGAAGTGAGGTGAATCACGATTTAAAAATAATAATAATTACTATAGGTTGTTTAAACAGCCTATAATATTTGATTTATTTTGAAGGGTTTAAAACACTATCTAATTGTGGTGTTAAAAAAAGTTTTTTTCATAAAATAGATCCCATTTTATCACATGGCCATAATTTTGGGGTGGTTTTCAATGACCCCAAATTTTGAAAATAAATTAGAGGGGGTTTTAACCCCCTCTAAACGATCTGTTGATACATATTTTAATATGAAATTAGTGTTCTTTTAATCATTCTAATTTAACCACCACTAATTGAGCTTATCCTTACTATTGGTTTATAAATACCACATTTAAAAATAGTATGAGGCCAAATTTGCCGTGGTTACCCCCTATAATCACAAAAATTACACCATCTAACACCATTATTTTTTTAAATCCTTCTCTCACACATTTGGATAATTTCTATACCCCTCTAAGACAATAACCATTATGATTCTTCCAACAATTATGACTTATGCGAAGTTGGAACCTATTTCCTAAATATTCATTTGATCTAAAAACTTGAATATATATCCCTATTATCCTATCTCCATAACCATTCAAAAATTATCTGAACTCTATCTCTACATTGAGTGAACATCAATCGACATATTCATAACTGCCAAAGTATTGGATTCATCATGAATTTTTATGGTGTGGATTTAAACCACTAAAGAATATAACTATTTTTAATTCATTTTTGGAAAATCTCCAAGGTGTATCTTGAATTAATTTTTATTTTTATTTATAATAAATTAAATATTCCCATTAATTTTTCATTGTCTCTATGAAATATCCTCACATATGTGTTTGAGTTGTTCATGGAAAATGCATGTTAAGTAATATTTTCTTAAAGTTTTCCCACGCCATAATTTATTCAAATCCTTACATATTCTGTTCTTTATAAACACAAAAAAAAATTAGTTTCTCTAACTAAATTATAAACCACCATAGTCAACTTATCCTTCTCCAAAAAATGGATCATTTAAAATATATCCTCCATTGAATTATCCAACTACACCATGAAAAGTAGATCACAAGTACCACTAAAAATTGATTATAGTTGTCATATAAAAGACTAAATGACTAGTTAATCCTTCATGGTTAAAGGATAAAATTACACATCGTCTAAGTTATAATCCATATCTACAGTGAACATGTTAATAATTTCCATGAGGTATTTAAATCCACCATCCTAGGAATTTGGAGGTCATTCATTAAATAGATGCATGGTCCCTCACATGGGGTGCTCTAATTCTTTCTACTTATTCACATAATTTTTTAAATAGAATACTTTTGGACAAATAATATGTCTACAAATCATGATAAAATTATTTATTCTTTTACTCAATTAACTTTAAATTCATATCTTATGGGATAAATACAATTATCATTTTCTAAAAATATTCTTTTGGGATGTTTTGACAATATATAGACTTTTACTTATTTATTTCAATCTAATTTTTTAATAATAATTCCCAAGTAATATAAACCATGTTTTGATACAAACTAGAGTTAACCAACATTTTTTGACCTTACTATTACATAATATTAATGTTAAACAACAAAAAATTGTTACAATATTTGATCCAAAAGTTTTCGTTTCTTATGAAACATAGAACCATGCATCACTAGTATATAAAAAAACATCAAATGTTATTTAAAATATTCTTTTTTATCCTTCAAAATATCATTTTCTCCCTTGTAAATGTAGTCCCCAATGATACACATCAAATAAAGGGTCGAGGGAAAAGCCTAGTAAGAGGAAAATTAGGGACATGAATTAATATAAAAATGGTGTTCATAATCATAATACTTATATAGTAAGCATTATATCACCCAAACCATGATTAGGTAAACATGTGATAAAGGCATGGAAAGTGGAAATGAAAAAAATGAATCATAATGTCTTAGTGGTCCATTACAACACATAGTTGTGAATAATGACAACATCATGGTTATTCATAACATATGTTCATAATCATAAAATCATAATTACACAAAATAATATAATAATATTGATGCATAATAAAAATAATATCATAAGATAAATCAAATTAACCAATTAATTGTAGGGATATATAATTATAGTCTTACATATCGCATCAAAACATGTACATAATCATCAATTCCACATAGAACATATTTCTATCAATGTCATGATGTAACCTATTTAATGGAATATGTTTCATAAGCACTTCATTAATAAAGATTTTAATAATTAACATGTTTTTTTCAAAATGGAAAATTTAATATATAATATTTGGTATAAGAATAATTATTTTTTACTTTAGGTGAAGTAACTCTATAAGAGTGAATATGTGTTCGGGAAAAAAGTGTTATTTTTGGAAAAATAATTGTATTTTTTAAAATTACTAATTGGGAACATGTATATCCCAAAACAAAAATGTATTTAACAATGAAATTATATTTTAGGAATATTAAAAGATTATAAACAATGGAATTTGGAATGAAATATGAATAACCTAAATTAGGGGAGTTGGGTTCGAGAATCCCATTACCTTAAGTGTCAAATAACGTCATCACTTTTTATCCTCATGATAACAAAATTATATTTATTAAAACATTTATAAATTATTTAATTATAGTAATTTATAAGACTATTTATCAATTATAGTCTTTTTATTTTATTTATTATTTATTTTTGATGAATTTTAAGTGTTTTTATATCATTGTTTTCATGAAAAAAATTATTTTTCTAAATTATTTCACAATTTTCATTCAATGTAATTTTTTAATTAGGGTAATTAATTATAGAATCATATAATAAATATTATTGAATTTTTATATATTAAATATAGTTTGTAATATTCATCCAAGATTACAGTTATATGTTTTGACATGGAAATTCCTCTACATGGGGTAACCAAGTTTTAACGGGATGTAGTGGAATGATCAGGAAATAAAGGTATGACATTTATATTTTCCTTGAATATTTTTTTAAAAGGCTGGGGCCGAAGCCTCATTTTTATTAATAAAGAAAAGAAAAGACCTCTTTTAACTGGGTAGAGGGACACCCATTACATAGCTCGAAGGATCAGTGGGCTTGTAGCCCATTACATAGCACGTAGGCGCAAATTTTTGACCAAATTCCTATTCTGTGAATAGTAACCTCTCTTGTACGACATTTTGACTCCATGGTGATTGGGGATGGATTTATCCATAACGCCACTAGGTATTATATGTGGCTTTAGAGTGAGTATTTTGGAATATATTCGGCTTTTTAATAGGTGGGATGATCTGTTTTACTGGGTAAGGGAGAGGGGTTATTTATACTTAAGTAGAGGGGTATTTCTAAAATAGAATGATATATTAAATAATATATCAATGGTTAAATTGGAAATATAGAATTTTCTGAAATATAAATTGTATATTAGTATGAAATAATGGGTGTAGAAATTTAACACCCCTATTAAATTAGAATTCATTTATTTATAAAAATTAAAAGTGAAAAAAGGAGATATTCATATTTTAAATAATCACTTTTGAGATTGGGATTTGGAATGATCTATTTCGTCTTAGAAATTCATAATATTTTATTTTAATGACGAATTTATATAATAAAATATTTCATGGATGAATTCTATTCTATTTAAATAATTATTTAATTATCATATCATGAATGATATAATTTAAAATACATTATATTTGTGAAAAAATCATTTTTACTATTCACGTGATAATTGAATTATTTTAAAAAATTACCAAAATAACATGGAAAATTTAAAAATCATGGTTTAAAAAATGAGAATAATTTTATAAAAATTTATTAAAAAAATAGGGATTTTTATTTTGTAATATAAAAATTATGAATTTTATTAATATATGGTTTATTTAAAATGTGTTATATTTTCATTGAGTCATTTAAACATGGAATTTATTTTATATTTTCTATATTACAGAACATCTATTTAATTAAATTAATATTGATAAATATTATTTATTTCATATTTTTTGAGGTAAAATTACAATTTCAACAGTCAGAATACTATTCACAATGGTCAGGTTACAATTCCTAATGGTTAGGTTAATATTTTACCAGTCACAATACGATGTCAATGGTCACACTACCTCTAATAAATACCACTTCCTTTTTTAAAACAATAATCAACTCAATTTCTCTCAAAATTTTATATTTCAATTTTATAATATGTTAAATTTTTCTTATATTTTCCTTATTTCATTTAATGTTTTCAGTGGTGTAATTATTCCAGTATATTTGGGTGATCTGTATTTTACCATTTTATCTCTCCAATTTTATATTTTTTTATGAGTTGTAATGTTTGGGATTTTAAATTTTTTCACTAATTATTAATGTAACAATATTTAGAAATGAAATAAATACTTTATTGGTTTATCTATATTTTTTCTATATTATTATTTAATATTATAAAACCCACATTTATTCTAGAAATAACGATTAATAATAACTATTTTTTGATTATATATAACCTGGTAAGAAGTGAAATAAATGGAATAATAAAATTATAAAATGTTATTAACAATGTAGATAATGAAAATGATTTTATTATTATGGATAATAAGGAATATATATGATGATTTTGGATTGAGGAAATGGACACGTTACATTAAAACCCTTGATTTATAAAATTTCACATCTTTATTTTCATAATATTTATCTTTTATTTCGATATTATATAAAATTTATTTATGTACATACAATTGAGTAAATGATTTATAATATAATTTTTATGTCTCTTTAATTTCCTTGAAACGATTCAAAATAAATCATTTTCCATGTTTTATACATAATGTTATTAAAATAATTATAAAATACTAATGAATTATATATTTTAATGTAAATAGAATCAACGGTTTTTTCAAATTCTATAACTGTTACTTTATTTTTATCTTTATTACCATTCCATGTTTTATTTAGTTAAAAATATTCCTTCCATTTTATCTAATTATTTTCAACAAAAATAAAATGAATATGTATTTTTTTCTACAAATTTATTTCTTATGGGTATAAGAGATATTACTAAACAACAATTTTTCATAGTGTTATGATCATTATATCTAAAACTCACTTTCATTATATATTTATTTTGTTGAAATAAATCTAAATTATGGATATATGTATCTCATATATATGTATTTATTTATTTATATTTATATATTCAAATCAAATTATCCCTTTGTTGATGGGGAGATACGTGTCTTATGTTCATTTATAAAATATTTTATTTATCAAATCTCTTTTAATAATGATATAATTAATGATTATGAAACACATGTATTTCTATGGATAATTGTTACAATAATTCTATATGATTGTGATCCTTTTTAGACACACATAATCATAAATATTGTTTGGTAGATGTTCCCAGATAGCACTCCACTTCTTTGGCTAATGATTTTGTCTTAGGAAATGTTTTGTTCAATATTATGATGTAAAAAAAATCCATGATTGGACTCTTTCACAATGTGATATTGTCTTGGTAGTTAGTGTTGACTTATTCTTATGTCTTGTTTTGTGTTTCTACCAAATTTCTTATTTTTCCATGATCAAATGACACCATGTTAGTTATTTTATTCTCTCACATTATTTCTCAAGAGCTTATGTTTAATACACTATATATGTTACTTTATAAGGGTGAAATGTATAAATTATTAGTAAAATATTTCTTATATTTTTTAGGATTCCAAAGGATTATTATGGTTTTTAATATTTCATTATGATATCATATGAAATATTTTATACAAATGTTTGGAAATATAATTTTATTTCTTGGGTAAGTAAATTATTATTTACATCATAATGTAAAATTTTAAAAAATGGAATTCATATTTTTACCATTTAATAACTAACATGTTTCATTATTTGTTTTTATATGTCCATTACTATTTTTTTTGTTCTCATTCCAGGTTTTATAATTTCTTTCATATGGTTTTATGGATTAGTAGGGAAAAGATGTGGCCATGATGAAAATTGGGAATATCATTCAATAAAAAATAAAATATGTTTTATTATTTGTCAAAAAAATTGATACTGAGTGGAATTTTACAAATTGTGATATAATATATATTTATGTATGGTTGATGAACTAATTCTAATAAAACCATAAACTGTAATGATTATAAAATGAAATAAAATGATTTTAATCAACATTTTGTAATATTTTAGGATATTTATTTAATGTAACATCTATTTAACAACATATATCATAACACATTAAAATATATATATATGTAAATTATGTCCATAAATAAATTTTAATATAACTATAAGTGAAAATTAATTTTGGATTTCATCAAAAACTATTTACCTGTATAACAATGGGAATTATATAATTCCATCTGGTTTTGTGGGTTCTCTATTAGTTTGACCAAGGGTGAATATGATTTCTTTAAAATAACATGACATGGTCACAATTAGACTGATTATTGGAACTAAACATGTCTTCCATAATTTGTCTTGATATCTATTGTTATTATATCCCTAGGAATAGAATATGTCTTCATTGTGGTTTCTTTCCCCCTAACATATCCAAACCATATGTAGTGATCATTTTTCATGACGGTGCCTTACACACTCATCTAGTATTTCTATAGGCACTATATATTATTTATATACGGTTCTCTACGATCTTGTCTAGACTAAAATAAATACTCAATATTATCGCCTAATTCAATATATCAGGACCAATCATCAATGGATGTTTGATCCTATTCTAAAATTCCCCAAATCATCCAAAACACCTTTATATGTCATCACTTAATGATAATTGGTCATCAATTCATGTTCAAGATACATCTAATACACATCATGGAATACATATAGTTGGATATATCTCATCAACAACCTCTCCAATCACTAATACATATTATCCAAAATAATAAACAAGATTTTTTACCCATGGAAATGCAATATTACAAAATTAAATATCTCATCATTTCATGTACTTATCCTCCAATATCTCTATGTATAGTCTAAAAAAATGATGATGGTCTGAACCCATTAACACACAGATCTTGATAGAAGGAATATAAAAATGAAAATTCATATAAAAAAAAATCTAAACATACAATACCAACTCATATCCATATTATAACTAGTGATATCATATTATGTAGACCTTACCCATTTAAATCCCAAAAAAATTATAAAATTCCATATCATACTTCCCACAAAACCAAAATAGAGGCAATGGTCAATAAAATTACCTGAATATAATACTACAAAATTCTGAACTCCCAACCCATTTATAATACATGTCTATCTCATTATAATACTCTAAGAGAAACCCCATTATCATTAAGTTGTGTAATTTTTGCCCATCCTAGAAAAACTTTTAAAATGAAATAGTCAATGAAAAATTATCATTACTGGATCACACTCCAACATAAGATATTATGCTAATTAAAATAATAATAAACTCAATTTACACATGATTAATCATTGTAAATATCACCTCACCCAAAAACTATAAACAATATATTTAGGACACAATCAATTTAGAACCCCAATAACTCCCTTAAATATGGCCAATTATGTTACATCAAACCAATCCAAACCATTAAAACCATTGAGTTAAGGAAGAAAATATGTACAAACACATGAAATAAATCATTAATTGTCAAAAATAACTATAATATAGTAATGTTCCCTAGGGACCACATATAATTTTAATGGAATTTTAATGTTATCATTAAACCTACCAATCCTTTTTTATGCCTAGAAAAATTTTCATCCATCAATATCAAGCTACAGTAACTATAGTGAAGTAAAATTAAATTTTTAATATAAATTTATTATAAATTAACTCATTAAAACAATAATAATATTCTCTTAGTATTGAAAATTTTAAAAAATAAGAAATCCTCCCATGTATAGATGTTTTAATTATAAAATACCAATCAATCCCCAAAAGAATCTTAAAAATTGATGAGTAAAATCCCCAAAAACAAGTATCAAAATTATTTATAAATTTTCACAATTATATAATAATAAATAACCATAGAATGAAACATAATTTATCTAAAATATGGGATGTAACTTAGGTTTGTTCTCTCCTTCAAAGCCTCAACTACCCTATGAATTAAAAAGTTCAATCATATAAACCTAATTTTTTGATAATTTTGTTTTATTAGAGTCCAATCTCAAACTCTATAACATATATATTAGAGAAGAAGATGAATTGGATGAAGGATTGAAGTTACACCCAATTACCTTCCATCATATATGACTTGTCTTTTGACTATGGTTTATCTTTTTGTTTGGGTTCATTGAAGGCTTCTCAGGAATAAAGATTTTCGATTGTGGAAAATAATGTAATTATTAGGGATGTATGTTTGTTATAATTATTGAGTTATTTTTATAAATGTTTAAATGGATTTAGAAGGTCATATGGAGATCTTTATGTTTTCATTTTATTGGTTTTCGACAAAAACATTGGATGAAAACTGCCTGCCATAAAAATTCATGTTGTGAATGGGTTACACAACATGAATATGTTGTTGGGTAGAATTCTAAAATTTAATGTATGGTTTGAATATTATACTGGACTATAAATGATTACAAGTCAACAAAATATCAAACATATTTAATTTAATCAAAGGTGATTCATTTTCATAGTATTTTTAATAGATGGGATTTCATTCCATGAAATAGATTTGGGATTTGAATGTATCACATCAAGAACATTTAATTTCACAAAATGCCTTATTGTTTTATCATTCAGTCTACAAGATTCCCTCTCAAACCCAAAGTTTATTTAGGGTTTTTTTGTGATCTCCCTCCTTATATATTTCTACAATCAATATTTTATTATTTTTGTGGTTTCACTATATATCCCTAGTATGTGGTATTTATACTTCGTTGTTTCCTTTTCTCATATCATATGGGTTTTCAATGTTCTTTTATAGTTTTCATAATAGATTTTTATTTTTTATATATTCATTTTTTGTTTCATGTCATTCCTAGTCTTTTGAATTCCATTCGATGGTTTTTTATCTCTATTGTCGATGTTAGTTGTGATTCCATTATTCCCGAGTTAAGTGGATCTTTAAAAGTGAAGTAAATAATTAAATTTCTATATCATCATGTTGATTCCTTTGGATTGTTCTATGAAATATATTTTCTTCAGTAACATTTTTCTAATTAAATTTATCATTATTTTAGAAAATTATTTCAAACAAACAAGGCACATTTAAAAATGCTAGTGCATCATGAAATAGAAATAGGTGAGCATATTGTGTGTGGAACAAGTAGGAATTAATTTTGTGATATCGACAAACTATGGTGAAACTTTAAATCTATTAGAACAAACATTGGATTAGTTTAGGAATATTATATACCCCTTAGGTATTCTGTTAGTCTATAATCCAAATGGTGTGAATTGTCTTCTAATCATAGTTTATTCCCTAATGGTTTAATTTCAGTATATTTTTTCACATGTTTATTTTAACTACTTTTCATAATACATAATATATTCCATTATTTCTTGAATATGTTATGAATTTCTGAACAATAATGAAATTTAATAAAAACTGTTTTATTTATTAAAAGTCATTATAAACTATATTTTATTTTAAAACTAGAACTCTTGAATTATTGATATTATAACATATGTAGATTATTTGTTGTATCATATAGGGATCTAAGATCACAACCAACATTTTCCTTTTGGTGGGTTTAAACATTGTATTGTCGGACTATGGGAAATGTAATTGAATAATGTATCATTGTAGGTTAGATTATCAATTGTTTCCTTACTAGAGGGATGGTTTGGAGGTGTTGGCTAGTAACATGGAGAAATATTAGACTTTTCTATATAGACATTTATGGATTAGCCTATTTGGATTTGGTTTTATATATCATGTTATATCTTTTTCATATAAATTGTACTCTGGATGAGTATCCTGTTTTAGTTATATTCAAATCATGCCAGCATTTTTTTATAACTCACTATGTGACATTCGGATCTAGTTGATGGATTAGATTACCTTGGATAGTTTGTAAAAACATAGTATAATAGGTATGCTCCACCAGAAGTGTGTTACCACTGCCTGATTTTGGTTCTGTTTCATGGATAGACAAGAGTTAGTACCATAATACTTTATTTAGTATGTGTGGTAAGGGTAAATGTAATATAACATTCACGACTAAACTTGAGTTATCAGAGGTTTTCAGAAAACCATTTCCTGGTTTGTGACTCATTTTTTGGGGTCACATGAATAAAATATATGGGATATTTATATAAAACAATATTTTTTATTCTAAAGATTCATTTTTATTATAATTGTTTGTGGATTTAAAGTATTATCATCTTAAACCTTTCATAGGAATACTCAAATTTTTCCTATTATTTATATATATCCTCAGGGTTGATTGGTTTCTGTCTTGTGATTGTATGAAAATAAATCCAAGAACAGATATTCCATGTCATGGAGAGAAATATGGTATACATGATCTGTAGTAAAATACTTTTGTGTTCCCTTATTTTCGGGAAGCTGAAATCATCACTATTTTGAATATAGTAAAAGTAGTTGTTGGGAACATGGAATGAGTAGTGGGTCACATATCAGAATTTTCAAAAAGGCATCGACCTACCTTCCATGGTGAAAAAATACCGCAAGAATCTAAACAATTACATGATTTTATTGAGATTATCTCTATCTTCTTGAAGAATCCTAAGGAATATTAGATGGTTTTTGAAACATATATGCATGAATGAATGAAAATGATATAGAGTGACTCAATGGTGAAAAATTAAATGCATAAGGATATTAGTTGGGCATCATCCAGGAAAATCACCAACCAATAGTTTTATCCTAATAAATTACATGGAATAAAGACCTTGGTGTTTTGTACCATTTATTAAGCTGATCATACCATTTTGGGTTATTCAACCCGTTTTTCTGAGATGGTTCACAAAACACTACATACTGTCAAAAATGATAACCTAAAGTCTAAGAGGTTTGTGTTGGGGTTGAGGGATGATATTCAATCGATGTTGATTCTCATGTGAATTATAACCATTGTGGAGGTAATTGATAAGGTATCTTTGGTAGAGGGTGGAATAGATGTAGAAAAGGTTTGTTGAGAGATTTAGTTGGTAATTTTATTAGCCAGGCTATATCTTCCATTAAAAAATGGATGAAAAACGTAACATAATATTATTTATGAATATTTTCAGTGCATTCTTATGCACATAAGTAGGTTATTTTATATTAGTTTGGGAATCCCATCATACCAATATTAATATTAAATAATATTCCAATACATGTCCTTATTGTGGAAAATCAATCCATCTGAAATGTTTTAGTGATAGGACATCCCATGGTGGTAAGGATGGATAAACATTCACTAATTCATCATTGGATCTTACCAACTCTTCCAAAGTGGGTTCATTATTTACTTAGGCTAAGGGGGTTGTTCATGTCACAATGAAGTTTAAGGGAGGAGCTAAAATAGAATGTCTTATTTTGGTGGAGTATGAACATGAGGGGTCTGATGCAGGGATAGCCACAATTATAGGTACATTGTTAAATTCATCATCAACGATGCTATATTTCATTGATATAGGTTATTCAAATTATTTTATATAATAAAGTTTATTTTACATTTTTGTATTGCATTCAGATCTTATTCCCTCCTTCTTGGATCATTCCATTCCTTTAGGAAAGATATCCAAATAAGTTTTCAAGTACCAAACATGTTGAGTGATGTTAGCATACCGTGAGGTGGAGTGTGGCTTCTCAGTTCTCAATTTTGAAATCATTGAAATCATTATTTTCATGTATTGGATGATAATTTTTATGGCCCATATACATTTTTATAAATATTTTGTTTATTTATTATTATTTTTATGGGGCCACTCATTATTTTATAGGGAGTAGGACTCTGGATAGAGAAGGGAGGGGCTTGATATTCCATATGATTGGTTGATCACATTCCAATTTTTTGAGATGTTTGTTGCTGTTAATGACCATTGTTGGAAAAATCAGTATCATATTTTAGTTTTTGTGTACCTTGATGAAATTATGAATGGTTTTTCTATTTTATCACCACTGAGATAGGTCAAGTATACTATAGGCATGCTCCCTAGAATGATAGAAATTTTTAATTCATCATAGAGTATAGCTCATGTTGAGTTGGTTTAATTGAATATCTATATTTTTATATAATGGATAATTTATTTGTTAATCCTTGTGTGTAACCATGGTTTTAACCTATTCTTTGTTAATAAGGAATAGGGATCTCCCAGTACCTAACTAAATGTACTATTTTATGATCCGGTGTGATTCAACACTTAGAAATAAATTTCCTTATAAATATTTAATCTTGCATCCAAAACTCACATTTTGAAATCTTACTATACATGAAATATTCCCTTAATGTTATATGAATGTAATAATAATATTCCATGTGATCCTTCAATGAAATGGATTAAATCAAAATATCATCACCAAAAACTAAAAAAATAGATTCAAAGAACCAATTAAATATATAGTATTCCAATTTGATAATCTTCATAGGACTTCTAGATAATATGAATGGAATAATAAAAATAATAAAAGTCCATTCAGCTCTCAAATGATGTATTAGGTATACCCTCTTCTCGGACACTCCAACAGTGATATCTTGAACTCATGTTGATCTTTGATAAAAAGTGATCCACTCTAAGCTAATCAAAGAGATAGTCAATCCTAGGAAAGGGATATATATTTTTGTTTTCGACCTTATTGAACTTATGATATTCACTAAAAAGTAAGGGTTTTAATTCTAATTAGAGGGACATGAACTATAAACAAAGATGATAGGTGATCAATTTCTAGACCATTTATTTTTATATTTATTATAGTCCTATAAATTGTAATGTGGTAGATTATTAACAATGAAATGAATTTTTTACAAAATAATGGAAGGAATCAGTTAATGAGTGTTTTTTGATGTGTTTTTTTACTAAGATATTATTGGGATTAATAATGATATTTGGTAGGAATGTATATCTTTGATGATGTAAGACTCGTCATTTGATGAGTGGGTTATTCATGAGTAGATGTTTTACCCAATGTGCAATTGATTATGCAAAATCAATTAGGGTGTGGAGACCCCTATCATGTGGGATCGGTCTCCGAGTAGATCTTTCTATTTCTGAAATTGGTTAGTTTCTGTTTTTTCCCTGAGACAGGAGGCAATTAATAGTGAAAACCACTATTTCAAGTTCACAAACATAGGTACTTCCAAGAAGTCTTATGATTTGAGACGTATGTGTTATTGGTTAGGGAAGATATGATAAATTGTGTAGTTTAAATCACGATGTCTTACATCCTATGTAATTATGTAATAACACAATAGATTTGATTTTTTTTGCAACCCACACCCATTCTAGTGTGAATGTGGGATGATATTTTCATGGATTTTGTCATTGGGTTACCCTAAAAACCTAATGTAATGATGAATTTTTGGATATCAATGATCAAATAATGAAATTTTTGGATTTCATACTTATCAAGGAGGAGATGAAGGTGGAATATCTTGGGGAATTATGTGATTGATTGAATATGAGACTATATGGGGTTCCCTATGAGGATATTTCAAACTTGAACCTGAATTTCACCTCCAGGTTTTGGAATGGATTCCAAAGGGGAATGGGTTTCTAGTTGAAATTTATCCCAACATATCCTTCAAAGATCTATGGACATATAAAGAGAGTTATTCGGGTTCATGCGGATATTCTCATGTCATTCATGCTTTATTTTGGTTGTTTTGGATAAATTATTTTCCTTTTCATGCATTTTCCTAAAATAATTGTAATCTTGAATCAATCAATATGGAACCCATTGATGATTTTTATGGGTATCCATGTAGATCTACCTTGATCTAGTAAGTGTTGGGGGAGTGTTCTATAGATGGGACAAGTCTTGTCCAGGAGATGACAGAGAGGGTGCAGTTGATCCGTAAGAGATTGATCACAAAACAAAGTCATCATAAATCTTATACGGACTATCTAAGGTACTCACAACAATTTTATGTTAGATATTAGTTAATTCATTGAGTATTTTCTCTCATGATACAATGTTGTTTGGGAATGTAATGTATTTTCACAATGAGGTTTATGGGCCCCATCGATATTGTTAGACAACTGGGAACAATGACCTATCACTAGGTATTAATGTCTCATTTGAAATCAATCGATTACATGTTTCATGTTTCGTAGTTGAGGAGGTACCGACCGGGTATCTCTCATGTGATTGAAAGGGAAGATATTGATCTTCATCCCAACATCAATGTGGTTGTGAAACCAGTTTTGATTCTAGATTACCAAGAGAATGTTTTTCAGAGTAAAATGATTCATTTGGTTCATGTACATTGGTTGAATGAATACGATATCCATGAGATGTAGGATTTTTTATTTTTAATATGGAGGTAGTGGCCTTCAATTTATTGGAGTCTAGGATATGGAGAACATTATGGGGATTAAAACCATTTGTGGAGGGGAAATTTAACAATTGTTTACCTCCCTTATGGTATTCTTTGTCTTTCATTTATGTATCACCTTTTTGGGTGCATTTTAGGATTCTCAATAATGGGGATACTTGTCATTGGAAAATGACCTAATGATTTGGGATGTTTGTTTTTGTGAATTAATGGATTAAAAATATAAATGTTTAAATTGATTTTATGTTTTCCGTTTTGAACCATATATTCTTATGTTTTTGTTCAGTGGTTTTCTATATGAAAACTTTGTCTAATACTACCAACATGAAAAATACACATCATGAATGGGTTACACAACATGAATATATTGTTCGGAAGAATCCCAGAATCATGGGAAGGGTTTGATAATTTTACAAATCATGAAATATTTTCCCATCATGAAAATGTCAACTGAGATTTTATTTAATCATCAGGGATTCCATTTTTTAATTATTTTTAATACGTGGTATTTCATGATGTGAAAGGGACACATAATGTGAATTCCTCTTGTCCAGCAGTTTTAAATGTGCTACATACCTAATTCTTTTATAATTTTGTGCTTAAGATTCCCTATCAACCCCTATAGTGATTAATGGTGATTTTTAGTTTATGATTCATTGCTGATTGGTGTTTTTGATTGCTCCTTTTCAGTTTCTTCTCTTGACATGTCATTCAATGGAATATTCGTGGTTTTTTTATCCCCATTCACTATGGGATAAATGGGTATTTGCGACGGGCTATTTGCGACAGGATCTCGTCGCAAATGGCCTTTTGCGACAGGGGCCCGTCGCAAATAGCCCGTTGCGGAAAACGCAGTCTCAAAAACAATTATTTGCGACGGGCCCGTCGCTGAAGCTATTATTTGCGATAGGGATACTTGTCGTCGCAAATAATACCCCATATATTTGTAAAAGCGTTTAAATAAAGGAATTTCGATGGGCCCCGTCGCAACAGTTATTTGCGACGGGCCCGTCGTAAATAGTAATTGCGACGGGGCCCGTCGCAATTGCTTTTTTTAAATAAAATAAAAACTATTATTAAATTATTTTAATGGATATAATAATAATACTATTTGCGACGGGCATAGTATCCCGTCGCAAATAGTATAAAAAAACTAAAAAAATTATTAATAAATTATTTTAATTAATAAAATAATAATCCAATTATAATTCAAAAATAAAAAATAATAAATTATTAATAAATTATTTTAATAAATATAATAATAGATTTATAATTAACAAATAAAAATAATAAATTATTAATAAATTATTTTAATTTATATAATAATAATAGAATTATAATTCAAAAATAAAAAATAATATAATATTAATAAATGATTTAATTAATATAATAATATTAGAATTATTATTCATAAATAAAAAAATATTAATAAGTTATTTTAATTAATTTCAAAATAATATAATTATTTTACATTCAAATTTTAAAATAATTCAAATATTTCAAAAAAATATAATTAAATTATAATATTATAAAATTTTAATATATATATATATATAATTTAATATTATAAAATATAAATAATATTATTATTCATATTAATATTGTTATTTCAAAATATAATATTATTAATATTTTATAATGAGACAGAAACTACGAATAGAAAAAAATTCATATTTTGGTTTAACAAACTTTATAACATAAAAACAAACTCTAATATGAAGGAGGGGGGGAGGGGGGAGGGGGGATCTACAGATACTGGTGGAGGAAACTCTATCCCTAAAGCCTGAGTGAGTCGGCACATGTACTCCATCTGCTCCTGGTGCTGTTGCTGCCACCGACTCATCTGCTTCTCATACACCTGCTGCTGGCGTCGACCCTCCTCCTCATGCTGCTACTGCTGCTGACACATTTGCTCATGCTCCTGTCGGAGACTCTCTATCAATGTAGTCTGAGATCGCAATTGATCCTCATACTGTGTAGTAGTAGAAGATGCACGAGCTCCTCTCGAGCTGGACGCCGACATCGCAGAACTACCATAATAATCTCCGGGAGTCAGTCGAGAGCTAATACCAACTACCCGGCCCTTCTCGAAGGCATACAGGGTGGCCTGCATCTAGGTCGGCTCATCAAACTGACGGCCAGTGGCCTGATCTGATGACTCAGCTTAACTCTCAGGCTGAGTCTGTGACGTTGCGGCCTCATATGACTCATGTAGTTGCAATTTAAAATTAAAATTGTGAATATATTATATGAATTTATTTTTTAAACTTGAAAACAAATAATACTGACCATGATGTGTTGATGACAATCACCTCTAAGCTCCCCAGTAGCATGATCACTATACATCCTCTGATATACGTCGTACTCCGTAATGTCTGGGTGCTCGACAGCCTATAAGAATAAAAAATAAACTGTTAATATTTATAGTTATGTAAAATATTTATAAATAATGTACGTACCAGATGCTGTCTATGAGTACTGAATGAACGACTCCCAACTCGATGAGTCACCTCATGTCTCCCCTGATTCTGCCTCCCCACCGATGATCTCCTCTGAAAGGCACCACTCAACCAGTGCGCACATAATCCATCCCATACATGGGATGAAATGTACTCTGGTCGGTGTGCTCTACATGACTCGTCAAAATCTGACACTCCTGCTTTCTTCATGGCAGCTTTTCTTAAATTGTCTAAAAATTGACGCAAGCGATCACGCATTTCCACCTCCCATGCCTTGTGGATGGTGTCACGCATGGTATCCTCGATCGGATACCATAAACCCTACAAATAAATCAAAATATCAAGTTAGAAATGAAATAATTTTCAAAAACAAATTATTTATTTACGTACATACCAACCAATGGCCGAACGTGGCCTGCTGCACATCAATGAGAATATGCTCCCATGTGGTCCACGGCTGAGAGAAATAGTTGCGCAAAATAGCGCTGCCCTGTCCGACTGCTATATGCGGAAAACTGTAAAAATAATAAACATTTATTATGTGAATAGATTAATGAAATCTTAGTCAAATCCATATATTATCACACATGTTATCACACCTCCGTGTGCGTGGACCAAACCCAAGACGTGGACGTCGCTCGGGGACGGGGTCAGGAATCATCAATCGTGCAAGACCGCGACCCTCCGCATACTCCCTGGAGCACCTGCAGGCTGAGGGTCATCTGCCAGCAACTCATCCGCATCGAAATGCAGGTCAGCATCCGCCAACTCATGAAATGTCTCGTCGTCCATCTGAAACAAAAAATGTTAATGTTGTTAGAAAATAATTGATAATTACTATTATATATATATTGTGATTTTATATAACTACCATGGAATTATATCAGTGTTCATCTTCATCATCATCTTAATATATTTCAATGTCATCTTAATATTCCTCCTCAACATCATTGATATCCATTTGAGTTCCAGTTGCTTCATCTCTTACCATTTCAAATTCATATGTGACATCATTAACATCATCGTCATCACTGACTCTTAAATGTGGGGTGTCGTCATCGATACTCATGTCTCTTTGTAAAAAAAGATTGATTTTGATGATTCTCTTGAAAAACTTAAATTCTTTGCACATCAGTGAAAGCAGATTCACTTTGACTAAACTGATTGTCTCAAATTTTGATTTTTATTATAATCCAACAATCAGTCAAGTCTCTTGATGTAGCGAAGTACATTGCGTAATAAACTTGATTTGCCTGTTGAGCCAAAAAGAATGGTTCATTTACTGCGAGAACACATTTACATTTAATATCGATGATTCCATGAGTCGGATGAACACGCACGGCTCTCTCTGTATCCAACCACTGATATTTGAACATGGTTAGGTAATGTTGTCCAAGATAACAGAGTTCAATGATTTCATCAAGTATGCCATAAAAGTCAACTTCATTTTCTCGATGATGAGATCCTCTCAAGCTAACTCCACTGTTCATTGTTTTTTTCGATTCCCCATATGCATGTGTGTGAAATCGAAATCCATTCACCACATATGCATTATAAGTTTTAACAAATTTGGAAGGTGGGTTACTCAATATACACAGCCTTTTGTCAATTTTATCAGCATGTTGAGACACCTGAAAAGTTGTGAAATAATTTTCAATATAGTAAACTATACATTGAATGAGTTTCTAAAAGATAAATAATTTCTGTTACCAGTTTTTTAAACCACTGAGAGAAATTTTTCAGTCGGCGTTCTTCGAGAGCAACTGCTGTAATTTGTGGAATTTGTTTCTTGATATGATTATCATACAACCTACAAAAACCAAAGTTATTTACATTAACATAAATGATATAATAAGTGATATAAACACTTACAGTAAAACTGATGTCATCTCTTCACAGTTGAGCAGAACATACGTATGAGCTCTGTGATGTTCATCATCCAAAATCCAATGTTCATAAACTCCACCAAAACCAAGCTCTGGCTGGTTGAAAACAGATAATTGATTGTCGATTTCATCAATATTCCTCCCGTTCCATGCCATTTGGTTGTGTTTTTAAGGATACTCAGATTCAAATTAATGGGAGCAGAAAAAAGATATTTCCTCTTGCAAATAAGCTTCTGCAATAGATCCTTTAACATATGCTTTGTTACATACTTTTCTTTTCAATTTTTGCATGCATCTTTCAAATGGGTACATCCATCGAAACTGTACTTGACCACCACATTTGGCTTCATATGGAAAATGTAACATCAAATGTTCCATTGAGTCTATGAAAGACGGAAGAAATATTTTTTCCAGTTTACATATAATTACAACAACTTCTTCTTCAAGTTTGCATAGAGCATCATAATCTGCTGTAGACGCACAAATTTCCTAAAAAAAATGAGACATGTATGTTATGGAATCCCAAATCACAGAATTCAACAGACCTCTTAATCCAATGGATAGAAGTCTTTCCATTATAACATATCAATCATGAATTTTTAATCCAGTAATATGATCATTCTTTATACATCTACCCAAATTGGAAGCACAGTCATCTGGAAGTCTCAAATCGGCAATCCACAGACAAAATAAAAAACGGTTTTCTTTAGACAGTGTATAAGATACTTTTGGTTTCAGTAACCTTTCTGTTCTGACATTCTCAAACAGTTCCAGTTCTGGACGCCTGCAAATTTGGGCAAGATCTAAACGTGCATTTACATTTTCTTTTCTCTTTCCTGGCGTATCCAAAACTGTATGAAAAAAATTATCAAAATAGTTCTTCTCAATGTGAATGACATCTAACATGTGTCGGACCAACAAATCTGACCAATATAGAAAATCCCAAAATATTCTACCTTTAATCCAATAGTGTTCTTTCCCAAAACCAGAAATTTTCTGTTGGTTTATTGTGGGACCAAAAGTGATGGGAGGTAATGAAAATACAACGGATTTTAACTCCGAACCTGATAGCATTTTGGAGGTCCATCCCTTTCAACTATTCCTTTTCTGAAATTAGATTTGTTTCTTCGAAATGGATGTTCGGCTGGAAGAAATCTACGATGACAGTCAAAATAACAAGGTTTCTTTCCAAGAATGAGCATAAATGCTTTGTTCTCTCCCATACAGTAAGGACATGATTTTTGACCATGTGTACTCCAGCCAGAGAACATCCCATAAGCCGGGAAGTCACTAATTGTCCACATCAATGCTGCTCTCAGTATGAAATTATGTTTCATTGCAACATCATATGTATTAACACTAGTACTCCACAATAAAATTAATTTATCAATCAATGGTTTCAAATAAACATCAATAATTTTCTTCGGATGTCCTGGAATTAGTAAAGTCAAAAAGATATATGGCTCCTTCGTCAACATCCATGGAGGTAAATTGTACGGAGGTAAAAAAACAGGCCAACATGAATATTGACTACCATAAGATCCGAATGGACAGAAACCATCAGTGGAAAGGACCAGTCGAACATTTCTAGCTTCTAAAGCAAAGGATGGATTCACTCTATCAAAATGTTTCCATGAATCACCATCGGCTGGATGATTAAATCTTTTATCGGTTGAAATATTCTCTTTATTCCATGACATCATTGTCGCTGTATTATTAGACATGAATAAACACTGAAGTCTTGATGTAAGCGGAAAATATCTCAACCGTTTTACAAGAATAAAACCAGACTTCTCATGTTGTCCTTCTTTATATCTCAGTTGCCCACATGTGGGACAACTATCCAACGACTCATTTTCCACAGAATACAAAATGCAGTCATTTGAGCATGCATGAATCTTCTGACAAGTAAGTCCCAAATTTTGAACCAGCCTCTCACTCTCATAGTAATTTACAGGCAAAACATTTCCTTCAGGTAACAGTGTTTTAAGCAAAGAAAATATCTGTCCAAAACAGGTGTTTGACATTCCGTTATCTGATTCGATAGTCATAAATTTTGCAACTGCTTCTAATTTGCTCATCTTGCAGCCAGGATATAATGCATCCTCAGCAGACCTCAACAACTCATAAAATTCAGACGGTGCCAACTCAGGATTTGAAGTTATATCAGCCGGAGTTTTTGTATATTGAACATATGAACCTGCAACATCATGTACTAAATCTTGAAACTGGGATGGATCCGAAATCAAGTTGGTATCAGCTTCTCTAGAACTGCGTTCACCGTGTTGATACCAAAAAACATAATCTGGTTGAAAACCAAAACGCAAGAGATGTCCCCCCTCTTTGTCAAATGTGTCAAGCGTTCTCAATGCAAATTTTCTACAAGGGCATTTTATTTCTCCTTCTAAAACAAATTCTGGATTTGATGCCACAAATGATAAAAAAAGTCTCCACACCCTCTACATATACTGGATTTAAACCAGTACCGTTTTGATTTCTACGTTGATTTATCTATATGCGGTCACCTAATAATGATTGTTGACGACCTCGTTGTTCTATATTTTTCTATAAAATATAAAAGCATTATTGGTTTTGAATAATTTGTTAGAAAAAACACTCAAGTAAGGATAATTATAGAGTTTACATCATACACGACTGATGCAAACTTTTTATTGAGATAGACCTAAAAATTGACCCTTTAAGAATTGAATATGTTGAGAATAAAGCAAAACCTGTTACAAATATTGATAATTTTAATATTATATAAATTTTTTATTATTATCATAGTACTAATATTATAAATAATTATTCCAAATTATTGGTAGTTATTCCTAATTATTGATAATTATTCCTAATTATTGGTAATTATCGTTAATTATTGGTAATTATTGGTAATTATTACTAATTATTGGTAATTATTACTAATTATTGGTAATTATTACTAATTATTACTAATTATTACTAATTATTGGTAATTATTACTAATTATTGGTAATTATTACTAATTATTACTAATTATTGGTAATTATTCCTAATTATTGGTAATTATTCCTAATTATTGGTAATTATTCCTAATTATTGGTAATTATTGGTAATTATTACTAAATATTACTAATTATTGGTAATTATTCCTAATTATTACTAATTATTACTAATTATCGGTAATTATTGGTAATTTTTAGTAATTATTCCAAATTATTGGTAATTATTACTAATTAACTGTAATTATTGGTAATTATTGGTAATTATTACTAATTATTGGTAATTATTACTAATTATTGGTAATTATTGGTAATTATTCCTAATTATTTGTAATTATTCCTAATTATTGGTAATTATTCCTAATTATTGGTAATTATCGGTAATTATTGGTAATTATTGGTAATTATTGTTAATTATTGGTAATTATTACTAATTATTGGTAATTATTTCTAATTATTGGTAATTATTACTAATTATAGGTAATTATTATTAGTTATTGGTAATTATTCCTAATTATTGGTAATTATTTCTAATTATCGGTAATTATTACTAATTATTGGTAATTATTGGTAATTATTGGTAATTATTACAAATTATTGGTAATTATTACTAATTATTGGTAATTATTGGTAATTATTCCTAATTATTGGTAATTATTCCTAATTATAGGTATTTATCGGTAATTATTGTTAATTATTGGTAATTATTTGTAATCATTACTAATTATTACTAATTATTGGTAATTATTCTTAATTATTGGTAATTATTACTAATTATCGGTAATTATTGGTAATTATTGGTAATAATTGGCAATTATTGGTAATTATTGGTAATTATTACTAATTATTGGTAATTATTGCTAATTATTGCTAATTAATGGTAATTATCGGTAATTATTGGTAATTATCGGTAATTATTGGTAATTATTACTAATTATTACTAATTATTTTTAATTATTTCTAATTATTGGTAATTATTACTAATTATTGGTAATTATTACTAATTATTACTAATTATTGGTAATTATTCCTAATTATTGGTAATTATTACTAATTAATGGTAATTATTCCTAATTATTGGTAATTATTACTAATTATTGGTAATTATTACTAATTATTGGTAATTATTACTAATTATTAATAATTATTACTAATTATTACTAATTATTGGTAATTATTACAAATTATTATTAATTATTACGAATTATTGGTAATTATTACTAATTATTATTAATTATTACTAATTATTACTAATTATTGGTAATTATTACTAATTATTACTAATTATTGGTAATTATTCCTAATTATTACTAATTATTACTAATTATTGGTAATTATTCCTAATTATTGGTAATTATTCCGAATTATTGGTAATTATTCCTAATTATTGGTAATTATCGGTAATTATTGATAATTATTGGTAATTATTGATAATTATTACTAATTATTGGTAATTATTACTAATTATTGGTAATTATTACAAATTATTCCTAATTATTACTAATTATTACTAATTATTACTAATTATTACTAATTATCGGTAATTATTCCTAATTATTACTAATTATTGGTAATTATTACTAATTGTTGGAAATTATTACTAATTATTTGTAATTATTACTAATTATTACTAATTATTCCTAATTATTGTTAATTATTGGTAATTATTCATATAATTAGCAATAATTAGGAATAATTACCAATAATTAAGAATAATAACATTATTAGTATATTTTATTATTAATATTAAAATAATATAATTTTCTATATTATATACAATTCTCCTTTCATCTGTGTGTTTTCTGTCTCCACATACAAATATTTCATGTGGAGACAGAAAACACACAGATGAAAGGAAAATTGTATATAATATAAAAAATTTTATTATTTTAATATTAATAATAAAATATACTAATAATGTAATAATGTAATTATTCCTAATTATTGGTATTTATTACTAATTATTTGCATTTATTCTTAATTATTGAAAATTATTACTAATTATTCCTAATTACCATTAATTATGAAAAATACTAATAATTTAAATTTATTAAGTAACAAAACAATGTAAACATAATTAAATTACAACTAATTAAGAATAATTGAAACTAATAAAAAATTTAAAATAAATATTAAATTAAAATGAACATAAATACCTTTAAAATTGATCTGAGGATGATCTTTGATCGTTCTTGAAAACATCAATATCAACTCCGGAGAAAAAAATTAAACTCGAGAAACGCTGAACTCTAGAAAAAGAATTTTGAGAGATGGAGAAGATGGGGTTTCAGAATGAATTGAAAAAAACGGATGGGGGTATTTATAGGTTAGATTATTTGTGACGGGTCCATTTGCGACGGGATACCCGTCGCAAATTATATTATTTGTGACGGTAATCGTCGCAAATACCTTAGCCGTTATTTATTACGGTCAACGGTTAAATAGTTATTTGCGACAGGTCCCGTCGCAAATAATAACTTGCCGACATAGTATTTGCGACTAGGGTATATTCCCGTCGCAAATACCTTTTACCGCCGCCGGTTATTTGCGACGGGGGTATATTCCCGTCGCAAATAGCTTTTACCGCCGCTGGTTATTTGTGATGGGGTAAGCTAACCCGTCGCAAATAAGTAGTTATTTGCGACGGGGGAATTTGCCTGTCGCAAATAATTTTCTAACGGGACTATTTGCGACGGGAATAAATCCCGTCGCAAATAACCCGTCTTAAATAGCCATTTTTCCCGTAGTGATTGTTATAGGAATTCAGGTTTCCATCCGTCCAAATGGTAGATGGATCAATGAAACTGTTGTTAATACACGAATTTATATATTTTATTATTGATTCCTTTTAATTATTCATTGGAAAGGAATTTTTTTTTAAAAATGTTTTTAATTAAATTTCATCACGGTTTAAGATATTTTTTTGAACAAACACAGAACACTGAAAAACCATTGGTGCATCGTTAAATATTCATAGATTACCCTTGTTTATGTCAAACCACTGGGGGTTAATTTTGTGTTATTGATAAATGATGGAATGAATATATGTATATTAGAGAAAATTTTTACCTACTTTAGGATTATTTAATTTCAAGCACATATTTCTATATGCTAGAGCCTAATGGGTGTGATTTGAGTTTAATACCAGGTTTATCACATTATGTTTTTTTTTCAATGATATTTTTTCACATGTTAAATTTACTTATTTTTAATTTTTTACATAATATATTCATTTATTATTTGAATATTTTATACATTTATGGAAAAGAATGGAAATTTTTTCAAATCTTATTATTTATAAAAAAATATTTATAAATAAGATTTATTTAATGCTAGAATAGTGTATTATTTATTTTAAAACATATCTAAATTCATGGTTGGTATCTTAATCGGATCTGTGCTCACATCTTACCTTTTACATTGTTTTTTTATACATTTTAACAATGTACTCTGAGATTGGGAAGGGAATCATGTTTATTATCAGTTTATCTTCTGGTTTGATTCCATTATAGCGAGGCTGTTGTATTTTTTTGGTTATATTCAAGACATTGTTTTTTTCATTGTTAATATGAATTATTTCACATCCATATAAATTAGATGGCCAAGATATCCTATATTGATTCATTACAATGTAAGATATTAGATTAATCAACCATAATCCATCATGAAGAAGACCAAAAGCCTACTGGTGTGGAAGGGTTGGATTCCCCTAATATGTAGATGGCTGAAATAGGTGAATGGGGATTACATTTTTAATTATTTAAAAAAACTAAATGATTAAATAAAGTATTTAAACAAATATTTTACCTATTAATGTTATGATTTTATTATATGTGTCACAATGTAATGGCCCTTCTCAAGGAAACATGAAGGAACACCCAAAAAATATTTCATCACGAATATATGATTCATTAGAAATACAAAATCTTGAGTCACAACAAATAATTTTATCCACCGACTATTGTTTAAGCATATTCTTCACAGTGTAACCCACCCATATGATGTGAAATCCCCCCCAATTCAAGAATTTAATGTTATGATGTTATTATGTCATGCTACAACACCACATGCTGCAATTAGATCTCCTACATTTGTCAAAAAAATAATTTTATATGGGTTTGATATCTTATAATGATGTATTTCATCAAAAAATATTACAATAATATTCTCATATCCATTTTCACTTCATGGACTATAAAACACATGATTTCATGGATTTATTTATTAATTTCAACACATATTTTTATTAGATATTTTTTGAGATGTAACTTCAAGTATTGTAGAAAATGATCAATGAACCACTTTTAAACGAGGGGGTGTGGAATAACCCAAAAATAAACCCTAACAACATACTCCCCAATTATATATATACTAGGTATTATAAACACATTGGTTAAAAAATATAATTCAAACATGACATATCCCATAATAACACTAGGTAATTCTTCCCTCATTGATAGAGGATAACAATCAATAAGATATACAATTCGTAATTTGTACTTATGATTAAATTAAAAACATTATTTATGAAGGATTCATTAGTTAATGATTCAATCATTTACTATAATGTATATATTTATTCCATATTTAAACTATATTTTTTAATATGTACTAGTCCAATAGTAACTACATATTTAATGTTGAAATCTCCCACAAATATGTGAAATAAAAAATAATATAACTAGTTACATAAACCCTTTAACATGTTAATTTACAAATATCTAAAATAATAAATCCATGTCCAGAACTAGACATGTTATTAAATTTAAAATATTTATTTTAAAAAATTTATTATAATCATTTTCGAAATTCATGTATTTTTATTTTTTTCCTAAAAACCATTCATTAATTTAAAATATAGGCGTATTTTATTCTCACAGGAATTAATCAAATTTTCTAAAATAATGCTGATAATTTTATTTTTTACATGTACTCAAACACTTTTATTTAAAATATCATTAAAAATATATTTTTTATTTTATACATTTATGAGATTTAGTTTTTTCTATAAAATGATCTTATATGAGACCAATAACATGGGTAATTATTTATAATACAAAACATATTCTCCTGATTTAATGATACTCTTAGTTTAATGTAAAAATGATTCTACCCCAACTTAATATTAAGTATGAAACATATTTATCAATATATATGTTTATCATATCCAGTTTTTGATTCATTAATATATGTTTTTTTGATTTTTGATAAGTTCTTTGAATGAGGATCATTAATTTATTTAGTAATTTTATATTTTCATTGTATGAAAACCGGAATGGGGATTTCAATATATTGTTTTATTAAAAAAAATTATATTGTGTTTATTGATAATTAACATTGGAAATTTTAAAAAAATAATCATGAATTAGTTACAAATCAATGTTCTAGAGGGTAGAGACATTTAGGGGAAGTTTGGTTATTTATGGAAACTATAGTATTAGAGAAGATTAACATAGGTGTTTCACTCTCCCTATATGAATTTAATTAAATAAATGGTGATATATAAGAGTATATTTTTGTTTTAGGATATATATACGAATTTATTTACTAAAATGAGATATATAAGATTAGTCCTTATGATCATTAACATTAAAATTGGGGTTCAACTATTCAGATCAGAGTAATATTCTAGGTATATATGAATAACATATACTTGCGACATAGTTTTTGGATATGATAAGAAACTAGATAGTTTAATTTATATTATAAATATAATATGCTAGATGAACATAGATTCTCATCAGTCTATGTAAGAGTAATATAAACTCATATAAATATATCCATGATATTTCATAAGATAAAATAGTTTGTTTTTAAATTTTCATTTTAAAATTTCTATATGAATTCTGTCACATAATGAATATATTAGAGGAACAAGACATGAATTATATAATGATATTTTAGGATATATAATATAGGAATTCATTGGTTAATTTAATAGATCATGACCCATGATTCTGGAAGAATAAATAAAAGGATTTTCCCCATATTTTTATAGTTTCACTGTGTAATTTTCATGATGAAATTAAAACTAAAAATTATATATGATTAAATTATCATATTATTTATAAATATATGGTTATATTTTTAAAAATTATGGAGATTAAATTTCTATATATATAAAAGTAGTTTTTTGACATGTTGAAGATACAAAATCCAATTCAAATAGTTCTATTGTAAGAAAAAATAAAAAAGACATGTTAGTAAATAAAATTATTCTCTATAAAAAAGCAAAGAGTTTTATATATAAACTATTTAATGAAAATGTAATATTTTTAAAAGTTTTTATATTTAAATAATTCTCAAAATTATTCGAGTATATAAGGTTGATTCACTTTTCTACACCCATCTTGATGAAATTTTAATTTTTATCATGGAAGGTCATATTTTTATGAGGTGGAGCAGATCATTTTTTTTCATGGTTGATATTAATTCTATAATTTTTGACTGTCTTGAATATGAAGGGTCATGGTGAATCCTATTAACTATAATTATTATTAGTTCTCTTAATTTTTTCTACTACACAAACACGTCAATAAATTTATTTTCTTTGGATTAGAATATTGGAGGTGAATGATGTAAAATTTTTCCACATATTAAATACATTATGAATATATTTTTTTCTACGAGATAAAATAGTATTATTAAAAATTATTGAACAATATAATTTGAATGGTTATATAAAAATTTAAATAGAATTATTAACCACCAATGTTTCAAGAAAATTTCATTACGGTTATAAATAACTAGAACAATAGTAGAAGGATTAAATTGGTTGTATGATCTCTTTTTTAATACATGTAAGTAGTAATTAATCACAAATGGAATTTGGGATTTTTAGAAACCAACCATTATATATTGAAGGCAATTATGTAACAAAACTCTTAATCATTGCAAAAAGATGTATTTATTGATATCATATATTTAATAAAAATATTTATTATAAGTATATTGTTATCATAATGTGATTATATGTAATTATATGTTGATTCTAAGGGAATAAATGTGTTAGGGGGATTTTTTTTTCAAAAAATTCAAATAAATGTGACATCGTGCAAATACTTAAAACCCATGATGGATAAGTATACATACATATATCAACATGAATCGAAGGTATATGAAGCCAAATTCTATGTTTTATGGAACTCGTATGTGTACTAAAGGATTCGCCTAAATGAATCTCTTGATGTATTATTTAATTAGATGAATCTATTTATCGAGTATGTGTAAGGAAAATATGAAACCACTATAGGTATCATAATTTTAATGATATTTCAGAGGTGATTTTAACCTTTTTTGAATCAAAATGATTGGTTTTAAAGGAAAATAATCCTAATTTTCTTTTAGTGGATAGTCTACATAGAAAACTTATTTCAATGTACAAGATAACAAAAGATATTAATCGACAAATTAAATAAAAATTCAAAATAAATATATTTTATAAAATGAATAATCATTCCATAAAGGATAATCCAAAATATATTAATTTTGAAAATTTTATTTCATTTTTTTCCACAAATTTGTGAAGTGAAACTGGAAAGTTCATGGATAAATATCCCAAACCTAATTTACCATATAGAAAAGTTGGAAAACACAATTTGTAATTGATAAATAATTTTTTATTGTGGGAATAAAATGATTTACGTGTGAAAATAAAAATTATGGATATGAAAGATAAGAAGAGTTGAATTATTAAAATTATGTTTTTTATTAATATTTGTTCAGAAGAGGATGTTTTCTAAAATTAAATCAAAGTGTATGATATTTTGGACTGTAAATACCTGAATTTTGAAGTTAGAGTGGATCTTAGTTATTAAACACAAGTTGATGATCTATGAGATGATTATTATGAGTATGTTTATAGGAAATTTTACAAAATATTTCAGTTAGAGGATGTAATTAATGAATTAAATGTATCAATTTTTTGAAATTATGAGTTTTTAATTCTAACAAGTATATAATGAAAACAGAAGTAGATAAATACCAATTATATACTATTATTAGAAAAAATTAACATAAAAAACATGGATATGGTTGTTTATTGTATGAACATAATTGAATAACATTCCAATATGATTAATATATTAACAACCAAATGGAATGTTATGGTAAAATATATTTTGGATCTCTAGAGTGTAATCCTGGGTTTATAACAAAAGGATGAAGATTAAGAGAGGATCTTAACTCTAGGTATGACATCTTGAAATTCTGTTATATTTCCAATAAAGATAGTAACGTAATATTATTGTGATCAAATAGAGATTTATATACATTGACTTCACAAAAAAGGATTTTTAAACTGGGAAAACTTGTGTAATTTATTATTAATTTCAAAATGGATTCATAATTAATGTGATGCCACATACTCGATGTACATAAATTAAAAGTATTTTGTTTTCACTAAAACACCTATTAATTTTAATTTTCTTGAATTAAAATAAATTAAAATTTAAAAATCATATAGTATTATTGTTGTAATATGATAGGGAATACTAAATATGTGTGTAAAATATCTATGAGGTACTTCTAGGCACATGATCAAGGACATAATTTGAGAAACAATTCATATACAATGTATATTTTCAATATTTATACCTTTTTTGAATTATGTAAACAAAAATACATGATTTATAGATTTATAATGTAAATTAAGACTCAGAATGGATATAACTTGTATCTATAGGTTTTATCACATAGGAAACAAATGAAAACACTATATGAAATTATATAAGATGAAGTTTATACATCTTATTATAAGGATAAAATTATATTATAACCACCAAAAGAAGTGATATGGTGAATTTATAATAACTAAAAAAGTAATAGAAATTATTTTTATTAAAAATAAATATATAGATATAGAATATGGTTTTTGGATAACTAGTGTACTCTATATTTTACAGTAAAAATATATCTTGATCCAGAAATCAAGTATGTAAAAGAATGTGTTTTATGATATTGAACTTATGATGTAATAAATAACACTAGATCATAAATATATTAAATAAGATTAAAATGTATGAGGCACAAAAATTTCATGGTGTTGGTAGGTAATTTCAACAACATCAAAAGTTTTAGCAAATTGTGAGACTCAGCGTCTATAAATAATTTTAAAAAGAAGACTTCTTTTATTAAAATAATATATGGTGAATTTTTTGTTCTTTTGAATTTTATGAGGGATATAATATTCCACATTAGTGTATTATATCATATCAACTTATTAAAAAAGGAAGGAAAAAATGGAACAAAATGATGAGCCACAAGATCTAATAATAAATATTGAAATTATTATACATTAATGATGCCCATGATATCCCTAGACTTTCATGTAATTTTACACACACTTTATATTTTTCTATAATTTGAGTTATATTCTTGGATAATTACATGTTTGTGTAAAAAAAGTAAAAAATGCATCTCGAGTTCGTTAATGTTGATGTTCATGTCCTGATAATGCAAAAACCCACTTACTGAATGATGAATTATGTCTTATTCAATGATTTCTACAATTTAATGGCCTAGTTAATGGTTATTAATCATAAATATAAAGTGATAAATTCGATTAACAAATTATATATTTTTTAAAAAATATATTTTTCTGAAAAAAAATTGCATCCCATACCAAATATGACATGGATTTCATAAATAAGAAAGTAGAAGATTGTCTCGAGAAGCATGGGATAAGACATTCGGTGTCAGCAATAATTAATAATCTTAAAACTATATATTATATATGATGATGTATATTTTTACCAATATAAAAAAATATTTTATCATTTTAAATGTCTTAATATAGTGTTATTAGATATATTTAGTTTGGAAATTGGTTAACAACATTAATATGGATTTTTTTCCAGAGTGGGATTGACTCTATATAATATGTGTTATGGAATAAATAATAAATTAAACTAATTAGGAAGACATAAATAAAAATTATTCATTATAAAAAATGGGAAAACATACTAGATATGTTATTCTCTTTGTGATAAATATATTCTTTATGGATACACATCCAATAGTAAGGGCTATAAGTTCTTTAATGAGGATTGGAACATAGATTATATCATTGATGTCATTGTTTTGGAAAATTATTATATTTTATGAAAAAATAATGAGTAAATTGTTGAAGTATGTTATAATTATTTAAGAATATTTAGAGGATGAAATAGGTGTAGTGATAATTTAGAAGGAATCACTATTGATAAGAATGATAAAATAGGTTCTTTAGAAATTAAGTGGTTGAGAATTAAAGATAAAATTAATGTAAATAATATTATTGGTAGAGTTATATCTCCAGTAAAACATTAATGATTATAAAGATTATACTCATATCTATGGTGGAGACTACATATTTTGATAAGGTTATTAAATATTAGAATTTTGTTTAAGGTGTTTCATGGAGTTCCTGACCAAACAATGGAAAAACACTCATGGATATTGTTTAAAATTAAAAATTAAAGAATATTATTAGAGTGAATTGACATTTTAAAACCATGAAAATGATGATAAGAAAATATTTCTAAAAAAACATGACATTTCTATACCTAATTTAACCAAATTAATGGAATAGATGTGCATGAGATGTTTTTTCTTGAATATATGATGTAATGATTCAATAATTTATTGATAGAGTTTTTCTAAAAAAGATCAAATATATATCCATAGACATTATATCTGCCTTATATAATCCATTTATTAAAATAAATATGTAAATTAAGTAACATGATGGTTTTATTGTTCATGATTATGACTCTAATTGTTCAATGTTGATGAATATATTCTATATGCTATGATAAGAACAAAGATCATGGTATTTAAGACCTAAATAGTTCCTTGGAATTGTTAATTTTTAGTGAGGGGGATTTGATCATAACATCCCTAAATAAAACTAGATAGATCATGTTACTATAGTTTTTATTTATGTCAATGAAAATAGATTTTTAGGATCATATGAATCACAATGAATGATGTTTACAAAATTCATGATTTGGGAGTTGGAAATGTCAATGATTCTTTTTCCATGCTTTGTAAGTGATAAATGGATGTAATCAAAAATTTATTTCTAAAAGAAAATATGGAAAAGGAATGCTCAAATGGTTTTTAGTAGATGGTTATAAGGAAGTGAAAACACTAGTTGCTACCAAAATTATGTTTTCAATGGTTACGAATGGAATAGTGGCCAATACCATATAGTACTAGAAAATAAATGGCAACTCTTACTATTATTCAAAATGAAAAGAGAAGGATTTTATTTTAAATATGTTAAGACGAATTTGTGATGAAATCCCATGTAATAACACTTTCACAAGGTATTATCTTATGTTATGTGAATGGTGGAATATAGGAAGTTTTATAATGAAAACCCAAATCAAAAATTGTTTAATAATATGAATACAGATAATGGTAGATTATCTTGTTAGAGTAATTATGAATAAAGAATATTATCTTATCGTGGTAATATATAAATTTCATGTCTATTAAATAGAATGATATGATTTTATTGGGATGTAAAGAATCTGAAAACACTACAAAAACTCAATCTTGTACACAAATCATATTGATGAAAAAATTAAATATAGACATTGGAGGTTATTTCAGGTTACATATTCCTTTTATGTTTGAAAAATATAATAATATTAACAATTTCAAATATCATGTTATTTATTCAATGAAAAAGACTATTTTTATAAAATGTCACATTAAGAAGGATATTGTTAATCATCATGTAGTGAATATTGAGTATATGACTATAGAAAGATTGACATAAAATATCCCAAATAATGAACCAATTGAGGAACTATTAGAGAATTACTTTTTGGAACTTGGAATATAACGTTTCTATTAAATATAATAGTTTGGGGAATGAACCCATAATCCATAAGTTTATTATCGATCAACCATTATATAAGACATGTGTATCCAAAAAATATTTTTCATTGAAAGGTATTATCTCTCAAGGGAAGTAATATTTTGTGTTTATAATTCACTATTATGATCATTTAGTTAATTCCTCTTTGGTTTTCTTGAAAATGTATTTTTAATTTCCCAAAATCATGATGATATTTCTCCAATAATGATAATGTAATTGTTCCCTCTATATTTTTTAGTAATGGGGGAGGAATGTCATCATTATCATAGAGGATAATTGTTTTCATTAAGAGTGAAATAGGAGCGAGAATAGAAATTCGATCTAGGGGGAGGTCATTCAAGAATAATCATAATGAATTATCTAGATAATATATCATGTGGTTCCAAGTGGGTTGTTTGTGTTATAATAAATAGTAGAGACCTTGAGGAAGAAGATTGTAACAACTAGGCCATGATGATATCCCATGCACCCAATGTTTTTAATATGATCCATGGTTTCAATCCTTCCAATATCCACCAATTTCCACACAAATAAGTAATGCCCCTCCCCCACCCCAGGTCCTTTTTTTATGAGATAACAGATCTATAGACTATTGATTATCTCTACAACACAGAACATATTATTTTATTGTGTTTTCTCCCCCACTCTCACACACACAATGAAACCTCCTAAAAGGACACCAATTCTGACACTAATCCAATCCATGAACGCTTAACTATGGAGTTCTAATCAGGTACCTTCCCAAAAGGATAGTTCACCCTATTTATATAGGAAGATACATTTTTTCTTTTATGTTTCAAATTTCATGGGGAGTAACACCATCCACTCCATTAACTCAAATTGTCCTCATTGTGAAACCCACAAATCAAACATAGGTCATTCAATTTAACATTCATGTGGTTATTGGATACAATATTATAGGGAACTATCATTATATTAAATTATTCTTATCGTAATTCTTTATTAAAATATTACATAAATTACATCGAAGGACCAATTGAGTTTTAGAGTCTATGAAAATATATACATAATACATGAACAACAAAATCAAATCATATAAACGAATATTATTTAATCGTATTGATATAATCCATAATTATTTAAGCCTATTTCACCTCATTGTAAGTGATTAGTATATAACATACATCAATATAAAATAGTCTGAATAATTCCTGGTAAGGTATAATAAATGAAATGGAACTTGAGTAATCATCATGGATAAAAACACCAGGCATAAAATTACCCCATAATCATCTGTACGTGATACGTAACTTGGGAAATGTTTCACTATCATAATAATGATACATTAATAAGAACATCACCAAATTTCGTCACCACGGTTTCATAAAACATATTTCCAATTTTATTTACAATAGTATCATAAACATTTTATTTATAAAGATTAATTCATAACCAATTGGATTACAATACTATCAAGGAACACCATTAATATATTGTAATTCATGTGTTCCACATCAATCATAAAAAATATTTTCATAAATATCTCATAAATAATAAATAATGGGCTTAATATAAAATTATTGAGTACATAGTTGTTTATAGACATGATATTTTAATAATTTCTCAGGAAATGGAAATTTTCTTTCCATATATGTAAATACCCAAAAAGAAACTATATTTACCATATATATATATACATTAATAAAATTGGTTCGTGAATTTATATCATAAAAACATATGAATGGGAAATCATTGGATTATTTCATCATCATATTGTGAAATAAAAGTGGTTTATATAATGAGATTAATGAGGATAAATGGAAGATTCTAATGGATATACTAACATTATTATAGTAAAGAAATGATTAAAATTTAATGAAAATATAATAATATTAAAATTATAGGACTAACTACACTTGAAGTACTTGTATAAAAAAGTGGAATTGAATATCTTACCTTGTGAGATAGCTTATTAATTCTTAATTAGAGTTCTTTAAAAGGGATATATAGATGTAAAATGAGGTGAAATTCCTGATTAACAGATTGGGAGTCAATAAAAATTGATGTAGAGGTGTATTTTTTTTAAATTAAGGGTGGATTGATTATTAATTTTTAAATATTTGTCTTGGTATTATAGATTGTAGGAGGTGGAAAACTATTGGTTTAACCCTGGTTTTGTCCCATGTTTTCAAAAATAATGATGGTTAATTTTGACTCATTTGAGTTTGAGAAATTGTAACCAACACCTAATATTAATTTTTTTAGGGGATGAAATTTTTTCACAAAATATTGTTTTAAATTCCTCTATTACCATTTTAGAAATTTTGGAATTACTTATCGGATTAGAAATTAGTTTTTATTAATTAAAATATAATATATTAAATTATTAAATTATTTTTTTTATAGATTATTTTTATTTACTACATCAATATTACATATTTAGGCTGTCAAAATCCTAATGAAAACACATAATTTTATTTCTACAATTAACTAAAATAGTTTGTAATTAGGAAAATGGAAAAATTTCAACCTAACCTAATATTTATGTGTTCATACAAAATATAATTATTATTTTATGAAAAAAATTACAAAATTTTAAATTTTAAAATATAAATAAAAATAATAATTTATTGAAAGGTAATTTTTTAGGACATGGTAAACATTATGACCCTTATAATAATTAATTATGAAATTATAAAAATATAACATCATTTATATTAAAATAAATTTATTTTTTTGGAAACATTTATGGTAGTAAATTTTATTTAGAATACCAATATTTACCATATACATGTATACCTTTTATGAAAATAATTTTCATATTTTTTTTCGAAAATATCTTTATCATATTTTGCATACATTCTAGTTTATTTTATTAAAAAAATTAGAATGATAATGAAATGAAGAAAAAACTATTTAATTTAAAAAATGAGAAATACACATTTATAATACTATGGTCTACATATATGAACACTTATTACAATAAAATATTCTCTACCAGTATGGGGTCTGATAGTGGAATTTTCGTGGGTGGATCAACTAATATTGAGCTAGTTGTGTTCTCTACTACCAATAACATCTTCCACATTTTATTCCACTTGATAATTAATTATTACATTTCCTATTAGTCATACTAAAGGGTGAACCCCAGCGATGCTACCTCCCCCGTAGGTTTTGTTAAATGAGATTCAAAGGGCATGATATTACTAGTAGAAGACATTATTTCTCACTTATTCATTAATGTTATTTTTTCATTTCCATTTATATACACTAATTAAAATAGTAACATTATTACCTATGGTTATAATTCCCTATTTTAATATCTAAAAAATGTCATATTGACTACTGGTTATATTAACTAGAGGTCATACTAAGAAATATTCTATTTACTATTCCAATGGTTCTACCATTTTTCAATGAGTAATATTTCCTTTTATAAATAAAATTTAATTCATTGACTCATTATTCACCTAAAATACCCATATGGCATGAAAAACATAATTTATTACTAATGTAGTAATTCATTGCCTTCTTTTTTTATATTTGTTTGTTTTTGTAGTGATTATTAGGGATCATGGTGATCTAAATATTCCTATTCTTGTAATTTTATTTTTTCTATTTATTTACCCATTATAATATTTTCAATTCTCATGGATATTTTTATTCTATTAATTTATTTCTCTTAATTAATGAATTAAATCATTGATTTTTTTACCCATATTTTGTATGTCATGTGTATTACATGTTTATATATAATAATAAGAGACTCTATTTCTGGAATTTTCTCTCATCCGATTCTCCCCATTAAGTAATTTTAACATCAAAATTTGTGTCTAACCTAAACAAATTGTGGTATTTCTCCTACGTCGCATATTCGGTCTCTTAAATTAATTCATCAAACGTATTATTTATCTATAATACTTTCACTAGTCATGTCATCTTTTTCCTCAACTCGGGTTCCCTTTCATCAAGAATATTGATTGGTTGTTCTTCATATAATAGGTCTGGTAATAATTACATATCATTTGTGTCTAGTACATGTGTTTCTTTGACATATACATTCATAAATGGGACAAGTGGAAGACATCACAGACATTGGTATTACTTAGAGATAGATTTTATATATTGGAAACTACAACTCTATCCTCTATAATCTCAAATGGATAAACATACCTAAGACATTGTTTCTCGTTATTTTAAAATGTCATATACCCTATCCATTGTAATATTTTGATGAATAAATGATCTTATATATGAAAATATATTGCATTCCATTGAGTACCATTTTAATTTCTTTTCAAATTTCACTATCACTGAAATGGTTTTGGATCACTTATATCCTCAAAATAGTGTCTTTCAAAATGTATTCCCCAATAGTTTTCCATCTTCAACATCATCTCAGCATGTGGGACTTCTACACATCTTCATATATAGTGCATCACTATAATCCATTTTATTATTCTTGGGAAATGTATTATTATTTGAATATTCAGTATGTGGAATATATTGAACCTAAATCCCTTGAAAATAAAGTGTTTTACCCCATAAGATAACTTATTATTTTGGAATAGTCCACTCAAACTACCCATCATTTTGGAGATAATATGGTGTTTTAAGGTGTACATCAGTATTCAATGCCTTTTTAAGACTCTTCTGTATAATAGAAGTAAATATTGGATCACATTATAAAAAAACTGATCGTGGTCCCCAAGAAGTTTCATCACATCATTACTATACAAATGAGAGAATCTCTCATGGAATGATATCATATCATATGTTGATTAAATGGGAAGACTCTACTTATAAATAAATAATAACACAGATACAATTATTTCCCATTAATGAATTTTGAAGGTCTATAACAACTCCCCTCATGGTGTTTCCCCACTTCCATATAGTTATGAGTAGAAGTTTTAGTAATCGTTTGTTTAGTTTTCATCTATCCTTCACTTTTTATTTCCAATAATCTTTTAGTATAATTAGTGATCTCCCTTTTCATGTTATCCTGCCTAAAATGAACATTCGTATCTATATTATTTTTTTGTCTAGGGTGTACATAGTATGTATAGGTGTGATCTCCATCAATTAGTTGTTTCATTAACCCATCATCAAGTAATATTCAAAGAAATATTCAAAAAATCATTTCTCCTTGATCGATATTGGACTAAAAAAGCAACATGTTTTTCATATAATTTTTCTTTTATTCTATCTCAAGATCACCACTTTGTGCTTTATTAATTTTATTTAGTAATGATGTATGGTAAATCATCTAGTATTGGACAGATGGTGCCATTTCACATATGACTTCAATGTACGTTATTACCGAGATTGTTATTAATGGGTCTTATTCTATCCTCGTCATATAAAGATGTTTTGGTCTATCCTAATCACTAGATCAGTTAATTTTTTTGATTTTCATAGGTGATAATGGATTTAATTATATAATTTCTTTACATGGTTCAATATTTTGCTTTTTCTTAGGATCAATTCATTTTGTTTGAATATATACATCAATCTCTGGTGGTCATTTTATATATCAAACTTCTCCCCATGAATTTATTGTCTTTATATTATTAGAACAAGGATGGTAGAAACTAACTCTAAAATAATGGTTAACATAATTATATTCATGAGGTGTTAATTTCGGTGATGCATGGTTAATCACATTATAAATTTTACTTAGTGAGAATCCAATTCCCTTCAAGGATACACATTTATAATGGAAAAATACTTCCCTATTAGATGATAATATAGCACAACTGAACCAACTACCCCCTTCACCAGTTCCTCAGAAAAAAAATTAGAGTCACTTAGGTAGATTATCATAAATCCCTTTCAGATTAACATGGATAGTGAATTATAATGTCATTTTTTTCACAATACATTTGTTATATGCTGCTAGATAAATAAAACATCAAATATAATTTTTTTGTTTTAGGACATATCCACACCTCTATAACCTTTTATATTCTGGATACACTGAGATTCATTCAACCATCATGATACATCCCCTGAATTTGTATTTTTTCAAATAGAGCACATAGTTTCACAAATTTCCAAAAATATTCTCTTTCCTCATAATTTTTAACATGAGCCTTAGGTGCCTTCATTCTCCACATGAAAGTTTTAATAAATCAGAATATATTAAATAAAAGTTATAAAAGATTAGTCATGTTTTTTCCTAAGGACATTATTAATCATATAAATAAATATAATCATATCATTAGTCAATATTATGTTCATAACAACAATATTGTAATATTTTTATCTTTTTCAGAAGTTAGTCTTTGAGATATCTTCTTTATTAAGCCTTAAATAATGATACCTGAATCGGATGACACTCCCAGAGAATAAATGAGATCGATGAATCTTATTAAACAAATAATCAATCCCTAGAATTTTTTATGTTATATTCATTATGATCCCATTTGGTTATCTATAATCAACACAAATTTTTCTATCATTCCTTGATTTTAAAGAAAACTATATCTCCCTAATGAGACAAACTTAGTAAAATAAAATCCTTCTCTGAAAGATCATTGTATTGTTTTTAAAATTCTATATACTCCACACACTCTATTCTATATGGGTACATTTATATTTGATTGGATATAGGTATGAGTTCTATTGAGAACTCTACCTCTATCTCTTTGAGGGGTCTGGTTAACCCTTCACTAAATAAATCAATGTCTTACTAAACAATTGATACATCTTCTATATTTAAACATTCATATCCTTCACCACCATCATCAATAATTTCTATATGGAAGGAAAAAACAACGTTGTTAATTTCAAATAATATTCTATAATATATTTCCTTTGAATATAATTATGTTATTTCTAGTTATTAAAATTAAAATTTACATTCTTCTACTTTAGATTTTTGAAATTCAAATTCCCAAACAATCCATAACACTTATTGTATCGAATTCCTCTATTGGATGGGGTCTACATTTTTTGGGAAATTTTACACCCAAATATTAATATCGGGTACCTTTATATCTATTATGTTTGAATAGATTCTAATATAGTTGTAACAAAAAACAATACCACATTATTTCTTTATGATGAAATAGATGTTCAATATAAACATGACTGAAATAATAGAATTCATAGACCCATAATCAAAAAATTTAAATTCTTCCAATATGTTCATGATGAGTGTACATGAAAAAACATACTTTAGATCCTATAATATAACCATTGTGATTAAAAATTATGGAATATACTCCATTGGCCTCTATTTGGGTTGATGGTTACATCCATCAATTATCGTCTTATTTATACGTTGATTAATGAAATATCAATTCTCTACAAAGTTGATTCATTATAGAGTAGACTATTCTTGAACTATCTTCAATTTTTACTTATAATTAGTCTTTTAGGATTTAAATCCTCCCAAAAGTTTCCATATATGTGTCTCTATGTTCCAAAATCTTATTACTTTCCCCTTCCTTTTATATAATTCTTAAACAATTTTTTCCCATAATAATTACACATGGGTAGTTGTAATTTTTATTTACTTCGATACCTGTAATTCCTTCTGAAATTTGGATACATTCATCAATTTATATCATTATATTTATAACAAAATTTAGGAATATTTAAACTTCATTTAAAAATTTATATAAAATTGTACTATCTCTTCATCGTTCATACGGCCTTAGATCTCTAATGCTTTTGATATATGGGTACTTAGTATACCAATGAACTGTTCTATAATTCAAAAAAAATTAGAAATATATCATGATGATATCATTCTAGATATGTAATGTTCATATAATAATTCCCCACACATTTATTTACCATTAGTTTTATCTAAAGAAATTATATCCTTATATTTCTACTTCGGGATAAACTCAATAATAAGATGGGGTGATCTAGTGTTAGGAACATTTTACCCAAATACACCTTTTTATCCCTTTACCTCATTGATGAGTGAGAATATCAATTATCATATTTTATTTTAATGTTCATATGAAACTATATGATAGAATGTAAAATATTTCACATAATAGTTTTACATGATTCACTAAAAAATAAGTGTAGCTATTTGAAGAGACCCTGAACACAGTTTCCCGATGATGGTGGATACATTCTAACATTGGCACAATAGATAATGAATTTCATCCTAAAGGATAGAATATGATAGTAATATTAGTAAGCTATTTATATATTTAAAAATTTCAAAATCAATTCAAAAAATAAACAATTTTTTTATTTGAGAACACAATTATTTCTCTTATCAAATACCTATATATCAATCACAAATCTTTTCCTAGTATCTAGGGGAAAATAAATTATAAGAAATGGATGCGATCAGATCGTTAGTAAGAGTAATAATACTGTTGAAACTATCATGAATAAAAAATAATAATCAATTTATATATTTAAATAATTGGAACACATTCCAATTAATTGATAGCATGAATATAATATGTATGGAATAAATGTTGGCCAAATAAATCCATATCAATAATCTAATGATCTAGAAACTTATCTATATATTCTAAATATATTTTAATAATAACAAGTAAATAAATAAAAAATATCATAATTAGGGAGTGTGTAATTTTGTTCATCTAAAACATATGATTAAGACCATTCGCAATATTTTTTTATCTATGTGGGTAAAAACACAACTAATTTAACCAAATTATTTTCATCATGAGGAAGAATAATTCATCAGGGGATATTTGTAACTTAAAACCACCCATCACATACAATTTCTAATGAATTAATCATATGAAAGGGGTAACATAGTCAACAAAAAAAATTTATTCAAAAACATAACATAATAAATGTTAATACTATCCCGTATCAAATAAACAAAATCATAATCAAACATAGTAAAATGGTGAATGGTAATAAAATTTTAAATCCTCATCAAAAGTATCATAAACCAACCAAAAAAATATATCAATATTGGATCATAATTTTAATTAATCATTTGGGATATTTAAAAATTAATATACTATAAAAATTATATTAAACATACAATAGGATAATAAAATTATTGCTTTCAAAATATTTATAAAAATAATGGTTTAAATAATATTTTGAAAAGCATTTTATTTGATAATAATCATTAAAATATAAAATTAGATCTTCAAAATCCGTAGTGTTCATGATGTTTTGAATCATGTATATTTAGTATATCTTAAGACAATGATTTGTTTTTCACATTTTCGGTACAACCAACAAGAGGCTGGTTTGGATAATTACATGAATATTCCATTCAATAAAATTTAACATATTAAACATGGGTAAAAATATATTTAATAAAAAAATTAATAATGTGGAAAATAAGTTTTAGAAAATTTATATTATTATTTAATTTTGATGAAAAATGAATTTTGAATAAAAATAAAAATGGATTTGAATTTTGTTAAAGAAAATTAAAAATGATTTTAATTACCAAATTGTGGGGTTTTGCTACAATCACTTTATATGTCAATGAAAAACAATTGGATTAGGAAATATATTGGCTTCAAGATATAAATACAAATTAATTCCCTTAAGTAAAACTTAATTAAAAACAATCCTGAATAACAATGGGATCGTGAAATAAATGCATACCACTTTCCCAACTATTGAATCATAATCCACATGAATGAAATAACATCAAATAAAACTTTAAATACCATGAAGAGAAATATATTCATTATATAATATATAAAATTTAAATTTATATACATAAAATTAATAAATGATTAATATGAGGTATTTCTCTTCAATGTAAAAGTGAGACGAGAAACCCTTACCAATGGTTCAACTAACTTCTTGAGTGTTTAAACATCCTATAATTGAAATATGACTTTTAGGATTACTAGTAAATCAATAATAGATTGGAATCATGAAAAAACTGAGGAATATAAGATGTTGGTATAGTATTAAATAATGGATATGGGTAGGTGTTTTCAAATCCAAATTGTTTTTTAACTATAAATACTAGAGGATAATGGGTTCATTTTTATAATAATGGGATAAGCCATACATTATGTTTTTGGAATGATAAAGTTATACACATGTCTTTCTCATGAAATATGAATCCAAAATCAATAACTATATAGGAATAGAGTTTATAATGACAATATATAGATATTAAATGTTTTATTGACTTATTTATGTCATTTATTACTCTTATCTTAAAATTTTAAAACACTATAAACCAATATCTACCTTAACTACGGTAATAAATTTTTACTATTTTAAAAATTAATTATTATATAAAATTTTGTTTTAAATTTTATATAATATAAATTATTATGATATCATATATGGAATCCATTTTTAAAATTTCAATTCATAGAAGTGGCTGAATTCAATTTAAAATTAAAAATTCAAGCGTCCTGAAAAATAAGGTTAACAACGATAAAATTATTATATGCATAAATTTTTTTCATATCAATATTAAATATAAAATTCTTTACACCAACATAAATTGAATTTTTAATAATATAATTGAACTAATTTATTTCAAAGAAATTTAAAATATATCATAACTTTATAAATAATATAAATGAAAATGAAGTTTTGAATAAAAATTATTATTTTCACTGTCTATAGAAAGATGAAACATCTTAGAGTAATCAACAAAAATCAATCTATGGTAATTTTATTGTGTTAATTTAAAAACTATATTGATTTTATCAAATTTGTTTATTAGAAATTAAAAAAAATTATTTTATCATAAGTTACTAGGAAGTGGGTAAAGCATTTAAATTGAAAAATTACAGCTTTTCCTAAAAAACATTCATTAACTTTAATAATATTAATATTGTTATTTATACACGTTGGATAACCAAAGAAATATGTAGAGTACATATTTTTAATAATTTATTTTTTCCAAGTCATACCCACAAACATTATTTCAAGGTTTTGATAGTCATGTTTCAATAATAATATAATATAGTTTCATGTTTCATTTAAACCCGGCATTGTTTGCATCATAATATAACAATGTTTTTTAATTTATTTAAAAATAAATATATTATAAATTATCTATGTGTTATATTTTATTAAAATATTTATTTTTCATTTCATTTGAACTATTTAAGATTATGATCCTCATTTCAAATCTCATGGTGTCATATATTACCCATTAAATAAATTGCATCCTCCCAATTTAATCTTCATCTAAGAAATTATGTGTTTGAAATTTGAAAATATCAATTTTATAAAAACATAAAATATAATAGGATAATAAAAATCATTTTTATATGAGATAAATTCATGAACTAATTTTATCTATAATAACACATTGCAACATTTCCAGGTAGGATAAAATTCGTGAGAAATAATGATATATAAATATAATAAATTCCTAAATAATTGTTGAGAGTGATAGATATCATTGATCACAATAAATTGAATGATCAATTTAAATTTAAGGAACTCCAAACCATAAATCAATAATTACATAAAATAACAATTAATTCAATGGATATTAAGGAATATGACAACAATTTATAAAGATCTATTTTCTAATATTTAGGAAATACTACACCATCATGAATAAGAACATAAGAAAATATATATAATTGATTTACTTCTATTTATAGGCATAATTTAATCCTTTAGTTATTATTTGATAATTTCTTAACAACTCTCATTCTACATGAAATTAATATCCAATATGAATTTTCATGCTTAAATAAAATATATTTACATTAAACATTTCGTTAGATCAATAACAAATGAAATTTAATTCCTCCTTTCTCCATATATTTTCCAAGAAAATATAGTTATAAATAATTATTTAATAACACCTGAATTTCATGTAAATAAATACCATATTTTTTTTTACCTTATGACTCATCCAAAATATATCAGGGTAAATTTAGAGTTCAAAAATCATGTACAGAGGTCACTAAATCAACATTATATTACCATGATAAAATAATGTGTTTATTAATTTAACATTCAAAATATGAGAAAAGATTCATCAGAATAAAACCTTAATTAAAAAATTTATACTTTAAGTGTTAAAATCATATGTTTTGAGATACACTACATAAATCCAAAATTTGGCAATCTATTGAAATGATAACATAAATCAATAACCAATATCCAAGTTACCTATACTATACCCTAAACATTTCATTATCATTATTATTTGAACATAAAGAACATATTAATGGTTATCATCTCCATATAATGTGTTTTATAAAAAGGGAAACAGTCCACTAAATTTCTTTTCCATGCTATATATATTATTCAACATATACTATCAGGACATTAAACAAAAAGAATTGTAGTACTGTCTATTTACACCTAATAATTACAATAATCATAATATCATTGATAATATAATCTAATAACATAATTCCTCGATAAAAATGCAATCACGTTTTTCCTTCAACTTCATATGTAGTAATATAATTAGATTTAATAGGTTTCCCTCACTTATTTAGTGGTATATTATATTGAAACAAGGTTAATTAATTTGGGTAGTTCCCCATATTCTCATAGTTGAAACATTGAAAATTGTTAATTTTTTTTACATCCCATGCATTAAAGATAATGTAATAACTTCTATCAACTGAAATAACATACTTTTATTCCCTTTTATCTTGTATCAAGGTTTTTATTCTCACAATTCTCAAATGTGAAAAACCACTTATTTTCCTTATTCCAAATATCAGTTTTTTTCTTCCATCATCTTATTCTCCTCCGCCCCTAAAATCTAGAATACATATTGAACTCTCTGTATATGTTTTTTTTTAAATGTTATTATTCCTTCATATGACGATAATATTTTGGTTACATGTTTACTATGAATTATTAGCATAAAACAATCATGGAAATGATCAGTCTTACTCTTTGGGATATACGTGTTGGAACATATCAAATTCCCTCGGCTAGGATCCATTTTTAAAAAATTGATTAAATTATATTAAATCCAAATACTTATTTTTCAGTGTTATTACCCTCGGGTACGTCTGTTTCAGAACCACCTCAAATATTATTGTCCTAAAACATATTTACTTCTGGGAAAACTAAATTATCTACACATTAACAAAAATTTTAGTATATTATCCTATAATAGGATATATCTTTATAGTATTTCAAATTCTTTATTTTATTAATATATGTTTTCCTAAATCTATTTCCCATGGATTCCCCTAAACTTCCTCTAATACCATTTTAAATGACCCTTTCCCAAATACCCAAGAGATGGTGTTTTCTTTATTACACTATCAATAGATACAAGAAATCACATCCCAAATGATTAAATATCTTAGCAGACTATGTAAACTATATATATACTAGAATTTATACTAAATTTGAACACACAAAATACACAATGTGTTTATTTGAGAAATAAATTATTCATATATGTGTATCCCTTTATATAAATCACAAAACACATTCTTGTATCCAAGTGAAAATAAAACATAAGAAAGGTTTGAGATTATATTCTCTAAAAGGGTAAGAATATAGTATAAGATATCATTAAATAATAAATTTAATCAATATCAAATGGTAAATAACAAAAAAAACATGTCATTTAAACAATAACTTGAACAAAACATGGTGGAAAAATTGTTGGTCAGATAAATGCATATCAATAATTATATGAGCTTGAAAGTAATCCATGGATATTTTATCTAATCAAACAATCACATGGAACATAATAACTAATATCACAATGAGTACACTCGTAATTTTGGAAATATAAAAAAACCATCAATACATTTTATTAGATAGTTAAAATATTTGATTAGAACTGAATAAAATTTGGGAAATGGATTTGTCTCATGATACTTATGGATAAATCTAAGGGTTGCCTATAACTGCAACACACATATCACTTACTATGTCTAATTGATTCCTCATATGAAAGGTGTGAAACATAATCAACATTAAGAAATAATAATGAAAAAAGACCAACATATGAAAATTTACTACTCACACAAATCATATAAACATAATTATATATATCTACTGTCATATGGTGAATGGTAATAAAATTTTTCATCCTATGTCAAACAGATCATAAATAATCCGTAGAAAAATCAATATGATATAAATGAAACACATACCTAGTGGATCTTTATTACAATAAATGTTTTATGTAATTGAGAAATATAAATACAATAAATATGTTATTAAATCATCTTCACTAAAATAACCTTTTTTCATTGAAAATATTTTAATAAAAAAAAATTTCAAATTAATTTGAAAACTATTTTCTATCAAAATAATCATTGAAACATTAAAATTGTTGGTCAGATTGAGAAAATAAATATGAGGATAAATTTATTTCCAAATATAAAAATTATAATATTTTGTTTAAAAACTATATACCCATTTTAATGATAATGAAATGTTAATAAAAATATTATAAATATTATAAATTTTTTCAATAAAATAATTTCTTCTAAGTGGTATCATGGCTCGACTAAATTTAATTTTAAAGAAGTTATTTCTTCATGCTATGTTAGTTAATCAAACACTTAATATAAATAAAAATCAATACTACCTTTATTAGAACGATTTTGTTAGAGTTAAAAATCTAATTTGTAAAATAAAACGACAAAACAAAGAAATTCCAAAGTTGAATTTTAATCAGGGATTCAGTATCAACCTGAGAACCAATCCTATTCACATGGAAATCACATGATTCTGTGTATTTTTTAATTAATAAACTGATAAAAACACAATATTAGGACATATACAAAACATTATAAAAGACTATCTAGGAACATATCCTCTTATACAATTGTATGTGGGATGAAAAATATACAAAGAAATGTGTGGCCTCATCTAGAGTTGTTTTTTGAATAAAAATAGAATTATCAGTGAGAATATCCATCAATATCTTCTATTGAAATGTATATATTTTTTAAGAAATAATAGAGGAATATAAATCATATATCAAAGGATTAATCATAAACATAAAATAACCATATATTATGACTACAAATTAGAAGCAACTTGATCTATTTAGATTCGCTTTCCCATAGTCATTAAATTTATCATTTCAAATAGAATGAAATATAGTTTCCATGAAAATTACAGAAAAAATTTCATAGTAAATTCTTTTCTATAGTATAGGTTCTCAATTAATGGATCCTCTATTATTATAAAATTCTGAGAAAAATATCTCTAAACTCCAATTTTTTACTAGGATCAAATTTTTAACTTAATGAGATTGTGAGAAAATGTAGCTAGAGTAGAATAATCATTTGTTATTAAATTATCTTATGCTCTATTTAATTCTTCAAAACTATCGATTACAGATTTGAAATGTTTAAATACTATGTTATAAGTGGTAATCTATCTTCACATAAAGCTCTATTATTTTGGACTTGTCTAAAAATACATAGTTAGTTTTATATGGGTAGGTGACATGGTCGGTTCATCTATTTATTTGGTTATCTTATTTTTACATGTGATAAGTTGATGAATTCATTTGGAAATTTGTTTCTTCCTATGATCACTATATTATAAGAATCAATTATTATGTTTCATAACCGAAAATATTACATACCTTCACATATGTAACCTTATCCCTTCATAAATAATGACATTTCATTCATGCGGTCGCATTACTAATTCTCATTTTTAGGTTTTTTAATATCATAGTAGATTAATAATTCACGTTGTACGATGATTATCAACACACTATAATATGTATCTTCAATGTTTGGTTTAATCATTAATTATATCAAAATTCATTTGACTCATATTAAGTGGGGTTTTCATGTGGAAAATTTCATTATAACATATAGTTTGATGAAATCGAAACATAACCTTCACATGGTATGGTGGAACGATAATCTCTAAACATAGAAACATTTGAAATTTTATCTAGTAATCATTATCTAATAAAAAACATAAATATCATTAATATTTAGAGAAACAAGATTTGGGATCATTAAAATGAGGTGGCTCTAGTCTAAGTTAATAATCTCTCCCTTTTGATGGTAAAAAACTAATAATATTTAAATTTAATTAAATGGAATATATAAAAATTATATTATTAATGTAATTAAATTATTGGGTAAGAAATGTTTCCATGAAATCATCATTTTCTGTAGAATTAAAATAATTTTAATTTACCACACACATCAATTATTACTCCCACTTTTGAGAGTATTAAAATTAAAGAAAAGAAGGAAATAATGAAATACATCTACTACTAAAAAGTCGGGTGGAATTAATATATCAAAATATTTTGAAAATTTTGTAATATTAGATTCCAATAAATCGCTTTCAAAAATCCAATTATGATCATAAATAATGGTTATCACAGACTTCAATATGAATTATTGGATCCATTACTTTGGATTTATGGGTAGAATATGATGTAGACTATGGAGTAGATAAGGAGGTAGGGTCTCTAATAACTACACTCTAATAAACTACTCTAATATGATAAAAGTATTGCACATCAGTTATGTAGATAGGATTTATGGATATAGAGATACTAATCTAAGATTATGAAATATCTAGGGGATAAGCATAGCCTTCTGGTAAGTATTTTGATAGGGTTTAATCAAGAATGTAAAGCCACTTATAATGTATGAATCATGCTAAAAATCAAGAAATAAATCATCCTTATTCTTTATTAATGCATCTAAAATTGAATTCATAGTTATACACATCACAACATTTTGCTTCAAATTTTGATTCAAATGGAGAATATTCAAAAATAATGAAAGTGATCAAAAAAATTTTTTACATCAGACATTGTAAGGATCCTTCATAGATAATAATCATTATCCTTATTGATTATTTCACTATCATGGATAATTTGACATCCTATCAAACTAATAACAGGGTCTTGGTAGCACATGGTTGATTCCCATCATACACAACCTCATGAGTCTTGGATAAATATTCAAAAAAATCATTTCAACTTATCCCAAAAAAAATATTTTATCTTTTCTTCATCAAATAATTGAACATGTGAATCAATCGAAATAGGATCCGGATAAAAAATGGAATTTATGGACCAATGATATAACAAAATTTTAGTGCCATATAATTAAATATAAAAAGAACTAATATGATCTCTCAAATCTACAATCTCTTTTATGTCATCTTTATTCTAAAATTAAATCATAAATGAAGATGATTTATTGCCAATTTAACATAATTATAAATATTTTCTTGTCTCACATGATGCAATGAGTTGTAAAAATTAATAAATTATTATTGAAATATTTCTAAAATCTTTGATATACACTCAACCATATCATCCGTTTTTATATGTGAAGGAGATGTAATAGACAGTATATGAGTAGAAAGAAGAGTACCACTAGCTAGATGTATACCATATAACATATGAGAATCCTACAGAGATATATCTTTCATATTTTGATCCTGATCACTGATAGTACCTCTATGATCATCAATATAAAATTTTTCAAAAATGTACTCATGAATAGCCATCTAAGAATCCTAAATTATCTCTTGAATGTCATCCTAAAAAATCAAATATACTTACAATGTTCTTTAATTTGAGAGAATTGATTGGATGTAATGACTATTTGGACTTTCTCCATGATCATCATCATCATAATATGGATATTCAAATCCCATTACAGGAGATCTGGGGGACTTACCCCCCTTAACTGGTGAATCTGGTATAGGCTATATTGGGTTAATTCAAATAATAGGAGATCCAACTAATCTATCTCTATCTTCATTAAATATAACTAGTAGATAACCTTACAGATCATCCGCATAAAATAATATATCTTCTTCATTGTGTTATACATCTTTTATTTCATCTTATTCCTATTCTTCTATATCCACTCCCACTTCCTCTCCATTATAAGATGTGAAATTATAATATTAATACTCCATAATCTCATAAGTTTCATGACCTAGTTCTATCCAATTCCTAGATCTAACTAGATACTTTTTTGTGTTAAAATATTCAAATAGTTTCTCTAGGACATCCCCCAATAAATGTTTCCATACTTTCAAATTGACATTCAATTTCTTAAAAATCATTTCAGTGAGAAAAAATCAATCAAATCCATTTATCCATTCCTCCCCTGGGTAAATAATAATTTATACTCTAATAAAGGAATAATATTATTTGGATATGATAATAAATTGGACCTTGAATAAGTCTTTCACATCTCAACCATGAGTATCATAAATTATCTACAAAGTAAAATTTGAACTCAATTCTTCATCAAGAGAAACAAAAACATGTCTTGATGCCTTAGGATACTAAGTTATTCATTTATTTTGAATATTACATAATGAATATATTTAATTATGATCATACATTTATTATTCAATTAAATAATAGTGTATATTTTGGTAGTCCCATTCCCAGTGATCTCATTAACGGAATTTTTAAATTCATGGTGTGGGAGATTATTAGGTTACGAACATTGATAATCCTAATATTCTCTACTGTGCAGTACAACCAAACCCCATTCCCATCATTTGGAATTTATTTTAAAAATATTACTAATTATCCTTGATTTTACAATATCCAACTTATTTTATAAGAAATGCTCAATGTTCCCATAAAAATCCTTGAATAGAATCAAATATAAAGATCTATCATTTTCATTAAACTCATTATCCCATCTTAGTTCCTAAATCGCATTCCAAACCAGCAATTGGATTGACTTCAACAATTGTAATTTAAATTATTTCTCATATGAATATAGATGAAAAAAATGATTCAGATTTTTCATCTTATTTTATTCAATCGAGTTGGATTTTGACTTCTTCAATGGATGTGATTGAATAGAAAATGCAACTTATGACATTCACTTAACAAACATAATTTTGATTCTTTTTGCGATATATTAAGGTTCAAAAGTTTTATGTAAATTAGAGAGTTTTGATAGGAGAATGTAAGAGTTTAAAAAATAAAGAAACTAAACTTGTTAAAATATCCTAAAATCATAGAGGATATATAATTTAAAATATAAGAAATATTTCGGATTCTAAATCAATTTTAATTTAAAATAATTAGTCTTAAATAGTAATAAACATAAAATAATTCCTTCTCAAATATTTTCATCAAAATTTCAAAAAAAATGATAAGGTATGCCTATTGACTATTAGATATTATATAACAATATAAATATATGAATTCTATCCATAACTATATAGTAGGTATTCTAATTGCATGAGCATTATTTCCAATATAAGTAAGTACTAACAAAATGAAAAGGTTATCATGATAATAATAATTACTATGTGAGTAAATACTCATGGTGTGTATGGTTTCATCATTAGTAAGTGTTCATGTTAAGAATCCTGACAACATGGACAAAAAAATGGTTCCCCTACTGAACATATGAATTATACATCATGTTTACATCCTAAAATAATATAAAATAACATGTTACAATATTTTATCACCTAAATTAATAAAAAAATTAAAATATTTAGACAAAATTTAACATTACTTATTAATGTTTTATATAATTGATTATCTCTACTTTTAAAAGGGTTTTTAAATATATCACCAATCTAGTGTTCAATTCCAATTAATTTTAGAGTTATATCACATATCAAAAAGTGATGTATTATATAAATATGATTTTTTCTAAAATGTGATATATGTTTCTTATAAATATCATTCCCACATTTGTTTACAAAATATATATGAAAATATATTAATTGATATACATAGTCTAGTAAATTATATTTAATCAATTTATTATCTACACTGTAATTACCTATAGCTATCCACTCGACTAATAGAGTTGATAATTCCATAGAGTTATATTCTATATCACTCCATGACAATAGATACTTCCCCAAAAAGTTACATGTTCCATATGGTCATTTTCTATCAATCATAAAACCACTGAAATTTCATATGAATAACTGGAAAAATAAAATGATATTCCTATGGTTTAAAACAATAATATGTTCATTGTAATTTTGAGTTATTTTGAGATTCATTTCATAGCTAGTAGATGTGACTCCAATAGGATTTCTTAAAAATGAGCACACATACAAACAGTAAACATTATGTCATGACAGCTAACAATTATGAATTGTAAAATTCTAATCATACCTATGTATATGGTTTGATCATTTTATTTATTATTTTTATCATGACAAAACTTATGATAGTACTTATGGGAGTAACAGTACCTATAGTATTGTCGGTGAAAAAAATATTAAAAGAAATTTATTGTACATTAATTTATTTAAAATAATTCCTCTTTATTTGGAAATATTTTAAATCTAATAATAAATTTAAATTCAGCCATTAAATTTATATAGAATTCAATTTTTCAAATTTTTTAAAATTTCAGACACTATGAATTTCTTGAATATCCAGAAAAAATATCATAAAAAATATTTATACTACTAAAACATATTTTCATATTATTATAATAAAAATAATAGTGTAATTTATACCTTTAGAAAAACCATTAAAAATTAGAATGTTTTTGATCGTATCACACAAAGATCTAGGATATTTTTTAAAACCAGATAAATAATTTTTAATTTCATAGTTGATTTGGAATGTCTAGGATTTGAAATACTTGGGGTTGTTCCAAAAAAACATACTGAACAATATAACCATTTATTAATGAAATTAGGACATTCATTTGATATATATTGAAATACAAATGTGTTTCATAGGCATGAAACATCCTGATGTCTTTAGTTATATCTACTAGTGCTAAGGATTTGTCATAATAAATTATTTTTGTTAAATATATCTTTTTAAAGACAATTATTAATTATTTTTTACTATTGAGCATCGCTCATCAAACATGTATCTAAATAGAAATTTGGTGCTAAATATTAGGGAATATTTTTCTCTTTTAACAAGTTTCTATAATATATTTCATTCAAATTGATTACATTCATTTTTTCCGAGAATATTCATACAATTAATCATTAATTTTATCATTTTTTCTTAGGTTAAATCTATGACCAGAAATATTGACGATTAACAAGATTCCTTATATATGTTTTAGTCTGAGTTCCTTTTCCTAGGTCGCCAATAATAGTATCTAAGGGGTGATATCTATGTGTGAAAACACCTTTTGGAAAAGAAGTTTTAAACACCCCATTATCTTATAATGGATAATTTTTATGCTATTTATCATAACTGAGTGAGTTATTTATAGATTTTATGGTCTAATTATCACCAATTTTTGCATTTAAATCACAAATAGAAAGATCATCATTAATATTTTAAATATTTGACATTAGATCAAGTTGATCCATTCTATAAAAATGAAGATGTCTATATTCTTAAACAACATTTGTCCTTTTATTAAGAAAAACGTTTTTATTTACGAGTGGTAGGATATCCTAGGAAAATAAATTCACTACTTTTGGAAACAAATTTGTTTAAACTCACATTTTTATTTATTATAATGATAGTAACTCTCAAAAATTATAAAATATGAACATCATATTATATTTTGTATGTAACACACAACATAAAGTATAAAAATAAATATAACATCTAGAAAATTTATGAAAAATCTTCTCTTTTAAAAAAACAATTTATTCTATATCCTGAAGTACTGGGTTCAGTTGCATTAAACACATAAAATGTCTTTCCCCAATGGCTTATGTTACACACATGATAAAATTTTACCCAATACTATTAATAATTTTATTTAAAATGATAATTAGCTCATAAACATTAAACTATAGGTTACAAATAATATTAAATAAGATACTAAATTTAGGTTTGAATTTATTTGTTACTAATTAATTTGAAATTAATATAAAATCTAATTAATGATAAAGGAAAAATTTTTGTAAAAAAAGTATTTTTATGTGCCAACAAATATTTATCATAATAAAATAAATTAATTAATATAAAAAATAATCTTAATGAAATTTATATATTAGATATTCAATCAATTTTTTGAAATTTAGCTAATATATTTTATAGGAATAATTTAAGAACAAATCTGATTTTATGCATTAAAAGGAATATTGTTCAAAATGCATTTTTTCCACCTTTTAATGGAACACTTTTTTTCAAACAAAATTTTATAACATTTATAAATTCATTACTTCCCAATATAGATAATTACTGAAATTGGAATGTCAAAACAATATTAGGGTGATTTTTTGGTATTTCTTCTAAAAGATTCATTTTTAGATGAAAAGTGAAAATATTAAATTTTAATTGAAAAATTACATTTCTTCTAAAACATTTATACTAATAAATTGTATTTTAAAATGGTTTTAAAGTAAAATTAGGTCAAATATATATATAATAGTCCAATATAGGTTATTTTAAGAATTTTCATTTTGAATATTGATAAAAAAATGTAGAAAACATTGAACATTTTAACTTTAAAACACCGCATTCTCATCTCGTTTCCATGAATAATTTTGAAATAATCTCCCACGTATAAGATTTGTCTTTTAAAAATGTATTCCATATTTTTATCCATAATAATTTGTTACTTATAAAAATATAAGCATAATGATTTTCCATATTGATTATAGAATTTAGATAATTTAGTTAAAATTATTTACAAAGATTAATGTAAAAACAAGTTTACATTGTGGATAAACATAGAGTATATGTGATAAGTATGAATTAAAACTATATAATAAGAATTATATGGCCATATTCAGACCATAATAATTAATTTATATAATTCATTTTGTTATTTAATGTTGTGTTTTAGGTAAAACATGTTTATACCTAACATTATTTCGAAAATACAAAGTGTGTCCTCTCCTACACTTATTAAAGGCCACCTACTCTACCTCTTCTTCACACAGCTCAACCCACTTTTGGTTCATCCAATACCTGAAAAATAATTCACAAAAAATCCATCCCCTCTTCCAAGAATTGTTATATTTGGATTAATTATAACTTTTTAAATAATTTGTGAAAATCAAATGTGGATGCAATAATAAGAAAAAATAGTATTTCTAAATGTGATTTTATTTTATTTAATTAAATACCTTCTTAAATTATTAATTTATAAATATATATCATATATAATAACCACAATATATTAAATATATTGATATGTTTTTATTTTAATGTTTTTATTTAAAAATTCACAAACATACATCAAATGAGTTACGAAATCATCGTTCGTATGTACTATAGACTACCGCCTCAAAACTGATGTTGATTATTTTTTCACTACCACTTTTAAAATTTGTGAATAATTTTTTACAAACTATTTATAAATGATATTAATTTTATCTATGATTTATTTATTGTTATGTAATTATTTTATAACAAATATATTCATGCTTTCATTTTTTAGGAATATGATAACGTCTTTTTTGTGTACGGCAGATTACCACCTCATGAAGTGATGTGATTCATTCACACATAACGTGGAATTAATTAATGAAGTTTTTAAAAAAAATAATATATATATATATAACATAATAATTATAATCTATTTAAAATATATATAAAAACATTATTTCAATATGATTATAAAATGGAAATAGTATTCATGTGAACGTACTGCATACAATCTCTATGAATAGTTTATTTCATTTCATATCCCCAAATATTATGGATAACCATAAATAATTATTTATATAATATATATGATATTTTCAACATGGTTTACAATTAGTATATTGTTAAATCATTTTCTATGGAAAAAAATATCATTCCAAAACAAGATCACAAAAATATAATTAACAACAGAAAAAGAGAAAATAATAATAAAATATTATTAACCAAATGGACATAAAATGTTATTAAAGGATAATCTATGATATTATAAAAATTAATGATGTTTTTATTATTCTTTAATAACATGATTAAAATCATTATTCATGAGTTTTAAGGGAATTCAATCAAAAGGAAGCCTAAGGAAATGGATTTCTCCTCAATTTTCATTCCCTTGATATTAATTTGTTATTAAGCAAAAATTCACAATTATTCACTTTATATAAATTACCTTTGACTTTTAATATCACAAATATTTCATTATACCTGGCATATTAACTTTTAATTTCAATTAATTCATTAAATTATTTTTGATTTAATAATTAACAAGTGATAAAAGTTATTGGGAAATCATTTATGATTGTTAACTTTCACATGACACAATCTCTTTATTGTAATATTTTTTAATTGATCATTAAAATTCTCTTAAATATCCATATTATTTTCTAGTGTATATGATTATCTCATAAACTATATACCATTTTTACATATTTTTATTACCTCTGATGTTATTTAATTAAATAGGGAAGTATTAAAAAATCTCTATCCTTTACACAATAAGGATATTTTTTAAGCTGAATAATCCATGAATTTAAATTGATTATTTAATATTTGAGCAATAATTTGTACACGATAAACTTTTACTTTTTATTGGTTAATTAAAACCATAGGATTTATCGATAGTCTAATGATAAAAATGTGTTTTCCAAATCAGATGGGTTTTTCCAAGTATATTTTAGACCGTTTGGGAAGGGTCTACACAATAATGGTTCTATCTGCCATGGAAACAATGAATCGAATTATTAAGATATATATTAATTCAATTTTCACATATTATTATCCATTATATTTCCTATATAAAATAATAATGGATTATTTTCATTCCATGTTATTGATTAAATTCATTGTGTGATTATTTATTTACATTTCAATATTATTCATTCATTATTGACTAAGGATGGATTCTACTCTATTTATCCACAACTGAGAATTTGGGATCACCCTTATATTTCTTGCATTCCTCTTATTATGAAGAGGAATAATTTGATTGTATTTTCATGTATGATGAGAATATAATTTATTTAGGTGTTATGATTCATTTTCAATTCCCAATATAAATAGCTATCACATATACATTTTGGTTTCTGAAGATGTTAAATTTTTTGGCCTTTTTTATTTGAATTTTGTGTCTATCTCAATGTAATAATGTATGGAATCAGATACATGTTGCTGGGGACGGGGTCATTATAGTCGGTATCATAGAATGTTTAGTTGAATCCCTGAAAATTAGATTTAGGAAGACATAGATTAGGGAACGTTAACCAATGATAAAATTTGAGGAAATGTATAGATGAATGTTTTAGTGTTTTAGAAATATATAGATTATGTGGGATTTCCAAGTAACACATCTATTCCTGGAAACTTCGAGTGGGAATGGTTTTGGAACACATGTGCCTATGGGAAATAACTCTAAAATGGAATTTTGGGACTAACTCAAGCGTAACTAGGTATACGATAATGAGTCTTACTATGCACATAGTTTTAACTTTTGGGGAAATACATAGGATGAATAAAAACATCTTTATAAACCATTATTAATGATTTTAAATAAAACAAATCCATAAAGAATGTATGTTTAGTATTTTGAGATAATTTATGGATATATTTAAAAAAATCATGATAAATATATCAATTTTTTTGGGATTAATCATTATAGTACTTAATTTTATATTCATATATATTTTTTTCATTGTGTATAGATTTAAAATGGAATGAAGTAGAGGATATATAATCATGAAAAAGTTAGTGGTTTTCCTACCGAGGAAGCTAACACATCTGGTATTAGAACTGAGCACATTGTGTATAAATTAGGAACGCATAATCAATTTGGGACACATAAACATTCTATTATGGAGAAACATGTTACATTTTGAGATTATATGATGTTTGATAACGTTAAAAAATAGTGGACCCCTTGATTTAGAGTGACTAAAAATCATATTATGGATGAGTAGTGGATTACGTCTTTAGAGAATATATTTATGGCATTGGGAAGATGTGAAATGGAAAAATTACACTTGAGGTATATTGTATATATGATGATACAAATAAATGGTGGTAATTAATCGATAATATTATAGAAGGAGAGAAGAAAGAACTCACAGAATGGAAATATTTTATAGAGAAATTCATTGACAACTATTTCTCTCAGGAAAAACAATCTGAGATGAAGAGAATGTTATGTAGTTTAATTATAATTGGGAATAATGTGTTCCAAAGTATAAAAGAACCTTACAAATTTTTAATGGTTTACATAATATTTCATATGTAACACATAATGTAAGATATAACATTTCTATGAATGAATTAATCCAAGTCACTAAAGGAACTAGTCTCTCAAACTATTTCATCATATGATGAAATAGTTTCATAAGAGATAAAGATAGACATATAATTCGCCAAGTCATAGATATTCAAATGGAAGAAAGAGAAAATATGATGTTAAATTAAATCATTTATTAAGGGATGAAGGGAAATAATGAATTTCCCATATGTAATCACTATGGAAGGAATCAACCTGAGAAATGTTGGAAGGGATTGGGATTTTATAGTAAGTAGGGAGAAAAGGTTTTACCAGAAAAATAATCCAATGGGTAAAAAGAAAACACTTTATTTAATTGTTCTAAATATAATGATATTGGTCATTATTTAAATTAATGACCCAAGAATCATGGGAATATATTTTAGAAGAATCTTTGGGATCATGGTTAAGCATATGCAATTGATACAATAGAAGTGGAATGATTAATTTTATTGCGTATTTGGATCCATGAAATATGACAATATTTTTATTATCATTGTAAAAACTATTAGATATATAAGTATTTTATTATAGAAATATTTCTTTAAGAATTTTTATTTTTTATATTGAATGATACTGAAAAATAAGAAAATTGATTTTGTTGCATGTTGAACATATGGGAAAAGACAATATTTAGGACTTAAATACATTCTAGATGTTGAGATAATGATATTTGGATAAAGAGGTCATTAATATGTATACATTGGAAAGTAATTAATACATTGGTATTGAATAATTAATTAATGAAAAATTATTTTATAAATTCAATGATGATTTTTACACCATCGTTTTATTTAAGGAATATATCCAATAATCTGTGAAGATTTTTTGTTTTCAATAATTATTTATAGTAATTCATGTTATTACTTTATTTCTATAGAATAAATGATAATGGTTATCACATTATTTTTAATGGAGTATTTAGAGATAATTTATGTTTCTTGGATTAATTAAATGTCATTTTAAAAAATCGATTGGCCATATTTATAAAATATTAGTTCAAAATAATTTTGAAAAGCTAGATTTATTAAATGGATTATGTTGATCTCAGAATGATTTTATATAGATTAATATAATACTTCACCATGTGATACAACATATGCTAAAAGGTGATGTAGAAATAGTTCAAGCCACAAATAAAAGATAATATTTTGATTATGAAATAAAAGTGTATTAATTAAGTGTATATAATAATATTATTATAGATTGAAATAATAGCTCATCTATTGGAAAAAAGATCTTCAAACAAATTTTTTTCCTAATACAATAATTTTTGTGTAACTAATTGTCTTTTAAATCATAATTTATTTATGGTTTTTTTACCCTTAACATTCAATTGATCACTCAATTTATTGCTATTAATGACCTCAATCACCCTTTGTAAATATATGTTCATCCTCTATGTCTATATCTTTACATTCCACCAATGTTATCCTATCTTTAAAACTGGTTATGTGATTAATCTAGATGAATTATTTTCTTACATTTCTCTCTTTCTAAGAGGATATTTTATTAAAACTTTTTATGATATGGGTTTTCATAAATGTAATATCCAACAGAAAAAAACATTTATTACCAAGATCATTTTATAAATAGCAGGATGCAATTTATTAATGGTGAGGATAATGTAAAACTGTGAAATTTTAAAATATAAACATTATATTATATTACATAGGTGAAGCACAACACTAAGAAATGAATTGAATATAAAATCATATGAAATAATGATATATATAATATTTAAAAAAATTATTCTATTTTATAGTGTTCATTACGGATTTAGCTTGTATAACAAGCCATAATGATTTTCTACGATGGATTACGTTATACACAAGACAATGATTTATCAAATAATATTAATATTATTAATTAAAATTATAATAACCTCCCCTTGTTAAATTGGTGGTTATAAATATGATTAAATAACATATAAAATATATGGATGAATCCATTGGTTTACAATTAACTAAAAATGAATATAAAACCAAAATAAATATGAAGGAAATATTTATTTGTAAAAACTATTATTCTACGGCAAAGGAAATTTATAATAACACATTAAATTAATAATTATTACTTAATTATAATAATTAAATTTAAATATTATATATTCAAAAACAAATTTGAAATTTAGTCGATAGATTTTTTTTAGGAAAAAAAAGATAAGGTAATTTCTAATTTTATGTATAAGAAAGAAGTGTTTTTTTAAAAATATGTTTTGTCCCTTTTTAATGGAACACTTTTTTTAAAACTAAATTTGGAAACTCTTATATTTTTTGTAAATAAATAAACATAATTTTTTAAATAATAATTTTAAAATTATCTTAAGGAGAATATTTCATATTTTCGGAAATGATGATTTTATTGATAAATAGTGAAAAATACCATATTTTCATTTAAATAATTGATAATGTTGGATTATATTATAAATTGGATTTTAAGTTAAATTAGTTCATTTATAAATTTGATAACATAAATTTTGTTATTTTATTCATTACTATATTTTATTCATTAGAAAAAACATTGTAAACTTTTGAACATTTTAACTTTAGAACCATGAGTTCTTGTCCCGTCTACGGGATTAATTTTAAAATTATTTTTTCAACATAGATTATTTGAATTTGGAAAAATGGATTCCATATTTGAAATAATTGTAATCTATAATTTATAATAACATGTACATAATTTTTCTCTACTATGATTAATGAAAGTCGTTCATATTAATTATGGTGATTGAGGTAAAAACTGTTTACTTATTCGTTAAACTAAGAGTTTAAAGTGTAAAGATCACTATACACATTTCCAATTCCCATTGGATAGAATTATTTCTACCTTAAACATTTATGGATGAAATGTTTTTTGTTATGGATCCCTTTGGTTAGGTAAAAACATAGGTTTACCTAACTCTTTTCTAAAATGCCAGGTTTTCCCACTCCCCCACATATAAAAGGACACCATAACTCCGGCTTCTCGATACATCTAAAAACACATTTGTTCAAAAAAACCAACCCAAATCACTCTCCTTCCAACCTCCTATAATTATATATGCCTCTTATATGTCATAAATCCTTCATATTAATGCATTAGTGAAAACTTAATGAATATTCCTAATAAATAGTTAATATTTTTATCAATTAATTTTTATTTTATTTATTTCTCCACCTCTTTAATATTTTATTATATCTATCATATATAAAAACATACAAATACTAAATATACTTATATGATTTAATGTTATGTATAAGATATAAACATTCACACACTTCCATCAAAGGAGTCATTAAATCATCATTCATGTGTACAGAAGACTACCACCATAAGAACTGAAGTCGTTCGTTTTTTCCATTAAATCCATTAAAGGTTTATATTAAAGATTTAAATAATGATTATGTATCAGATATATGATTTTTATGATTTATTTAGGATTATTGAATTATTTTATAACACATACCATCATTCTTTTCATTTTTGGCGATGCGATAACGATATTCATGCATACACTAGACAAATGCCTAGAGAAGTGATGTGATTCATTGACACCATACATTTAATGTATTAATAATGGTTTTAAAAAAAATATGTGATATATGTTTAATAATAATGATATTCAGATTATGATATATATATATATTTTTCTTATTTTCTTATTTTCATTAAATATGATAAAGATATGGAAAAAATAATGCATTTGTACATATGACCTACCGTCTCCATGAACGGTGTATTTCATTCACTATCCCCAAATATAAATGATAAAATTTAATAAAAATATAGAAAATATATATTGTATTTACATAATTATATAAATTTGGGAGATGATGAAATCAGAACCATGAAAAAGGGAAAAAAACCAAATCATACTAAAAAAATAACGCAATTCACACCCACAATAATGAAAATAATAATATATTATTAACAAAACGGTGATTGTAAGTTATAAAAGGATCATATATGATATTATAAATATTAATATGGTTATAATTTAATTTAATAACATGATTATGAACTGTATAAAGTTTTTTAAAAGGTTTTCAATAGAAAAATAGGTGTATGGTAAGGGATTTTTCGTAAATTTACATTCCATTATAACTTATTTTTTATTATGAACCAATTAAAATTTATATGGTATATATACTACCACATTGACATTTAAAACCATGAATAATTCATTATTGATGTTTTTTTATTTTTTTATTTTAATTATTTCTTCCATGGGGAATTTATATCCAAATTACCAAGTGATAAAAGTTATTGTAAAATTTTTTGTGACTATTAGTTTCCTCTTGAAACAATCAAAATATTGTAATAAATTTTTTTGGTAATTAAAATTATTTTAAATATCCATATGCTCTTGTGATTGATAGGATTATATCCTAAACTATTCTACAATTCTACACATGGGTTTTCCCTTGAATGTTATTTGTTTAATTAGGGGATTTTAATAAATTTTTATCCTTCACTAAATATGGGTATTTGAAAAGGTACATAGTAAATAAATTTAAATCTATTATTTTATATAAGAGGAATGATTTAGAAATACCAGACACAATTTGAGGACTGGATAATTCAATCCCTGAAATGCATCAGCAATGTCATCACATGAATCATTTGGCTAAATCATATGGGTTTTTACCTAGTATATTTTAAACTGTCTTATGAATGGTCATGTTGGTAAAGGTTACATGTGAATTTGAAACATGTAATATAATAATTAATAATTCAATTCATTTATAATTCAGTTATTATTATTCATGATATTTTACCTTTTGAAAATTCTAGGGATTCATTTCATTCAGGGTTATTGATTTACTCAGATGTGTGTTTGGTTATTTACCATTCCATATTGATAATACATTATTGAATAATGATAAGTTATGAGGTATTTAACCCTTATTGAGAATTTTATATCACTCGTATTTTGTTTCCATTCTCCATGTTATGAAGTGGAAAACTTTGAATTATTTCACATGGATACTGATCATTTTATTCTTACTATATACATTGTTTCATTTTATATTCCCAATGTAAAATGGGTATCTTGTATGTAGTCCAGTTTCCAAATATACTAATCTAATTGTTCCTTTGGGATGTCAATCATGTATCTATGCTAATGTAATAATGTTAGGAACCACCATTGGGTTTCTGAGGATATGGTCATTACAAATACTTTACAAAAACACCCCTAAAGTATTTAACCTTTGGGATTCAACCATTTAATAATTCATATGGGTTATTCAAAAATATGTGTCCAACTAAAACATTATTAATTATATAACTAGCTATATTGATAGTTTCTTCCAAAAATAAATATATAAATCCAACTCATTGGGTGTGGTCAAGGAAATTTCATGAAGGTTTTTATTTATTCCCTCTAATAAAACATTCAAATTTTGGGTCATAGTATCAAAAATGTTACGATTATGGCCATGTTATGATCATAAGGATTGAAATTATTGCTTTTCAAGATACAGACAAGATCACTCATTATTGTTTTAATTTTGAGTACACTAATATTTTGTAATGAACTAGAATATTTTTGAAAACACGAAAGAGATTAAATATTATAGTCAATGAAGTATACCCATGTGTATATTAAATAATCATAAAAAAAGAACATTGGTATAATATTATTCCTCTGAACTAGAAATTATTGAGGGTCCAAAAAAGACAATACGAACAAATTCTAATGGTTAAAATGTCGATAATTATTTTTTATTTGAATGATATTTTATAATATTTTTCATTTTTATAGGGATTATAAACTTTCTCTAGATGGAATTATTAACTCAGCATATCCTTAACTAAAACATTCCAAGTTAGCCTACTAGGAATGTGAATATTTTAATGGACTAGTCTTCAATGTCAAATTACTGATTCTTTGTTAAAGGCACATATACTATAAAAATCATGAGAAAAAAATAATTTCAATTTAAAATATAATAATTTTTGTTTCTCAATTTGGTTAAAAATAAACAATTTTATGGATTCAATAACATTACAAGCATTGTTCTCAAATTTAACATGAAAATCATCATCACACTATTATGAAATTTTTATTATATTACATTTCAATAGTTGTAAAAATAATAATTTATAAATCAATTCATCTATATAGTTACCAATTTGGGAATGTATAGCTATCATCCCTTGGGTACATTCACCTAAAGTGTCATGTCCACCATCAATCTTAATCAGTTTTTTAAATCTGGAGTAGTCTCTAGTCCTGTTTCTATAGCATCAACTATCCATGTAAAATTTTTTTTACAAGAACACCTTAAGAGTGTTTCTTTCAAAATATATTTTAACTAGAAATTTTTTTGGTAACAATATTTTCATGGGTCTATAAATTCTATTAATAAGTGGTTTTGTAATCCAAAATTATTTTACAAGTTTACTTTTATATTTACATGCTATTTTAGAGATAAATACATTTTTTGGTCTATGATAATAAAAACTAGTAATTGAACTATAACGAATGGAGAATCATAAAAAAATATTTTCAACAAATAGTCCATTTATTTGTTGATATCGTATTCTTTGTAGAATATTTATGAGTTTTCTATTTACCAAGAATCTATGAAAGGTATTTTATTCTATGGATAAAACTCTCTAGATTTTTATATAATTTTTCATTAGATACTTTTAGCTCATTATTTTCATTTAAGGTTGATTAGGGTTATCCTTTTTTACTATAACACCAATTTTTGGTTTTGAAATAACTAAATTATGCTTCATTATAATTTTGTATTTATAAAATATTTCATTAAATCAATATTTATATGTGTCAAAAAATAAAAATAATTCATCACTAGTTATTACTATTAAATAATTTTTACTTTTAGAATGATTTAAAATGTGATCAGGAGATTATGGAAAAATAATTAATACCGCATATATGTTTTTCATAAAACCCATATTAGATTTATCACTGCTTTCTCCTCTTATTTAGTAATATTAAAATGAACATACCTCTAAAACACTCTAGGTGGATTTCATATCCTATTTATATATCTTTTCATTATCCTCATACTTTTTATTATACTAAAAACATATGATAGTCTTCTTTTATGTGTCCTTTTGTTTTAAATTCCCAATAGATTATTTACTTTGTATAATCATCAAATTTCCAGTATTTTCTACAATTCCCTTTTTAAACATTCCTCTATAATTTGGTTTCTTGAACAACAACTCATTTTTGTAGAAATTGTTTAAATTAGTTTCTACATGGTATATTTTCCCATAACTACCCACATGTGATTATTCCTCACATGATCTTTTATATATTATCTTCACTTTCTGTTTTGATATAAAAATCATAAAAGCTACATGATTTGTTTTTAGTTCATCCACTTTGTCTTATTTTACATTACGTTCTTCTTCAAACATTAATATATTTCCAATTATTTTTTTTTTCTCGAATTTTATGAATGTCTATTAATTCCGTTATGGATTTAAATGTTCTTATCCATCTTTCTGGTAATAACCTGAGAATTTTCATGATTTTATACTTATCTATAATTTTCATTCACAGAACATTCATTCTTAACTATCTCATAGAACCTGAGATATATGTCAGATATAGATTCAAAAATATTCCTTATATAACTGTCATATTTAATATTTTAAGTGTTTAAATGGATATTTTAACATTTTATGTTCATTAATTATAAATATTAGAGGTGTTCCATATTTTAATAGATGTATAACATGAAGATATTATATTAAATTCATATCTTCCTATATCATAATTTGAATCATTCACAGATTTATTATTAAAATCCCATTCATCTTTACAATCCTTTTTCCAATCACCTCTAGTATATTGAGGTTTTTCATATTTCTCTTCAATTACATTCATGATATTAAATCCCATACATTGTATATGAATTTTCATTTGAATATTCCATTTATCAAAATTATATCTATTAAGTTAATGTGGTTGTTTAGTGGCAGTTCCTTCTTTCCGATTATTATCCATATAGAATTAATGTTAAATAAAACTAAAATTCAAGATCATAGAATACAACTAAATCACAATAAATAGGATTTTTTAAATGACTGTCATATAAAATGTTGGTTGGAATGAGTTTATAAATTGTGTATGAATTAAGTTTACAATCAATTTTATCATTCAATTTGAAAACAAAATAAAAAATTTAATAAAAACCCAAGTTAATTAAAATATTGGAAATATATAAATTTTATCAGTTAAATAATTTACCAAAAGTGGTATCAAGGATTAGATAAGATATCTTTTATATAAGTTAACTTTTGAAAAACAAATTTAATCAAAAACATAATATTATTATTTATTAATACAAACAATTAAAGTAACTTTTTAATGTTTTGAATATAGATAACGATGTGTAATTTGAAATAGTAAAATATTAAAATCAAACATTAGAAATTAAAACATAGGATCATTATCAAGTTGAGAATTAAAATCCTCAACATTGAAGTCATCTAATTCAAATATTGTTTTAATTAATAAACTAATCCAAAACATATATTAAATTTTACAAACAATACTACACAATACTATCCAATCATTTATCCTCATCCATAATTGTACAAGGGAATAAAATGAAACTACGTCATGCAGGAACTCTTCACACAATTATTTGTGGGAATAAAAATATAATGATTTGAGATAATATCATGTATTCAATAGTATAGAATATGTGACTGCTTTTATAGATAAACATAGCTCGAATGTTAAAGAAAAAATGAAAACAATTAGAGATTAAGAAAGTCGAAATGTGATACATCTCGATCTGAACGTATCACTTTTCTGAATTCCAGGGATTTTTATTTTTGAAGATCTCGTATAAGTTTCTTAGAAATTTTAGGAATATAGAGCATCGTGAAGTCCTTGCCATTTCACTAGAACTCATGTAATGGATCCATTATTATTCAATAAGAAAAAGAAAATGTTTTCAATAATACCTATTTTCACATGATCAAATTTTTATCATTAATTGATCATCATCATAATTATCCTTTGGAGAATAATCATTCTTAATAAAATTCTATTTCCTCACCATTTTATGCTTCAAAACTAGTAATTTAAGATTTGAATAACTCCACTGGTAAATTAGACATGGAATGTTATCTTCATAAAAAACATGTTATGTTGAGCTCGTATCAACCTGAAACATTCATTTGATGAGGTAATATGACATGGTCTATTCGTCACATCATGTGGTATTCTCATTTACACATGTGTTTAGTTGATGTATTCATGAGGTATGTTGTTTCTTCATATAGTTAATACATTACAAAAACTGGTCTGTATATTTATTTTTTAAAAATTATACATACTTAGTAATTGTTAATTGATCACTTCATGGGATAGGTAATTTCCTTCATGTGTTAACTTCACTAGTTTTCATACCATGGTATTTTCATCTCACGAAAAATGTATTATACATGTGGTAATATAGTTCTCAATATCTAGTATGCTAAATATGTACACTGTGGGCATATTAAGAAATATAAAAAAATACCTCAGATTCGTTATTAGAAGTTTATTCATGTGTTAAGGTGAATTATAACATGTGTTAATGGGACACATTCACTTTATCTTCACATGGTAATGTGTCTTGGTATGTTCTAGATGTATCCATTCATTCATTTTTTTCATGTAATGTATTTTTTAATAGAAATCAGAAAAATAATTAATAAGAATATAAAATTGTTTTAGGATCATTAATATAAGAATGTGTGGGTCTTAGAAAGCCTAAAATAATAATTAAAATATTTAATGGTCTTGATAGTATAATTTACACACATACCATACATGTTAAAACAATTATTCCTTTAATATATTTAGTAAAATCCAAATTGGAATTTTTTAGAAAATGAAATAAAGATTAAATTAAAATAAAAAAATAAAACATTGTTAATAATATATTTAATAACTAATTTGGTTAATTTTAAAATAAATATTTAAAAACATTAGAAAACATGGGTTTTGATGAAAAATTATTTTCAATAAAGAGATAAATTATGTTATATTTTTATAAAAATAACTCTCAATATTAATAAAGAAAAATATAATGGAAATTTTTTTTATGTTACTTGAAAACATAATGAATGCCTATTGGATAATGAAATATATTTTTCTCATTATTGAAATACATATTAATTATCCTAAGCGGAATTTAAATAAGTACAATGTAATGCCTTGACCCCATTTACCTAGAATCGGTGCATTATTATATATCATTGGAATGATATAAGGAACCTTGTCCCAAAAGACAGATCAGTTTAGTAGCCTTTGAAGTACTAGCTGCATACATAAGTTTTACATTACATCATAAAATAAAAAAACAAGATTGTGTCCCCTTTGAACACTCTTATATCCTATAGCCTATTCATGCGTGATAATCGTAATATACTTCTTTGCATCCTGGAAAAAATTAAACATAAGAAAGTGGTGAACTTAGATGCTATGTAAGGATAAGAATATAGCAGAAACTGTCATAAATAAGAACAAACATTTAAGGCAATGTATAAGACCATAACATAAGCATTTTAACCTTAAACTTCAACATAATATGGAAAAAATAAATCAAATAATTCAATATACTTATTCACATGGATATTATACTAGTCGAATAACCACATGTAATATCAATAGCCAATTTCATAAATATGCAATGCATAATTCTAGACTTTATAACCACATAGTCAAGGTATTATTCCAAGACTACAAATAAGATTTTGTCAAGGCCTTTTGACAAGACACTATTTTGTCTCATGAGATCTATCAATGCATCGAGGGGCCATAGCTGCCTCCACCTATCATGTACAAAGTGAAATGAATTCCTCATAAGAAAAGGTTTAAACATAACATAAACATTCGTATTAAAACTAGCATACAAAATGTATATACTTTATCCATAAATCCTGAATGGTATAAAAATAACACATCCACATTCAAACATATCAAAAAACATCAATAAAGTATGAAATATGTGTATCAAAATAAATCATCCTCTATCAAGAATAATATCACATAAAGGATGTTGACATTTTTGAAAATGATTATTAAAAATCATTGAGAGAAATATCCATTTTTCATGAAAACATTTAAAAGTATCACAATTTGTCAAGAAGAAATCTAGAAGAGATTTTTGAATCAATATGTCTCATAACACTTTTAATATTTTAAAATTAATTTAAATTTTAAGACATTAATGTCCATATAAATATATCTTTAAACCCATTTTTAAAACATGGACAATAATGAGAAATATTTTGAAGAATAAATTTTTAATAAAATTTAAATGATATTTTAGTTAGAGTTGCCAACCAAATGAGAGAAGCTTGAATACAAATAATTGAGGTAATAATAACATTTTATTATCATGAGAATAAAAGGATTCATGATATACTATGTCACAGTAGAGTATACACACCAAATAAAAGTAAATTGGCTTATGAAAACAAAGAAGTTTTAATGGAATGTAAGTCGAGATGATTTCCTTTATAAAGACCATATCCGTAGGTTAAAGAAAAAATAAATGAAATAATTATGTGTGAATAATATAAATACACTAAATATGATTGGATATTCACTCTAAATAAATCATAGGACATTCACACATATTCTTTTAAAAACATCACCATTGACTTGGATGTTTAACTCAATGAATTGAAATTGAGTTAAAATTAAACATATCAAGTTTATATCGATGACTTGAGAATTTATCAATGGGGAGATTATGTTTATCAAAATTATATCAACAAAACTGGGAGGGGAAATTACTACATAAATAAATAAATAGTTATTTCACACATAATCTTGGAGTAAAGTAATCAATGAAGTTTTCGTATAATCGAAGGAGTGGAAATTGAAATTAGAAATTCCCTTTTCCAATTTGGTAACATAGGAAACATACACCCCATGAAAGAAGGATCATACTATGATGATTTAAATACACATAATTTAAATTATATAGTAAAGCAATACAATTATTCACAGTACATGCACCACACAAAAGGTAATAGTTGCAAATATTGCCTGAATCTAACAAGAATAAAAGTGCGATGAAAACCCCTTACCTCATTGTAATCAATCGAGTATTATGACCAAAAGTTAACAACAAAAAAATTAATTATCAAATAACATGAATATGAAGATAATTGTGATAATATATATCAAATGTCAGTACACAATACCCCACATGCATTAAATATGTAGCGAATAATGGAAATCTCATGGAAATAAAAGTGGGATAACAAACCCCTTACCAAGTACTTTTCGATTGAATAGGGTTGGATAACCTCCTTTATAATGGTGAAATAATTTTTATTCAATTATAAAATAACCAAATACATAAATATGATATCATATATGATCTTTTAATATTTCTTTGTTAATAATATTTCAGTTGTATCATCGTTTGAGGTGTTAACTAATTTGTTTTTTTATATGCATGGTTATGTAAGCCATGTTTGTTATGGATATGATGTATTAGATTAATATAAATAATGATATTACATTGATAAACATTATTCATATTCATAAAAAGAAAATTATTCTGGAATGATTATGATGGGGAATGAATCTCATTGCATTTGTGGAGACGGTAATCCTTACGTACGCACAAGTGACAATAACATTATATTGATGGTGAAATGGTATTTAATTACATGGTATATAATATATTGTTTCGCGCGGAATCCGGGGATGACCTCCTGGACGGGAGATTCAAACGTTCCGATCAGTTTCTAACGGGTTTGTTCGTAGAACCGGAAACATCCAATGATTCCACATCCGTTTGGACCTACTTTCCAAAGGCAGGCGCTCATTAGCTTATGGGCTAATGAGGCTTAGGAATTTGCATTGGTCGAGAGGATGGGAGGTCGGACTCATCACACCTTTTTGAGGGGAATTATTGTCTACTCCGGGACTCTCTTTATAGATTTAAGTTAAGTTCGTGAATCCTTATTACATTACCAAGTATAAAATGAGCTTTCCTTTAGTTTTAACAATCAATGATTAAATATGCAAGAAATTTAGAGAATCTTTTATATGTATTCGAGGTTCTTCATCAATATAGAATCATCTATATTTGTTTAGAGATTCTTGGTCAATGGTATCCTTCAAAACATTTATATAAAAGTCTCTTGGTCATTTTGATGACCAGGCTGGTTTTAAAGCCACTCAGTGGGGCACTTGAAGTTTATCGTCATTCAGAAGGACAGAGATTATTTCAATGTTGGGATCGAACCCATGAATGGGCTACCTACGTATCCTTTGTTTTGAAAAAAGGAATCAGAACCCACGTAGTTCGAGGAATGGGATATGATGTTTTATGATTGATGGCTCAAAGATGAATGTCATAATTACTTTTACACTCTAAGCTCACGTGAGTCATGCTCGGTGTGAGAAACAAGAGGTATTGGTAAAATTTAGAAAATTGTGCCATAAAAGATGCAATCATAAGAATTTGTTTTGGGGCTTATGTATAGATGACTGCCCAGATAGGCGAAGGTTTAGGATTTACTTTTAGGAAGAAAATCCATGAACAGGGTCCACAAAGTTATATGTGCTTCATGGAGATTTGAATAATCTAATCTTGGGGCTTACTCCTAAGGAGGATGCCCAAGTTAGGAGGGGACTTATGATTGGGTTTTATTCCTGAAAAGGAAACCCAAATCAAAGGAAATTTATGACTGGTTAAGAGAAATTTTAAGAGACTTGTGGCTTACTCTTAAGAAAGATGCCCAAGATTTATGACTAGGACTTATTCCTGAGAAGGAAGCCTAGGTTAGGGGACTTGGGGCATACTCCTGAAAAGGAAGCCCAAGGTTATGACTGAGTCTTATTCTTGAAAAGGAGACCCAGGTTAGGGATTAAGGTTTGGGGCTTATTCTTAAGGAAGATGCCCAAGTTTAAAGGTTTTATAACTGGGGATTTATTCCTGAAAAGGAAACCCAGGTTAGGATTCTCTCATCTTAAAGGATGAGGTTGAATGAATGAACTCTCAATCTTTGGTGACATAAAGATGTTTAAATCATTAGGTTTTGAGAGATATTTCACATAATTCCTTTCAGATAAGGATGTCAAATCAAGAAATCATGCCATAAATGGCTTTGAAGAGTATCTTGAAGACTGAATCTTGAATAGGAAGGGTGAAATGGCTTAAGAGGGGTGAAAAAGGGCAAGATGGGCACCCAAAAAGATAGGGGCGCGCAAGTATTGAAGGCCGCGCAAGTCCTGCGGCGGCGCGCAAGTATTGGTCGCGCAAGTATACTTGCGCGACATAAGGGATACTTGCGCGATTTTCAACCAGAGTTGAATTACATGAGCGACACTTTACTAAACCCTTTCCCATCCTCTTGAGGTTCTTCCAGAAGAGGGACGCGCAAGTTATATTGAAGGAATTAAGTCGGCGCGCAAGTGTTTGATAAGTTTCAACACTTAGGCCTTCCTTCTTCCCTTTAGATCTTCCATTCTAGGTAAGAAATTACCTTAGAAGTGTTCTGGAAGCTTTGAGAAGAGACTTGGGCGTCGGGAGCTTTGATCCGAGTTTCTGGGAAAAGATCCTCTTGAATGGGGGGCCCACAGGGTCTATTTATAGGCAAATGAAGACCCCGGTCGGTTACTGGGCGGTTATCAGATCTGTCGCGCAAGTCCCTTGCACGACCATGATGGGTCGCGCAAGTATTGAGGCGGCGCGCAAGTGTACTTGCGCGACCAAGATGGAACTTGCGCGATACATGGGCAATGTTCTCTTTTTCCATCCCTTTGTCGATTTTTTGATGTTTCTTCAAAGGATTAATCACTTTTAGCTCAGATATTCCCTTTTCCGAACTTTAGATTCCGTGACGAATGGAGCGTCAACAAAAGTCCCCCCCTCAGAGTTGGATCCGGAGAGAAAATGAGGATTTGACTCTGAGGAAATCGAATCCCTCCAAAGGAAAAGGGCGGCGCGCAAGTCTTCAGTGCGCAGAGGGAGGCGCGCAAGTCTGCGTCGCGCAAGCCTTAAACACTCTGGTATGGCGCGCAGGTAGGCCTCCTGGCCTATAAATATACGGCCTTACCTCCGTACAAGTATCCGGATTTCCGGACTTCATACCTTCTCGAGCTCTCGCCGCGCAGGTCACCTAAGCCGCGCAAGTCTGCTCTGTTTTTCCTTGATGTCGCGCTCCTGTAAAGGTATTCGTACTTGCGCGGTTTACACTTGCGCGACGAAAACTAGCGCGGCACGTGAATACTTGCGCGCCATTTTGTAGACTTGCGCGCCTTAATGCCTTAGCCATTTTTTCAAATTTCTTCACAAAATTTGTGAAAAATAAACCCATTTAAGAGTTATTTTATTCATCTTTTGTGCAGATTCAGTGGTTCCCAAGGGAATTGGAACGACTTATGAACTGGCTAGCAAGCGGATTGATGACATGATGAACATCATTGGCCCAGATTACTATGACATCTGCGACAGCACTCTTCCAGATTTGGCTAAGTACTTGAAGAAATATCATCTTAATTTCCCACAGAGCATCTACCTGTCTCTATGTGGTCATGGTCACTTGCAAGGAGTCAATGTTCCAAATACAAACAACTATACACCTGAAATGCAGCTGCGCTGCTACTCATTCATTTCGGTTATGCTGTGCATTAAGAGCAACAATAATGGTGTGAACTTTCGAATTCTCCTTGCATGCCATTTCCTTGCAGATATGAAAATGGCAAACCCATGGGCTGAAATGTTTTCCACTACCGGTTGGTGGAGAGAAGACAAACATGGTATTAGAGCAATATCTGAAAAGAGTACTCTCTCCAAATGGATCTTTACTTCCAATGCTCCATTCTCAAATCCATGTATCCATCTTCTAAGTCTCTTGGACAGAAACAGAGTCACTGTTTGATCAGCAAAAAATTTTCTCAAACCGCACTCAAGAACATCCTTTTACAATTGTTCCAAGAAGAGCTGGTATCACTGCATCTCTTGTTGTATCCAGTTGAATGAATGAATTCCGGGTGGTTGCTGATGAAGCTCGGGATGCCGTAAATCAAATGAAGTGTTATGTTGAAAGCCTCTTGTAATTCTTGAAAAAGAGAAGAGACTCCAATCTGTGGATGTCCTTCTAACTCTTGTGTATCAATGAAAAACACTTTTGTCTTCAATCATTTGTACCTGCATTCTTTCATTAACTGCTTCAAATTTACATAAGCCAATGGGCCTAGTAAGCATAGTTTGATTTTTACTAGGATTATTACAAATAACCCTACAAACTTTGAATCTTTTAATTGCTCAATATTACCTAAATCATACAAAAAAATGTATATTTAGTGAGCTGGAACTTGACTTTTATTCAGAGTTCCTCTGTCTTTTGTGCGGGCAGTTTAAAGTCATGCAAGACGGACATAAAGGGGCTAATGTTTAAGGTCGAAATAGCTTTGACCGAAAAATGGATTAAAATGGATTCAATTCCTTGATAATTTATCTGAAAACAAATTAACATACTAAAGTATGAGAGAAAAAATGTAAACTATGGCTTAAGAATATTTGAATCTGAGGACTGATATGAAAAAAGAGCTAAAAGGCATTAGAAGAAGTAGTTTCCAAGAATGAAGTTACTATTATTTAACAAAACCCGTTAGGGGGTTGAAATATGCAGGGCCACCTATGGGCATTGGCTGCATAGTCAAATAAAATAGCATCTTTTGGCTGACAAGTCTGTTATGTGGACTGTTTATGCAAGGCCACCTATGGGCATGTGCTGCATAGTTAGGCAAAAGAACTCTCAGAAATTTACTTTCCTAGTGCTAAAAGCCAGTGAAAGTTTATGAAGATTCAAATTTTCTAAAGCATAGAGTTTGTTGTATGGAAAGAGGTACTTGAATATGGAGAAGATATTTTCAAACAAGAATATCGAAGAACTGGATGAATATCACTCCTACGAAGGTCTGACCCAAACGTAGGGAAGCAGAATAAACCATAGACTTGAATACTTTCAGATCATGAAAAAGGATATGGGACAAATACGTTAAGGATGGCTATTTTTGCGGATCCCTACATACTGTCGTTTAAGACAAATAAGGACAAAAGAGGCATTCTTCCCAAGAATGAAGTTACTATTATTTAACAAACCCGTTAGGGGGTTGAAAACATGCAGGGCCACCTATGGGCATTGGCTGCATGGTCAAATAAATAGCATCTCTTGCCTGACAAGTCTGTTATGTGGATTGTTTATGCAAGGACACCTATGGGCACGTGCTGCATAGTCAGGCAAAAGAATTCTCAGAAGTTTGACATTTTTGTGACCATAAGTCATGAAAAAGGGTTATGAAGATCTGAAAATATTTAAGGTTAGGATTATAATACATAAAGATGGGTATTTTCCAATGTATATAGAGATACATAGGTCAATGAAAACCATAATCATGTTGTGGCTGGGTCCTGAATTGAAACTTGGACTTCACTACGTATCTCATAAGAATGAGAATCAAGCCATACGTAGTTCTTGAAATACAGTTTAACGTCGTGCAGGACGAAAGGATGAGTGATCTTAGTTTTTTGGGTCATAGAATTCGGACCATAATAATGAATACACAGTGTGTGTTTTCATGAGGACTTTTCAGCCAAGGGACTGAAAGTGAAATTTGGGGTTAGGCCCAAAAGACTTGGGACTGGATTCGAGGGACACTCGAATGTTCCTACGTATCCCATAAAGATGGGAATCAAGTCCACGTAGTTCTAGAAACTACCCTTTGTACAAATTTGGTTCGTACATGTGAAGGGTGAAAAGGGACTTTAGTGCAATGATGGTTTTAACCTAAGATAAAAAGTTTAGGCATTACCATGTATGTACGTAGTCTTTTTGAAAATGAAAACCATGATTGAAAAAGAATCAATGTTTAATAATGGTTCCTTCTCAAATGAGGAAATCAAAGAATATTGTAGTTTATTGTCGTACTGGACAAAAGTGTTGTATAGTTTAACGTCATATAACAAGGACGAAAGTGAATCAATGTAAAGATATTGATTCCAAGGGTGGTTTCATAAATCATCATCATATGAGATTGTGGTGAACCAATGTGAAGAGATTGTTTTTGGGCTTGAACCTTTGGGAGGTTGCCTACATACCCAGCCTGGAGGGCAAGGATCAAAGTCTGTGTAGTTCAATTAAAGAATGAATTAATGATCAAGTTGTTCTTGTGGACAATGATCTAAAAAAAATGTTGTTGGGACATACACATGGTTAGTGGCCCAAAGGGAGTGTTATGGTTGATGTTCGCTCTAAGCTCACGTGAGTCATACTCGGTGTGAGAAACAAGAGGTAATAACAACCTTAACGATGTACAGTTTAATGTCATGTAGGACATAAAAAAGGGACTTTCTGTACAGTTTAGCGTCATGTAGTTAAGACGAAGGGGACAATATAGTTTAACGTCATATTGGACGAAAGGGGGATTGTGCAGTTTTAATGTCATGCTGGACTTTTGATGATTATATAGTTTAACGTCTTTCCGGACGTGAGGGACTTTTATACAGTTTAGCGTCATGTAGTTAGGACGTCACAGTTTAACGTCTTGCTGGACATATTTGCAAATAGTTTATGGTCGTATACATGGACCAGGAATGATGCAGTTTTAAGGTCATGCTGGACTGTTTATGGAACTTTTTCACAGTTTTAATGTCGTGTGGGACGAAGTTGCAGTTTAAAGTCATACTGGACCATTGCTGTATAGTTTTAGCGTCATATAGCAAGGACGAACTGATGCTGTACAGTTTAAAGTCATGTAGCTAAGACTAAGGTGAATCAATATGAGGATATCAGTTCTGATCTTTTTACAGTTTATCGTCATGCTGGACATTGGAAGTGCCACACAGTTTTAATGTCATGTTGCTAGGACACAATATAGTTTAATGTCATCTCGGACAGAATACAGTTTAGTGTCATGTAGGACAATAAGGGACTTAACACAGTTTAACGTCATGCTGGACGATGAAAGTGCCACACAGTTTAATGTCATGTCGCTAGGACAAAATATAGTTTAATGTCATCTCGGACGAAATATAAGAACTTTTATACGGTTTATTGTCATGTAGGACAAAATCAGGGACTATGCAGTTTAAAGTCTTGCAGTTAGGACTATTGGTGCTGCACAGTTTAGTGTCATGTTGCAGGGACATAAGTGCGAATAGTTTAAGGTCATATGCACGGACCATACAGTTTATCGTCATGCTGGACGTAGTTGTAGTTTAAGGTCATACTGGACCATTGCTGTATGAACCAAATGTAAGAGTCTTAGTTCTGTGAACAATATTTTGTGTTTATACAAAATACTTCTTCAGAAATCTGGCATTAGTTGGAGTTGTGATGTGTTCTCCATCCATTGAAATCAGAGAATACGCTCCATTGGAGTAGACCTTATGTACTGAATAAGGTCCTTCCCATTTTGGTTCAAGCTTGGGAGGCTTCTTTCCTGGTATCATTGGTGTTCTGAGAACCAATACCAATTCTCCCTGAATGAATGAACGAAGACGAACTTTTTTGTTAAAAGCTCGTGCTATTCGATTCTGATAGATTTCCAAGTGGTGAAAAGTGCACAATCTTTTCTCATCTAACTGTTCCAATTCATTCAACCGCTTTTGGGATTGCTCATCTGTTGATAACTGATCACAAATGGCTATTCTGAGTGAGGGCAATTGGACTTCAATTGGCAAGACTGCTTCTGTTCCATATACCAATTAATATGGAGTAGACTGCGTTGCATTGCGAGTGGTAGTCCGATAAGCCCATAAAGCATGATAGAGTTTATCAGGCCATGACCTCTTATCTTTATCCACCATCTTTTGCAGTATATTTGAAAGAGTCTTGTTGAAGGCCTCTATCTGGCCATTAGCCGCTGCATGATATCGAGATGAATGGTTGGACTTAATGTTGTATTCTTGATACAATCTCTTTACCTCAGAAGAGCAGAAGTTGGTGTCGTTGTCTGTCAATATGGTATGAGGGACACCAAATCTAGTAATGATGTTAGACTTGATGAAGCTAACAATGCATTTAGAACTGACTTCTTTGAGAGGTACTGCCTCTGCCCATTTGGAAAAGAAATCAGTAGCAGTAAGAATGTACTTAAACTGCTTGGCCGTAGCTGAAGGGTAAGGTCCCACCACATCCATTCCCCATGTGGAAAATGGCCATGAGTATTTAGCTGTATGAAGCAACTCTGGAGGTTGATGAATGAAATTGGCATATACTTGGCATGAATGACACTTCTTTGTGAAATTAACACAATCTTGTATCATTGAAGGCCAGAAGTATCCAAGTCTTCGAATTTGATCAGACAATCTATGTCCAGACTGGTGGGCACCACAGACTCCTGCATGCACTTCTTTTATGACAGCCATTGTCTCTTCACCATCAATACATCTGAAGAGAACTCCATCAAAACCACGTTTGTAGAGAATTTTCTCGAGGTGGTTTGGACCATCATAAAGAGTAAAATTGACCACACGTCGCCGAATTTGTTCTCTCTTGGCTCTATCAGGTGGAAGTGTTCCATTTTGAAGGTATTCCCTGATAGGTGACATCCATCCTGTAGTATGACCATATGGTTCAGGAATGGGACTAATTTCATTAATTTCCTCTGTTCTGACTTGAACATAAGGTGAAATTGCACGACGGTGGGCAATACCGATGGTTGTCTCGTCCCGATTTGGATCTGCTAAAGCTGTGGCTATATTAGCCAGTGCATCAGCTTGAGCATTTTGTGATCTTGGGACATAAGAAAATGTCGGTTCTGAAGGGAATTCCGACATTAACTCTCTGACGTAATCATAAAAAGGGATTAATTCTTCTTTTCTGATGGCATAATCCCCATTGACTTGTTTGATTACCAGGTCTGAATCACCTTTTACCTTTAAGTGATTCACTTGTGCTTGAAGCGCTAACTCCAAGCCTGCAATGAGAGCTTGGTATTCAGCTTCATTATTGGTACCACCTTCCCACAACAAAAAGGAATAAGGTAACACTGCCTTATCTGGAGAAATGAGCACAATTCCTAAACCAACTTTGTTGAATTTAGGATTTTCCATTTTCTTCCCTGTTGGACTTCTAGAAGCACCATCAAAATACATTTCCCATGTTTGAGGATTCTCTTGAATAGAAAAAACTTCCTCATCAGGGAGTTCGATATCTGAATATGTGTCTTCCACTGAAGGGTGTTCAGCTGGGAAATCAGCCAGAGCTTGGCCCTTAATTGCCTTTTGAGACACATATTGAATGTCGAACTGCTGTAGAATAACCACCCACCTTGCCAGACGTCCTGTAAGCATTGGACGACTACGGATGAATTTGAGTGGATTATTACGAGATACCAATTGGACCTCGTGATGTTGCAGGTAGTGTCTCAGTTTCTGAACTGCAAAGATTAATGCTAGGCAGCATTTTTCAATACTCGAATACCGGGTTTCTGCTTCAAGCATAGTTCTACTGAGATAGTAGAGACTATTTTCATTCCCAGCATCATTCTTTTGAGCGAGAAAGGCACCCAATGATCGCTCTAAAGCTGTCACATAGAGGATAAGAGGTCTACCCTCAACAGGTGGCATGAGTACTGGTGGACTTAAGAGGTATTTCTTGAGAACATCAAATGCTTCTTGACATTCTTTAGTCCACTAGTAAGTGACTCCTTTCTTCAATAATTTGGTAAAAGGTAAACTTTTGCCTGCCAAATTGGCGATGAAACGCCGAATATAGGCTAAGTGTCCTTGAAGTCCTCTTAATTCTTTCAAATTCTGAGGAGGTGACATACCAAGGATTGATTTGGTCTTCTCAGGATCGACTTCAATACCACGATGGCGTACAACAAAGCCGAGGAATTTTCCTGAGGTTACCCCAAAAGCACATTTTAAGGGGTTCATCTTCAAATTATGTTGTCGAAGCTTGTGGAATATGATTTCAAAATCAGCCAAGTGATCAAAACGTTGTTTGGATTTAACCACCAAATCATATACATAGCATTCAACAAATTTCCCTAGAAAAGGTTTGAAGATACGATGCATGGCGCGTTGATATGTTGCACCTGCATTCTTTAAACCAAAGGGCATCACCCGGTAACAAAACACACCTTGAGGAGCTCTGAAGGCTGTATATTCCTCATCTTCTGGGGCCATTCGGATCTGATTATATCCAGAATATCCATCCATGAAAGAAAGTACTTCATAGCCAGCCGTCGCATCAATTAAGAGTTCTGTAATCGGAACTGGAAAATCATCTTTGGGACAATACCGATTAAGATCTCTGAAATCGATGCAAACCCTAATTTGTCCGTACTTTTTCTTTACTGGGACAATATTAGCCAACCACATGGGATATTGAACTTCTCTGATGAAGTTAGCTTTGATAAGCTTATCCACTTCAGCCTCGATTTTGGAAGCATAGGTTGGGTGTGTTCTTCTCGCGGCTTGCTTGAATCCTCGATGTTCTTTTGGCAAACCCAAATGATGGGTGGCAACATCAGGATCAAGGCCAGGCATCTCTGTATAATTCCAAGCAAAGATATCTTTATTTTGCTTTAGAAAAGAAATATACATCTCTTGTTCTTCAAGGGTCATGGCCGCACTAATTAAAGTGGGGCGTGGATCTTTCTCTGTACCCAGATTTACTTCTCTGAGTTCATCCACAGTGGTAGAGATACCCTCTTCAAATGTTGGAGGAGCATCTCTAAGATCTTCCTCTTCCTCTTCATCATGTGTTATATCTTCCGTTTCTACTTGCAAAGTAGATGAAAAAACGAAATTCTCATGATCATAAGAGATGTCAAAATTTTCACATTTTGAAGAAGAAGCTTCCATTTCCGTCCCTATTGATGAACAAGGGTCTTCTTTGGGAAATAAAGAGGAGATGATGGATTGAGAATCGACATCAACATTCACCTCTGGTGTTGCTATAACTTCTTCTGGCCTGATTAACGAATTATAGACTTGTTGGATTTCAGCAGACGAAATGAAAACGTCACCACTTATGCTTTCATCATTGCTTGGTAAGTTACCAATTTCTCCCATGTTGTCTGGCTCGATTGCCGTAATTGACATTATGGATCTTTCCATAAGAGTATTTTGATTTGGGCCTATTTTGTCAATTTGACTGATAGGTAACACATAATCTGTACTCACATGTGAAAATGGATTTATTGGAATTTTTTCCAAACCATATGGAGCATAAACTTTGGTAATTTCCTTCATTGTAGATTTTTCTCTTCCCTTTATGTGATAAAATTCCGCCTCAATGTATTGAGACTCACATGTTTTGAACGGGGCCTTATCACCATATAATGTTCCAACTTGACCATCGAAACAGTATTTGAGACATTGATGGTATGATGACGGAATAGCTGCATGCTGATGTAACCAGGGTCTTCCAAGCAAGATATTGAAAGCTGAGTCTTGATCAACAATCATGAAATCTGAATTGGAAACAAGATCTCCAAACTGAGTTCTGAGCGTAACTTCTCCCAGTGGTTCTTGTTCATTTTTATCATATCCTTGCAACATCATGGTAGAAGGAGATAAATCAGATTATGTGAGGCCCAATCGACGAAGTGTGCGAATGGGCATGAGGTTGACTCCTGAACCATTGTCAATGAAAGCTCTTCGAACATATATACCATTGACTTTGCCAGATAAGTACAAAGGTTTTATGTGCCCATGCACAACATCATCCTCATCTTTATCAGTAAAAGATATCACTGCATGGCATTCTGCAGGATTATTCTCTATGTGATAAATTTCAGTTGCAGCAATCTCAGCTTCAAACTCTTGAGGACTTGACAAAGCTTCGATGATTGCTTCCCGAAGATCTCTTGATAGATTCAAAGCATCCAAAATTGATAATTTGGCTGGTACTTGGGCCAAGTGTTTCAATATATCATGCTTTTGATCTAGAGGCCTGCGTTTCCCAATAGGAATATGTGGTTTAGCAGGTATCTTAGAAGCAGATGCTTTGGAAGCTGATGCATCTTGTATTGAAGTTGGCAACATCTTTGGTTTTGGAAAATTAGACTGATTAGATCCATTTGCTTGCTGAGATAAAGAAGATGGAACTTTTAATCAGTCTTCCAAAATAATTGTGCCGAAGCTGAGTTGGCCATTAGCAGAAGAACTTGCTTGTTCATTTTGAGCTCGCTGAAGGGCTCTACCACGAGTTTCTGCTGCATATACAGTGCTAGCAGGGGTAGAATTAGAGTAGTGGCTTCGGAAAGATCCACGTCTTCCCCTATATCCTGAACCTCTAGAACTTCCTCGGGTTCCTTTATTTGATACAGGGAATTCAGGCTCATCAAGACTGGAATATGAATCTGTTAATTGAATCGTATTAACAGAACCAAAGATCAATTCTTCGTCTGATAAAGACTCTGCCTGGTTGGCCTGTTTAGGCTGTGCCGTTTGGTGGGACGGTGCCCGTGACTTTGAAGTAGATGGCATGAAATCTGCCAGAGTCAAAGACAATTTAGGCTTTGATGCATACTCATCTTCTTCTGATTCCTCTTTCTTCTTTGAATTACGCTGCCCTTTTGAGGATTTATCCTTTGATGGAGGCTTTACTGCAGCTTTTGTAGGAGACACAATTGGCTTCTTCAATTGTGTTCGCAAAATGGAATGGGTCCGATTGATTGTCTTTCTGACCATCCAATCATCATATTTTTTCGCAGTTTTGCTTTTGACTTCCTGCCACTCGCCTCCTTCCTCTGGATCTGTAGCGGTAATACACGCTACATGAGCTGAAGAACCCTTCAATTTGACTTGTCCCAAGTCAACCATCTTTTGTAGGAGGTCTTTAAAGACAAAACACTCCTGGATGGGATGTCCCAACATTTGATGAAAGGGACAATAATTGGGACGGTCTTCATCTCCTTCCTTGTTTGGTCTCTTCGGCACTGGTAATTGAACCAAATTATTTTCCAGAGCTGAAATGAAGTAACCAGGAACTTGCTCACTTCGGAAAGAGTATGTTTTACTCTTCATATCCTCAAATTGTTTTCGTCGTTGATCTTTTTGATCATTTGGACGAAACAGCCTTTGTTGTTGGCGTTCAGGAGGTGGAGCCCTTCGAGAAGATGAAGGTTTTGAAGTAGAAATAGGTACAGGTGCCTGTTTAAGCATAACTGTAGCAGTTTCTGCTTTACCCATTCTTCTTCCTGGAGCTGATGGAATTACACGAGATTTAACCTTAGCCTGCATAAGGGAATCTTCAATCTGTTGAGCGATTGAAGTAAGGTCTCGAAACCCTCCTGTGTATTTCACAGGGATCAATGGCGTGCGTAATTCGTCACGCAAATTTGCCACACAGATTGGCAATAATTCCTCCTGAGGGAGTGATAAACTCAAGGAATACGTTAATCCCTTCCAACGAGCAATGAAATCAGAGACTCTTTCATTCTCCTTTTGCTTGCAGTTTGTAAGATCGAAAACTGTCGTTTTTGGAAAAGTTGAGCTGAACTGAAGAAGGAATTTTTGACGAAGATCCTCCCATCCGATGACTGACCGGGATTTCAAGCTTGTATACCAGACAAAAGCTGGTCCTTGCAAGGTTCGCACGAAACATCTGAGTTTCACTGCTTCTTGTTGTTCTGGAGTTCCCATCATAGGATCACAACAAGACACGTAATGCGTCAAATGTTGTTCAGGGTCGCCTGATCCATTGAAAGTAGGGAAAATAGGGTTTCCAAAACTGGATGGAGGAGAAATTGAATCTACCCATTCAGGGTAAACTTTCTTTTCAGGTTGAACTTGCACCCGTTTCCCTTCCATAGTTTCTAACCGAGCTGTTAATGACTCAATAGTAGTTATTAACTTTTGAGAAACGTCAGGTTGAACTTGGTTTTGGGTAGGTGCAATGAATGGAGCTTGGACAGCCGTGGAGGTTGGTGCTGCAACTAATGGTAGTGCTGCCAACCGTTGTTGCGTTTGACCCGTAGGATTAGACCTCTGTGGGTGTACTGATAAAGGAGGATATTCCTGATCCATCTCAGTAGTTACAACAAATTCCTTCGGCTGTCGGACTTCAGCATTCTTAAGAAGAAGACTACTCTGAAGTAGTTCTGCATTCAACCTTCTTAATTCTTTCATTTCTTCCTCCTGTTGTGCAAGCCTTTGCCCTAATGAGAGCGATTGACCTCCTTCAGAGGAAGGGTGAGAAGTAACCTGATTCTTTCCTTTCCCCTTATTGGATCCTTTTCGGAGAGGGGGAAGTGGGTTACTTGAAGGAATACCCAAATTTTGGGTAAGCCTTTGATTACGTGTGCGCACACCTTCTTCATTTAGGTCTGTGTGCGCAACTTCTTGAGCAGGAACCTCTTCATCTGATCCCTCTGATTGAGCCTCATCTGGTGAATCAGCAGCAACGGCAGTGATGACATTAATGGATGCATATTTCATGAAATCCTTTCTATCAGCATTTCTATGATATTGTCTCCTTTTATGTCCATGATAAGACATGGCATTCCGTTGACTTGACCCCTCAGGAATTTCTTTGTGAACCGTCACTTGGAGAGAATCTCCTGACATCTTGGCTCTTCGTTCCTCTTGAGGATTATTCCCTAATCGAGAGAATACTGACTTTCTCTGAGGGAGGGATTGAAGATTTGAAAAAGTCCCCAGTCCGGTGGACTGGGGGTGTTCCTGTTGCTTCTGCTCAACTCCTCGAATCCCATTCGTTGATTCTGAGGGTTGGGTTAGAGAAGTCCCCAGTCTGGCAAGCTGGGGTGTCTCTTGACATGCTATGTATGAGATCTTCTTGAAATCTCTTTTGATCTTGCGGATCTTAGTTCGGAAATTAGCTGGATGCATTAACCTGTATCCACTTTTATCACCTGGTTCAACAGACCGTTGGATGATTTCCGAAACTTCTGTCATTTGATGACGTGTTTGCTCCAGACGAGAGGCTTGCGCAATATTCTCGCCTGCTTGATGTAGGAGCAATTCAACAACCTGTTCTCTATATACTTGATTTTGAGAGGAACTAGTTGAAGCTTGATCTCGAGCAAGATTTTGATTATGAACAAAGCCCATTCACTGTGGCCGGCCATGAGCAATAACATTGCATGAGACCATTTTCGGCGGGCTTTGTTGACCGGAAAGCACTGTGAAATGTAGTGCTCCGTGAATACCCCATCCTCTGATATGAACATTAGATGGAGCATTGGAAATTAACTGACGCAATTTTCTCAGCGCGCCAAGGCATGAACGTTGAAGGGTTCTCTGTTGCTTTTCAGCCTTCGGATACCGAGAGACTGATAGAGATGCCAAATCAATCTGGCGTTGTAACCCTTCTATTATCTTAAGATGATTTTCATATTCATCGTAAGATAATACCTTCTTCTTTAATTGACAAAGAGTTTTCCATATGTTGAGACGAATATCATGGATTCCATTATCCGTCAACATCTTTGGAATGTCATACTGTGAGTCAGCCAAAGGCCAAAACATGACTGGTACTTCACCTTTTGCCAGTTTTTTCCTCATGTTCAGCATTTCCTCTTTATCATTAAATGAAGATTCTTCTACCTGTTTGGACCAGAGTTGGTGTTTCCTTGTTGCTTCATCGGATTCAACAAGATTGGTAGAGGAATCACTATTCATGCTGGAAGATGAATGACCCAGGGAAGGTTCGGAGAATAACCTGAACCCCAAGCTATCTTCTGATGGAGAAAGAGTTTCACCTGCCGATAGTAAAACTTCAGACATGACTGGTTTTACGTTTGCAAGTTCCTCGAGATAGGAGGGCTTTCTCGTCACTACATTGCCTTCTGAAGAATTTTCGAGACAATGTGAATCACTACTGCGGAGAGGACTTTCGCAGCGAAGTTCATCACCATGAGGAGGACCTTCATGATGGGTTACAGCAAAAGATGAGATCTCTTGCTCCTTGGTCTTCTGACCACACAGAGGGTTCCTGTGGTTCTCATCTGAAGAAGAAACTTCAAGATTGACCAAATTTTCATGAAGCAAGTCTTCATGAGGAAGTGTCTGTTGAAGACCTTCGGGATTAATGTTCCTGTTATTGGGAACTGAGGGAGTAGAATCTTGAATTCCGACAGATAAATGTCTGAGGGCTTCAAGAACTCCAGCATCGAGCAAGGCCTTGTTACAGATTGGCCTTTGATCTCCTGACTGTGCTGGGCGGATCTTTTTCTTAGATGCCTTCTTACTCGCTTTAGAAATCACTTGATGACGAAAGTGATTGCTCTGAGCAGGTGTATGTGCCTGATCAGGAAAGATGGTCAGGTTAGGCTGACGATCATCGCTCAAATCAGGTGTATGTGCCTGACTTGGTTGTCCATATGATATGGGGGAGTAGGCCCCACAACCCTCTTGGACTGGAACAGATGTGTGTGTCTGTTCCGGAGTGAATTGTTGATGTGTCACTCCACTGCTAGGGATAGATTTATGTGTCTGTCCCTGAGATGATGCTGAAGATGTTATGATATCCTGGCAAGCATCCAGAATATGAGCAGGAATTTGCTTCTGCTCTTTCACCATTGATAAAATATGCTTGGTGACTTCAGCCGCCGGAACGGGGATATACGTCCATTCCGGGCTTGGAGTAGGTGTATGTGCCTGCTCCAGTCCTCCTTTTCCTGTCAGTGAATTCTGACAGTACTCAAGTGTGGAGGCAGAGAGTTTAGTCTGCCTCCTGTTTGTCGTCGGGACTTTCCGACTGACTTCTCCGGGTGCTACCAAGCGAGACTGTTGGTAGACTTGATTAGTATTAGCAGGTGTATGTGCCTGCTGATTACACTTCGTCAAACGCGGTTGACGAGATCCATCATATGTAGTCAGACGAGCCTGCTGACTAACTGCTGATGTATAAGCAGGTGTATGTTCCTGCCTATGGTACTCCGCCGGAATTGCCTGGCGGGATCGGCTTGATGCTGCCAGACGAGTCTGCTGGACAGCGGGATTAAAACGAACAGGTGTGTATGCCTGCTCGTTATTTGCCACCAAGTTAGGTTGGTGGACTTCTCCGGAGATGGCAGGGATGACAACCTGCCTATTATTAACCGGATTCCGTCTCTGGTGATTCATCTTGCCTGCTCGGGTTCGAGGAACCTGAGCTGAATGCCTGGAGCCGGTACCCTCATCATGTTGAGGGTGCACTACCGCACGAGTCTGGCGGCGATTGTTGATGGGAGCCCTTGAGAAGGACTCCTGTCTCTTTGAATTAAGGTCCTACGGGACCTGCTCATTCACTTCCTCAGAATAAGGGAGTGAATGGAAATTGCGTTCCGGGGATAACGACCCGAAACGGTTGGAGACGGTAGTCAGCACCGCCTGCTTCTTGATTGCTGGTCGCCGTTGTCCGGACGACCAGGTAGAATTGTTAACTTGGAGGGCTTGACGAGCGGCCTCCAGAGTTGGGATAGTACCGTTACGACGGTACTCCTTAACCAGTGCATTTGAAACACAGCGTTGAAGACGCTGAGTTGGTGATGTCATCCTCAGAGCGGATGACGTTCCAGCAGGAGTAGCAGCATTGGTTTTCATGGCAGCAGACCTCACAGTAGAGGTGTTCTCAGCAGCAGTATTCACAGGGGTGAATTTAAGGAAAGCCATTTTTTGTAGAAGATCTTGAAAAAAGAGTGCCTGTTCCATATAATAGACATAATCAAGATGAATCCGGCTACTGCATCTTTTGGATGATCATATGTCAATGATTGCCTTGTTGGCCCAAGGGGCCTAACATCTAAGAAGAACATCACTTTAACTTGGTTAAGGATTCACGTCGGGTTCACCATTTTTTGTTTCGTGCGGAATCCGGGGATGACCTCCTGGATGGGAGATTCAAACGTTCCGATCGGTTTCTAACGGGTTTGTTCGTAGAACCGGAAACATCCAATGATTCCACATCCGTTTGGACCTACTTTCCAAAGGCAGGCGCTCATTAACTTGTGGGCTAATGAGGCTTAGGAATTTGCATTGGTCGAGAGGATGGGAGGTCGGACTCATCACACCTTTTGAGGGGAATTATTGTCTACTCCGGGACTCTCTTTATAGATTTAAGTTAAGTTCGTGAATCCTTATTACATTACCAAGTATAAAATGAGCTTTCCTTTAGTTTTAACAATCAATGATTAAATATGCAAGAAATGTAGAGAATCTTTTATATGTATTCGAGGTTCTTCATCAATATAGAATCATCTATATTTGTTTAGAGATTCTTGGTCAATGGTATCCTTCAAAACATTTATATAAAAGTCTCTTGGTCATTTTGATGACCAGGCTGGTTTTAAAGCCACTCAGTGGGGCACTTGAAGTTTATCGTCATTCAGAAGGACAGAGATTATTTCAATGTTGGGATCGAACCCATGAATGGGCTACCTACGTATCCTTTGTTTTGAAAAAAGGAATCAGAACCCACGTAGTTCGAGGAATGGGATATGATGTTTTATGATTGATGGCTCAAAGATGAATGTCATAATTACTTTTACACTCTAAGCTCACGTGAGTCATGCTCGGTGTGAGAAACAAGAGGTATTGGTAAAATTTAGACAATTGTGCCATAAAAGATGCAATCATAAGAATTTGTTTTGGGGCTTATGTATAGATGACTGCCCAGATAGGCGAAGGTTTAGGATTTACTTTTAGGAAGAAAATCCATGAACAGGGTCCACAAAGTTATATGTGCTTCATGGAGATTTGAATACTCTAATCTTGGGGCTTACTCCTAAGGAGGATGCCCAAGTTAGGAGGGGACTTATGATTGGGTTTTATTCCTGAAAAGGAAACCCAAATCAAAGGAAATTTATGACTGGTTAAGAGAAATTTTAAGAGACTTGTGGCTTACTCTTAAGAAAGATGCCCAAGATTTATGACTAGGACTTATTCCTGAGAAGGAAGCCTAGGTTAGGGGACTTGGGGCTTACTCCTGAAAAGGAAGCCCAAGGTTATGACTGAGTCTTATTCCTGAAAAGGAGACCCAGGTTAGGGATTAAGGTTTGGGGCTTATTCTTAAGGAAGATGCCCAAGTTTAAAGGTTTTATAACTGGGGATTTATTCCTGAAAAGGAATCCCAGGTTAGGATTCTCTCATCTTAAAGGATGAGGTTGAATGAATGAACTCTCAATCTTTGGTGACATAAAGATGTTTAAATCATTAGGTTTTGAGAGATATTTCACATAATTCCTTTCAGATAAGGATGTCAAATCAAGAAATCATGCCATAAATGGCTTTGAAGAGTATCTTGAAGACTGAATCTTGAATAGGAAGGGTGAAATGGCTTAAGAGGGGTGAAAAAGGGCAAGATGGGCACCCAAAAAGATAGGGGCGCACAAGTATTGAAGGCCGCGCAAGTCCTGCGGCGGCGCGCAAGTATTGGTCGCGCAAGTATACTTGCGCGACATAAGGGATACTTGCGCGATTTTCAACCAGAGTTGAATTACTTGAGCGACTCTTTACTAAACCCTTTCCCATCCTCTTGAGGTTCTTCCAGAAGAGGGACGCGCAAGTTATATTGAAGGAATTAAGTCGGCGCGCAAGTGTTTGATAAGTTTCAACACTTAGGTCTTCCTTCTTCCCTTTAGATCTTCCATTCTAGGTAAGAAATTACCTTAGAAGTGTTCTGGAAGCTTTGAGAAGAGACTTGGGCGTCGGGAGCTTTGATCCGAGTTTCTGGGAAAAGATCCTCTTGAATGGGGGGCCCACAGGGTCTATTTATAGGCAAAAGAAGACCCCGGTCGGTTACTGGGCGGTTATCAGATCTGTCGCGCAAGTCCCTTGCACGACCATGATGGGTCGCGCAAGTATTGAGGCGGCGCGCAAGTGTACTTGCACGACCAAGATGGAACTTGCGCGATACATGGGCAATGTTCTCTTTTTCCATCCCTTTGTCGATTTTTTGATGTTTCTTCAAAGGATTAATCACTTTTAGCTCAGATATTCCCTTTTCCGAACTTTAGATTCCGTGACGAAAGGAGCGTCAACATATATATAGAATCATTATAATGTTATATTTATTATTTACATCAGTTATACTCATTATTATACCAATCCAATTAATGAATTGTTTGAATAACAAACTACACCACAACGTGGAGACGATAAGCCGTATGTGCACACGTATGGTGACTTTTTCATTTATTGGATTGATAGAATAATGAATATGGTTGTACCATATTTATAATAACATGAAATATGGTATAAGTTACTAGAGTTATTATTTTCTTATGGAAACAAAAACGAAAGAGGAAATGGAAGAAGAAAAGAACATGAAAGAGGGTGGTGAAATTATTACCTCTTCCTTGGTTGTTTCCATTGGAGTTGATCAAAAGGGCTCCATAGGTTTTATTTATGATCAAATTAAGTACTCTATGTTGATTTTAAGGAATTTGGGAGGATATTTGGGCTATCTTTGGCCAATCCAAATGGCTTTTGTGGTGTGAAATTAAGATAATGAGAAGTACCCTTTTATAAGAGAGGTGAGGGTCACTTTAGAAAAACATTTAAATATTTTTTTTATAAAATCATTTTCGGTTTATAATGGCTCCAAAATTATTTATTTCTAAGATAAGGTGAGTATTGGTTGAAAACCGCTCAACAAATAGGTTTTAGAAATGTTAAGGTTACCATTTTAACCTTATCTTTTAGATTTCACTCTTAGTTAAATAGTTAAATTTTTATTTTGTCTTCTTGTATTGTTACAATATATTGTTAGTAATCATACATTAAACATCCATGAGAACGTCAAGTAGTTCATTAGTGACATATATAATATTATATAATCCCTTTGGACGAACTTTGTATTTTTATGAAAATTATATCAACAAATAATATAGAAATTGTTTTAAAAACTCATTTTTGTCAATTTTGACATTATTTAGTATTTGTTTTTTTTTAAATCATAACAGCACGATTAATTCAAAAAAATATATTTAATCGACACTAAAATGATATATTAACATATAAATTTAGTGTAATTCATCAAAATTATCAAAAATAATTTATTTGAATATTTATAATTTCAATTATTTTAATCATTCATTAATAAGGAAATTCTTGCATCATCATTTTCTCAAATAAAAATTTAATTATTGAATGTCTAGAAACTATAAATAATATACCATTTTTTTTAAATATAGTTTTCATTATAATTAATATTTATAGTCAAATTTATCTTATGTATAACCCTATATTAATAATAGTTTAGTAATTAAACATTGAATTTAAATCTTTTAACTCTTCTTTAAATAAAATAATAATTAATGTCCTATTCTAATCCAACAAGACTAAAGAGGATCATATTTTATTCCTAAGTTTGTTTGTGGTTGAATTAAACTTTTCAAATAGAATTAGGACATGTGTTAGGGTAATTTTAATATCATTTTTCCCTTAATTACAATATTTAATTTTATGTGTGGAAAATAAAATCCAAAAGATAATATTAACCAAAAATTATTTTCATAATATTGAACCAAATTTTACTTACTGATGTCATCTGTGTCTCTCAAATTTTTGAAATCCAACTCACTGAAGCAGTAAAATTCAGTATTATGAAAATTTGCAAATGCACCTAGAAGGTGGGTAAAAGATGGTAAAAAGTTTCATAAAATTTTGTACATCTAATTTTATTATAAAATGACTCTAATGAATTACATTGAACTTATATAGGTATTATATTTCTTTTTTTAATGAAAATATATTTAATTAAAATAAATAAATTTTTAAATAAAACGTCAGTTTTAAACTATAACGTAGTGTTTTTACTATTCATCAAAAACTTATGGTTTTCAAGAAAATACCAAAAAATCACCCTAAGATTATTTTGATATTCAAAATTCAAAAAAAAATTCTATTTTACCAAATTAAAAACATAGATTTTCATTTGTTAATTTAAAATTAATTCCTGTTGTCGAAATAAAAAAGTGGGTTTTAAAAAAATAAAAACTATCAAAAGATTGAAATGTGATTATGTCAAATTTAAATGTGAAATTACATATAATGACCAAAATTTTATTAAATGATAAAAATATAATCTAATTATAATTCCAAATCATTCAAATCAATAATCTAACCCTATAAAATATTTTGATTAAAAAAGTTATTTTCAATTAAATTTTAGTATTTTTCAGTATTATATAAAATATGAATGTTATCATAAAAGTACAAATAAATTATTCAAATTAAATTTTTATGTCCTGATTCTAAAGAAGAATTAAATTTCATTAAATTGAATATATAAATGATTCAAATATTGGTTAAAAAATGGTTTTCCATTAGATGGTGGTAAAATTACAATTTTTGAAAAATACTTCTTTCATATGAAAAAATTAATTTGTTCTTATATTATGTCTAAGAAACACATATATGGATTATAAAATTATATATATTATATAAAATTAAAAATTCCGTAAATATTATTCATAACAACTTTTGAAAAACGAGTTTTGTAGGTCGTAGAGCGCTCAAACTCAGTGTTGTGTGTAGCACAAGCTATTGAATTACATTAAAGAAAATAACATACTATGAAATAATGGGGTGTTACATTCTTCCCCTCTTTTGGAAATTTTTTCCTCTCAATTTTAAAATTGGGCTTGGGAACTTCTTTGAATGACCAACATGTAAAAAATATTCAATAAAACTATCACTTTAAAAGAAAGATAGAGAAGTACAAAGGTCACCAGAGATAACACATACTTGGATTCCATGTAGGAATACATGGATATGGATGATATACTAAGTGTCATGTTATGATTTAGAGTGATAAAAAACATGATCAGGATAAGTTTAACAATAAGAAAACCAAAAACCTATGATGGGATAAATGGTCATTAGTTTCCCAGTAGGAAAAGTAAACGGGCAATGTTTTTTTGTTTTAAGTTCCATTTCATAAAGTTGATGAATTTATTTATCATATTGACTAAGAACATAAAGATATATACTTACTTTTTAAGAAGAGTTTCATCCATTAATAAATTTATACCACTAACTCATCTTTTTTCAAACAATGAGTATTCAATAATTCATGGTCACACCTAAAACACAAGAATCAACTTATAGAGAATCACATTATCCGAAAAGGATAAACTATATATTTACTTTGTCTTTAGAGAATAACCAAAACCAAAATGGTTAATAAAATATCAGATGATCCCCAAAAAGGATAATCCTTTAGAGAAAGAAATACTAATCATTATTTCTAAAATAAAACCAATAATACCCAATGTTTAATAAATACCATTCATTAAACAATTGTCTTTAAAATCCTTCAATATAATCAAAAATATTATTGAAAACCAAAAAACTGAATAATTTTATTATGTAATCTTCCATGTTAAATTGTATCTCCAAATAACATCGACTACTCATAAAGTCACATACTTAAAGTAATTCACCTAATCACATATTCTCTGTGATAGGTTATTCATTTCTATAAATAACACAAATCACTATAAATCCACAATTAAATACATAGATAAATATACAACATTACTCCTCAAATGAAATCTTATAGTATTCAATTTCCTAATGCATATAGTGTTCCCAACAGAGTGAACGTCTTCCAAAATTACAATTATCACTTAATCACCAAATGTTTTTCCTATACTAAGGATATACATTTTATAAGACATAAGGGCCTAAATCAATATATTATTGATCTATAAAATCGTTTAGCTAAAAACAATGAGTCACACTAACCAGGGACTTCATGTAGTCCAGTGGTAGGAAATAAATCCCAATCGCACTCTGGTTGTGGGTTTAATTCCCGCAGCTTTATCCGATGAGACGGGCTATCACACGGTCGGCCTGTTGTCCTTTTTCAAAAACTATATATTATAAAATTCCCAAAATGGGAAAAATTATTAAAAATAACTATAACATAATTTCACAACAAATGTTATCTCATACCTCAAATTTTTCATCTCAAAATTTAGTAACATGTAATTTTCAAAAATTCAAGGATCCTATAAACCCAAAATGTTATTTATAACTATAATAGAAGATATAATTCTTCCAAAAATAACATTTTCACATAACAAACTATAGGGTTACACAAACAAGAGAAAATTCTTCCAAAGTAATCCCATAACCAAAGACCACTAATACTTTTAAACATTTCTCCATCCAATTTTTTTCTGTATGGGTTCTTCCATGACTAAGAGGTTATCATAATGAATAGGGAATTCACTTGGGTAATTCCTAAGTCCCCTAAATTTACTTAAAATTAGTATAAATTGATTCTTGGGATAATTTTATTTTCTTCCATGGTACTCTTCATCCCCCCCCCAATTATTTACTTTATGTTCCTCTTTCCCATACATTAATCGTTTCCTTATTCAATTGAGACAATTACTTAGGTGACTTCATCCACATTTCCAATATGATGGAAATTGAGCATTCTTTTCTCCATGGTCTCCAATACTGGAGATCTTATCATTCACTGTCATTCTCTTCATTTTGGAGTCCGAGAATTGGTTAATATATATTTTGTTGATCTTATTTTTGGAAAACAAATTTTACATGAACCCAATATCTTTTTCACCTACCAAAAATCCATTTCATTTCTCAATTCCACCACAATGCCCACTTTGTACATCATGTTCAATGTTACTATGAATTCTATGGAATCCATCCATTGACTAACAACAGAAAGCATAATGTGAGTCATATTATCATTTACAAAATATCATAAAACATTATTTTCTATCTAGAAAACCTTAAGATTAACCAAGTATATTTATTCTCAACTAATATTAAAATCCATCAAATCAGTTTGTAATGAAAATGAGAATTATCTTATGAAAATCCCCCAGGAGTGTCATAACCAAGACTACAGCAAGGCCCGTTGTCGTGTACTAGGATACCCGGAGTCAAGCCCGAAACTCCTTGTTAGATATTTCACACTTAGATACATCTATTCCAGAGCCGCCTCTACGTTCCTGTATCAAGACAGGGATGTATTTATTAGAAAACCCACATAATATTTACATTACCAAAAAAAAAATTATATTCTTCTATACTAATACTCAATGTCTATCGTATGGTAGTGTTTCCTAATCAGAGTTTTTTTAATCCAGCTTCCAAGGTTTCTACTAAACTTCCTATGATACCAACTATAATGCCCCGAACCCAGTTACCTAGAATTGTTACATTATTAAATAACATTGTCATGATACAATAAATATTTTCCATAAAGACTAACCAGTTTAGTAATATTGTAAGTAATAGAGTCATACATAAGTTGTAAATTACATAATAAAATAAAAAAAACATCGTGTCCCCTTTTAAAACTCTTATATCCCTTAGTATATTCCTACAGGTTAATCAAAATATACAAAATTGCATCCTGGAAAAAATAAAACATAAGAATGGGGTCAGCTCGTATGCTCATTAAGGATAACAATATAGCGAAAATTATCATAAATAAGAATAAAAATATAAGGTAATGTATAAGACTAGAACACAAGCATTTTAAACATAAACTTAAATATAATATGGGAAATATAAATCAAAAAATCCATTTAACTTTTCACATTGATATTCTACTAGTCTAATAATCACATGTAATATCAATAGCCAATTTCCTAAAGATGGAATGCATAATGCCAGTCTTCATAACCACATAGTCAAGGACTTGTTCCAAGATAACAAATAAGATTTTGTCAAGGCCTTGTGATAATACACTAGTATGTCTCATGAGACCTACCGATGAATCGTTGAGCTATATCATGCCACACCCATCACATATTATGTCCAATTCATTTCGCATATGAAAAGGTTTAAACATAACTAAATCATTCATATTAAAACTATCATACGAAATGTCAATAATTTATCCATAATCCATTAATGGAATAAAGATAACACATACAAAAACAAACATATCACAACACCTTCAATATAGTATGAAATATTTGTATCATAATAAATCAAACTTGATCAAGAATAATATCTTTTAAAGGATGCTGACATACTTGAAAATTATCAGTAAAAATCATTCAGAGAAATATCGCTTTTACATTAAACCATTTAAAAGTCTCACTATTTATCAAGAATATGTTTAAAATGTGTTTTTAAATAAAATTGTCTGATACCACTTCAAAAAATTTAAAAAGAATTTAAATTTTAAAACATTAATGTCCATATAAATAAAACCTCAAAACCATTTTTAAAACATGTCAATTAATGAGAATGGTTTAGAAGAAACAAATTTTTAAACATTTAATCTGATATTTTAGTTAGAGTTCCTAACCAAATGAGACAAACTTGAATAAAAATATTTTAGATATTAAAAACTTTATATTATCATGAGAATAAAGGGATTCGTGATATAATATGTCAATGTATAGTATATACACCAAATAAATGTTAATTGGAGAATAAAAACAAATAAGTCTCAATGGAATGAATGTTTAGAGGAATTCCTTTATAAATACAGTATCATCAGGTTAAGGATAAATCAATAACATAATTATCTTTGAAAAATATAAATACAAACAATATGATTTCACATTCAGTGTAAATAAATCAGAGGAAATTCACACATATTCTTCTAAAAACAACAGAAATGACATGGATGTTTAACTCAATGAAATGAAATTGAGTTATAAATACTCTTATCAAGTTTATATCGATGACTTGGGCACTATTTAATGGAGTGATAATGTGAATCAAGAGTATATCCACATAAAGGGGAGTTGAAAATACTATATATGTAAATAAATAGTTATTTCACACATAATCTTGGAGTAAAGTAATAAATGAAGTTTGCGTAAAACTTAATGAGTGGAAATTGAAATTTGAAATCCCCTTACCGATTTGGTAACTTACGAAACATACACCCCATGAAATAAAGATCATAAAATGATGATTTAAATACCAATAAATTATTTTCTATTATGAAAACAATACAATTTGGGCCAGTACAGGCACACCATAAAAGATAATAGAGGCAAATATATCATGAATCTCACGGGAATACAAGTGAGATGAGAACCCCTTACCACATTCTAATCAATAGAGTCGTATGATCAAAAGTTAACAACCTACATATTAATCACCAAATAACATGAATATAAAGGGAATCATTCTAATCGATATCAAATAGAAGTACCCAATACTCCACATTCAATAAATATGTGGTGAACAATGGAAATCTCACGGAATTAAAAGTGAGATAAGAAACCCCTTACCTTTTAATTTTCCTTAGTATATGGTAGGTTAACCTCATTAGTAATTTTGAAATAATTTTTATTAAATTATACAAGAACCAAATACAAAAACCTGATATCATATATGATCTTTTAATATTTCTTTTTTAATAATATTTTAATAGTATCATCATTCTGGGTGTTAACTAATTTGATTTCCATTATATGCAGGGTTACATAAGCCATGTTTGTAATGGATATGATGTATTTGATTCATATAAATAATGACATTATATTCATAAACATTATTTTTAATCATAAAAGTAAAATTATTCTTGAATTATTATGATGGGGAATTAATCTCATCGTGTTCGTGGAGACAATAATCCTTACATACGCACGAGTGAAAATATCATTATATTGTTGGTGAAATAATTTGTAATTGGATGTTATATCATATATACAGAATCATTATCATGATATATTTTTTATTTCCATCAGTAATAATCATTATTATTCCCATCCAAATATTGAAGTGTTTGAATAAAAAACTACACCACGACGTGGAGACTGTAAGTTGTACGTACGCACGTATGGTGACTTTATCATTTATAGGATGGATAGAATGAAAAATATTGTTGTACCATATTTATATCAACATCATAGTATGTAGAAGGTACTGGAGTTATTATTTTGGTATGTAAACTAAAAATAAAGAGGATGGGGATGAAGAAATGAGCTTTAAAGTTGGTGGTGAAATTATTACATCCTCGCCATGTGTTTCCTTTTGAGTTGATCAAAAGTGATCCTTGGGTTGGCTTTCTGATCAACGTAAGGAATCTTGGTTTATTTGAGGGAGGTAGGGAGAATATTTTGGCTGGGTTTTCCCTATCCATATGGCTTCGGAGATGTGAAATTGAGAGAAGGGGAAGTATACTTTCTAAGAGAGGTGACAGTCACATTTATAAATCCTTCAAATATTATATTATTATAAAATAATTTTTGGTTTATGATGTCTCCAAAATGATTTATTTCAAACTTATGGTGGTTATGGGTCGAAAAAATTTCAAACAATAGGTTTTAGACAATTTTAGGTTACCAGGATAACCATATCATTAAGATTAAACTCTTAGTTAAATAGTATAACTTTTACTGTTTCTTCTTGTATTCTTACACAATATTGTAAGTAAGCATTCTCTAAACATCCAAGATAACATCAAGTGGTTCATTAATGACAAATATAAAATTTTTAAGACCTTTTTCCAAACCTTAGATTTTTAAGAATATTATATCCACCAATAATATTTTATTTTTTTTAAAATATAATTTATGAAAATTTTACATTATATAGTAATCGGTATTTATAAAAATCCTAACAGAATGATTACATCGAACAAAATTTATTTAGTCAACCCTAACATGTCATTTTAACCTATAAAAAAAGTGTAATTTATCAAAAGCCTCAATTTACATTTATATGTATATTTATAATTTCAATTATTTTAATCTTTCATTACTAAGGTAATTACTGCGTCATCATTGTGTCATAAATAAATTTTATTATTTAATGTCTAAAAATTGTAAATAAAATTCCATTATGTAGAAAATTGTTTTAGATTTCTAATGAATATTTACAGTCTAATTTTTCTAATTTATATCCCAATATTAAAAATGGTTTAGTTATTAATTTTTTTATTTAACTCTTTTAAATATTCTTTAAATATAAAAATAATAAATGTCATCATATAATCCTAGTGGATCAAAGGGGATAATATTTTATTCCTAAGGTTATTTTGGGATAATTATAGATATCAATTAGAATTAGGACATGTTTTAGGGTAATTATTATACCATTTTTACCCTTAATAACCCTGTTTACTTTTAACCATGACAAATTCAAGTTGAAAGTTATTATTCACCAAACATTATTTTCATCTTATTGAACCACATTTTACGTACTGATAACAGCTGTGTATCTCAGATTTTTGAAATTCAACTCACAAAAGCGGTGAAATTTTGTTTTATGCAAATTTGTAAATGCTTTTAGAGGATGGGTAAAAGATGGTAAAAAGATCAATAAAATTTTATACATACAGATTTATTATAAAATGACTCCAATGAATTACATTGAACTTATATTGTAAATATATATATATATATATTGTGACATAAAATCAATTTAAATGAAATAAATAATTATTTAATTAAAATGTCTGTTTTAAACTATAACACAGTGTTTTTCATTATTCATCAAAAATTGAATGTTTTTAGAAAAACACCAAAAATTCATCCCAAGCTAATATTCCCAATTCAAAATTTAATTCTATTTTACCAAATTAAAAACATAGAAGTTTCATTAATTATTTTAAAATTAATTCATTTTTTTAAAACTGAATAATGGGTTTTTTAAAAGTAAAAACTATCAAAACGTTGAAATTTGTTTTTGTCAAATTTAAATTTGAAATTACATATAAAAATATAAATTCTGTTAAATGATAAAAAAATAATCTAATTATACTTCCAAAACATTAAAATTCATAATCTAACCATATAAATTATTTTGATTAAAAAACTTGTTTTCAATTAAAATTTAGTATTTTTCAGTATTCATCAAAATCTGAAAGTTATCAGAAAAGTACCAAAAATGTATTCAAAATAAATTTTTACATCCCAATTCTAACGAAAAAATTAATTTCATTAAATTGAATATATAAAAGTGTCAAATATTAGTTTTTAAAAGTGTTTTCCATTAGAAGGTGTTAAAATTTAATTTTTTAAAATATAATTCTTTTATCTGAAAAAATGATTTTGTTCTTATATTATGCCTAATAAACACATAATATGGATTATAAAATTATATTGAGTATATAAAATTCAAAATTCAGTTATTATTATTCATAATAGCTTTTCAACGAAATTTTTGGTAGGTCATGGTGTGCTCAAACTCGATGTTGCATGTAGCGCAAGCTATTTAATTACATTAAAAAATTAACTTACTATGAAATCTTGGGGTGTTACACAAAAACCTAGATAATTATGAGATTGTGAAATACATTGTTACCAAATTGGAATCTTTTAAATCATAAGCCCCGTTAAATAAATAACTTGAAATGAAGAATTAAAAAATATAAAAAATATATATTGATGATATAAAATATAAAATGGTGACTTATATTCACCACCCAAAGGAATAATTGGTGAATATTGCGTAAGTCTGACAAAATTTAAATTGAGATGAGAAAACCATATCATAGGTTTGACTTCCTTCATATGTGTCCGAACCTCCTCTTCTTAATGAGCACTATTAGCCATATACCTAAATCCCTCTAAGATGATATTTATTATAAAAAATTAACATATTATTCTTTTTATGGGTAAGGAATGGATTTGGTTATGTCATAGATGAACCAATTGGTTTTGGATTTGTGATAAGGAGAGGAGAGGGGTCGCATTTCATATGTGGGGGAGAGGACAGGCTTAGTATTTCTGAAAAAATTATGTGATAAAATTGTTTTTATCATGAGTTTTTTAAAAGAATATGTTATTATAGGTCCATATATGTCTTAATATATAAATATATCATTCCAATGGGTGTTGGGAATGTATTAGGACATTTTAACCCTTAACTTCTTAGTTTCACCCTTGATAAACTCAGTTTTATCTTAACCACGGTAATTATTTTTTACAATATTAAAATTAATTTTATTTAAAAATTAAGTTGACATCATTAGATTACATAATTTAGTCTAATTCCAAATATAGAATAGATTTTTTAAAATTTAGTGCACAAAAGATGAATAATTCATGTTAAATTTTAACCCACAAGGTGTGATTAAAATCTGACTTCAAAAAAGAAAATTCCCATAATTAATGAATATTTTAATATCAAAATTCAATAGAAAATTGATTCCAATGACCTAAATTTATTTTATTATAATTTAATTTAATATTTTATACTTTATAGAAAATTTAATAAATTTTTTAAATTTGAAAATAATTTAAATGAAATGGACGTTTTTGAATAAAAATATGTATTTTTTTGTATTCCTCAAAAAATGTTACATTTTAAAAAATTCACATAAATTTGCCTGAGGATTATTTATTGTGATTTCTTCCAAAAATTAAATTATTATTTCAGATATATTTTTAAAATGTCTCGAAAAATTAATTTAAACCTATGTTGGAATGTGAAGATGAAAGTGTTTTATTTGAAAATGAAAATCATTTCAAAGAAAATTTATTTTATATTTAATTGATTCTAATTGTTAGTAATAATAAATAGATAAACAATGGATATGTGTAAAGAATATATTTTTCCTTATTTAGTTAATCCTATTAATATCTTCCAATTTAATGGATTGGTTATAGTTTCATCAATTGAAATATTTTTTAATGGAGTATCATGTTTCCTTCACACCCAATGATGCATGCATCGTAAATTGTCAAAGAGGTATAATTTATTTAGAAATAGATATTTTGTATTGTCACAATATTTTATATTATAATATAATAATTGTTATTCATGTGATGTATATTATTTAATATGATGTTCCTATTATAAAATATTATGGTTTCAAACTAGTACTTATCCCTTATATTGATGACCAGAACAAATATTATCCACTATAATCATATACCAAATACATTGAATGGGCTAAATAAATATCCATTTTCATTGTCTGTTTCTATAAAATTCGGAATTGGTATGTAAATAATCCTTTTTCCCTAGAAAATGGTGGACATGATCCAACATTCAACTCCTTTTTTGTTCTTTATACTACCATTAAAGACTATCTTTTCTGTATTCAAAAGATAAATTGTACAACCAATATTTTCATCCACCTTATGTGACTTATTTTTAATTTAGTAGTTATTCATTGATATCCACTCTTTCATATTTACTTTCTTACTTTCACGATAGTAGTAAAGAAACATTTCATCTTCTTCTTATATCATCTAGATATTGGCCCTCTAATAGCTTTATCTAAACATGTTTTTCTGATGATGATCATCTTATTATTGTATATCAGATCACTCTTCATCAATCTATTCATATTATAAAAAATGGTAAGAGATCTCTCTTATATCTATATGGAACTTTCTTCTTCATCATCCTCCTTCTAATTAAAATTTGTCAGAACTTTTGTCTAATATATCTATCTAATATTTTTTTCGATAATGATTGTATGGTAATGAAATCTTGGGTTGCAGTTTATCCGAATTTACTTATTCATTTATTCATTTGATTTATTATTTTCAAATGGTTCATCGGCTGCATCATATACCCACATCTCAATTTTGTAATTTTCTATCTATAATTCATCCCAAATGATAATTTATCTAAATCATTATGGATTTCACCTTTATAATAATTTTCTATTCCTAAAAAACTCCACATATACATATGAGAAAATTGTTCCATAAATTTTCTATATTATTATACCCCCTTATATGGTTATGTTTTGGTGAGAAAGCATAAGAACTGAAATATTATTTCCCGAAAAGTTGATACCTGAATTTGAAATATCACGTTCATTTCATTCTCAGAAGAAAACATATCAATCCTCCTTCAATATGATCTCGAATCATGATCTTCCCCTTTTCATTATTGACACTTTAAAATACCAACTCATTATCACCATAATTAATTATGTTAAATTAGTCTTAATGTGCTTAAAATATTATATTCGGATGAACATCCTTGCACATCATCAATTTTTTATCATTGTTTAGTGTTCCTTAAAAACATCATAGGAACATATCCCATTATTATTCAATATTATTCAATTTAATTTTTTTATTAATCAAAAAGAACATATCTAATAACATATTTTATACGAATACTCTCATAAATCATCCCTTCAAATGAGTATTGCATATACACTCATGGGGATATCCCTCCTTATGATGGGTTATCATATGTTCATTAGTTTACCTCCATCTTATAAAACCAAGAATATATTCAAGAACCCTTATATTTGATGGTTTCAAATAATTATATCAAATAAAATTTTAATAATCTTCTCTATGTATTTTTAACAACCTTTCTAATAACATCACTCTAAGACTTGTATTTGAAAAATCTGTTTGAAAACCTTATGAAAATCTATCTAATTATGTTTCATAGAATTATATTTTTGATGTATATTACATAGAAATTCCTATCCCATAACATCATACAGAATCCTTTTAATGGCCCTTATCTATGAATTTTCTATATGATTCCATTTCTGTCAAACATTAATCTAATGAACATCTCATGGAATCTACTATCTAAGGACTTTATATAGAAGTTTATTCATTTTTTGAAGACTCATAAACCCCTTCTCCAAAAATTAAAAAGTATCTTCATTAGATGATCTTCATACATATACTGTAACTATTGACATTATTATGATTCATGTTATTGATCATTCAAGATCATTATTATATCATATCTTGTATCAATATCTGTCTACTGATGGAATTCATAAAACTTTTCAGAAAACATAAATGAACATTTCTTAATGTCCATGATCATTTTTTTAACCTTAATATATTATCATTACTATTTAAATTCAACATAACCTTCATTTCATTTCCCATTAGAACATAGCTCATTAAACTCTCTTTCAGTTATTTAATATTCTTCTAATCATTATCTAGAATAACAACAATATGTCATTATGGTGTTTGATCAATAAAGAACAATACAATTATAACTGTTTGATAGTTTTTTGATTCATCATTTTAATTATGTATCCATATATGTAATTAGTCAAACATGTACTCCTATAATATTATAGTTAACAAATTCTATTCATCCCATTCATCCAATCAAAATTACCATAATGTAGTCTATAAGAACTCATAGTGAACATTTTGAAACATGTTTATTGCGAGTTTTCCCCGTATGTGATGATATAGTTTACCAATATCTATAAAGTATTTTAGTTATATTACCCTTAATCTTGGTCCATTTAATCCTAAGAGTTCTATTATGAAACTATGAAATTTACCATTTCATTAGTTGGAAACCATTATTTGTTTTCTATTGTCCCCTATACTCCATCCAATACTTTTCTTATGATCGACTCAATTTATGGTGCTATTTGGGAACCGTCATTCAATTGGATTCATCATATCATATTTGAATCGTCGATAATATTAAATAGTTTATGTGTGACAGAAATATTCTATTCAAAATCACTTTCTCAGTCTATTCAGATTCAAAAAAATTATGGAAACTTTTTCTTATTCTTTGGAAACTCTTCTTGGAAACATCCATAATGTTGATAACAAAACTGAATTCTCTATGAAATATATAAAATATTTTAGACATTAATATTACATCATCAATAATCAAAACATAAATCAATGTCTCTAAAATAACCTTCCTATGTTTTGAAAATTTTATTTCATTCTTTATTCATTCATCCACGATTTCATAAACATTATTATCGAGCTTAGATACCCTATCATAGCATTCAATATTTCTTCATAGCAGATTATTAAAAAAATTAACACCAATGAAATCATTATATTTACTTGAAAACCATAAACATCAAATAATAAACATTGAAAATAAATACAACCAATAAAAATAGTGTTATCTTCATTCCCCCACTCATTGTAAATATTTAAAAATACATTCAAATTAACATCACAAAATTTTAATATGAGAATCATCTCCTACATTTTCTCATTATTACATTTCCAAAAATTCTTTTCACATTATATATTCCTTGTTGACAAGAAATTATAATCTCAAGGGAAAGGGTGTTAGATCATCAATATGTAAGGTTTCATCAATCATTTCACTATAACCCTATGTTTACCAATCCCATTCAGAAAATTAGAAAATATGATTTAGAAGAAAAAAAATTCCCTTACAATATGATCGTAATTACATAAAAATAATTACTCATGAACATTTCATCAAGGGGTTTTCAATTTATTCCAAAGATAAATATATTAATTGAGATATAATTTTTTAATAATTAATAACTTGAAATTCATGTACGCACTTCAACAAATAGATCGAAAACATTCTATAGTAAGAAGTATGATATGTGGACATGGAGAGAAATCATACTTCAACATTTTTATGTCTTTCATATAGCATCTAGTTACTGTATTTCATGTAATTATTACTCTTGTTTTGTTTCACATTTATTTTTGGGAATTTCAGTCCATTTTTGGTTGGAGCACTTATATTGGTTAAAATTCCATCATATTAAAGGATGTGTTTATTTATAAATGGTGTCTTGGTAGGAATGTATTTAGGATATATGGTTTCACTTTTTGGTTTAGGGGTGAGTTTGAGGTAATTGGGTTCTTTTATATGCTTCATTTTCTAGGTGCCAGTTGTAGACATAATTTTCAACTAAATCTATTATTTTAAATGTACTATATTGACTGGAAAAAATTGTAAAAAATGGATTAAGATCAAAAATAATTTATTCTAAAATATAATGAACATATCCCATAAATTCGTGGATTCGTATTTTTTAAATGAGAACTAGGATTTTATGATATATGTGTAACTGGATGAATTTATATTATAACCAATGATTTAAATTGTAAATTACACATTCCCATATTGTTTTATTTGTGCCTCTCAAAAAATTTATTTATACATTTTACATTCTATATTCTAGATTACTCTAGTAATCCTTCTACTCATATGGAGTGATTCATCCCCTTCTGAATGCCTCTTTTTGGTATTTGATCCCGGGTGAGATTCCATGTTATAATTAGTAAAATAATGCTAGTATCTCACCCCTATAACCAGTTTGATGATGAAAACATTGACATAAATATAAATTAGCATGATTTTTACCAAGGGGTATTGATTCATCATGACGTGTTCTATAGTACTTGTGCACACATGAGATTATATCACTGATCAGGGTTTTGATGATTCTATTATAAGAAACTAACATACTATAGTTTTTGAATCATGGTTTTAGGTTATACCTGATTTTATGATATCATGAATTTTATTTATTGATCTACTTTATTCATGAAAACTTATTTATTAAAATGATTTATATAAATTCCCATTTAACCCCATTTAGATATATCTGTAGTTTTTTAATTAGAATAATGTTTTGTTTTAAATGTGGGAATTCAAGGCCATGATTTTTATTATTTAAATTGAATTAATATTTGATTTAATAATTATTTAATTTTTTATGGGATACCTGGTGAGACCCTACTAGGATTTATAACTCACACCCTCCCTTTTTATTTGAGCTTTTGTTGATTATCATATGTCAGGTATGAGAATAGAAAAATCACCATATGAAGTTGGTGGATGTTCATTATCCATGGGAATCAATGTGATGGGGGTGACCAGTATGGATGCGATATATTTGTTACATGGTTTTACCATTAATTTTTATCTCAGAATATAAGGTTTATTTTAATGATGTATCATTTGGGTACTATTTTAACTATTTGTTTCAGGTATATTCTTTATTTTGAGTCTTGAGAATACTGACTTTTATTTTTTATCTTTGTCTATTTTGTGGGGATATTCATTCCATATATAGTTATGTATGATGATATGTTCTATTCAACAACCCATGGGGATTAAGAACACCCTTTTGGATGTGTCTGGAATGACTCATGCATGAGGATACCATGGTCTCCACGTTCGGTAGTGACACGGTGGTATCAATGGTCACAGGATAGTAATATTTCATTGATGTTAGTATACAGTTGGGTTGTCCTTAATGATTGGAGTTAAAATTGTTGATAGTTATGAGTAGTTTTTAGTTAGTGCCTTAAAATCTCTAATAATAATGATCTCTAAGATGCCATTCGATATTTGGGAAAAGTGTCTTGATGAATTTTTTTATTAGTTTCCCATAATTTTCCTGATTTTGGTCTTACTATATTGAAATCCCATTCTTGATTTCTTCTTTATAGAATTGATATTCACGTTACTCTTTTTTGAGTCGTTAATGTTTTTCATTTACAATTATTTTACTGTTGTCTGTTTACATGGTGTGTCATCTTTCCTCTTATGAGTCATTTTAATAGGCGTTCTGTGGATGCTATAGGTGAACCATAGTGAGATAATCCATTAGTGGTCAAGAATTTGTTTGAGATATTAGTGTGTTCTATCCATGATTTTGGACAAGAACTGACTATTGTTCATATTTTCACTCCATATATGAAACCTAGAAAAGACGAATCAGTAGATTATGCACAAGATTTTATCGATAGAAACCAGAATTGTGAGGTTTAAATGAACCTCATGATATTAACTAATGGTTCAAAAATATTGACCTACATTTTATGTACCTAGAAATTCTATATTTTATTAATTTTAAGTGTACTAGTTTAAATTGTGAGGGCCATTTTTGGAGATGGTCAGGTTTGATGGTGATGGTGAAGAATAATTAGATCTTGGAGGGGAAGGAATTTTTAGATTTTTTATCTAATGAATTATATCTTGATTCAATGGTATTTGTGAATTACGTAGAGTTTCTCATCATCCAGTAAGATGATATGACATAAAATTGTTTGAAATCATTTTTATGATCATATTCAATTTCTGCCTAAGGTAGTGACTAATTATAATATGAAGACATATTTTTTGGGATGGGTCATCATTCAGAAATCTAATCAAATTATATATTTTAGAATATGACATCTTATATTTGTGTTCTTCATAGGGTATTGATGGTTGAGCTTTGCAAGGATTTTATGTTACGGTTGATAGGAGTTTCTTTTTCTCCCAATGATAGTATTGTGAATTCATCTAAAGGAATGTGGAATCATGATGATTATTGTGGTGGTTCACGAAAATAGGCTTCATTTAGAGCTAACGAATTTCCTAGTATAGTCCCTTTTACATGCTTCTAGTGTCGAATGGTTTGGAATTCAGGATAGGTTTTCATTAATAACCCATTATATATGGATTATGTGGTCATACAAGAAGCATACATATATTATTCGATTTCTTTTATGATCTGTGTTGTTGCACGGTATCATCAGCACCTAAAAGTACTATGGATCAATTAGAATCCTTAATAACTATGTATTTCTAGATAAATGAATCTAAAATATAGCTAATTCACATAAAGGATGATTCTCCATTGAAATTTGATAAGGGTCTAGTGATGGTAAGATGTACCATCACTTTATATTCATCATTAATGATTGAATTATTTAATATCAATGCATCTTAGTCATTTATATCAACTTGATTTGTGAATTTTCAGAATCATCCATTAGAGGTTCATCATAAGTAAGGGATATTACTATGCTACATGGAATAAAGAGGGAGTAGGTTCTTTTCTATCTTTCTTTTGTTTTCTACATATCATATATTGATATGACATATAGTTTTTAGGTCTTGTATAGATCCATCTTGGAATTATTTTATGGATATATTAGTTAACGGATCATAGGGACAAGCTTAACTATTATATTTATATTTTCTCCTTTTTTATGCTTAATGGGGTGTGATGTATCACTAATGGAGAATGGGACCCAAGATTGTGTTTATCCTACCCTTATTTAATAGAGTTTTCCATGGTAGTATTGGTTGTCATTATGATATAGAGAGGGAATATTTTAAATAACAACACCCACAAATTTTCATCTTTCATCCAAATATTTCAACTTCTGATTTATCTTTATTCATACTAGTAATAGAGGTGGAGTTTTCCAATGATCTAGTAAATGGTACTCTGCTAGAGTCAATTCCTAATTAATTAATGGAACAACTAGAGTGGTAAGAGTTTAAATCATATTGGGATTATTTCCTAGAAAATGATTTTATTTTCCAGAGTGTGTCTCATTGGGTGGTATTAGTTCTCTTTATAAAGAATTATTATGGGAAACTGTAGGATCGAAATAATGATGTAGATGCTCAATTTACAAGAGGGGGTGAATTGTATAATTTAAAAATTACTTTGGAACCTTTAAAGTTAGTTGCGATTAACTATGTTTTCCTTAAGCAAAGGAAAGGGATACGTTTAACAAAGTTAAACTTAAGCAAATTCACAACACCTCTAATACCAAATGAAAACTTGGAAAGAGATTCCGAAAGTGGGTTCCGGAAATATGGTTCCGGAAATTGAAACATAAAAAAAGATTAAAATATGAGATTCTACCTTAAAGCGTATAGAATCTAAATGAAACAAAGTACAAGTAAGGAAGTATAAGAAAGTTATAATTTCCTTATAATACAAAATGCAGCGGAAATAATCAAATAGTAAAACTACAAGTAACAAGATATAAGTCTTTTAACCCAAATAGAAGGGTGTCCAACAACCTTGGATAAAGGTCCTTTGATTTATACTTTCAAGAAAGTCTGTCTTACCCATACTAGGGTAACCCTCGATACGAAGATCGGAGGGTCTCTGTCTTGATATCCCCACAAGCCCTCAACTTCAAGGTAGTTGGCAACCTCTGTCTTCCTCAGCAAGGAAGCCCTCGAACTTCAATGTAGTCTGGAACCTCTGTCATCCTATCCCCGGAAGTCCTCGAATGTAATCACCATAATTCGGAGTCGCACAAAGCTTTGAGAGTTAATAAGAGACTCTCTCTCTAGAAATCACTTCAACAGCATGTATGCACAATAACCAAGTTGTTCATCCATCCGTTGTAAGCTCTTTCAAATGAGCTCCTATTTATAGGTAATGTTAGCCTCCTTCCCAACGGTCATATTTTCCATTAAAATCGGAGGGACCTATACACGTGTAACTTAACCAACGGTTAGTTCATAACAGAATACACGACATCGTTTTATATCAAAAAATGTATAACAGAATATACAAAACCGTTTAAAATATAACTTAAAAGATTCGGAGTGAAGGTTCAGAGTGTAAGTTCAGAGTGTAAGGAAAATAATAAAGAGTAGACAAAATATAAAGGCATAAGCAAAATGAATATTCGGAGTGAAAATTCGGAGTCTGAATAAATTCAGAGTGTATAAAACAAAGATGATCAGATTCTGTTTAATAGATGAATTCGGAATGCGAATTCGGAATGAGAATTCGTCATGAGAGTTCGTCATCAGAATTCGTAATGAGAATTCTTTATCAGAATTCGTAATGAGAATTCATCATTAGAATTCGTAATGAGAATTCATTACCAGAATTCGTAATGAGAATTCATTACCAGAATTCGTAATGAGAATTCGTCATCAGAATTAGTAATGAGAATTCATCATCAGAATTCGTAATGAGAATTCGTTTTTCAAACTTCATATGGATTCACATCCTGCATTTTATGTAGAACTTAATTAGAGTTCATATCCAGATTTCAAAATGAAACTTTATTACAGTTCTCATCTGGATTTCGGAGTGAAACTTTATTACAGTTCTTGTCCAGAATTCGGATCCTAAAAACAGAATACCTCATATCAAAGTTTCAAACAAATCCGAGAAAACATAAATGAATCAAAATTTTATAATTAGGAAAAATATGAATGAAAATATGATAAGGAACATTTTTCTTACAAAAGCGATTTTCCTTATAAAAGCAATTTTACATATAAAAGCAATTTTCATTATAAAAGTGATTTTCCTTATAAAATCAATTTTCCTTATAAAAGAAATTTTCCTTATAAAATAAATTTTCTTAAAGATAAGGTGTTTGTGATTTTCAAAACTAGAAGTAATGGAAAAGTCATAAGGAAAACCTTATTGACTCAACAATCTCCCCCTTTTTGGAAAGCACAAACATCATTGAAAAAGAAATTTTAAGAAGAGAGAAAAACATTGAGGCTTATCTCCCTTTGCTTTAAGGATATTGATAAATACGACTAACTCCCCCTTAGGATTTGAAACTCCAAGGATCGTATTCTAGATTTCCGGAGTGACACTTCATTACGAATAAGAAAGTCTTCTTTAATAAAAAAACTCCCCCTTAGATAAACTCTTATTAGAGGTTGTTTTCTTTCTCACCCTTTGTTAGGATTCTTTTTCCCTTTCATTAGAGTTCTTTTCCTTCACCCCCTTTTTGATTTTCAAAAAGAATACAAGGGAATGGAAAAATATAACAAAGTACCTGAAAGATTAGTAGTAACAACAAAAAGAAACGAGCAAGAACAAATTTTTCATTACGTTTGAAAAATTTCAACAACAAAAGAGTTAAAGTACAACAAAAGATCGGATCTGTCTATTTGGTATCTTTCTCCTTCACCATGAGACCCTTTAGAATAGTATTTATCTTCTTTAAGTATTAATGATCTTCTTCAGCTTGCTTCTCTAAGACCACTATTCTTGCAGATTGAGCTTCAATCTTTTCTTCCTGGGCTTGAATATTTTCTTCCTGAGCTTTGATCTTTTCTTCCTGAGCCTTCAATTTCTCTTGAAACTCAATCTGATGATCTCTTTCAAACTTCCAGTTTTGAGAGACAGAATTTAGCTTCCCATTCAGATCTCTGACTTCTTTAATCCGAAAGTTCTTTTCATCTGTCAGCTTCTCTTCAAAGGAAGAAGTCAGGTCATTTATCTTCCTGTTCTCAGTCTCAAAAGCATCTTTAACATTGTCTTGAAATTCATCAAATAATCTCATTTCTTCTATAGTCTTCATCGACCAGTTTGTCATCCTCTTGAAAGATTTTCTGTGAGCTTCGTAGCCAACAAAAAAGGTTTTGAACTGAGCCTCAATCTCAACGCACTTGTCCATAACCATAGACACAGAGTCTGTTTTCTGATTCAAAGCATGTTGGAGCATCTGGCATCATGAATCAATACTTGAGAAGGTTGGAATGGTTCCCACCAACTTTTTCACAGACTGAACAACAAAGTCATGCCCCAACGAAGATGACTCTGAATCCAAAACTTTGCATGGAGAATTTTCTTCTTCAAAAATTTCAAGCTTTCTCTTTGAAGAACTACCAACTTCTTTTCTCTTCACCACTACTGAACTCGGAGTATCAACAAGAATTTTCTTTCCCTTGTCTTTTTTCGGAATAGAATCCTGTTCCGGAGTTTTCTTTTCACTTTCAGAGACTTGGACAACATTATCTTCCTCATCAGCAACTTCCTGAACACCAACCTCTACGTTTTCCATCTAATCAATATCATTTAAAATTTGTTCTTCTTCTCCGTGATAAGCTACTTCTTCTTCTCCTTTCTCTTCTTCCATTGCTGGAGTAACTAGCTTTGAAGATTCAGCTTCTGATGTTCAGAGCGATAAGTGTTTCGAAGGTGTACCCTTATAATCATCTACTTGTTTCAACACATCTCCGGTTTCACCACTTCCTTCAGAAACATCTTCTTTTTCTTCCACTTGCTCAACATGATCACCTTGCTCAACAGGCTTATCCACTGAATCTTCCAGAGCAAAAAATTCTCTTCCTGGAGTCTTAGGTAGAGATTCCAATGAAAAGGATCTCGGAACAGGAATGTTCGTAGAAACCATCTCATTGAATTTTAACAAATCCTGAGCTACTTCAGCCTCAGACATCTTCTTCTTGAGCTTCTTTTCTTTTGATAGTTTTTCTAGCTCATTGGTAGTTCTTTCCTTCAAGGCCTTAGCCTCCGCAGGGTCCAAGCCAAACTGAGGCTCCCCTTGCACTCTCTTTTCTTTCATCTCCCTCCATTTAGCAACAACCTCATCTGGGTAATATTTATTCTTCTTTGGTATTGTAGGTGCGGAATGAACTTCCTTAGACTTGGGATCCTTGGCTTCTACTTCCACTTACTTAAGATTTCTCTTCCATATGAGCTTAGGGGATTCCGGATCAGCAGCTTTTAGAACTGATTCTTTTTGAGCAGGTAGATCAATAAACTGCCTAGACTCCTTGTCAAAGTCTACATCCATTCTTTTGAGTGTACCATCACTCACTAGCATAATCTTGCAAACTCTTGGCTTAGATTTGCAAGCCTCCTTGAAAGACTGAAGGCATCGAACTATCAACTTGGAGAGGATTGCTGGATACATAATAATCTGAGCTCTCAGATTCCCTTTCTTCAAATTCTCAAGACTGATAAGAATGTGCTTAATCAAATTAAACATCCTCAGATTTATCAGAAAATCTAGGATATAGATCTCACTCTTCTTCAAGATATCTTTGTCACCATTCCTCTGTACGATAAGACCATGTACCCATAACTCTAGAATCTGGAAATTTGTAGATAAACTAGCAATCTTCGGAGCCTTGTCATCAGCCAGTCCGAGAGTTTCTAAGGCTTTTTCCTGGTCGAAGCTACCCTTAGAATCCGGCAACACATGAGAAACAAACTCAGCTTCACCTTCATTATTTTTCCCTACCAAGCTGGTTTCCTTGACATATGAAAGCTTATAATTCTTACCATAAGACTTAAAAGACAATTTCTCCTTTCCATCTTCATTAAGAAAAGAAACTATCTCATAGAATTCAACAAGTAAGTCTGAATACACTTCATCTTGGTTCCCAAGTTTTGACACCGCAACATCTTCCCAACCATTAATCTTGATATTCTTGGAAATAAGAGAGTCGTACTTGTTGAATAAATCCGGATGAACCAGCCTCTCTCTATATACTAACCACATTGAATTCGTCTTAGAAGACGACATGTCTTGAGAAGCTGCTTCCACAGACATTCGGATTTGAAGACCTCTGAGAAGTTCAGAACTGAAAAAACTGATGTTCGGAACGGCCTTAAAACAGAGAGGCAGAGCTTCGAGACGCTGGAGCTTGAAAACGGATGTGGGACAACATTTGGGGTCCCCTTTATATAGGCAACGAAAAAATGGTTCAACTTCCACGATTGATTGAACGGTTGTGATAAGCTGAGATCAGATCTGACGGTCAAAAACCAATTATCTTGAATATGATCTTTTGAGGTTTTTATTAAAAAAATGAATTAAGAAAAATACAATCCCAAAACAAAATATAAGTAAATGCCAGCAAGTAAAGTATGACTACGAAAACTTGAGTAAGGAAATCATACCTTTCATATTGTCTTAGGAGGATTATTCGTAATGGGTAATATAAAAATGACTACGAAAAATCTTTATTACGAAAAGACAAGATTCGGAAAACCCACTAAGAAAAATAAACTCAGTAAAGAAAACTCAGTACGAAAATTTCATTACAAAATTTGAAAACGAAAAACTTATTTTGAAAGATTTGGTACGAAAGTCGTGTTACGAAAAATATCAGTACAAAATTTTCACTACAAAATTTTGAAAACGAAAAAGTTAAAATGGAATATTCGGTACGAAAATCCAATTAGGAAAATACTTGTATGAAAATTTTATTCCAGATATTTCCATTCCAGAAGTTTTCTATACGAATATATCCATTCTGGAATGTTTTAGTTCCGAAAATTCCATTCCAGAATTTTAGTTCTGAAAAGTTTGAAAACAAATTTTGAAAATCTTTGTTAAACTAACAATCAAATGTACTCCCCCTATGAAAAGGAGTTCATTGCTGTAAGGAGACTTTTCAACAGAAAGTTAATTAAGAAGGATTACCATATGGTTATCATTCCTAACTTCTTCTTAATGTATTCAAATCTATCAGAAGGTAAAGATTTTGTGAAAATATCAGCAAGTTGATCTTGCATTCCGATAAACTGAAGAATAATATCTCCTTTCAGTGTGTGATCCCTAAGAAAGTGATGCCTAATATCTATGTGTTTTGAACGGGAGTGATGTGAAGGGGTCTTGCTAAGGGAAATGGAACTTGTGTTATCACACAAAATTCGAGTTTTAGTAAAACTCAATCCATAGTCAGTGAGTGTGTGTTGCATCCACAACACTTGAGAACAACAACTTCTAGCTGCTACATATTCAGCTTCAGCAGTAGAGAGTGATACAAAATGTTTCTTCTTGCAGGACCAAGAAACTAATGAATCTCATAAGAAATGACAAGTTCCAGATGTACTTTTTCTATCCATTATACATCCACCAAAGTCAGCATCAGAAAAGCTTTTTAGAATAAAATCATTTCCAGAAGTATAAAATAATCCTAGATCCATGGTTCCCTTAAGGTAGCGAAAAATTCTTTTTACTGCCTTTAAGTGAGATTCCTTAGGATTGGATTGATATCTTGCACATAAGAATACTGAAAACATTATGTCCGGTCGGCTAGCAGTTAAGTATAGTAGGCTTCCTATCATACCTCTAAAAGATGTTTGATCTACTGGTTTCCCAGCTTCATCAAGATCTAAAGAGTTTGAGGTACCAATAGGAGTACTTATACTCTTAGTATTATCATAACCATACTTTTTTAGAAGATCTTTAATATACTTATGTTGAGATATGTAGGTTCCTTCTGGTTTTTGAGAAATTTGAAAACCAAGGAAAAAAGTTAACTCACCCATCACACTAATTTCAAACTCATATTTCATTAGACTTTCAAAAGAGTTGGTCAAAGATTGCTGTGTTGAACCAAATATGATGTCATCAGCAAAAATTTGAACAATAAAAACATTTTTCTTATCTTTCTTTATAAAAAGGGTTGGATATTCATTTCACTTAACATAGTTATTTTGAAGCAAAAAATCCAGTAAGTCTATCATACCATGCTCGTGGGGCTTGTTTAAGGCCATACATAGCTTTGGTAAGTCTAAAAACATAATTAGGATGTTTTGTATCTTCAAAGCCAGGTGGTTTTTAAACAAAAACTTCTTCTTGAACATAACTGTTATGAAAAGCACATTTCACATCCATTTGGAAAAGTTTGAAATTAAAGAATGCTGCAATGGCAAGTAGAATACGGATAGATTCAAGTCTAGCTACTGGAGCATAGGTTTCTTCATAGTCTATTCCCTCTTGTTGATTATAGCCTTTAGCAACAAGTCTATCTTTATTTCTTACTATGACTCCATTTTCATCACATTTATTTCTGAAAACCCATTTGACTCCAATAACAGAAGTTTCCTTAGGTCTTTCAACCAAGATCCAGACATTATTCCTTTTGAATTCATTTAGTTCATCTTGCATGGATTTAATCCAATCATCATCACCTAAAGCTTCATCAATGCTTTTAGGTTCTAATTGGGAAAGAAATTCTAGATGTTCTACTTCATTTCTTAAGGAACCTCTATTCCTTACAAATTGATTTACATCGTCAATGATACTATCACTGGGATGATTCTTAAGAAACGCCTGATTTGGGTTTTGAAAAACATGTTCATCAATATAGGGTTGAAAGTATTCTGGGGTAAATGTTTCATGAATATCTTCTTGAACATTATCCTTATAAGAAGGGTCTTCTATAAAAGGTTGATAATTAGCTTTTGAAAACACATCCGAGGATGTAGGATGGGATGGTTTAAAAACAAAAGGATCAGACTCATAAAATTTTACATGTACTGTTTCTTCAACAGTACAAGTGTTTTTATTAAAAACTCTATAAGCCTTAGATGTTGTGGAATATCCTAAGAAAATTCCTTCATCAGATTTTGGTGCGAATTTATGTAAGTTATCTTTAGTATTCAAAATGAATACTTTGCAACCAAAAACCTTGAAGTAGGATAGTCTTGGTTTTCTACCATTCCATAACTCATAAGGAGTTTTATTAAGAAAAGGTATAATCAAAACTCGATATATAGTATAACAAGAAGTACTTACAGCTTCAGCCCAGAAATGTCTAGCTATAGAATATTCACTCAACATGGTTCTAGTTATTTCTTGAAGAATTATATTTCTTCTTTCAACTACACCATTTTTTTTAGGAGTTCTAGGTGCTGAAAAATTGTGATTAATACCTTTTTTACTACAAAAAGTTTCAAAATCAGAATTTTGAAATTCTCTACCATGATCACTATGAATAGTTTTCAATGGAAGGTTTTTCTCATTTTTAACATGAGCTCTAAAACTTTTCAAATAAGAAAAAGCTTTAGATTTCATTGGTATAAAATAAACCCAAGTAAATCTAGTGTAATCATCAACTAGAACAAACACATAGTATTTTCCGCCAATACTTCCAGTTTGTGTTGGACCAAAAAGATCCATGTGCACTAACTGTAATGCATCGGTTGTTGAGACATCATCGATTGATTTAAAACTAGATTTATGTTGCTTTCCATATTGAAAAGGATCATAAACATTAGAAGAATCAAATCTAAGCTCCTGTAGATGCTTAACGAGTTTCTTCTTAGAGAGTTTACATAGGTTCCTAAGGTTAGAGTGGCCTAGTCTTCTATGCCATAACTAGGAATGATCTTCCATTGCACTAAGGCAAGGTAAATCTTGGCTTATAAGATCTTATATGTTTAATGTGTAAACATTATCTTGCCTATTGGCTGAGAGAATAAATTCTTCCTTGGAATTGTGAACTAAGCACTTATCATTCCTAAAATTCACAAGGTAACCTTCATCACATAACTGGCTTATGCTAATGAGGTTGTGCTTAAGACCCTTAACAAAAAGAACATTTTAAATCAAAGCTCTACCAAGAAAAAAAATATTACCAATACCAACAATCTCACCCTTAGCATTATCTCCGAAAGTTACTTTTCCTCCTTTCGTTTTGATAATCATTTCAAAATAGCTTTTGTTACCAGTCATGTGCCGGGAACATCCACTATCTATGTACCATGTATTGTTGCTGGTACTTTCTTTATTTTCCTGAAATCAAGAAGAAAATTATACTTTCGGAATCCAAATTTGTTTGGATCCAAGATTTCAAGATAACAAAATTTTAGTTACCCACATTTTCTTAGAAAAGTAAGCTTTGTGAAATCCTAAAGATTGGGTTTTGTTTAAGGAATAATCATTTGCCCAGTGACCACCACATTGACACTTGGTACAAAATGGGGCACTTTGAGGAACAAAATAATTGTTACTGAAAATAGGTTTTCCATTTGTATAACCAAATCCGGATTTATTTCTTAAAAGTAGTATTTGTGAATACATTTTATCAAAATTTTCTTTCCCAAGGGTAAAGTTTGATAAACACTTCTTTAAGGAAAAAATTTCGGACTTCTGTTTTACAAACAAGTTATTATCCTCAAAATCATTTGTTTTAGAACTAGAGCTAGGCTCGAAAACATTTTTCGTAGAAATTACTTTTTCTAATTCTTTAGAAGGTTTGTTCTTCTCAGAACTTACTCCCTCAAGATTTTTTGAAATACTTTCAAAATCAGCATTTTTCTTATCAAGATCTTTAGAAAGATCTGATATCTCTTTTGTAAGAATAGAATTCCTAGAGTTTACCTTATCAAGTGTTTTATTGAGTTTAGAGTTCTCAATATCAAGAAGTTCAGCAAACCCAGAGACTTATTCATAAGTAGGTAGAGTATTTTCTTCATCAGAAGAAGATTCTTCATCAGAATAGTCATAATACTTACTATCATTAGAATTTAAAGAAACATTGGTTAGTGATTCAGAATTTCGTACCTTAGACATAAAACAATGATTATCAATAGATAATCTGGATATAAGACCAAGATTCTTTTGTCCTGATGATTCATAATCAGAAGATTCATCTGAAGAGTCACCACCACTGGCACTCCAGGTATCATTAGCTTTCAGAACTTTCTTAGCTTTTTCTTTATAATACTTCTTTCTGTTCTTGTCTGAATTTCATTCTTTCCTTTTATTCTTTTTGAGCATAGGGAAATCTGGTCTTATATGTCCAGCTCTCTTGCATTCATAACAAGTAACTTCTCCATCTTTCTTATCTTTCCTTTTCTTTTTATTGAGTTTAGAGTTCTCATCTATAGCTGTTCTTTTGGATTCCCACTCATTGGGCATGATGTCAATTATCTTATCCACCAGAGCTTCATCATCTAAACCTTTCTCTCCCATAGACTATAGGCTGTTGATGCTAGTCATAAATCTCTGTTGAACTTTACAGATTGGTTCACCATAAGGAAAGTTGAAGCCATGATATTCAGCTCTAAGCATAGCTCTCCTAGTCTCAATCACCTTAGAAGTTCCAAAGTGTGTAACTTCTAACTTCTTCCAGATACAATTAGCTGCTTCACAAGAAGAAATTTGGCTATATATATTTCTAGTCATTGAACACAGTAGAGTATTGCATGCCTTATAGTTGAGTTGATACTATTGCTTTTCCTGGTTAGTGAAAGTTCGGACTTCCTTGTCAAGAATTTTATAATCACCAGTAAGCATAACAAAATTGTCTACTCCAGTATTGATAACAAAAGTCTTCATTCGATCACTCCAGTACTCAAAGTCATTACCATCATAGATTGGTGGTCTTGTAGGATGCAGATTATCAATTGAACCAACATTTATTCCTACCATACTAAAAATAACCTTCGGCACCCAAACTTGTTAGTAGAAAAGATTCGTAACAACAAAGTTCAGAATGGAAAAGTTTGGAATGGAAAAGTGAGAAAGAAAAACTTATACGTTAGTAAAAGTATTTCAAGGACCTCCTCTGATACCCATTGTAGGATCAAAACAATGATTTAGATGCTCAATTTACAAGAGGGGGGTGAATTGTATACTTTAATAATTACTTTGGAACCTTTAAATTTAGTTACGATTAACTATGTTTTCCTTAAGGAAAGGAAAGGGCTAAGTTTAACAAAGTTAAACTTATGCAAATTCACAACACCTCTAATACCAAATGAAAACTTGGAAAGTGATTCCGAAAGTGGGTTCCGGAAATATGGTTCCGGAAATTGAAACTTAACAAAAGATTACAATATGAGATTTTACCTTAAATCGTATATAATATAAATGAAACAGAGTACAAGTAATGAAGTATAATAAAGTTATACTTTACATATAATAAAAAATGCAGCGGAAATAAACAAGTAGTAAAACTACAAGTAATAAGATATGAGTCTTTTAACCCAAAGAGAAGGGTATCCAACAACCTTGGATAAAGGTCCCTTGATTAATACTTTCAAGCAAGTCTGTCTTACCCACACAAGGGTAAGCCCTCGATACGAAGATCGGAGTGTCTCTGTCTTGCTATCCCCGCAACCCCTCAACTTCAAGGTAGTTGGCAACCTCTGTCTTCCTCAGCAAGGAAGCCCTCGAACTTCAAGGTAGTCGGCACCTCTATCTTCCAATCCCCGGAAGTCCTCGAATGTAATCACCAACATTCGGAGTCGCACGAAGCTTTGAGAGTTAATAAGAGCCTCTCTCTCTAGAAATTACTTCAACAGCATGTATGCACAATAACCATGTTGTTCATCCATCCGTTGTGAGCTCTTTCAAATGAGATCGTATTTATAGGTAATGTTAGCCTCCTTCCCAACGGTCATATTTTCCTTAAAAATCGGAGGGACCTGTACACTTGTAACTTAACCAACGGTTAGTTCATAACAGAATACACGACGTTATTTTATAACAAAACAAGTGTAACAGAATATACGACACCGTTTAAAATCTAACTTTAAAGATTCAGAGTGAAGGTTCGGAGTGTAAGTTTGGAGTGTAAGGAAAACAATAAAGATTAGAAAAATTATAAAGGCACAAGTAAAATGAAATTTCGGAGTCTGAATAAATTCAGAGTGTATAAAACAAAGATGATCAGATTTCGTTTAATAATTGAATTCGGAATGCGAATTCGGAATGAGAATTCGTCATGAGAGTTCGTCATCAAAATTCGTAATGAGAATTCTTTATCAGAATTCGTAATGAGAATTCATCATCAGAATTAGTAATGAGAATTCATTACCAGAATTCGTAATGAGACTTCATTACCAGAATTCGTAATGAGAATTCGTCATCAGAATTCGTAATGAGAATTCATCCTCAGAATTCGTAATGAGAATTCATCATCAGAATTCGTAATGAGAATTTGTTTGTCAAACTTCATAAGGATTCGCATCCTGAATTTGATGTAGAACTTAATTGGATTTCGTATCCGGAATTCAGAATGAAACTTTATTACAGTTATCATCTGGATTTCGGAGTGAAACTTTATTACAGTTCTTGTCCAAAATTCGGATCCTAAAAATAGAATACCTCATATCAAAGTTTCAAACAAATCCGAGAAAACCGAAATGAATCCGAATTTTATACTTCGGAAAAATATGAATGAAAATATGATAAGGAAAATTTTTCTGACAAAAGCGATTTTCCTTATAAAAGCAATTTTCCTTATAAAAGCAATTTTCCTTATAAAAGTGATTTTCCTTATAAAAGCAATTTTCTTTATAAAATCAATTTTCCTTATAAAAGCCATTTTCTTAAAGATAAGGTGTTTGTGATTTTCAAAACAATAAGGAAGGGAAAAGTCATAAGGAAAACCTTATTGACTCAACAGACACTTCACATATGTGTTGATTTTGAGAAACTCAATTGAGTTACAGTGAAAAAAAAGTATCCATTACTACATATTAATGATTTTTTTTACTATTTAAAATTGGAGAAGTGATTATAAAATATTGATATTTTATCTGGTTATCACCAATTGTGATTATATGTGTATGAAATTCAAATACATCCTTACAATGTAGTTATATTCATTTTATAAATATTGTTTATCCATTTTCTCTAACAATTCATTCAAAAAAATTTATTTATTTTTAAGAATATCATATTTTTTTAGTACACTGACTCATTTGTTATGGTATTTTTTTGATGAAATGCTAATTTACTATAACAATATGGGGGACCATGTGTTTCAATTGAGCATTGCTCTATAAACGTTGAAAAATTAATAAATTTATGCCAACTTATCAAAGTGAAAGTTATGGATTTTATAAGTGATTTATTTAGACTTGTTCTCTAAGAACATTGTCTGCAATTTGACCACGATAATGTAAATCCTATTATAAAATGGGAAAAATATCATATTGTTTACATTATTTATAGATTCAAGGAATAGGAAGGATATTACCACAAATGCATCATATATTTTTCAATATTTGATTCACTAATAACTACAATCACTTAGAAAAGTGTTAAATATGTTCTCGATGTGAACTTTTTGAGTACTTTGGTTGATATGAAATTTATTTTTTACATATAATATGGTGTTGACCCTTCCAGAGTCTAGGTAGAGCTATGTGGTCTTTTTTCACACAATTTTTATGGGTTTTGGTTTTTTTATTATGATGGTTGATCATGTGGTTGTATAAGGATCCAAAATTCTTAGGCCACCTAATAAGATTTATCCAACCCTTTATATTTTACTCATAGCTATGATTCATGCCCTTTGGATTTGGTGGAATTACCTTTTTGGTGACTGGTTTACTTTTATTCCATCTACAAAATAATTGAATATATCCTCTTATAAAAATATTTTAATATCCATTTATGAAATTTTGTGTAGTATCTAAAATATTTTGATTTTAATATTTCTTGAACCATTGGTATAGGTAATGACATTGTTGATGTTTTTATCTCGAGGAATTCGACCCAGGCATTGAAAGAATTAACAAAACAGAGTAATTTCAAGGTTCTAATTTCCATGATGTATTTGTGATTTGAGGAGATTAGTTAGAGGTTATTTTTATAAGGGTGAAGTTAACCACCTCTTATCAAGATGATTCCTAAGAAGCATTAGTTTTATGATAAATTTAGTGAAACTAGGGAATCTCTTTATGGTGGGGAAATGACTACTGATTGGTAATTATCTCTATAGGGCATAATGTATTTTAAAACAAGTATATGGTTCCTTTTCTTATGAGAATATACATGTTGGGGGTCCTCTAATGTTTTTGGTGGTACTTGAAATTTGAAACCAAAAATAAATATTTTTTATTTTCATTGATGATTCTACTGGATGTGTATGAGGTGATACATTGCCAAATTTGTATCATCTTGTTATACACACCAACATTTCAAATATGCTCACTAGATACATTTAGGGTTCCTTAATGAATCTCCAATTCCGACATGAAAATGGTTTGGGATTTCTATAGATTGTGTTGTTTAGTTTATGCATACCCCTCATGGGAAGAAAGTGATATGGGTTATGATCAATTAACACATCGTCTCAATTTATACCAATTTGGATATAACCTTATTTGAGAAAATGGTAAATCTCAACTTGTAGTATATTATTACATTTCATGGAGTCCCATCTTCTATTGTTTATTATAAGGATCCTTGTATCATTTATTGCTTCTAGAGATTCTACCAATAGTCCATGGGATCCCATGTATGTTTTGATCATGTAATATAATCCTTGGATGGATGTTAGTACTCATTAATAAATATAGATTCTTGAGAAAATATTATTGTTCATTGGTTATTGACTTTTGTTGAGTTTTTGATGACCATTTGGGACTGGTTGAGTTTTCCAACAACAACAGTTACCAGTCCTCTATTAGAATAGATCCTTTTGAGGTATTTTATTGAAATACTAATATATATTTGTTTTCATGGTTGGATATTGTAGAAATTTAATTTTATGGACCTATTTTTGTATAAAAAATGATGATGAGGATTTTTTTGATTTATTGGAGGATATTAATCAGAATAATCTATAATAAATCATATGATGATTATCAGCAGTTTCTATTAGAGTTTTTTTTGTGAAAATGATTTTTTTGAGTTTCACATTTGTTGAGTCACCTAAAGAATTAGAAATTGAAATATCTTGCTCCAATGTTCTGGTATCCTTTCAATACTATTGAGGGAGTGGGTATGTTTTCCCCCTATTTGGAACTTCTAATATTATTTACATTAATCCAAAATTTGTTTCTTGTATAAAAATTTTAAAAGTACCTCTCTAACCCTTTCCATGTCCTAACGTGAGATGATCTTGATGTTGAGTATAATTTATCCATGACTTAACTTCCAGTCAGGATTATTGATTCGTTGACAACAATTCTTCATTGGAAGGTTATACCTTTTCTTTATGTACTATTGATTCGTGGTCTGAATTAACATGAGATGTGTCAAATTGAAGTATTTAGGAGAAAGTAATGGAATCATTTATGTGATATGAAATTTTCCTGAAATGATTTTTATGGAATGAAATGGTTTATGGTGGGGTGTCTGTAATATCATGATTCCTTCATTCAGGTACATTTTGAAACTTTTTTTGTACCCTTTTGTGGGATACTTTCAGACCTTTTGTCTATAGAGATCAATTTTTGTGAACATTATATATATTTTAAGGATGTGTGTTTATATGAATTAATAGAGTCTAGGTATAAATGTGGTAATAGTTTTTAGGGTTCCCCTTTTTGGGTTAAGGGTGTGTTTTATCTTTTTAGTGGTTTCAAGAGTCTTTTCTTCCACATGATGGCAATTTTAATAATTTATTCCAAAAATCCTTTATTTATGTTGTTTGTGGTGTACTAGATACAAAATTTAAAAATGTATTAAAATGAAAAATTATTTGTGGAATAATGAATGATCATACGCAATTAATTTTTAAACTATGATTTTTAACCTAAGGGGATACATTTTTAGACTATCTGAAGCTTGATGTATTAATAACATAAATACATTATTTATAATGAAATAGAATTGATACTATCTAGTGTAATTTTCATAGAATAAATAATTTCATTAGTAATTTTGTTTGTGATCCTATCGACAACTCTAAGTGACCACTTATTAACAATGAGTAATTTATTCTATTTTGGATATCCGAGTTGGGATTTTAATCCCTAGTGAGTTCCCTTATTATGGTTTTCTCCTCCACTATAATACCACTATTTAAATGTTGTACGATCTTATTATTCAATTTGATACTATGTTTTATATTGATGTTTCTTATAAAGTATTTCCTTGTTTGTCTCCTTTACCATTGTCCTTTATTTGTGTTTTCCAATTGTGGGTGTTCATTTTATCATTATTAATTTTAGGGGGTTCTATATGATTTGTCTATACAATTAGAATCATAAATTACATAACGTAATTGAAAATATATTTTAAATGAGTTAAAATCATGTATTTGATATGATTGATTGATGTTTTGAAAGAGGACTTGATATTGTGAAAAATAACACAACTATAATGGAATTTAAATTGTTTGGTGGATTTAAGGGAAATTGATAACTTGATTTGGAAAATTTATTTTGTGAAATAATTTAATATGAGTAAAATTTTATGTTGATTTAAAAAATTAATTATTTCATGAAATCTAGTTATTTAATTTATAAATATGAAATGAATGTTTAAAAATAATAAAGGTAAATTGTATTAGGAATTAATTTTTAATGGTATATTTTTCCATGATTGATTGATTTATTTTATAAAGAACCTGGGAGCCTGGGTAGTTAGTGGGTAGTTAGAGAACTAACTCTAGGATATAACCCACTAGAATAAGATTGAAAATCAATACAATGACATAAATATATTATGGCATTATTCTTTACCTGATGGGGAGTTGTGTCCTGGTGACCTTTTTCATGGGATGTTTTTACACATTGGGTCAATATCACTAATGAGTAAGGCCATTATCCAATTAATAGAAACTAAAAAATTATTTTGATGGATACATATTTTTATGATATAAATTATTTGATGATTACATGAAATTTATCTACCAGAATGTTTTACTCATGACATCATCTTTAAATCATTTTTTTATAAAAAATGATTATTTAATCCTATTATTTTATGTCCTACATCTTTTTTAATTGAAATAATTTTTTGTTGGAAATAATTTAATTCCATGAAATTCCTTATTTTATTTAAATTAAAATCATGTATTTTTAATTATTGTTGGATTGATTATTGAACACCTGTTGAGACCCTACTTGTCACGACCCGTCCTCGGGACCCGTTTCGTGACTACCCCAAGCCCGCCTCCCATAGACCAGGGGCTGGCGACTAGCACCAAGGCGTAAAACCGATATAAAGGGGAAGGCATTGCCTTATACAATAAACAAACACCACGAAGTAAGCCAGCAGAAGTAACACTAAGAAAAACTGGTTACAATAGTAAGTGCGGAAAGTAAGTGGGCCAGAATACAAACCCAAACTAAAAGTAAAGTACAACTGGAAATGAAGTACAACAACTGAAAAGTAAATCAGCAACGCCGAGCTGTCCACTAAAAATCCCACCTGAAGGGTGGGTACAGATAGCCTCCTCAGCTCCTCGGGTCCTGTCGTCCGTCCCGTGTATGTTCCCCTCAGTGGTCCACCTCCAGGTACCAACTCTTCGTGATATCCACCTCCGGGCACTGACAAGTCTTGAGTTCCACCTCCGGGAACCGCCAGCTCTACAAGCCTCAACCTCGATCAGTGATGTCCGTCGTCTGCAACCAACACAACGTAGTGCGGGCGAAACCCGTGCAGGGGTGAGTATACGATACTCAGTAGGGACCCCGAGACCCCGAAGGTCTCCCCGAATCCACAAAGGATAAATCACAAAGAAAAGATACAATCACAGAGTATCATCCAACACTACTTATGTATATTCCCACACATGTAACTAAGTAATCAAATCAGATCAGCTCCAACTCATAAGCTCAAGTACAAACACATCCACACAGGGAAGCACAACACAAACCACACAGGAAAACAAGTCAATATTATCGGAGATTATGATTGAAAGTCAAAACTCAGCTCACACAAGTATATTTATTCGTAAGGTGATAGAGAAGATCAGATGTAGCCACTGATTCAACTAAGCTGGGACCGATGTAGGATACAAGTAGTGTAGTCGTCACCACCGAATCCACGGAGGATTCCAATACAAAAGACTTTACTATCGAACCCATAGCTGCTAGGGAACTCCTCCTCTATCGAGTACAGTGGGTATGCTGCTACAACCATGCACTTCCCACTAACCTTGGACTAGTGTAGTACTCTACCTGTCGAGTACTGTGGGCCTGCTGCTACAACCAAGCGCTTCCCACCATGGGTCTGCCGCTACAACCATGTGCTCCCCCTCATAGTATTGTGGGCCTGCTGCTACAACCAAGCGCTTCCCACCATTGGTCTCCCTCTACAACCAAGCTCTCCCCCTCATAGTACTGTGGGCCTGCTTCCACAACCAAGCGCTTCCCGCCATGGGTCTGCCGCTACAACCAAGCGCTCCCCCTCATAGTTATGTGGGCCTGCTGGTACATATAGCGCTTCCCACCATGGGTGTTCCACTACAACAAAGCGCTCCCCCTCATTGTACTGTGGGCCTGCTATTACAACCAAGAGCTTCCCACCATGGGTCTGCCACTACAACCAAGTGCTCCCCCTCATAGTACTGTGGGCCTGCTGCTACAACCAAGCACTTCCCACCAGGGTCCTGCCGCTACAACCAGGCGCTCCCCCTCATATTATTGTGGGCCTATAGCTACAACCAAGCGCTTCCCACCATGGTTCTGATGCTACAACCATGTGCTCCCCCTCATAGCCTACATAGGTACTCCTTATGTTGAGTACCGCGAGTCTGCCGCTACAACCAAGTGCTCCTCCGCCGTGGGTCTGCTGCTACAACCAAGATCTCCCCACTGGGCTATTGAAACAATCTGAGTCGATCGATCAGTAGTCGTCAAGTCTCCGCCAGCTCTAGGGTTTCCGCACACAGCATGCTCATTCTAGGAGGGTCTGCACCACGAGCCATGATGTTGATACATCAACTGTCACGTAGTCCGGAGTTGATGTATCCCAAAGTTCCATCTCGATAATGGGAACTCAATGTGACAGACGGCGCGTCAATCGGATTCTCGGTCTGAGAGTTATTGGCTTTTTCGTTCCAGGGGCCCAGTTGGGTTTTAAGTCAAAACCAATCCGACTGCACTCCAACTGCATCCAAACCTCGATCGGAGTATTCCAAAATGTCCATCTCACTAAGAGGAAACCAACAAAGTTGACGAAACGTCATGCGGATGTTCAGAGCTCAAGTTATAAGCATTTCCGCTCCGAGGGCCCGGTTGGTTTCATATTCGAACCAACCCGGCCATACACAAAGTTCTCTGAAACCTCGAGTGTAATATACCGAAATGACCGTCTCGATTCATGGATCCCGATGCAATTGATGATGGGTCGATCGGAGGACTAAAGCCCAATATAAGGTCAAATGACTGAACACAGTCCGAAATGGGGGTCTGGGCCCGGCCCAGCCCAGCCCGAACCGGGGCGACCCGACCCGGGTCCAGGTCCGGCCCATCAGGGCACGGCCCGGCGCGGATGGCCCGATCCGGCTTGGGCGGCCTGGCCCGATGCGTTCGGTCTAGCTCGGCGGGCGCCGCACGCTGAGCGGACGCGGGGGGGTGCAATGCCCCCTACTAACAGACGCGGCGCTGGTCACCACGTGTCCCCTGGATCCCGCACAACTGCATGATCCGGTCATCCCGCCGCCGCCCCGGCTGAAGCTGCAGTGGCTCCTGCCGGCAGCACCTTCCGCAGACCACCAGACGCGCTCTGGTGGTCCGTTTTTCCCACCGTCTATGCCTGCGGCTCTCCCAGGACCCGTAGATTACTGTGAAGTGATCAAAATGCCTTTGCAGCCCACTTAGTCATCGCCCGTCGATATTCAGACCAATAAACAATCTGCAGAGTCTTTGAATCTCCTCTGCGTCCATGACACTCGCCGCAGTTTCGTTCGGCCTCAATGGTGCCGTGCGACGGTGCAGCGCTTCTTCGCCGCATTATTTCTTGTTTCCGCACGATGTCGTTGCACCGTGCCACCATTGTTCGAGCCGCAACAAACACAACAGAAAAGGGGGAGGAGGATTGGCCGTGTTCAGGCGGTCCGACTTCCTCCTGTTAAATTGATAACGGGCGGCCCGAATATTAAACGAAGAACGCAAAGAATTATTCACGAAAAAAACCAAAACATCTACCTCGATGAAGTCGTTGATCGAGGTTTGTCGCGGGAAAAGGACATCGCGGAAGACAGCGTCGTGGAAGGAGGATCATTGGCATCGCGGAGAAGAGGACCATAGGGTTTAGGGTACATGGCGTCGCGTCATCGATCTCCGAGGATTCAGTGTTATTCGTCATTTTCTTCAGAGGTCGGCGTTCTTCGTCTTTCTTCGCGTTCTTCAATGAGGAAGGAGACTTCTTCAGAGCGTAAGAGTATTCTCCTCTATGATCCACACAACGAATCCGTCAACAATAAAATAAGACCTTGTCTTATTTTATTCACAGACACACACATGCCAACTTTAATTCGAAAATCAAGTTGAATTCATGAATTAATTGACGTGCGTTGTCCCATTTAATGGGGCGTTATTGGCATGTGAAATTAAAGTGGAGGAGTTGCAAACTAATTGCTATAGAGGATAATTAATGGGGTTTTGGGGAAATTGAAGGAGGTGGGGGCTCGTGTGGGCCCCACCCCAACTTCCATGAACCTCCCATTTCCACAATGATTTACCATCGATAAAGATATAAATATAAATTGTCAACAATTTTATTTTTATTCCTCATTTTTTTAACATCTTCTCCCGAGCAAACGCTACTCCAGGAAATTTCTTCCTCAGCAATTACCAACGATGTGGTTTCATCAGTGCCCTCAGATTTCAATTCCGATCACCGGTTCAAAAGTTAGGAAAACCTGCTCATTCATTCACTGAACGTACCCGAGCTAAGCATCGGAAATTGATTCCGGGCACACCATTCCTCAGAATCAGGTGTCGTTTGGAACTGAATACTCGTAAAATTCAAAAGAAAATTAATAAAAAGTTTCCCTTGAAATTTATGGACTTTACATTACTCCCACCTCAGGTATTTACATCTTCGTAAAGCTACATCAAAAACTAGGGGAACAAATGAGGGTACTGAGCATGCATATGAGGCTCTCGCTCCCAAGTGCTCTCCTAGAGGTCCCCTTGATGCCATCTGCTGCACACTAGAGATATTGGCCACCCACGTAGGACCACTCCTGTCGATCCTTGATCTCCATCGGGACCTCCACAAAACTCTCCCCATCATCAATGTCCAACCCCCCATGGTTGATGACATGCATCGGGTCATGCACATATCTTCTCAACTGAGATACGTGGAAGACGTCATGAACCCAGTGCAACTGAGGTGGTAAATCTAGGTGGTAAGAAACCTCGCCTATCCTACTGAGAACTTGGAATGGTCCGATGAAGTGTGGAGATAACTTACTGCCCCAGCCAAATCTTCTTAATCCATGTCGAAGTGAGACCCACAAGAAGAAGTGGTTGCCATCCTCGAACTCTAGTGGTCTCCACCTCCTATCAACATAATCCTTTTGTTGGCTCTGAGCTATCGTCATCTACTTCTGGATAACATGGACCTTCTCTGGTCCTACAAGAGCTGCTAAGATTTCGTCTTTGCCGATAAGAGAAATCTAGTCTCATACCCTGGATGAACCACATTCTCTTCCTAATACAGTTAATCCCGAAATGGATGATACTAATCCATACCAAGGATGACGTTGAAAGGCCTCGACGCTACTACCAAGAGATCCAACTGTTACTCTCGCCTCCAAGGGTTGCGTCACACTATCGGAACTAGTGTGTGGTCATTGGGTCTCCTCCAGTAGGTATCTCAATGTTAGGGTCAAGTCAACGGTTTTTAAACCGGATCCTCTTAGTAACAACAAAAAGAGAGGACATGAAAGTAAATGCCACAAAGGAATGTGTCTTTTAATACTGCAGCTCAATGTAAAAAGACACAAAGCATCTACAAACAAACACTAGAAAAGCTAGTAGAAAGATGAAAAAAAGTCTCCATGTATGGAGCATGTCCCACTCATGTCCATCTGCTCCTGTAGAACCATGATCGTAGGCCTCAGCTACCTGAAGCTGAGCTCTCACCTGTCCACCCATTCCCTGCGGTTGGGGTGGTCTTCCTGGGGGTGGTGGTGGTAGGGCCTCAAAGCGTCACCCACCACCCGCTGCATGACCAGCTCCCCTTCCTCGGTCTCCTAATCCTTGCGATCCTCCCTAATCGAACCACTTCCTATACCTGGGAGGTCCTTCGTTTATCTTCTGGTCATCTGTATGGCGGGTCGGACTGTCACGAGCCATGTCACCAACCCTGCCGCAGGAGTAACACTGCCCGCTCCTGGTAAGTCGTTCTCTACCTCGGGTGCCCCACACACACGATCTTGTGTCATGAGGTCGATCACCTATAGTTCTGGTCCTCTTGTACCTCTACGTCATCTTTCTACTGCCCGCTGAAGTAGACTCGTCCACATGCCGGCTAGTGGTGGGTCCTACTGCTGGAGACTGTTCAGTAAGGAAACTCTCCACTAAGTGGGCACGCTCCAACACCCCTGCCTGCGTCGGAATGTTGAGGGAGATCATCGAATCCCTGATCTCATGCCTCATTCCCTGGTCGAAGGTCTGGGCCCAAAAGAATGAGTCTCATACCATGTCCATCGAATAGTGCGAGATATTGGTAAATCTTGCCGTGTACTGGGCGACCGTCATGTTGCCCTGCCGCAGCTGTAGAAGCTCCTGGATTCACACCGCACGGAGGGTGGCTGGGAAGAACTCCGAGTGGAAGAGGCTCTCAATGTCCGACCAGAGGAGAGATACCTCATCGTGCACCTGGAGCATCAAGCTCCACCATCTTCCTATTGTTTCATGCAGGAGGCTCACTGCGAGGATCACAATGAGGTCAACTGGTGTTCCCACTAACCTGAAAACTCGAAATATAGCCTCCAGCCAATCTGTGGCTGCCTGAGGGTTTTTCTTCCCATGGAACCTGGGTGGTCTCTAACGCTGGAACTCATGCAGTGCACTAAGGCGATGTGCACTCTCAGCGGCTGGGGCTGGCGACATCGGTGGCTCGGCGGGTAGAGGTACCGTCGGTGCCTCCGCGGAGAAAGGGCCCTGCACTGAGGCCTCGTCACTCGGTGGGCTGTCATCCCGCACAAAGCTCTGAACCCAAGATGGCTACCGTCGTGGGGACATCCTGAAAAGATACAGGTGTTCCGCTGTCAAAATAGTATACCTGGTGAGCTGACACAAAGTAATAATAATGAAAACTTTTTAAACACACATGCAATCAATGTTTTCGTTCATTGAGTCATAAATCAGAAGTCAGGGTCCTGGTGTATGGATACGTCGGCCGCCGCAACAACACTGGACTCCCGAGACTGATAACCACACTCAATACCCTTAACACTATTACTTCACATAGAAGAAAGATCAGAGCCCTGAGTTCTGCGATAGAACTGAACTCCTCTGATACCAATTTGTCACGAATCGTTCTCTGGACCCGTGCCGTGACTACCCCAAGCCCGACTCCCATATACCAGGGTCTAGAGACTAGCACCAAGGCGTAAAACCGATAAAAAGGGGAAGGCATTTCCTTATAAAGTAAACAAACAACACGAAGTAAGCTAGAAAAAGTAACACTAAGAAAAACTGGGTATAATAGTAAGTGCTGAAAGTAAGTGGGCCAGAATACAAACCTAAACTAAAAGTAAAGTACAACTGGAAAGTATGTGCATCAACTGAAAAGTAAAGCAGCAACGCCGAGCTATCCACTGGAAACCCCACTTGAAGGGTGGGTACAGATAGCCTCCTCAGCTCCTCGGGTCCTATCGTCTGCCCCGTGTACGTTCCGCTCAGTGGTCTACCTTCAGGTACTGACTCGTCATGATATCCACCTCCGGGCACCGACTCGTCGTGAGTTCCACCTCCGGGAACCACCGGCTCTACAAGGCTCAACCTCAATCAGTGATGTACATCATCTACATCCAGCACAACGTAGCGCGGGCGAAGCCCGTGAAGGGGTGAGTATACGATACTCAGTATAGACCTCGAGACCCCTGAAGTCCTCCTTATATCCACAAAGGATTAACCACAAAGAAAAGATAAAATCATAGATTATCATCCAACACTACTTAGGTATATACCCATACATATAACTAAGTCATCAAATCAGATCAGCTCCAACTCACGAGCTCGAGTACAAACACATCCAAACAGGGAAGCACAACCCAAACCACACAGGAAAATAAGTCAATCATATCGAAGATTATGATTGAAAGTCAAGACTCAACTCACACAGGTATAATTTTCATAAGGTGATAGAGATGATCAGATGTATCCACTGATTCATCTATGCTGGGACCCATGTAGGATACAAGTAGTGTAGTCGTCACCGCTGAACCCACGGAGGATTCCTGTACAAAACTCTTTACCGTCGAACCCATAACTGCTGGGGAACTCCTCCTCTATCGAGTACAGTCGGCCTGCAGCTACAACCAAGTGCTTCCCACTAACCTTTGACTACGGTAGTACTCCACCTATCGAGTACTGTGGGCATGCTGCTACAACCAAACGCTTCCCACCATGTGTCTGCCGCTACATCCAAGCGCTCCCCCTCATAGTAATGTGGGCATACTGCTACAACCAAGCGCTTCCAACCATGGGTCTGCCACTACAACCAAGCGCTCCCCCTCATAGTATTGTGGGCATGATACTACAACCAAGTGCTTCCCACCATGGGTCTACCGCTACAACCAAGCTCTCCCCCTCATAGTACTGTGGTCCTGCTGCTACAACCAGGCACTTCCCACCATGGGTCTGCCGCTTCAACTAAGCACTCCCCCTCATAATACTGTGGGCCTGCTGCTACAACCAAGCGCTTCCCACCATGGGTCTTCCTCTACAACCAAGAACACCCCCTCATAGTACTGTGGACATGCTGCTACAACCAATCGCTTACCACCATGGGTCTGCCTCTACAACCAAGTGATCCCCCTCATAGTACTGTGGGTCTGCGGCTACAACCAAGCGCTTCCCACCATGGGTCTGCCGCTACAACCAAGCACTCCCCCTCACAGCCTACAGAGATACTCCTTCTGTTGAGTACCACATGTCTGCTGCTACAACCAAGCGCTCCTCCACCGTGGGTCTTCCGCTACAACCAAGCACTCCCCACTGGGATATCGAAACAATTCGAGTCGATCGATCAGTAGTCGTCAAGTATCACCCAGCTCTAGGGTTTCCGCATACAGCGTGCACGTTCTGGGAGGGTCCGCTACACGATCCAAGAGGTCGATACATCAACTATCACGTAGTCCAGAATTGATGTATACCAAATTTCCGTCTCGATAAAGAGAACTCAACGTGACGGATGGCTCGTCAATCACATGCCCGGTCTGAGAGTTATTGGCTTTTTCGTTCCAGGGGCCCGATTGGTTTTTAAGTCAAAACCAACCCGACAGAACTCCAACTACATCCAAACCTCGAGAGAAGTAACCCAAATGTTCTGTCTCAGTAAGAGGAAACCATCAAATCCGACGGCACGCCAATCGGACATCTGGAGCTCAAGTTATAAGCATTTCTACTACGAGGGCCCTGTTGGTTTCGTGTTCGAACCAACCCGGCCATACCCAAAGTTCTCCAAAACCTCGAGTGTAATATACTGAAACGACCAAATCGATCCAAGGATCCCAATGCAACTGACAGTGTGTAGATCGAAGGTCTGAAGCCCATGATATGGGCAAATGACTGAAAATAGTCCGAAATGGGGGTCTCAGCCCGGCCCAGCCCAGCCAAACCCACCTGGTTCAGCCCGAACCCGGGAAACCCAACCCGGGTCCAGGTCCAACCCATCCGGGAACATCCCGGACCCGCCGGAATGGCCCGGCCCTGCTGGTGCACCCCAGCTCGGCCCGGTGTGGCCGGTTCTTCTCGGGGGGTGCCGCGCGCTGAGCGGACGCGGGGGGTGTGCTGCCCCCTGCTAACGGATGCGGAGCTGGTTGTCGCATCTCCCCCAGATCCCGCGCGGCAGTGGCTGTAGCCATGGTGGCTCCTGCCAGTGGCGCTTCGGGGCGCCGCCGCCTCTAGGAGCCGGCAGCGCCGTCCGCGGACCACTGGATGCGCTTCGGAGGTCCGTTTTGCCCACCGTCTGCGCCTACGGCTCTCTCGGGACCCGTAGATTACTGTGAAGGGTTAAAAACGCCTTTGAATCCTTCTTCATCATCGCCCCTAGATCCACACAAAAATAAACAATCTGTGGAGTCTTCTAATTGCATCTGTGGCCCTGACACCGGCTGCGGTTTTGTTCAGCCTCAACGGCGAGGCGCGACGGCGCCGCGCTTCTTTGCTGCGTTCCTTCTTATTTATGCGGAGCACCATTGCACCGCGCCGCCTTTTTTCAATCCGCAATGAACACAACATCAAAGGGGAGGAGGATTGGCCTTCTTCGGGAGGTCCGACCTCCTCCCGTTAATTTGATAACAGGAGGCCAGAATATTAAACGAAGAATAGAAAGAATGATTCATGAACAAAAACAAACCCCTACCTCGATGAAGTCGTCGAACGAGGTTTGTCACGAGAAAAGGACATCGCAGAAGACGACATCGCAGAAGGAGGATTTTCGGCGTCATGGAGAAGAGGATTTTCGGCATCACGGTACACGGCATCGCGTCGTCGATCTCAGAGGATTCAGTGTTATTGGTCATCTTTCATTGGAGTTCGGCGTTCTTCGTCGTTCTTCGCGTTCTTTAACAAGGAAGTAGAGTTCTTTAGAGCGCAAGAGTCTTCTCCTCTTTGATCCACACAACGAATCTACCAACAATAAAATAAGACCTTGTCTTATTTTATTCACACGCACACACACACGCCAACATTAATTCGAAAATCAAATTGAATTCATGAATTAATTAACATGCGTTGTCCCATTTAATGGGGCGTTATTGGCATGTGAAATTAAAGAAGGGAAGTTGCAAACTAATAACTAGAGAGGATAATTAATGGGATGTTTGGGAAATTGAATGCGGTGGTGGATCGTGTGGGCCCCACCCCAACTTCCTTTAACCTCCCTTTTCAACAATGCTTTACCATCTCTAAAGAAATAAAAATAAATTGTCAACAATTTTATTTTTATTCCTCATTTTTTTAACATCTCCTCTCGAGCAAACACAACTCCAGGAAAATTCTTCCTATGAAATTACCGGTACTACGGTTTCATTGGTTCCCTCAGATTTCGGTTCCGAGCACTCGTTTAAATGTAATGAAAACCCACTCATCCGTTCACTGAACGTACCCGAGAAAATCTTCGGAAATTTATTCTGGGCACCCTGGGCCACGGAATCAATAGCTGTAGAAAACTGCATACTCGTAAAATTCCAAAGAAAATTATGAAAAAATTTCCCTTGAAATTTATTGGTCTTCACACTACTAGTCATTATCTCTCACACCCTACCTTTTCATTATGGGGTTTATAGATTATATTACTCTTGATCCGAATAAAGGAAAAGCATAACATGGAACTAGTGGATTTTCTTCATCCTTCAGAACCTGAGTGATAGAGGTCACTAGTGGAGATTTGATACACTTGTTACATGGGTTTATATTTGAGTTTTATTTTTCAAAACATATTTTTTTTTTATAATTTTTCAATTCGGTATTGTTTTATCTATTTTCTAGGTTTGGGTACATTCTCCATTTGGCATCCTGAGTATAGTGACATTAATATTCTATATTTTACAATTTTATCCATGGAAATGTTCCATATTATTTATTTATGATTATAGGTGATACTGAACGACCTAGGGGGACTAGTAATTTCTTTGGTCCATGTCAGGTTCATCTCTTTTATTAGGGTACCACAGTGTTCGGTCTCATCCATAACCATTATTTAATTCAATTTCTCCATCTTTGTATCAAATTCATTATATATTCCAAATTATGATATATTAAGATATGAATACCATTACAATGAATTTATGATGAAGAACATTCCAATATAATCATATTTATATAAGATAACAATTCTGGTAGAAATATCATCTTTTATACAATTAGATCCCCCTCTATGGGACTTTCCTTTTATAGTTCGTTATAATAAATCTCCTTAAATGGTATGCATTAGGATATATTTTTGAGAAATAACGAATATAGATGTTTTCTTATGTGGATTTACAATTAATTTACTCATTTTTATGAAGGTTGATCCTTTCTTAAAATCATTATTAAACTACAATAGATTAAATTCCATGATGGAAATTTCTATAACATGGTTAGCCAAACATTCCAGTCATTACTCTAACTGAGGTTATCCCATAATATATATTATTGAACTTCAATTAGCTATTTTGAAAGATGAAATTGAAAAAAATGTTTACTAAATAAGGTGGATACTTCATGTTCTTAAAGTGAACATTAAGGTTCAGATAATTTTTAAACCATGTTTCTCCATTAATCTCACTTACACCATTGAAATTAAAATATTATTGAGGCTCTATAGATATTATAATGTCATGTATTTCATTATCTATGATCATTATATTCCTAATATCATTCAATTAACTTTTATAACCTCATGTAACATTCGCGTTTTATAAGAACTTTTCTTATTCAAGAATTGTAATAGACAAATTTCTAATAGTATGTACATCAATGTTTAACCTCACACCCAAACTTATTTAACGTTATTTGGAATAATTTATAATCCTTTTACAATTAACTTTTATTGTGTTTCATCCATTTCCCTAATTCATTCCAAAGAGTCTAGACTAAAAACTAATATAACATTTAGAACATTGGTGGGTGGTACAAATTTTACATGTTTCCAATTTTGAGTGTTATCATTATTATTTGTTGTTTTGGATGTTGGACTTTTTGAAACTTATTATTTTTAATAACATTTATTCTCACTTTTATTCATTTATATCCTCATGGGATAATAATTTTTCTAGATAATTTTCTACCTACTTCGGAGCAATTCTTCTTATCTATTATCAAAAATCACTATCCTTATTTTATTTCAAATTTATAAACATGTTGAGATAAACATTAATCAATCATGTGACCACTATATTTTCCAACATAACATATTTATTTCTATATACCATAATTGTAAGAAGTTATTATATTTTATTAACATTATATATTTCACTTATTGATATTGGTCCCCAATCATGGGAATCTGATGTGATTTTAAATTTTATAGACTATAGTTACAATATAATTAATTATTTATGAATTTATTTCCCAAATAAATTTTACACACAAAAAAGTATCATCTAATTTATACTGTATGTTTTTTCTTCTTAAAAACGAGGTGGTCTCTTTGTGGGGAACCAACTTCCACATTATTTTTCAATACATTCTAGACATGGTGGAAGGTTTCTTATATTCATTATATATTAATTATTATAATATTTTTACTCCATAAATTTCTATAAACCACATTAAAAAAATTATTATTATATAGTGTGGATGGTATATGTTTCTTCACAGCTTCTTTATATGGATCATTGAACAAATTCATGGTCTTATTATCACATGTTGGAGGTATTTTAACCATAGAATCCTCTAATCAGGATTCTAAAGTATCATGAACATCATTTTTTTTCTTAATTCTCAATATCTGTTTTCTTAATGTTGGTTAATTTAAATTCTAATTATTGAAATTTTAAGTAGAGTATTTAGTTCTGATAATCAATCGTAATAACCTTCTCATCATAAATTTTAATTTTTTCAACTTCCTCTTCAATAATCATTATGTTTTTTTAATATGGAATCTTGATCCTTTATTTTATTGGATTTTCCTTCCAATTGAAAATATCTAACATGAATAATATCTTAAAACCATTCTTCAAGTTTTTGGATATTTTCATCCAAAGTCTTATTTAATTATTCATTGTCTATAACTTATTTGATGAATTTTTATTTAATTTTTGAGAATCATTTTCCAAGATCCCTCATTCTAGCATAAAAGATCAATTTTGTTGGGATAGATTTATAAAATCATTAACATTCATTGTAATTTAGCCACAATGTAATTTACTTATTCTATAAAATATGTGATCTCTTCTTAAATTATTTTAAAGACTATAAAAAATAGAAACTATTTCATAAGAATGAAATGTAGAATATAACATAATTTTTCAGTAAATATTTCTTAAGAACTTTCATATAGATCATTATCAAAATAAACTATTGGATATATTTCTTGAATATAGTTTATAACAAAATTATCACAAACATCATGATCACTAACCATTCTTACATCACATGAGGTTGTAATTTTTTTTATCCGTGGGGAATCATAATGCACCAGTTCTTTACTTTATAAGATAGATTTTTCTTCTACATTGTCATTTAATAAAGAAAATTATATGAATTGTTAATTAATAATATTTTATATATTATTTATATTTCTTTTATATCAACTTACCCTATTCATCATTGTTTTGGTATAAATATAACACTAATATATGATGACTAACTCTTCAGTATGAATTCACATCATTGTTAATGCATGAGAGAACCTAAAATCATCAAAAGGGAATAAATTCCAAATATTGAATATAATAGTGGTGAACATTGGATCAAATATAAAATTAGTGGAAATTATCAAGATAAAAACAACACTAGGAGGTGTGAGAAAAAATTTTACAAACTATTTAAAAGTTTATAAATTTTTATTCCGTTAACTATAAAAACTATTAGAATATTAAATATCATACTAAATATTCCATATTTTATTAATGTCTATAAATAATTTAAAATATGGAACATGATATTTTTATATGGTTCACAACTAAAAAATATTATACTGTTTTTTCATGTATTGGGATGTCCAATAATTGGATTATTAATTTTAATTAGATAAAAAATATAGTGGTTTGTTCAAAAAACTCTCTCTAGACAAAGATTCATTCCCTTCACTTTAGGTGGCGGTTGAAATAATCCTTATTACCTTAACAGGTGATGACTTAGTCCAACCTGAAGCTCCTTGAAGGCTCTCTATACTACCACCGAATAGATTCCTCACCCTCTTCTTATATTACATTGAAGGATTATGATACTCTCTCTCATGATTATACCACTATTGGATGTCACAGTGCTGTTTTTTTTCTACACTCCATTATTCATCACATTGTTACCTACAAAATAGTAAGAAAGAAACCATCCTTATTCATCTTGATTTTTCAGGATATTTTCAACCTAATATATCTCTCTGAACTTATTTATCTAGCGCTGATTTGTCTAGTGAATGTTTTCATGATCCATCTTCAAAAACATTTCCAAAAAATAGAAAATGAAACACCATCATTCCTATAACTATATAATCCAATATTATTTTTCCTTCATTATACAGAGTATGTCAGATGTAATTTTTTCGATCTATATATATGATATGTTCATCCAATAATGGTTTTACTGTAATGATATGCTAAGTGGAAGTTATTCTGATCACACTTCATTATTTCATTATTTACTTATTTAGCAGTATTCCATCTTGTAGTATTATTTGGTTATTTTTCTCTATCTAATACAACCTATTTCTTCAAGTACTCTTCTCTAATAGCATATTAAAAAAATTATAATTTATTTCATTCTTGATGGATGGAATGTTTTTACATATTTTCAATTATTCATCAATTCTATGTCTCTATATGGTAATAGGGTTCCTTGAATTCTCTATACTATTTCCCCCCTTTATATATATTTGTTTTTATGGGTATGCATGGGAACTAAAATATATTTCCTAGCCCAACTAAATCATGAATTTTTAAGTTACCACTCATTTTGATCCCACATGAACTCTTCTAATCATCCTTTTATAATTGTTACTATCACAATTTACCCATTATGATTATTGACACTTTAAAGATTGAGATCATCATTTCCACTATTAAAAAATTGTTGAAATCTTTATATAGTTACTCAAATATTTTCTCTGAAACAAATCCCTTAAAAACATTATATATTGTGAATCATCTTATATTTTTCCTCAAAAACAAAAGAAGAATATTTTGAATTCTTTCCCAACATTATTCATGTGATCAATGAAAGGAATGAAACCAATCTAATAACCTCATATCTCTAAAAACTATAATTAATATTCCATTTAAATTTTTATTTAAAAAAAATTCCTAGGGAACATCCCCCATCTATTTTTTTCTCATATGTTAGTTGTTTTTTCTTGGTATAATTAACCAAAAAAATTATCAAAACAATATATTTTATGGATTCATAGAAATCTATCATATGAATTTGTAATACTCATATTTATATCAATTTTACACTTTTTCTAATAACATTAATCATATTATTATAACTAATGAAATCTATTTTGAAATGTCAACAACATTTTTCTGATTTTACCGTGTGGTATATTTAATTTCATAAATGTTACATGGAAACCTATATCAAATATATTCCCAAAAAACCACTATCTAATGTCCTATCTCGAATTATTTGTCTTCTTTCATTACCTGAAAAATTAGGCTGATGAATGTGATATGGAAACATTTATCTGATTACTACACATGAAAAATAATTATTTTTAGGATGATTTGTAAACCCCTTCTCTAATCATTCTACAATATCTTCATTCAATGTTCTTTACGCATTTCCTCTAACTATTGTCATTTTTGGGAATCATGTTCTTGATCATTTGATAACTTCATCACATCCCATTTCGATATACATACAAGTAATTCCAAAATTCTTAATATAAATATTCCTATAAAATCACTCATCACTTCAAAAAACATGTGATCTTGTACTTTATTTGTAACTTAATATATTCATGATTTCAACATTCTAGCGTCTCTCTTCAATCTACTTTTTGATCATAGGTAATTTAACTCTCTTACCATGAGGCTTATCTACTTCTAAACATCATCCTGAATCTCAAGAATAAGGAATTATGATTTTTTATCAATGATGAATACCTTACATTAAAACATATGTTATTGAATTCCCCTTCATCATCTATCTATGGTATCCATAATGGTAATCGATCAAAATGTTATTCCTCCCATCATCTAAATAACTAAATATAATACAATGATCGACACTACCCTTATGTAGGTCTCAAAAACTAGGGAGACCCTTGTGAAACATTTGTATTGGGTTTGTTACCCATACAAAAGTAATGGATTTAATATTACATGAAAATTTATTGGTATATCTTACCCTTAAATACGTTCCATTTAAGTGTTGTGGTTGTTTTATGAATGTTTGAGGTAGATCATTACATAACATAGAAACTATCATCCATTTTCCAAGGTCCCCTAGACTTTATCTGATCATTTTTGTATTATCAACATCATCTAATTTTGATACATAAAACATTAGCCTCATTGTATTAATATGATTACTGTTTTTTTATCGGCTCTATCTAATCATATCGACCCACTTGCCATTGTCTAATCATATGATCGATATTCCTCAATTTATCTTTACAAAATTATTAACGAAACATTGTCTATTATACTAATCAAATCCTTAAATTAAACATCAATAATTCTAATAAAAACTGTAACTCTCCATAAAAAACATCACAAGTTGTATATATTAAGAACCACTCACCAATATTTATATGTAAAAAAAATAAAATAAATTTCATAACATAATAAGGCTTTATTACTTACGTCATTCATTCACCCAAGCTATCATCAACATTATTAATAATATTACACACTAAAATTGAACATTTTGAGTCTTGTTCTTCAATGTATATATAGAATAGATACATCAAGGAAATATTTTTATTTATTTTTACTCCTTTGATATAAAATAAATTCCATTGAAAGAAAAATCAACCAACACATAATGTGGTATCTTCACCTCTATATCTAGGGCCGAAGTATATGAGGAAAATAATTATTAAAAACTATTTTGTAGAATCATCCCATTCCATGGCTTCTAACTCATCCTATGTCTTCGAGTTCTTAATCAGTTTACATAATTGATAATAATGTACATCTAGGAGATGTAAAAACAATGTAATATTTTCTTTCTCTTAATAATGAAAAAAAATATTTTTTTAGTATAGATCTACTATTATACGATTAATGGATCAGAGGTTCCACTAAAAATTGGTGGCTATTGATGTATAATGTATTAAACTACTAGTTTTTCCTTATAAAGTGAATTCATACACTCCCCAATGTTTAGGTAGTTATTGTTGACCTATGTTAACTTATGCATCGTAATCATGGTTCTTATTACCATCATCAATATTATTTGGAAGACTATTAGTGCATTATCGATCACATCCGTAATTTACATGAGTCCTTTCCTACAATTTCTCTAGAATAAGAAAACCTAATTGAAAATTATATTAATATTAAAAATAATATAATAATAATTTTAAATGAAATCATAATCCATCATTTTTTTAATTATTCATAGATGATATACATTAAACATATTAAAAATGGTATTATCTATATATCGTTAATAATGGTTAGAAAAAAAGATAATTAACATATACATATCCCATAACATTGTAAAACCATACTTGTAGTAAGTCCACATTATCATACAATAAATTATGGTTGATGTAATACCAAATAATCAATTTTTAGGGGTTTTCATCCCTATGGAAAAATATAAGAGATCCACATCCATTTGTATAATCTAGCCTTGAATCTTATTTTTAGAATCCAATTTCATTATAAATTACAAAATTTTTGGGATGTTTTACTATATTTATACATATCCCTATGTTTATTACAAATGTATTCTAGTCATCATTTATAAAAATAACTAAACCTAGCATTTGATACCAACTATAGGATCCCACTATTTTATGACATGTTTTTTATAATAATTTCTTAATAAAATAGTACATTATTATCTTCGAAGGACATTTTGATGTTTAATTCCATGGGATCTAGGTATATAATATATTTAGTATATAATGAAAACATAAATTTTATTTGATCCTCTTAAAATAAACCATTATTATTGAATCTGTGTTCACCTCACTATAAGTGATTTCGGGGGGACATATTTCAACCAAAAAGTGTGAAAATTAATCCTATTAAGTGATAAAAAACAAATAAAACAGAGGAAATCATAATGGATAAAAATTGAGAAATAAAATGATATAATAATTATTATTATAGGATACATAATAGAATAATTCTTTTCAAAAAAACAATTAGTTGTTAATTAGGATACCACCAAATCTCTTAACCATGGTGTCGTAAAACTTATTTCCATGGATATTTAAAAAAGTTTCACAAAAAAGTAATATCTAGAGTCTATTTCTTTACCCAATTAATTTATGTTAAATTATATTACACCCTTGATATGTCTTAATTTGTGTCTTTCAAGTCTATCAAAATAAATCATTTTTTCTATAACCTATGGAGAATAATAAATGGTTGTCATATAAAATTATTGAGTACATTAGAAAGGAAAGTGTGGTCATTTTTATAATTTTTTATCCCATGTAAGGTAAATTTGGGTTTCATACATGTAAATAATATATAGATATATTATAATAACATATATAATATTACCATTAAAAGAAAATAGGTTTAAGTATTTAAAACATAAAAATAAATTCCTGGAAATTAAAAGTATGATGTTAGAAGCATAATGGTTATAGAAAGTGGTTTATTGAAAGGGGAAGATGTTGGAGAATAAAAATATTTAGTTTAAGGAAATTAATTAGAAAAATAATAGAATAAAAAAATAATTAGAAAATAATAAATATGAAATTATAAGACTATCTATAATGAAAGTATGTGGGAAAAAAGAGAGGTGGAAAATCCATTACCTTGTGAGATAGTGCCTAAATTCATGAGGAGACTTCCTGGGAACCATATAAACACTATGAAAGGGATCTATATATTCTGAATGAGTGTAATATCATGATTGATCTCATGGGATGGAATTAAATGGGGTGGAGATGTACGTATTTGTTGGAAATGTGGTCTTGTTGTTTATTAAAATGTAAATGTTGTCTATAGAATTATATATTGTGGAAATGGGAAAACAAAAATTGTCTTACCTGAGGTCCTAGATTATAATTTATGACATTAAAAGGTATTTTTTGATATATTGCTTTTTTATAATTTAACCTAAATATTTTAAATTAATATTTTCATTAGGATAAATTTTTTTAAAAAATAATGTTTCTAGAATATTAAATATCCAATTTAGACATTGATAATTTATATATAGGTTTAGATATTCATTTTAGTTAATGAAAATAAAATATATTAATAGAAAAATTGCATTTTTAATGTGGATTAATTTTTTTTACAACATAATTATTAAATATTGATGAAGTCATAAAACATACCAAAACACAAACCTATATTTTTATTATCCACAAATAAATATTATACATTATAAAATACCCAAAATTTCACCCTATTCTAATTTTGATTTGATGATTTCAAATATGATATTTATATTATAAAAATAATATTTTGACAATTTAATTGTATAATTTCTAATAATGATCGTTAATTATTTAAATGCAACAGTTTTTTGGACACATTCATGTTTCTAGCTATTATAAAAATTGCCTTGGATATTATAAAATTATATTATCATTTATATTTAATTGAGTATTATTTTATAAGGAAGAATCATGAATATTAAATTTATATAGAATAAATTAATATACATGAAAAGTATTTATATTTTAGAAAAATAGAATTATATATTATTTTTATCAAAATATTTTTTTATCATATTATGCCAACATTAATGTGTATTTTATTAAATAAAATAATGAAAATAAAAAATGATTGAAGAAACAATGTTTCATCTCTAAAAAGATAAATAAAACATTATAATATTACGGTCTAGATAAATAACTTTTTACTAGACAATAATACACCTTAAGGGTTTGGTGTTCGATAATGTTAATTTTATATGGTGGCTCTATTAACTTTGACCCTATAGTGATCTCCACAAACATGACTTTATCCTATATTAGATTTTGATCAATCTGTGTTTAATAATATCATGGTAATGGTCAAGGTAGAACACTGGGTTTTTATGTCCCTCCCTTGTATTGAAAAATGGTCTTCAAAAGGCATGATCCAAAAGGATAAAACCATCATTTATCACTTCTTCATCAATTATCTTTTTTTGTTGCCTGTTATATTAAATTTTTCTAATAGTGATATTATTACCAATAGTAATAATTCTCAATGGTCATGTTGACCAATAGTCTTCATTACCAATATTCATATTGACAGATGGTCAGTTTTATATTCTAAAATACATATCAATATTTAAATTGTCATATTACCTCCTATAAATATTTCTTAATTCATTCACTCATCATTCACAACAATCCCCCTAATGGTTCTACATTTAAGAATTTGTGATTGGATTATTAATGTGTTGTGTTATATTTATAGACTGTTTCTTTTTTTAATCATTCTAGTGTATCAATATGATATTAATTTTCATATTTTTTTCATTTTTATTTTTTTTCTATTTATTTTACCTTTAAAATATTTTTATTTATCATGACAATTTCTATTCAATATATGTAATGTTCCCAGTATGTGAAATAAATTTTTGATGTTTTCATCATTATTTTATTTGATGATTATGACAAAAATGTATATAATTAAAAAATTATTTTTCGCATTTTGTGTCATTATATAAAACATTAATAATTATCCAACCACCCAAATCCATGAACATAGTCATATTACACCATGGATTTGTTGTAATACTAATATATCCATCTTAATACATTATAGGATATTACCTAGTAGGGTCCCTTTTAAAAATAATTAATATCCCCAATTTTCAGGATATTTCAGTGTGTATTTTCTTCACTCACACACTCCCTAGTAAACAACCAAGGTGTCCACCCATCCGTACACTACTCAAGGATAAAAAAACACAACTATGGTGTTCTAATTTGGTAGTCTCCTAATAAAATATGTGAACCTTGTTTAAATTCATAGTAAGAATTAGGAATTTTATGTATCACCTTTCAAATGGGGTTACAAGTATTAGATAAGTGTTATAATTTGGAACATTTCAATACATTAATATTTTTCACAATGATCTTAAATCATGTGTTCATATGGTGAATGAATAAAAAATCATTGATTTAATGATTTAATATGTAGTTTTATCATAGGGTTGGTGTTTGTATATTATTTTATAAAACAATACGTGTTATTAATAAACCCAATATATGATATTATTTGAAGAAAAATACATATATAAAAATTTGTATAGTCATTTTAGTCAAAAAAAAATTTAAAATTCTGGAAAATGACTCAATGAATTAGAAAAGATTTATTTTATAGAGTTTTAAGAGGATGGGGTGAATTTGATTGAATTATTGAAAATCATAGTGTTATATATGATTAATATGGTGTTTTCATTTTCATATGAAGAGAATTGTATAAGTCGATACATATCTATAACAATGAGTTTCATGAAACATGTAAGAATATATTTGTTAAAAGGATGTGTGTATGATTAATATAATGTTATGAGAAATTAACATGAATGATCAACTAGTTTTGTATTTTTACTCTTAACGATATTTAAGAATGACTTGTAATATTAACATATTTTTGGGAGAAGGGTAAATATAAATAATTTGAATATGTGTTTTTCTATTGATGTGTTAGATAAACCTAGAGATTCTTATGGTTATTCATGAGAAATATGAATTTGGAATGATTAACCTAGAGAATACATAATATTAGATAGTTTGTTTTCATATATATGAATGATAAGGTTTAACGATGGCATGTCACATGAAATAAGAACATTATAATTAATTAAAATATTCCATTCTGATTTTTATACATAACTATATATATTATTTTATAAAATATTCTAATGTATCTTGACTTATGATTTTCATATAAATAAATAAAATATTTTTTTTCAGTTTTTAAATATCAAAAGTATTATTTTTTGAAAGATATTCAAAATAAAAATCAGATTTCATTTTGTGTGAATAAAATTTTTATATCTATAGAGATATTGAAATATATATAGAAGTAAGAAATTCTATTGAATAAATAATACTTAAAATATGAATAAATGGATTGAAATGAAATTTTAGAAACATTTAAACAATAAAAAAGTAATGATAAAATTTTAATGAAAATGGATTATGCATATGAAAAGAGTGATATTTTATAAAAATATTTGATATATATGGGAAAACATTTGGGTGATCATATCACTAGTTGATTATGTTGGATCATCATGTAAACAATTTTATCGAATATTTGTATGCTAATATATGTGAAATTATCATCAGGGTATGGGTCTGGTCATGTTTTTTCAAGGAGTATGTGTATATTATTTTTGATCATGAGGGATATAACTTCTATAATTATATAGTTATTTTATACCAAGTATTATTGTTATGTTTTTATTTATTATAAATACATGTAGTGTTCTTTTTAAATTATTGTACATTACCCGATCACTAAGTGTATGATCCTTCGGTTGTCCGGATGTATGTGAACCAAATAAAATATTTTATGTCTCTCTTTTTTTTTCTTTATCGGTATATATCTATCATGAGATGGGAGTGAGTGTTCCTAATAACATTTGGGAATGATCATTTTAAAGGTTATTTTAATAATGATGTACCTTTCTTTACCAGCCCCATTACGTATATTCTTTTATATGAAAAATATTGTGTCCATGTTCTCTATGTAAATTATATAAATAAAACTAATAGTATATAATATAGTGTTGTAACCATTACAAATTTTTATTCATTTCATCATGATGTTTTAAATAGTAATAATGGTGATGATCTACATAACCATACCTAAAGTAATGGTATTATATATATTCACTCTTAGAGGATAATACAATTAGAAAAAAAAATATCCATTGGTATGGTTATTCCCATATCTCATGTATGGCACATGAAATCACAAATTTTTATACAAATACCCATAATTAACCATGTATAAATAAATATCCATGAAATGAACACTACCGTAAAACCCCCTTGACACTGTTATATTTATCATTATTATTTTTGGCTATTTTGAGTTTTATTATATTTTTTGATTATTTATCATATGATTTTAACATCAATAGAGGATTATAATACCTAGACAACCACAAAACATAGTGGAACCCAAGATCTTGGAATTCCATAGGGAATTTTTCATCAATGTTTCCTTATGGGAAATGATGAAAGGTGCGGTTCCATGTTTAGGAATTTATTAGGAATTTTTATTGAGGAGTCTCCACTATTGGAAATGGAAGTATAAATTCAATATGGTGGAGATCATGGTGGATGATATAATTCTAAGGGTTATATGTATTTCTTGTGGTTCTCATCTATGTTGAGGATTTTAGGGTCTTCCTAGAGGTGGTTTACAACATGCTGAATTTTTTATTATTTGTCAGGATTCCTTATCTTGGTATATTATTTTACACAACTCTAGCTCCCCCACGCCATTTTTATGGGTTTTAGCCACTTTATCCCCACTCTTTCATGCCTTTAGACCTAATTAGATACTAGGATCCCATCCTTATTTCTTTTCCTATTCACATGTATATATCTTCATTATCCTTCAATTTTTATTAGTTCATCGTGGTTAGTTGTAAGGGATCAGACCATTTCAAAAATGTCATTGTGAGTTTGGATAGTGGAGGTGATGATGAGAGGCTTATAGGGAGAAAGAAAGAAGTTGAAACTAAAATATCTGCTAAAGGATTATATGGTGTGGTGATTTGAGCTATTCTGTAGTGGGTAGTCACTATATAATGGTGGGGAAGATTGTGGTGTATGAGGATGGTGGAGGGAGTCTCTAGGTTATTCCATTTTTAAATAGTCATGCTTTGGAGATTGGTTGTGGAATATACCCTTTTTGTTCAAGGGTGGGGTGGTCTCCTATTAGGAATGGACCATAGGTAGAGTTTTGGTGTTTCTGTCAAATTTTGTACCCCTATAATGTGGAGTGTAGGTTCTCGAATTGACTCCTTCATTGTGAATACATATTATAACCTAGTATTTTACCATGTGATATGGTCCTATTACTTAATAATAGGATCTACATATTTGTATAAAAAATGTTCCTCACACGTTACTTTGAATTATAAATATATGAAATGGTCTCTTGTAAAGTGGTTTAGTTTTTCCTGTATCTTCCTTTCTATTTTATGGTGTATCTAGTTTTAATATAGTCTTATAAATTCTAGTTAGCCTATAAATACCACAAACCCATTTGATCACAATTTTCTTATCCACTTTATCTCTAGGACCCTTGGATCCCAAGGGACCTTTTTAAAGGCCTTTATGGAGACTATCTATTATATTAAAAAATCTCATCCAATATATCAATTTGTGGTGATTCAATGAGAGTTTTTAAATATTTTTCTTCACGATCAGTCTAGTTTCTCTCATTCCATCTTTTAATGTTGTGAAAGCATATCTCTTTTATTCTGATGGATTTGATTTGATATTTTTGTGTGTGTTTAGATTGTGACATTATTTGAGATCTAATATTTTTTAGTAGTTCATGAGATTGGAGATATTAATTGTTCTCCAATGGTTATTATAAGACTATTAAATCCACGTGGTAGAAGATTCATTTCTTCTACCATTTTTTATGTGATGTCATACTATAATAATTAATTATTCTTTTGGGTAAAGGTTAAATTATACATAACAATTAATAAAGTAGATTAATGAATGGGGAATGGTTTATGGTTTTAGAAATCATATACATTCTACTATAATAACACTTCATCTCTTATATAACTAAATTGTATGCAATATATATTTAAAAAATTTTAGAATCAATTTTATGTCTCTATTAAGACAATTAATTTTATGAAAATGGATAAAGAACATAAATTAGGTAATTAGTTGGTCAGATAAAGAATTAAGTTGGCATGTTTCTTGAATAATATTAATGTTTGAATAATATTAATGTTTGTGGATGAGAGATATCATTTTTATATAAATAAGGGATGCCTTATTTTTAGGGCATATTTTCTTTGAAGACCCTAGTTTTTTGTTTTTTTTTCATTAATTTTCACTTTGAATATAAATCTTCCTTGGTAATGTGATGTGATCCTGGGGTGGTTGTTGGGTAAAATGGTATGGGTGGGGAGACCTATGTTTATGAAAGAAATTGATAACTATGATAGTGATATTCATTGTGATAAGCATGATAGTGTCAAGGATAACACTAGGCTTTGTGGAACAAGTTGAAGACAGACATAACCATTGTGGTGATGAACGCTGGTTGCTTAATTTTTAATTAATATATCTAGTGTTCAGATGGATAAATTTCTTATTTATCTGAATTATATTTTTAACTATATGAGTAAGTGTTTCATACTTGATTATGAAACTATTAATGGTATTATGGGATTTTTTTATAGTACCTAGAATTATAGAATCATGGTAACGAATAATAAATGTTTTACCCATGTGGTTTTTGATTTTCAGACTGAAAAAATGTTATTCTTGAGAAACATTGGATTCTGTTTTATTATGCACGGAGGGTATGGAAATTACTTATATACTAATATAATGAAATGACAATTATTTTCTAAATAATTATTTTAGAAAAATTTAAATGAAAAAAATTTAATAAGTAATTACTTTAAGAATTACTAAATTCTTTTTCTATAAGATATATTGCTCTTGGATGTGGTAGTCAGGTTTCCAAGAGACATTAGTTTTAGTTGAGCCTAAGACTATGTTAAATCTTATGGTGTTGTAGTGAGCTATATTATATCATGTATTTTATATGATTTAGTATGGTACCCCACCCATTTTGGTAGAAAAAATGGAACCCAGTGGACTCTAGGTTGGTGTTTTTCCCAATATCTAGTTTGGCGAGGAAGTGATGGATGACTAACCCATATATCATTGTTGTCTTCTCCATGTTGTTTTATGTGCACGTATACGTGGTGATCATATTTCCCTAATACGTGTGTCCAAGGATGTAATCTACTTTTCATATTCCAGACACATATATCTTCAATTAAAGTATCCAAAGTGTTATTATAGGTATGTTATGATAGGTATATGATAGTTTGATAAAACATACTTGATGTATGGGTTGTGATGGATTGATGTGTAAGGCTCCATTAATGATAATCCATGTACCATATGTCATGGATCCTAATATATAATTTGTTACTATATAGAGGCGTGGAAAGGATGGTGAGATTTTGTGATGCATACAATGCATGATATGAAAAATTATCCAAAGGGTTCTCATGCTACATTCATTAGATAGAGATGAATCATAACATGTTTCATTTTGGTATAGTGGAAATCCTAGGGGAACTCGTAGTGGGGTACCCATTTTGTTGTTATATTGTATTATCTATTATGTGGGATACATTGTGAGTGATATCCATGGTGATGTTAGGAACATTGTATAACCATTTTGGGGATGAGTTATATTCCATTGTAGTTCAATGGGATTTAGAATTCTTTCCTTATATTTTTTATGCGAGGATCTAAGGATGATCCTGCATATTATACCTACTATTCTAACCCTATGTATATAAAATCTATTTTTTTATGCCTGGTTGGATAATGTTAGAGATCAGTGTGGATACTTCAATCATGTTATTGTTTCAACGTTATTTGGGCTTCATTGTCACTCTTGTGTAAATCATTTGGTATATTTAGTATCCATTTTTAGTTGTTCTAGTTTTTTGAAATTATTTTCATACATTTGGGATCATTGTATTATCATTACGAGTCGTATTTAATTTTTTTACTTCTCTTATCAATCATTACTCACTTTCATTTAGTTTTTATTTCCTTCCATTTGTATTTATGACATAACATTGATTCATTTCACCATCCCATGTCATATTAGAGATGATATTTGAGCATTATTATCATTATTGTCTTATTTTCAACCTAGAAATGGTTACTCTTAGAGGAGGGGTCATGAAAGAATTGTATCAAAGGTTCAGTTAGTTGGATATGATGTAGATGGGGTTATGATTATGTGAGACTACATGGGATGGTATGGAAAAGGTTTAATATAATCTTAGTATGTGATTTAAATAAGGGATACATTCTATGACATATGTATCTATAAATTCTTTTTATCTGATTCATGTAACATTATGTATTTTGATCACACTAATAAAATTAAGACGTGTTTTAGGCTATAGCCCCAGAAAATGATCAAACAAAAGTCTTTTTTGTGTATCTGACTGAATTGGGATGACCTTTTGATTTGGATAATACTTGAGTGAAATAAAATAATTGGTTACTCTCAAATATTACTTATCTAAGATTTAATACTACCTAATATTTTTTTACTATAAAATAATATCTTCTATATGAACTCCATGTCTTATTTGGGTTGAATATATTTTCTATTAAATGCTTGAAGATCAGTATAGAGTCAAATTGGATGATTAGAAAACATATAGTAGGACACTCTAGGTGTTTTAGCATCACATTCCACAAAATTATGATGTCTTAATTTTAGACTCCGATATATAAGAGTGGTTTGAGGAGGTTGAGATTTTATTTAGTTTCATCCATGCTCAAAAGGATCTGTATATTTTGTTGGTAGTGACAATGTTTCATTGAGAAGTGTCGTAGTGGTGGATCTTGTTCATTTGGGCTTTTGGGGAGTCAATGGTCTCAAGAGATATGTTCAAGGACTAGTTTTGAATAGCGTTTATCTATTTTTTTCACAAAGGAAGCCAAATACTAGCAGATTATTACCGTTTGATAGTGGAGTTAGAGTTTTCAGGTGTTTGGGATCTATTTCCAAAACCATTCCAATTATAAATCAAACCTATTTCTATATGAGGAGGTTAGGGTGAGAAATTTCATTGAGGATTTTCACATCTATTTTTTATCTATATTTTCATATAATATTTCTAGGTGTACATTTGATATTTATTTATTTCATATGGGATTCATGGTTGATCTTGAAACATTGTGCGATCTTATACATAATCATAATTTGAAGCATATAATGGAAAACATGGCATATAAGGAACATAGTAGAACTTCTGACCAAACCACATTGCATCTCGGCATGAAAATGGAAAATTAAAATTAATACAAGTTTAATTATTGGGAAAAAATACAGAAAAATATCCATGTAATAATGGTTTCCCACGATTTTGGATGATTATAAAATTTTTAGGTGGTTGGGGAAAAAAGAACCAGAGAAAAATGAGGCTTCCTGTGCTAAAAATTTATATTTCAAATAATGTATCATGAAAATTATGGGTTAAATATCCATTATCTGAGGATAATACAAGTTGTTAAAACTGTGGATATATGGCCCACACATTACATGACATGTAAATTTTTCAGTATGTGATAGCATCAGACATTCCCAAAAATATCTAGTTTTGACGAATATTTTCTATGAGACATTCCATTTTATTGACAATAACACCATTTATTGATATCCTTGATTCATGAGAGATAATAGAATATATATGTTCCTATATATATGTGATCTGACCAAATATAAAAGAATTCAATTATAAGAATGGAGAGTCTCATCTACGAGGAGGCTGTCATAGGGTCTCGTCCCAATGTTCTTCTTAGATATGTTTCTTTTCTTATTTTTTTATTTTTTCTATATTTTATGTAACTTGGTATTATCATTAGTTTAATTATTGTTTGTTTTGTTCTCATTAACTTTCATTCATTCTCCACTGATCTCCCTACGATGGGTTATGGTTTATTTATTATTAGTGACCACCCAATGATTATTGACTAAATCCAAAGAAGCTTCTATTAGGTGTAGTTAAACACTAATATATATCTAAAACTGTAATTGTTTAACTATATGGGTAGAAATAAGGTTTAAAAAATTTCAATGTCATTATTTTTCACAAACCCATTCCATTGAAGGTGAAAATTGAATGACCAAGAACTAGTTCATGAATATCATTCTAGGACCTATATCATGTATTTTGTTCTACATAGAAGATATAAATAATATTTCTAGGTTATAAATTAATATTGAAAAAGGATTCCTTTCAAGAAAAGGATGGTAAAATTGGATGAAACATGATCAATTTTCCTCATTTTCATTAAATCTATTCCTATACTGTAGGTTTTGTCGACAGATATATATATGTGATACTCTTTTTACAAAACCATGAAATTGATCCATATCCCTCTAGCTTCATTATTTACTTTCATTATTATTTCATTTTAATTCATCCATTTATGCCATTAGTTGGATAAAATATAACTAAAATTGGGATAACCTAACCTCAGGTCAAAATTAATCATTGTGACACCCACTCACATTGAGATCAACCTAATAATTCAACATTACAACCCCTTTGTAGTTAGTTTGGTTTGTGTATAGTACGAATTTCTAATTTTATTCACCAAGAGGATTTAATGAAATATTATTGATGCATCAGCTTTACATCGAGAGATCCATCATCAAATCACCCTTTTTATACTGTAGATGTATCTCATGGTGTTGGTGAGAACAGTGGGTGTTGAGAGGTTGTTGTATCAATACTAGAGGGGACTCATCCAGAATATCACCAAATAAGAGTTGTGGAATTATATTCCATGTTACCTGGATAGAAGGTATTTAAATTTTTCATGGGTAGTTCCCATCTCTCTTCATCATGTTCCTTTATGGGTGGTGCCTCTTAATACTTTTAAAATGGATTAGATGAATGATTTTCTTGTAGTGTTTGAGGTCACCAACTTAGATAAGAAGGGTGTGAAGAAGAATAACCCATGATGTTTTTCAACCATATATAAAAGAGCATCGACAATTACTGAGGTGGTAAAAATCTGGGTTAGAGAGTTCTAATATTAGGTCATGGTAAGGTTCTTGCATTGGATTTTCCAATACCAAGTGAACTAGAAATCATTATATATACCCTTTACTTGTTTTATACATAGGTTCATGTCTTGATTATTTCAATAGATATACACTCCTTCATATTACATTCCGCAATCCATGCTTTTTGAGTTGAGGTTGATTGAATTCTAGTTCCCTTATCATAGACTATTCTTTCTAGAGTTTGAACTTATATAGAAGAATTATATAGATACATGGAGAAGTTGTTATGGTATCACCACTCATTTGGATACTTCCTATGTTTATTAATATAGCCATATGAAATCATCCCCATTATAGACTAGTTGTATTCATTGTAGGATATTGTGAATTATTTTGTAAGGAAGATTGTGTTCTATGATACTGATAGAGTGTATTTTATGTCCATTATAGATATATACCTTCATATCGGTAGGGGGTATGGCCCATCCATTTCATCCTTAATGGTTGACCTGATTCTTATTTCATCTATGGTTTAATCGATGGTGTTTCTGATGGTTGTGGGAGAGTACCTTGTTTTTTACTGAGGAGGATATGGAATTATCCCATTAAAAAGAGAATTTGTTTTGGATATATATAAAGTGAGGTGTGTATCTTATCTAGATTTCTCTATATTGAATTTTTCCTTTTCAGTTGTAATAGTAATTATTAGATCTCAATTCTCTATTATTGCGTGGATTTATTTTTCCATGCGTTTCATCATAGGGTGTATCATTTTTGTTCATGATAAAGCTTGATGGATTTATGTGTTTTTGTCTCAATTATCATCACATAGATCATGTAATGTTGAATAAATTATATCATCTTCTATGGATTTATGATTTATCGAATAAATATAAGGGGATAGTTGGTACACAATGATCGATCTGTAATCAGGATATCATCAAATGAAGGTGTAGGATGAGGATATCATGAGGACTACATTCAAATGTCATTATGGAATTTTAAATTTTTTTGTTATTCCATTCATTTTCATGAGTTCTCCATGAGAATTCAGTGATTTAATGATGGAAATATTTAAATACATTCTGGATCAATTCATGGTGGTTTACATCAATGACATATATGTATACCTTTCCTCTAATAAGTGGAATATATATAATATGCATACTATTTTGGGAGTCCTTATGTATAAACAACTATTCATGAAGCAATAAATGTATGAGTATTGTTCTTGTGAAGTTTGTATCATGGTGTATTTTCTATCGTGGGGTAGTATAGGTGTAGATCCCTTGATGATTGAGACATTAAATTCTTGGACAGCCCACAAAACTACTATAAAGGTGCAAGATTCCTTGGTCTCATAGGATATTATAAGAGGTTTATATCATATTTTTATTGGTTTTTTATTCCTATGATATCATTGACCTGAAATAATAAATAATTATAATGGACCTATCAATGTTAGGAATGTAGTGAGTACCTTAAGTAGATTTAGTTTAGTACTCCAATACTTCATCTTCAAAAAGTTGGTGTTTAGTTTGAGGTGTTTTATGACTCTTCACAGCTTGGGCAAGATTGATTTCTAATGTAGTGGATATCAGTTATTTATTATGGTACTTGGAAGTTGTATTCTAATTATTATAATTATTCAACCCATGATCTATATTTGGATAATGTCATTTTTTCCATTAGGTTGTGAAGTTATTACATCATTGGCGATCATTTCATGGTGTTTTACTGATTATAAGAGCATGGAGTATATCTTCTCCTGGTATGAACTGAACATGATATAATAATTACATATGGAATTATTACTGGATTGTATCTTTTATTATTCATAAATACTTGTATGGGGAATTTTTGTATCTAATTCACTTGGATGGTTTTCATGTGGTGACGCATTCTGTGTATCTTGATATTCTGGGATAGTCATGGATGAGATCTCAGTGATGCATCTGGATATTGGATAGGTTGTTTTCATAGATATTCTTTCCCAGTTGATAGTAGATTCATACTAAGTGTAGTTGTTTTAAGACAATCATATGGGGGATTCAGATGTATAGGTCTGAAGAGATCGAGTTTAATTTGTTGATTCCCCCTATGGTGGGTTTGATGATGAATAGAACTGGGTGTTGTTCCAATTCAAGATTATTTTCAATATAGTGATCTATAGTATAAGTGGGAGTACATCTCAATATACATCATTACTTCTTTATATACATCTCAGGGAAGATTTTGTGTTATATGGGTGAGAGTTTACTATTATTAAAAATCACCCCCACTATAGTGATCTAGGAGTTGATATTAGTGGTTTTTTCTTAAATTAAGTACATAGAGGAGTCGTTGTGACATTATAGAGTCCTATGGGAGGTTATATTTAATTCCAATCCTTATCTTAAATCTATGGTGTTGAGGTATATCCATCATTTATTTAGATCTCGTTATTCGTTATCATAACATTCCATCTGTAGATGGATAGTCAAATAGAGGGAGGTGTTTAGACTCCTTGGGAAAACGGTGCATTCATATATACTAGATTTTGGAGGTTTATTTTTGAGAAACATTTCTTTGGTCGATTTTTCTTAAAATAATAGGTTTTAATACACTATTAATATATCACCATTTAATGTTTTATTTGGCTATCTTTCATGTTCACCATTCTTCTAGACTAGGATTAGTGATTCAATAATTCATAGGCTATAAATAGTGAAGAAAATAAAGATGTATTAGAATATTCAAGAAATGTTCAATGAAGTGTTGGATTATCTGATTTCATATGTCGATCATAGGAGGATTCATATATAGTTTTACATTGGAGATTTTGGGTTCTTAGAAGAGTATCCTTATCTTTAGTGGTCATTATTTTTTCATGGGATTAAACATTCTTCATAGTTTGTGGGGTCATTCAAAGTGTTATTTCATAATGGATCTGTTTTGAATTTGATATCACATAATCAATAAAGGATTAATATAAATGATTTATTCTATGTTTCAAGTCTCTTGTGATACCTACATGATGACTCCCTTTTAATTTATTTTGGATGAAACAATATTTAAAATTGTGTAACCATCGATGAGTGTCTTTGGGCTATCTCTGACCACCAAAAGAATGAATTTTAGGGGAATTTTATGGCCTTGTTTTGTGTAATGTGGTGACATGCATTCATATAGAATACTTCTTTGTAATATGATTCATAAATATTTGTTCTATATCCTATGATATTTGATGTTTTAATCTTCTGTTATAGCGATACTCGTTGTGGTTACTGAACATTATCTAGTTTTTTAGATGGTTTCCTCTTCTTTGATAGTTTTTATAATCTTTTTCATATTTAATTGATATCTTTCTCTAGATATTTTTTATGATATAATGGTTATTTGTGTGTTTTTTCACCATGTTCCACTATGTTATTTGTTTGAGCTACTGTGTTGGAAGGATTCTTGATTTCAATCTCATGAGGGGGTTTTCATATGGCCCTATTTATTTTTATCTCTATGTATTTTGTTTTAAAATCCTGATAATAATAATATTTAAGTGGTATATGATGTAATGTACCAAATCCTTATAGTCATACCATATTTATATCAGGTTTTAGAGGTGTCAATAGGAGGCACAGAGGGAGATGTAGGGGACATTCAACTGAGATTTTTTCTAGAAGAATATATGGTGTTGGTATTTGAGTTTTTCCATGGGGGTAGTCATTGTAATGTAGTGTGGTTGAATGTGGAATAGTATCCTAGTAGTGGGGGTTTTTGGGTCCTTCCATTTTTGGTATGTTTGAGGTATGGAGAAGGCTTGTGGCATTATCCCATTGTTCTCTACGGAGTGGTGTTCATGGATTTTATGTTACTCTTGGGGGAGGTATTTTTTTTGGATATTAAAAATTTTATACACCTTCAACATAGAGTATATGATGATGTATAACCACATTAATAAGGAGTTTTTCCTAGTGTGTTGTTTTTTATCCTATATTATGGTCCTCTTCTAAAATAATAAGATTTGCAATGTGGTATGCATTTGGTTCCTCAAAAGATGATTTGAGAAGGTAGTTTGTTCATCATATCTTATCTTTCGCCATAGTATTATTTAATGTTATCCTTTCTACACCATTGTATAAAGGGTTGAATCATGTTCTTATAGATTCTATTCTTCCTATAAATACACTAAGATCCTTCAAAATCACATTTCTATAAAATTTCACTCTGAAACCCTAGCCAGTAAAGGGATATGTTTTATGAACATTGAGGCCCCATTAAATAAATTTAAACATCTCCATTAAGAGATCAGACTATAGTAATTTGAGAACAATTCTTCCTATATTGAGTTGGATTCTTATTGGATTATACTTTTTCCTTCTCTCCATGTTACTTTCATTGATATACTTTATTCTTATGGTGTTATTTTTATATCAGTCGAAATTCTTGTTGTGACACAACCATGGAGGGATGTAGTTTACATTTAGAAGAGGTGATTAGACATAGGCATTGTTTTTTATTATAATTTGAAGAACATTAAATCCAAGTGGAATTGGATTCATTGTGACTCCTTTTTATATTATGTGAAATAATAAATTTACCATTATTTATCACTTTGTGTGACATTAGAATTAACCTTAATAAATAATAAATCAGATTAATTGAAATTGATGGTATATTTTTGTTGAAATTATAATCATTCAAACATTATAATGGTGTTCCTATTGTTTTACTAGATAGTGTGTTATCAAAATTATGGTTTTCATAAAATTTTTGTTATTATTGGGTTTATATTGTAAATTTTATTAAAATAGTTATAGAACATAGTGTTACTAATCATTTTGTTTGATAGTTAATTAAATAAGAATACTTCAGAATAAATCATATAATTTTATAAATATAAAATGATGATTGATACATGTTAACATAAATTTTTCTTCTATATTATAATGGAATTGGTGAAAGTATATGGTGCTTGAATTATTATTGTTGAAAATAATAATGATTCATGTTAATTAAAAGAAATTTCTTCCTCAATGTTTATTAGAAGTAGAATAATTGTTGGAAAAATTGATTAATATTTTGTAGAATTAAACAGAAGATTCATTAGGATTCCTATAATTATAACCTATGAATAAAAGAATCAGTTAATCGAAAATGGTAATAAAATTGGAAGTTTTTTTATGATCAATTTATTATACCGATGGAACCCATTTCCATTTTAAGGAAAGATGCATTATTTATAGGTCCTAGTTTCCAAGAGGACTCTATTTGTTTTTATCTTATATCTGTGATCTCTACGGATGTTATCCATTCCCTGGGATGTGATGTGGGCCTTAAAATATTGTTGGTTGGAGAGGTGTGGGAAGGGAGGCCAATGTTTTTGGTAGTAGTTGATGTATATAATGTTGAGATTCTTGGTGATATATATGATTGTGTTGCCGAAGGCACTGGGGATGGTGGAATGTGTTAAATTTGGTCTTTCACAATGTTTTGATTAATGTGGTATGATTTCTTGTTAATATATCTTTTTAACGGTATTATGGATGGGTAGATTATTTATCTGCATTCTTTTCCCTGCTGCATGACTTAGCCAACAGTACTTCGTTATTCATATATTTCTGGTATATTAGGATGTTTCCTAGAGTACCTATAATTTTATAATAATGATAAAAATTAATTAATGTTTTATCACATGGAGTTCATGCTAATTGGAATTCCAAATATATAAGTCTGGATAAAAAATTGTATTAGCTTGATTATTCATGGATGGAATCAACATGTCATAGAAATTAATGAAATTTAATAACAATTAATGGATAATTAACTAGGTAATTTCATTATAATTTAAAAATGAAATAAGTAATTACTGAAAGTATTCTAAATTCTTATGTTATTATCAGATATATAGTTCATAGCGGTGGTAGTCGGGTGTCCAGAAAACAATAATTATAGTTGATATTAATTCTATGTTAATAACCATAGCGTGTTTTTATCAATATTATATCATGTATTTTTATTGATTTCATATGCTACCCCATCCTTTTCATTGGGGATATTCAATACTAGTAGAATCTATGAAGGTGTTATCCCCAACATCTAGGTTGGTGAGGAATGGAAGGCAACTATTACCTTTGTCCCCACTATCTTCTTCTGGTAGTATTATGTGCTACTATACATTGTTGTTATCTTTCCCCTTCATGTGTATATATGTTTCTAATGTATTTTGGTTATTTTAAGCACCTATATCTCTAGATAAAGTATCTAAATTTTTAATTTAGGTATTTTTTGTCTGGGAAACATATAATATTTGAGGGACTGAGAATCATTACTCAATGTATAATTCACAAGTTACATGATATGATGTCTCTCAAAATCTACTTAGATACTATATATGATGATGTTATACATGAGATTCATGCAATGATACATTAATATAGGTGTTTTCAGGTTTGTTCCTTTTAGAGGGAGATGGATCAGGATATATGATGTTGGGATGAATTTGCATACTAATGGGGAAGTGATAGCAAGGTACCCTTTTGTAAAAATATTATTCAATCTCTTTTAAGTGATACAAGGTGATTGATATTGATGGTGAGGTTTGGAAATTAGTATCCATGTTCTTGTGATGAGTTCATTTAACATTTTTCCACTGGGATTTAACCTTATTTTATTTCCTTTTCTACTAGAGGATATAGGAAGGATCCTAATTAACAAACATGTCATTTTCACCCTACATTTATAAAAAATATATTTTCATTTCAGTGGTAGGTTTTTGGAGATCAGGTGGGATATTACAAGCATATGGTTGTTTAAAAAATATTTTGGATTCATGTTCACTGTTTAGTTTATCTTTTGGGACTTATAGTTTCATTATTAGTTGTTCTAGTTTTTATGGATTAACATGAAAATACTAGGGTTTTCTATCTAATCTTTATGATTTTAATTTGATTGGATTACAAGACTTCACTATCATTCAACGATTTATTTTATATGTTAATGCCTCCAATATTTATGTATGATATACCCTTATTTCATGATTCCATCTCGGGGAAATTGAGGCATCTTTTGGGAATCATTATCACTATCCACTCATTTTCAGACCTAAAGGGTCCCATCTAGGGAAGGTAGTTCATTCATTATTTTCCTTCTGTCTTTCCCTCCTATTTTCAACTCAATTTTTCTATATCCCATAAATTGTAATCATTAAGAGGGACAATTCTTGGGTTTAGATGGATCTAAAAAAGGGGTTCATTTGTTAGGAATACAAGGGGTTGTCTTCTTTATTTATTTGGCTTCAATAATTAATAGTGACATGATTTTTCTTATTACCACTTGGGTTTAGGTAGGTGTTTTCTATTCATTACTTTATCTCACATTCCATTCAATGAGTGAATGTTTCCAAATGAATTTTCTTCAAAATTATATCATTATGTACTACCTATATGTGGTATGGAATTAACGTCAAATGATTTATATTCATGGAATAGGTTTTTATAATAAAAATAAATTTTAAAAATAAATTTTTGGATATTTTAAATGAATTAAATTATTTTTATGGAGTTCATGACATTAGTATTATTTTAAATTGAAACATTTGATATTTAAAGGGATGGTGTATTAAAATGTGTATTGTTGTCCCACATTAAAGAATTTATGACTTATTATTTTTGTGGGTTTTAAGGTAATTTCAAAAGTAAATGTGTGATTACAAATGATTTCATAGCATTATTTATTATAAAATATTTTTTTCATAAAATGGTTTAATATTTGAAAAGTGTGTTTTGGCATTTCGACCGTGTTTTCAAAGTCCCATTTCGAGATTTTTTAAAAAGATCTAATTTTAAATGATGGTATAGTTCATTTTTATTATGTATATTATGTATTTTGGACCAATTATAGTATTGTTTTATATATTATTATGTAGATATGTGAATGGATATATATATATTTACTATGTTTGATGTGAGATGGGGATGAATTCTTATGATTTTAATTTATGTTTACTTATTGTTCTTGTGATTCATTTATTTTTCTCACATGATTTTTATTGATATCACGGGATCCCATTGATCTTATATAGAAGGTATGGCTATTTTTTCACTAGAGTGGTGTGTGTTATCTAGTTGGTTTTATTTTAAGGTTATTCCTTAATATGTATTTTTACTATACAGGAAAGCTGATGATCTATGTCAAATGGGATGTTACAGTTTAACGTAGTGGTACTGTAAAGAAATTTAACTGATTAACCGAGTCTAGTATCATTAATATTAGAGTCTATGGAATTTCATATCATGTTATATCCTGTTTAAGATTATTTAAATGAGCCTTACGTATGAATTTATTATATTCCTTAGAATTATTCAATCGTATGAATGTTTAGCTGGACTTTTTTTATTCTATTTTGATCCATTTATACTCGGGTAACCATTATGTTATATCGTTGTTTTGATCATATATTTTGTATAATTTAAATATAATTTTATATATTATGGAACTTATTTCATTTAAAAGTAAAGTGATGTTTATCTTCAAAAGATACTTAAGAAATGATTTATAGAATTGTTAACAAATTAGTAGGTTTGGTTTTGAATGTAAAACTATTCTATTCATGGGAATAAAAATGTTCCTAGTAAATATTGAACTATTTACTTTTTTAAGAACTATGTTTCTAAGAGAAATTATTTTTATTCATTAAAATAATTTACCATCATTTATAAAAAAAGAAAACAAAATGAAACTGTTACATTCTTTTATTACGCTTTCTCATGTGAGAACACATTACGTAATTTATGATCAAATATAAATTTTTGGAATGTATTAGGAAAAAAACATTGTATAAACCATGGTTAAATCGTACTATACATTTTTGTATTATACACTTTATATACATTCATGCATGTGTCTAAAAACTAATTGGTTTTTCTCTTAGGTGGCCAATTTTAATCCCATTTGGTCATTTTTTTGGAGTCTGTTGATGGTGTTTTTGGGATGTGGTGAGTGATTGTGGGTCATGTAGATATTTTTTTGATTTATTAACATTTTATTTTACTTTTTTTATTTTTTTATTTGGGTAATCATTCCTTATATATTTTATTTATTGTTCCAATTTTATATGATTATGATAAATTTTATTTTAGTGATCTAGTTGTTTGGTTTTTATGGATGTTTCATTTAATACTCCATTTTTTATCAAATATTTATTTTTATCTACTTATTTTATTTCATGTATTCCCTATTCCTTGATAGTTCATTTCAGATTCTTACTAGTATTTTATTTTATTTTATTATTTGAAAATGGAATCAATCCACTAGTACATGTTGATACCCATGAAACTTTTCCTAGCAAATGGGGATTGAGAATTACCATTAGCCTTAGTTGATGGTATGTTCAAATATCAGTTCGATGGTAGCCCAAGCTAGTTCATTACATATGGTATAAGATCCTAGATTCACTAAAAATTATTAGTTTTTGGAATCACTTTCTTATTATGTTTGACTCTAATAGTGGAGACATATGAATATCAAGACTCAGGAGGTTCACGTGGGAAGATCCTAGTAATCCCATTCTAGCCCTAAGACATGAATTTTCGTGGAATGTTTTTAATCTATTTTAATTTTTTGGTAATATTGAGATATGTGGTAGTGGTATTTAATTCCTTATTTTCATTTGTTGACATTCAGTATAGTGTTAATTATTATTGGACGATAATAGAGAATGAATCATTGGCATGATGTTGTCTTTAATGGACAAACAAACCAACCTGGAGTCAAATGATTCATTTTAGATTTATTTCCATAATTGATTCATGATTGGAATGTGGATCACAAAACCATGTGACCCAGTAAATAATATTTAAACATCCAATTTATATTTTCTTACATAGACACCTTTATTCTTGGGATTTTCTTTTATGATTATTGATATTATGAAATGTTTCATGGTTGTTCAGGTGACGCGTTGATATGGTAAAAATAGATTCTGATTGTACCTCTTAACAAGATTTTCATCATGTTATTGATGTGAAATTAGTTTTTTGGGTGATTTTTGTTTCATAAAAATTGGATTTCCTTGAAATATTTCCCTAATTTTACATATTCCATATGGCATGGTTGAAAAAGTAAATGGTATTCTCTAAAATATTTTTTGAAGTGATTCATTTAATTGTGATTCATAAAATATTTTTTTCATATCAAAACGTTTTTAAATTATTTATAAAATTCCTTGACATTCATTGAGTGTCTCTTCAAGAGTGTCAGTTTTAAAATTGAAAAACAATAATGTCTATAAAAGTGAATTTAATGGTAGTGGAGTATTAAAATAAATAAAATTCAAACTATTTAGTGTGTTATTTATTTATAATAAGTTTAGTGGTATTTAGAACCATATTTTTTTGTGTATATATTTTTTTACACGATGATGGGTGTTCAGTGATTGTGTAATTTTTGAATTTTTTAAAAGGATGATGTGTTTTGGGGATAAATATTTTCTTTTTCAATAGTTAGTTAAATTAAGGGGGATGGTATTTTAACATGTAACTGCTATTTTCAAAGGGATTATATTAATTTTATTTTATTGGTGGGTTATTTAAATGATTAAATAGTTTTTCAATGGAATATTATCTTTTACATGTCTTTCTAGAATACATATTAATGGATCCTGGGTGGGAATTTTTCTTTGAAATAGATATTATTTTTTGGTGGATTTGAATTTTTGCGTTTTTATTATGATTGATACATGGACTATTTCATGTAATTTTGGATACTTCACTAGGATGGATTCATTTATCATATTGTATAGTGTGAACCTTTAGAAAGTTATTATGAAAATTTAGGATATTTATTCTTAGGGGTGTCTCTTTCTCACTCTTTCTTTGTCTACACTCTGAATAGAGTGTTAGGTGTAATCACTTATCTTTTTAGTTGTGTAGTTTTTCTTCATAGATTTTTCTTGATGTGATTTTATTGGGACTTTATTTTACATCCATTTAGGATTAATTGGTATACATATAACATGATCCTTTATTATATAACTGAATAGATGTGATATAATGATTTTATGGTTTTAGGTGTAAGTTCGTATTTTTCGTGATAGTCTATTTCGATGATTCAGCTTGATGATTTTAATGTTGGGTAGTTTTTGGGAAATAGTTTTGTGATTTCTTCATTTTATTCCCATTTAGGGTACTCTTTTGTGAGACTTGGTGTATTTGGGATGATAATTACTTATTATTTATATGTAATTTGTTTTCAAAATTCTTGATGATAGCTTTGTTGTAAGAGAAATCCATGATTTTTTGTATTTATTTATTCAACATTGGGAAGCCTAGGGTATTCAAATGTGTAACATAGAAGTGTGGTTGTTAACAGTTTCACTATGAGATCTATCATGTGGGACTCATTTTTAGGATCTCTAGGATTTGGTGTTATGTAGGCTTGGTCCATGTAACCCTTTGATGATGTTTTATAACTCTGGGTTAATACTAATATGTTCCATGATAATTCATTATACTAACTGATATATGTACATGTTAGTTTTTTATAATCCTCAGTTTTTGGTTCTTTTTTATGATCATTTTGGGTTGTGCTTCATTTAGGGAATTTGAGCTAGTTTTAAAGTCCCCAGATCAATACTCTAAGATCCAAACCTAATAAACATATTATTTTATTAATCTACTTTGAAAAAATATATTGTGACAAAAACATAGGCATGTATAATTAAAATAATAATAATAAAATTGAGTATCCTACTTACCATGAACCTTTTGTCTTTAGGATTTTCAATATTTAGGAAAAACAATTATTTAACAAAATCCATATCACACCCATGCAACTAAACTATATTTTGTTACATCAAGAATCTTTTATTCTATAATCATTCATCAATATGTCCCAAAAAAATCCCAATAAATGATACCATTCTAGAAATTGATATATATTAATAATCTTCAAAAACTGGGAAAATGGAATTACATGAATTTGGTGGGATGGTATGCTAAGTACTAGTAATCATAAGAGATAAAAATTGATTATAATAAGTGAGTGTAAGATAATAATGTGGCATTGATATAATAATCAAGGTCTATAAACATAATAATAGATATTCATAACAAAATAAATATAGATAATCAGTCATAAATAAATTAATAAGGATGTATGAATAAAATGATAAACTATTCTCCACAACATTATAATGCTACAAAACATATGATTACTTCACTAGAAATAGGAATTTCAAATCATTTCCCTTAGAAAAGATCACTTCTAAGACCATGATAACGTACTGGATAGATCCCCAAAACAGATGTGGTTCACTTCTCAATCCTTGCAATGATGCGTTATGAGATATAATTATTTACCCAATGTATTAGAGGGATGTATAATGTTGATTCTACCATTCATATAATGAAAATATTACTCATGTGTTCCAAGATAGCATGAAATTAATTATATTTCAAAAATCAGTTAATTAACCCATGAAAAGTGGTGTATTTCTTGGAAACATTCTTAACACAATTCATAAAAAATGAATTTAAATAAGTTGTATCTTTATAAAATAAAATATACAAAGTGGAACCTAAAAATATTTAAGGATGGTGACTTATATTAAAACACATTTTTAATAACACTTTTAATAATACCACATAAAAAAAGTTTATGAATTGGGTTGTTTGATACTGAAAGTTTAATTCTAAAAAGTAGAGTTGTATAATGAAATATATTGACCATTTAATGAAACATTAATCCCATTGAGATAAAATAATTTTTTCATTATAGAGAAAAATCAATTTTAATCATAAAAAACTATAATTATTTTAAAAAATGTCATAAAAAAGAGAATGTTAAATGTCACATTGAAATGTAGTTTTGAAGGGGTATCATATAATTTTATTAAAAAAACACATTAATAAAAATCCAAAAATGTATCCTTAGAAATTATATAAATATTTTCAGGATGGAATATGGTGTTAATGATAATATATATTATCTTGATAGAAAAATCCTTTTTTTAATTTCAAAATGCCTTTATTGAAACCCACATAATAAAAATGATAATATAACATTATTTCAAAAGGGTGTAAATAGAAACAAGAAGATAATAAGAGATAATATATATTTATTATTCAAAATTATATAAATTTTTTTTTGAGAGAAACAATATTTACATGGTTGAATAATAGTCTATATAGAATATGTGGATTCTTCTGAGGATCGTAGAATTTTTTTATAGAAAGAAATCAATCGAAGGGAAAAACTTATTCTAACAATCATTTAAAAACGAAATAATTTGGAAGAAATAATAATCCAAATAAAATTATATATAATTAATATATGATAGGATAAAATTTTATAATATAACCAATTTATAATAACAACATTTAAGAATATTGGTCGTAACCGATTGAATGAAAATTTATTAAGAAATCCAAAAAAGGTTTTAGTAACACTTTGATTGAAATCCCTTCAAAAAGGTAAAACATAATGGAATGTTATTTCAATTTATATTCAAAAAATTTACTATGATAGTAATTAATTAGGTTTTATATAAAATATAGAAAATAAAAAATATGGTGAATATGGCATATGTCTTATGAAATAAAAATTTAGACAAGAAAACACTTACCATAACTATTTTATTTCCAAAATTCTATATAACCAGAAATTTAATAAACATAAAATTCCTAATAAATTATTTAAAAAATATATTTAGATCTATTACCCAATATACTCATTAATTATAAAAAAAATTCATATTTTTTTAATTAGTCATAGTTTATTTTCATTATCAGATTTTTGGATATTTATTTTTATGTTTTCATGATTTAAATAGTCAATGTTTATCATCATTAATTCTAAAAAATTTGTTCATTAAAATATTATGAATGGTACAATAAAAATTTCATTATAATTATTTATAAATTTTTAATTTCATTCCATGATAATTCTTTTCATGAATTATGAGGATGAAATCAGTGATGTGATTCTCTATGGTAGTTTATTGATGATAATTGATTACATTATAATGACAATTAATTTTTTTTCATAAATAATGAATATTAAATATTATATAATGTACTTATTTATTTAATAGTTTACTACGAATATATGTATATTACATTCCATGATGTTTTTGAGTAATAATAGAATACTTTGTTCATGGTGGTGGTAGTCTGTAAGTATGAATGAACAACATTTTCATTTATAATAAAATAGAAACAAGATAGAGAATGATTTATCGCTTGAAAATATTAATCATGTTAACAATTTTATATTTTTCATTAAATACATAACTATACATATCAGTGTTTTGTGATGGTGAAAAACAAAACAAACTTTTATTGGAGGTGGTAGTTTACACGTATACATTTATGATGTTTTAAATCTTCTAAATATATGGAAGGATGGTAGATAATAATTATAATATGAACATAACAATATATTTGTGTACTAATGATAAAAAATGAAATATATTAAAGTGGTTATATTATGTTTTGATGATGATGAAAATGAATTAAATGCTTGGGAAATAGTATTACTCATGTTTTGACAAGAATATTCCATTGAATGATATATTCAAAATGGTGGAATAAGAATAAATTCATGTCAACATAGGTTTAATAATATGTAATAATTATTTAAGAGAGGTAAAATTGGTAGAGATCCAATGGAATTCTAAATAAGGACTATGGCTTCAAATGGTTGGTGGTGGCCACCTTTTATAAGAGAAAAAAACAAACCATTTCTTTGAATTAAGTTTTATGTTTTGAAAACCAACATTTGAGGTAAGACACATATCATCATATAAATATATTTTTGAATACTTTTTATGTTGTTAGAGGTTTTTGAGACAACATAAAGGAAAAGGGATATGATGGATGGCATGTGGTTTCATGAAATGCAACATAAGATCAATTGCATGGATGGTAGGCTCCATAATCCATGCAGTGGAATTTAAAATATTAGTATGATAATTATAGATTATAATGAGCTATAAGTGGGAAGTTATATAACAATAACTTGGTCACTTAGAATGAACCAGTTCTAAAAAACATCCTCTGGCCGGTCGGTGGCGTTGTTCAGAGACCATTGGGTACTCTGAGACATATGTTGTTTTTTTAATGAGACCATTTATCAATTTTTGTCACACTCTTTGGAATATATAAACCCCTAGTAACCTAGTATCTATCTTGTAATGGTTTTGGGCTCTATTAATCACTTATGTATCATTCGGTAGATGCATATAAAGTAATTTGATCTTGTGACTTCAATCCGCTGAGTTTTATTTTTATCTATATAAATCCTTTTATATTTTCCTTAATTAAAAAATATTAAAACCTTGATGAACTGATTATTTTTATGGGTTTTTATATAGTATAATAGGGGACAATTTATTTTTAATAGAATCGGCACCACGATTCGTGTTATTTCTATTGACGCATTAGTTGGACCTAGTCCTTTCTCGATAATTGATCTTCTCGGGTATGTGTAATATTTCCCTCTTTTTTTGTGTGGTTTCACATAAATATTTATTTTATAATTATAATAATTGTGGATTAATTGTTTATTTTTGATTATATGGTAAAATTTTATTCAAAATTATAACCTTTTCATTAAAAATCATTTCACATAAGGTAGATTATCATGGTAAAATTTTCAGGTTTATATGGGTTGTTGCCATAATTTTTTGGTGTGATTATGTACCCCCATTAAATTTATGATTTATTTTTTCTCATGTAGGTTATGTTATGAATGTGAATATTTCTTGATATGATGTGATGTTTGATTTCTCATCTTGTACACTTGTTTCTCATTTCTTGTTCCATTATATTCTAGAGTGGATCATTCATGTTCATCCATATGAAATATCCCCCAAGATGGATGTGTAAGATATTGTTTATAATGTACATGAGTTTCCCCTTCTACAGCGATGTGTTAAACCAATTTTTTGGAATATCACATTATGGTGGGTTGACTCATACATGTCTTATTGATGTTCTTTTGGGTATGTTTCTAATGTAGGAAAAAGTTATCTCAATGGACCCGACACATATGTTATGCATATGTGATATACCATTTTCATATTTTTTTCACTCGTTATTATAAATTTGATGAATCTATATATATTATGAGCATACGTTAAGGACCATTGGTGTTATCCAACTATGATTTATATTTACACATTATTTTGGTATTTTGGAAACTTTTTTAGATTTCATGAATAGGGATCTAGTGAAAATAAAGATCTATATTTTGGATGGATGAGACGATTTATAAAGAGGATATGGTAATTTTATGATAGACATCATAATATATTTATACTAAATATTTTTTAACTTTATTACTATATACATTGATCCAACACTTATGGGGTCCAATTCATTTATTCTGCCTTTCTGACTAACATGTCATGTTGTTATTGCATGCGATGTTATTTATTGTATATAATGATACTATGATGGTTTATCTATTAATGAATTATTTATTTTATTTTATTTATTATCTCTTTAACTGTATAATCTAAAGTATACATGATATAGAGGGAAGATTCTACCCATTATTTTCCTATTTTCCCTCATCACTAGTTGACAACCACATATATATGGGTAGGCATGAATAATATCATTTTGTATCCCAAATCAGACCCGGTGGTCTGGTTCAAGGTTTCAGAAAATGGTATTAGATAACCAGATTTAGAAAAACTTATCAATTAATTTCCTTAATTTTGGATTCAATAAAAATGAGATTGGTTGGTTGGGACTTTGGTAGAATAAGAGTTTTACTGCTTGGCGAATAATGTGTAGTGGACCTCATAGTTGATAAAATGTATGATTTTATTTTCATATTTTTTATGATATTTTTTTATTACTTCCCCTTGGATGATTCACATGAAATTTGTATATTGATTTTTGGTATTTGGTGTGAATTAATATATTATGTTAAAGAATGTTGGGTAACATCCCATAATCATGTTTCTTATAATAGATAGATCCAAAATGTTTAAATTTCTTTGGAAATTATGGTATCTACTTTTGGTGCATTATTTCAGCATTCATTAGTATGAACCTAAGAAATCAATTTTTGTATATATATATATATATATATATTTGTGACAAAAATTTTGGTCTTGGAGGTGTGTCTTGGGATATGGGTTGTTCTTTTGGGTTTGTTTCTTATTCTGCTGGGTAGCCTCTTATGTTTAACATTTTTTTAAACTGTTTTGTGTGTATGACATAAATTTTTATACATTATGTTTTAGTGTTGTTTTTTTATAATTAAAGATATATATTTTCATAAAATTCAACCTCATAGTCATCTTTTCTAGATAGCTCCACCACATGTTATGCATTAGGATACACTAACCATGATCATGTTTTCCATTAGTTCAATCTATATAATGAATCCATTCGAGACTCTTTTGCATAATTCCCATTTAGGGTGGAAGATCCCACATGGGAGGCGTGATAATGGATGAATATGAACATGAATAATAACTATATAATCCATCATTATTCTAGGGAACTCGATGGAGCTAGGATATAGAGAAAAAAATAAGAATCATTGAAGATATTTTGACCATAGTGGAGACCCTAGATGGCCAGAAGGTTATTCGTATGACCTTAATGCATCATGGTAATATTGGATGATGGGGGGAAAATATTATTTAGAGTAGTATACATGAATTACATTCATGGGATACATTAAAGAAACCCTTATTCTATGAGATCTTCTGAGATGTATTAACATTGGACCATTCCACAGAGTCCATGGAGCTATAGAAGTGGATGATGAACATTTCTATCTATTCAACATGCTTAACTGAGATGATTCTATTTTCTCCACTTCTCATAGGGAGTTAGGTAATAAAATACCAAATTATTTAGATTAGTCTTCTTTGAGAGTTTAAATGAAAATTCATGAATATTTATTTTATATATTATGTTATTGACATTTATAATTCTTTGATGAATGAAAAGGTAATAGAGAAATATAGAGATACAGGTCTTCTTATATTTATAATTAAAATGATATGATCTTCCTCTAGTGTAGTGAGAGTTTATTATAATATTAATAATAAAACAATGTATAAAAATAGATGATAGTGTAGTGGTTGTTAGTTAGAGTATATCACAGGTTCCACATTTTTATCATGCTAAAATGAAACTGTTGGATGTAATAACTATGAGATTAAGGGACACGTTCTCATGGAATTTCTTGTTTCTATTAGAAATTTTCATTAGCATGGAAAGACCAATCATTTGAGTTGATTCGATCATAAGAATAAATGGATTAAGACATCAAATTCATTATATGGTTTGGGTGTGGGACCTTTGAATAAGGTAAATACCCATATAGGTTCAATGAATCATGAAACTCAGGTGCCTATGTGGTTTCATAGAGTGGCTCTTGGAAGGAATTACAATGTTCATTAGGCTCTAAAAGATGGTGGAGAGGGATCCTTAAGATTTCAATGTATGGTTCTAATTTCCTCTACATTATATATTATTTTAATTGAAATTTTTGAATCTCATTAATTCATATATACTCAATTGGTTACTAGGTTAGACATACTGGTTAATTTATCTTTACTAATATTATTAATCAATCCACCTCTATAAAGGTAAGTTTCATATATTTGTGACTTTCTTGAATTTATGATAGTTGTTTCTAGATTCAAACATGTATAGAGATTAAAAATTCATTAGTTGTGAGAATTCAGTGTGATCTGTGGCAATGAATTATTTGAAAAATTCCATGAACATGATAGTTCTTATCAAAGATGAGTCACTTTTATATCACATAAAGGGGATGGGTGTTCATATTAACCGATTAATAAGATGTTGTGGTAGGAAGAATGAGAATATATCATAATAATATAGATTAATTTTCATCATTATTGGTTAGAATAATGATTATAGTATAGCATACCTCATATTATAGTCTAATGGTAGACTTATTATGAGATAACTTTCTGGAGTATTTCTCAGGGTTACCACCTCATAGGGGAGTTGATATTGATATCGATCATGTTCTCGGTACACTACCCATACTGAATCCAATATATCACATGGAACCAATTGAGTTGAAAGAGATTAATGTGTATCTAGATTATCTTGAGGTCAAATGTTTCATTTGACTGAGGATTCCCCCTTAAGGATCTCGAGTGTTGTTCTGCAAGTATGAGAATGGTAGTCTCTTACTTTTTTTGGACTGTCAGAAGTTTAACCACAAAACAATGAAAAATAAGTACCTATTGATAATAATTTATGTCATATTTAATCAATTTATCTTATCCATGATGTTTACAAATATTTTAATATATTTTAGCTACCATCAACATCGAGTTTGAGAGGAATACATACTGAAGATCGATTTTAAGGGCAGGTATGGGTTGAATGGGAATCTCATTATACCATCTTGATTGATGAATGATTCATCAGTGTTCAAGTTTCTCATGATCAACATATTCCATAAATACTTGGAGTCCATTATTAGTACATTCATTGATGACATACTCCAATACAATAAGCTTTCATAATCCCATGTTAGACATCTAGAGATTGTATTTAGTACAATCCAAGAGACCTGATTTTTAAAAATAATCAAAGTTTTCCTTTTTGATATACGATGTGTGATTTAATGCGTATGTGTTTTTTCAAGAATAAATATTTTCTAATCTGGATAAGTTATAAATAGTTGTGACATGGGATAATCCTAAGAATGTGTTTGAGATTCAAAATTCCTCAGTTGAGCTAGGTGTTATAAAAGACACATTCCTAAAATTTCATGAAAGAACGTTCTTATAACCACACATAATAAAAAGTGAGATGGGATTGAATTAATAGAATAGTGTATAAAGGTTTTATTAAAGCTGAAATGGAGTGTAAAATCATCTTGGATCATAAATTTTCCCAATCATGGGGTTTGTTATGTAGTATAATATGATGGGTCTGGCATTTTTCTAGTAGCTTTCCTAATACATGGTGATAACGTTGTTTCTTACGAGCCATTTCAAGTATATATGAATGAGCTAAAATACCCTATTCATGATTTAGTGTTACCAATTATGGTCTATCTATTGAAATGTTTATGAAACTACCTCTCCGAAGAGATATTTTTAGTATATATATACCATAAGATTCTGATTTATATTTTCTCCCAACATAACCTCAATAACCATTAAAGGTATTTTGTAGACTAATTTCACACATTAGACATTGTGATAAATTATTCTAATGTAAAATAAAATTTATTTATAGATGTTCATAGTAGGAAGATTTAGGAAGTTAGTGAGATAATATCAATAGATAGATGAAAGATCATATCATTTTTGGAGTATTAAAGGTGGGAATAGTTATGTATCATGGTATATTATCTTCTACATCCTTATTGATTATATCATTATTTTTTGTAACGAGTAATGGAAATTTTGTATCTTGATCCTGAGTGTGTTGTAATGAGAAAGAGGTTGGAAGGAAATAGTTTCATTCTTGGAATATATTATATTGACATATTTTTATTCTTATTCATGGTAGAGTGGTGATTCCTTCTTCTATAAGAGAAGACCCAACGAATGACACTCATGATTCAAAGTGTAAATTTCACCATGGATTGATAAAAATTTAATATGAATTTGTAAGGAAATTCTGGTGTCTTAGTAGAAAGAGAGACATTACAGGAATTTTCACTTATTATCTGACTTGTCAAAAGACCAAGGACAAGAATCACATAACCTGGGTTGTTACTCAAATCCCTTTTAGTTATATATGTATGTGTGGTGAGGTGAACCTAGAATTTATTTTACTTTTTCTCAGTACCACTATATGTTTAGATACTATGTGGGATTTATTAGATCTGTTGACTAAGGTGGCACATTTCCTATTTATCCAGGAGACTAACATGGTAGATAAACATGGAATGATCATTTTATGGAAGATTATATGGTCTCATAGAGTTATTTTAATAATGGTATATAATATAGATGTAATATCCACTTTATGGTTTTAGACAGGGTTTTTGAAAGAAATATGATCTCAGTTGAAATAGAGTGTTGAATTTTATCCTCCCACTGATGGGAAGTCGGATGGAATAATATAGGATTTAGAGAATTTTATTCGGATACGTGTTCTGGGTATCATAGGATCTTGGGATGAAAAATTTTATTTTGTATAATTTTCCTACATTTACACCTTACCATCATCAATTTAGATAGATATTTTGAGGAGACTATATGTCTAGCCATATCATTCACCGCTACGTTGTCATGGTTCTAGTGAATATTCATATATTGGGCTGAGTGTAGTACAAGAGACCATAGATTGGGTTTATTTGAATAAAAAAATTATAGCACATAAAAGTAAAAAATATTTTTTTTATAAAATAAAATGAAAATTTTAATTCATTGTGGTTGATTGGTCATCTTACATGTGTCCCCACAGTTACGGAATAAGTGTTTAAGGAATCATGGGAACTAGTAACTTTGGTATGTTGAACCATTATAGATATATAAATTCATATTTACTTTGTCCTATATATTGTATATTCTGTTACAGTACCATGTTATGTATAATTTATTCCATATATCTAAGCTTCAGATGAACAATCATTATCATACATATGTCCTTGAATGTGAGGATATTGAGCTAGAACCACATGCATCTTTTACATATGTACATGTTTTAATTATGGAACAAAGTGAAAAGGTACATTTATTCTATATTGTTCTTCATTATTTGGTTAATTGGTATAATGATATTTTTCATAAATTGACATGGGATAGAGAGATAGACATTTGACCACATCGGCCTGAGCTATTTCAGAAAACCTTTAGGGATGCTTTTAACAGACAAGAAGTCATAAGAGGGGGGGGAATTATGATACCCTCTATTTATGTTACACTTTTTTCAACTTTTAAATATCTTTTAAATATTTTTTAATTGATTTAAGTTCGGTTATAGGTGATTTAGAGGAAGAAAAAAAGGGGTCCGACCTAATGGCATGATTAAGCTTGAAAGAGCTATAGAATCTCTACCAGCTTGACACTAGTCTACACTAAACATCCTGTGGAGTTCACTTGAAGAATATAATCATCAAAAAAATTATCTTGTAGGTTAATTCCACTAACTATTCCATTGAAACATTGGGTATAACATGTTTTTCCGAGCAACCACATGCTTGCTGGTGGTTTCATTCAGAGCTGAGTGGTCTTGTTGAGATATATAGTATTTTTTATCTTGGAACCTTCTCAGTTTTTTCTAATGTATTTAGACTTATTCAACCCCATAATCCTTGGTTCTATCATCCTTTGATTTCGGGCTCTCTCCATCCCCGATATCTCCTCAACATTATTCCCAAACAATAGTTTTATCTTGCAATTCCAATCAAGTCACTCACATTTTTTTCTTGATAAATCCTCTCTTATTCACCAATATAAAAACAAAATATATCTTTTTATTATTGGTCATATATTAGGGTTTTAACTTGTTAAGAAAAGGTAATTTTTTAGTCCTTGATAGAATCATCACCAAAATTCATTGAATTGTCATATGCATATCTATTGTACTAATAACATTATCGAAAGTAAATCTTCTCGCATAAGTGTGATATTTTCAACTGTTTATGAGTGTGGTTTCTCCTCAATTTTTATCGTAGAATTATAATCATGATGCATCATGTTTTTCAATATTATTTCAGGGAGCATTTTATTTTAAACATCTTCCCATTTCCTCGAACATCATTTTAGGTTAGTCTTCCTTATCATTTTTATATATTTATATGGGTTCATTACAATATTGTTGGGAATGTATTTGTAGCCCCATGAAACCTCTGTTTGGTGTATTCTATTATATGTCCTATTATTGTTCTTACTATCACTTAATTTAACATAATGTTTTACTCATCATCCTTATATATTTTCTCCATGAATATTTCCCTTCTCTTTGGAAATTGAGGATATAAGTTTATCCATATTGATTATCACCTTGAAAGTGATGTGTAAGATATTGATTGGAATGTATAATGGATTTTCATTTCATAAGAATGTGTCAATATTTTTTTTGCGATTGTACCATTGAAGGGGAATTTTTTAGAGATAATGGGTTTTTGTTGATATTGGAATGTTTTTTAAGTAAGAAATTTTAGTCTATAAGGAGAAAAAAGTATGTCATTCTTCGGCGATATTGAAATTTCATGTATGTTCTTTTTTTTATTGTTAATGAGGTTAACTTATATATCTTCTACAATCATGTAATGAAGCAGTAGTCATATGATATAGTTCCTTATTCTCACACTCAATCCCAGTGCTTTATGTGTTCTTACAGATTTCAGGACCAAGGATATGATGATGGGAAGAGCCCTATGGTGGGTGGTTGTGAAGGTTGAGTAAGATAATATTGGTGTTACAATATGGACTACAAGATCTTTTTCTATTTTTTATCTTCTTTACTTCATATATTCATCTGTCTTATATGGGGATCCATTCTATTATTTTGGTTTTCTAATGGAAATTTCATAATATTACTTCGTGGGTTGGAATTTAATGTTTTGATTTATACTTGAATTATTAATTAACTAATTATTTAATTTTTGGTTATATTGTATTCGATTTGATTATAAACTGTAAATAATACAAGGGATTTATGTTATAGTATCCCCATGATGTTCCCCTTGTCCCTCACTACTATTTCGTAACATCTTTTGTTTTGGGAGGTGCACATGAGTTCATGTGGCATCATGTCTTAGACATAGTTGTTCAGGTCACGGGGTTACATAAGTGAAGGGTAATGGTGGAATCTGATGAGATCTAGTCTAGTTTGTTGAGGTCTGAATATAGATCTCTATGGAAATGACTTTCTAGACTAACCAAGGCCATCTATAAGGTCTATGTTCTATTTAAACATTCCAAAAATCAAGCCACATAAGTTACCCATTTTTAACCCTTAATAACCTTTATTTTAAATATTCCATTGTAATTATTATTTCACATTAAATATAAGATATCATATCATAAACGATTTAGATGTGGTGAATATGATATTATATTCTATTAAGTCTAATTCAAAATCAATATATAATAAAATTTACTTTTATATTTAACAGTATAATATATTTTTAATTTTTTCTTTTATAAAAAAATCTTTTTAAATTTTTAAGTTCTATTTTTCAATATACCTATCAATGAAGTATTAAATTATTTTTAATTTATTTTTTATATATAATAATTACATTAGATTCATAATTTATAAAATATCAACTAAATTTAGTAAGATAATAATATTAAACACTTATAAAAATTATTCATTGAAAATTACTTATTTAACAATGTCATGGAAATTATCTCTACACTCGGTAACAAATTTTTATGCCCAAAAATGAAATTATCCTCATTAACTAATTTTGATAATATGATTAAAAATATAATACTCATTTTAACAAATTTAATTAGTAAATTTGATAAAAAATTAATATGAGAACCTATAACTAGATAACAATTTATGAAGATTTTATCTACTTAATATTAAATGATTTTATTCCATTCATTGTAATAACTATTGGATCAATTTAAACTTATTTAATTTTATATATTATCAATAAATCTCATTCAAAACGTTATTAATGCATAATGTAATAAAAAATTTATAACTTAAAAATGAATTTTTTTAGTAAAATATATTTTTACATCTAAAATGATTTCATTAGTTATTTCACTATGGTAATTTAATTTTACAAATCAGTTAGTAATAAAAATGAGATGTATTTTATTATTTGTACATATATTTCATAATTATGTTACCATTATTTAATTTTTCGACATTAACAACAACATTCTGATATTTATATATTTTTTTATAATTTGATCTTAATAAAATGTATCACAGTTTATATTGGATTACCCTTTCATGTGAATAATGATATTCAGAATACAATTTTTTATGGAATAACATATACTAAAATCACAATTTTTAATAATTTATCTAGGGGATACTTGTGGTTGGTAGAGAATTGAGCCTCTTTTTTTATATTTAGAGGAAATATTTTTTCAGAGATTATCGTACTCTTGAAGAGGACGATCATCTTTTATTCAACCCTTTTATATTTATTCTAAATTTAGGGGATACATCTATTGATTTTAAATTTTCATAGAGATTCATGAAGATTAATTGTAATCCAATTGATGTTTGATGTTCTGTTTTAATGTCTTAGGATTTAGTAATTTGAATTTATATAGTTGAATGATGTTTGGGATTTTATTTCTTAGGAGATTCCCAAGATTTAACTTCCTTCCATCCTCATTTATACTGGGTTTTATGTTTCATATTCATATTTTCTATTTAGTTATTTATGAATTTATGATGCCATAATGTAAATGTTTTGAAAAATAGTGACACACTCAAGTCACTATGATATTTTATATTAATTTATTTTGGATAATTCAGAGTTTCCATTAGTGTTACCTTGTTTTGTATGAGTTTTAATGTTGAAGTGAAGTTTCTATATCCTAGAAGAACCCCCTCACACAATGGTTCCCATGATCAGGGTATCTTTATAGGGATTTTTTCCTTTGTATTTTCCTATTGGAAAGAGTTATTTGTGAAATTCTCATGGGTTATATTTTAGTTTTTGGTTCAGTGAATGGGTCTCCATAGTGGGAAACAATAGTAAACCCACACTATGGAAAGGTCATATCATAAGTCAAAATAGTGAGGGTTTTTTTTTTAAATGGTGATCATTTCTGTGTGGAATCTTGCGGTTTATGGTGGTACACAATAGTTTGGTTCATGTCCCCAAACCCTATCAATGTATTTTATTATTGAAGGTTATACATTTTAAACCAATTATTTTTTTTGTTTTTGTACATTCTTCTAACCTATCACTCATCATTTTAATCATAAGAAGATACCTTGTATATCATCCAACATTATCATACTCATCACAAGGATCATTGTTACTTCACTCTCAATTTCAGGCATCCCGTCGAGGTTAGTTCTTTTCTTCTTCCTCTTCTCTCCATCCCATATCCATTCCAATTTATTTTATCGTACCACATATACCCAAATTATGATGTGGATTAATTTTAGGTTTTATGATTTTCCAAATATATTATTATGAACATTAAGGATCTATGATGGTGTCTTCATACTTAATTTGGTTTTTCATTAAATTCCATGTATTCTATATTTTTTTCTCAAGAAACACATTAGGTGGTTTCAGGTTATTCAATTATATCACAAGACATAAAATGCATGGATGTTTTCAAATGTATTTCATTCCCAATTGTACCAATATGTAGTGAAAATGATGATTTTCAAATAGTTTAAAAATGGTTTGTAAACCTTTCATGTATCATTCAAATACAAAATGTTAGTGAAACTTATGAGGTGGATAAAAATATCTAAATGGGGTGTCTGACCCTATTTTATTTTCTATGGAATAATTTAATGTATAATTGGATGGTTTATTAAGGGGGGTGGATATATTTGATGAATTTAATTCATATATGTCTCATGGTTTTTTAGAGTTATTTTGGAGGGAAATTATTTATTTCCAAATGCTTCCTTGTAACTATTAATTTCAAATAAATCATTCATTGTGTTGTTTAAAATTGAAATAAAGTGCATTATAAATTCAAGCATTTTTTGATGATCCAATTGAAACTTTCTAATAATTATTATTTTGTTAAATTTTGGGGTAAATAAATTATGATCTGACTCATTTATATTGTGTTCATTGTTAATTCTTTCCTCGTGTGGGTTATTTATGATAAATGGTTATGAAGGAAAGTGAAATGGGATTTTTCTTTAGAGGTTGTTATAAGTGAGATGATATTTAATTATTATGCTTTAAATAGTGACTTATGTAATGAAATACTAATTAATTTGTTATTTCTACCTCATTTTTATTGATAAAATGGAAATAATAGGTTTCTATGTTGAAGGTATGAACACATGTTACACTAGAATACATTGAATTGGATAGCTTGTATCTGAGAAAATTTAATCCCTTACAGATGTTCATAATATAATTGGATACATATTATAGGTATAAAATGGGGTGCTCTATTACCACATAAAGGGTCTATCGATAGTTTAATATGATGAAACATATCAAATATAATTCATAATAGAGACTAGTTAGTTTTCTATAATGTCATATTTTTTTAAAGATGATTTATGTGATTATGATATATACCATGTTTATATCCACTAGATTGATTAAGTTTCATTGATCCTCATTACATTTGCTGGTAAATTTATGTTTTAGAATTGAAATGTGGATAACCATTTTGATTCTCCCTTGATTTAATTTTTTTTATTTATCAAAATTATTTTAAAATGGCTTGGAAAGTGTGCCTTTGAAATAAAAATTCATATTTTTTTTCAAAAAGTGAATTTTAGAAATATTTTGGGAGAGAGAATGAATTGTTTTGGTATCAAATTAATATGTCCAATTTATATTGTAGTAATGTTATTTCAATGGATACCATAACATATTGATTTGGTTTAAAAACATTGTTTTTTGTCTGAATGATCCTTGTTGTTCTTTAAGATAACATAACATAGAGTTTGAATTAAAAGAAAAAAATTGTCCATGAAACAATATTTTATTATGATTTCTCATTTGAAAAAATATTTTAAAAAATATTTTAAAAATTGACACTATGGAATGTATTATGAATGAAAGTAGATCGGCTATTTGGTAAAATCTAACTAGGGATGTTTGGTAGACACCCTAGAAATACACTGGTGTGTATGTTTCTCTGTAGCAGTTTTGTTATTATAATAGGATCCTAGTTTGTATGTCACTCATTCATTATTTTTCTAATCCATTATTGTTCATTTTGGGATGTAGTGAGTGTCAATGTCTCACATTGTGGTTTTCATGGTGTTATTCAGGTTAATTTAATATTTTGGCATGTTTTATTGACCAATACAGCCTAATGTATTTTATCTTTTGATCACATTGAATCTACTTCCACAATATTTTATTTTGGTGATTATATTTTTTGGGTTATGATAAATTATTTTTTTATTATTCCATGTTAAATTCCTTATATATTTTCATATTCCAATTTTATCACATCGATGTCTAATGATTTGATAAGTCTTTCTTAATTTTCATTATTTTACAAAACCTTTTTATTTTATTAATCGACGTAGAAATCATCCGTGCCAGTGTGTGTGGATACGCTTGTCTGTTATCTCTATCCCATTGGGATCAGTTTCTCCCTTCATTTTTTGTAGACGATCAATTCTAGTATTGGAAAAATAGTAGATTGGTCCAGTTTTCCATGGTATACTTTTACCAATGTTTTGAACAGAAAAAATTTTATTTTTACTATGAATATATCACAAAGAGTAATAAAAATAACATTAAATATTAATAGGTTCCTTATATTAAATTATAATTTTTTAACAAGTCTTTTTAATAGTTTATATAATCTAATATATCACATCTATATTCTTTGTATTCTATCACCATAAACATAATCCCAATATCATAATAAAAAATTACTTCATATTAGCATGGTGTTTTTTTTCTAGTTTTATATTGAGAATATTGTTATAAATAATGTATAAAAATGTTCTACTTATAGGGAGACACAACTCTTTTGGAGAGTTCAAATGTTTATGGATAAATCTCTATAAAATCATGATTCGTATGGACATGATGTATTCAATGAAAAATATTTTTGATTCCTTCCGAAGACTGAATATATTCTATGATGGAGATAGAGAACATGTACTATTTTTTGTTAGATAAAAAACCATATAGATCAAAGACATATTCCATCCTTCTCATCCAGGATGGATGAGAGGATGATGAGTTCAGTGAAGGTTAAACCATCTATTTTTCATAGGTTTGTTAAAGATAACCCTGATATTGTTTTAGAGGAGGTTCTAATGATACACCATCATTGAGAGATAGATTTTGAGATAAATCTATACATATTAATTTCATTGATCTCAATTTCTTCATATAAGTCTGTTCCTTTAGAGCTGTGAGAGTTATGAGTATATCTCAATGATTTGTTATGGCAAAGCTTTGTTCATCATGGGTGTCACTATATTCTGCACCAATTTTGATTGTGAATATGTTCATTGGAATTTTTCATAACTGTAATGGTTATCATCACTTAAACCTAATGAATGTAATTAAATCCTACCCTCTTCCATGGATTTAGGATTTATAGGAACAGGTGAAATGATCTAGTTGGTTCATCAAGCTCGATCAGTGATCATAATATCATAATATACATGTTAAGGATGAGAATATTCTTCAAACTACATTTCAATTTCATCATGTGAATTAGAATTTCATTGTGATTTAATTTTTTATGAAATATTCTCTATAATGTTTCATGGGTTTGATTAATTATGTTCTTCAAGAGTACATGGATTAGTTCTTATTGGTTTTCAATGATGATCACCTTCATACTCAATATATGAGGAGGAGACTTTGTTTTAATTTTTTATATTACTAGGTTATCTGTAGAAATATCTGATGATTCAAAAGTGTGAGTTCATGGGTCATGATGTTCAATTATTGGGTCATGTCATGTCCCAATAGTGAGTACGTGTGAGTCCATTGATGATCAATGTAGTATTTTGGTGTGTACCCCCAGACATTCACTATTTTGTAAATATTCATGGATATTGTATAATATTATATGAGGTTTAAGTATGATTTCACTCTGTTTGTTAATCCACTAATAACCATGAACATAATGGATCATAATTTCTTGTGTACTGATTATTTTTAGGTAGCCTTTTAGTTTTTGATAGAGAAGTGGGCCATTGCTCAAGTACATTATTTTCCATTTTAGTGAATAAGTTCAAGGTTTTATTTATTTCTTTCCATCTTGTGCTGGGTTGGTTTTTAATGTAGTATATATTGTATTGTTATTATAGGCCTTAGAATTTATTCCCCCTAAATTATAATTATGCTACCCAGGCTCTGGAGTTGGAAGAACGTGTGTTTACTTTGATATATTGGTTGAATTACCTAATAAATAAAGGAATTGGGTTTTTAAATGATAATAATATCACAATTTATATATTATCATAGCTTTACATTAAATTTATATAGTGTTTGTCGATGTAATTATTTGTATATTATGACTTTGATATTTCATATAAACTAGAAAATGGAAATATTGTGGCTGATGATCTGGGTTGGAAGAAACACAGTGATGTTGTGCATAATTATGTAGATTCATGGTGAGTGATGGAAGATATATTAGATATGAATCATGATATAATATATGGTTGGAGGAAGATGTTTTCTTTTCTATTACGATAGTTCATTAACCATTAGTGTTGTAGGTGGAGTATTCCCAACAAGGGGATTTTCAGGTGGAGGTCTAGAGACACTGTGTTGTCTCTAGTCATGTCACTACTGGTTTTTATGAAGATGAATTGCACTCGGTGTTGTTCCAAGGGAGGATTCTCATCCCATTTGTTATTATAGTGAAAGGTATCCCTATGTATCATAGCTATCCCTTGGTGGTACATCTTTACAATAAAAAACATTAGCATGCTCAGAGAGGGAAATTTTGTTGGGCTAGGTTGAAGAATATAGTCCTAGAGTTTGGGTCTCGATGTTTGGTATGGAAGAAGTTGAGGGGTGAGCGTCATGTTCTGAGTGGTTTTCTCTAGTTGTTGGATGTTTCCCAAAAGAATTGGGAGAAACTACTGATTTAATTCATTATATTCTTACCTTGATGTTATGGAGGATTTTTTATGTGTATAAAAGTGTATCTTTTTAAGAAATCATCCAATTTTAATAGATGTTGATGCGTCAAGTTCAGTGGAGTTTTTTCAAGGAATTATCAAGAGGAGTTTGTGAAAATCCAATGAGACCTAAGGCTGATCATCTGTAATCAGGATCCTCCTCTTACCTTTATTTTTTAAAGAGGTCTTCAGTAAGTTTTTTTCTCTAAATTATTATTTATCTATATTTTTCATCCATATATAGATGATCATACATAGGGGACCATCCAGACTCTCGAAGAAATGTTTCATTCCTATATCCTGGATTTAGGGGTTCTTAGATGAGCCATCTTACCTTTGTTGAGTTCACATAAAAAATATGTTCCCCTCTTCCATTATTATGGTGACAATTTAGTATTTGTATATCGAAACATTCCAATATATATTGTGCTAGATAGGGGTTGGGGATTAAATAATTATTGGATTAGAGAAAGTGTAGAGGATGATATACATGGTTTAATTAATTCAGGGAAGGATTAAAGTTTCACATGACTTTATAATTCCTATTCCAATCATAGGAGTATACATATGTAATTTTATGTTGGAGATCATGTGCTCTATAAAGTGACTTATCATCCTGGGAAGTGAGGGATTTGTCATGGAATAAGGATTTCTCTCTAGTTTTTTGGTCCTTTCAATGTTCTATATCTTGTTGGAGTCATGGAACAATGAATAAAACTTCCCCCATATATAATCTAGATTCATGATGTATTCCATTTTTTGATTCTTTAATATTAACTTCACGAAGTCTATCACATCATTGATTGGGGAAAGATCAAAATTTTGATGAATATGAAACATTTGAGGAGAAGCCTTTAAAGATCATGGACCACCCAGAGAAGGTTTTTTGCAGGTATAATATTCCCTTTGATTGTTTCTTGTGGTTGCATAGTATCATGGAGGAGAGTACCTTAGAATGAGAGTCAATGATATTCTCCTAGTATCCTATACTTCTTTATGATTAGACATTCTCATGTATAATTTCACATTTTCAATTTTTTTAACTTTTCTGGTTTAAGATATATTCCCTTTTGGATGTTTTCTTGGTGGCCATGATATTGTTTGAGAGGCACTTCCCCTCATAGTGTGTTTAGGATCTAGTTGAAGAGTTATTTTTTTTTACATTTTGATCCTCTATGTGATGTGGTAGAGAATCTATGATGGTTGTATTCTTTATAGGTATCTCACGAAGATGTAGTTTGGAAAACACTTCTTACTTTTATCTTTGTATATTTTTTTATTAAATTCATGAGGTTAATAAAATTTTGAGAGGTGTATAATGTATGATGATAAATCCTAGTATCTCTTTCCATGTGAGTTTTGGGTGCTTGAAGTGCCCAGGGGAAAAATGGGGAAAATATGGTGGCTTAGAAGGGTGACACTCCCATTTTGGAATGACAGAGTCATGCACCCTTATACTGCACTATAATCCTGGACACTGTAGCATAGTTGTGATGGATTTGGTGTAAATCCATGGGGTGGAAGATTCATAGCCACTACTGTAACACCCCAATATTTAATGGAATGTCACTTTTCAAATTTCACATCGTTGATAGCGTACAATATTTAAATGATAAGTGTCTTGATGTTTGATATTGGTAATAATATAAATGAATGAGATTATGTAAGTTACGATTACATGTGCATATAAAATTAATCCATTGGTTACAAATTAATTTGAAAATAAAACCAATTGAACTTAAAAGGAATATTTTTATAAAATCAATTTTTATTCCCACAATGAAATTTTATATTAATGAATTAAATTAACCACTAATTATGGAAGGAAATAATAAATTTTTTATTATATATATTCAATTAAATATTTTTTAAATTCATTAAACATGTTTTATAGTCTTAAGATAAGAGTAAACCAAATTTTTACCATAAAATCTCTATTTTTCAAAAAACCAATTTTACCACTGTTTAATAGATCACTTTCTTTATAAATAAATGTTGACACTTTTTTAAATTATATTTCAAAAAATAAATCTTATTTTTTAATCTGTAATGTATTAATTTACTTTGGTTAATTTTTTTTTATTTTTATGATAGCATTCATTTTTGATGACTAGTTATGTGACCAATGGAATAATAATAATACAATTTAGAATAATAATATGAACAACAGAATAATAACATCATCTATTAAATTATAAATAAATTTTTTTATCTTATGAAGTAAAATATAAAAGATTTATATTATGGAATATGTAAATATATGTTTTAAAAACTATAAATTAAGTGTTGGTGTTTTTTAGGCATACATGGATATATAAAATTTTATAGTAAATAAAATGTTTTAAAAGAAAAATTATTTTGATTAAATAGATTCATTAATTAATAAATTATTTTCTTATTATTATAAGATAATTTAATAAGAACTTAATTTATAAAAGTGTTTTAAACTCAGTTATAATTTAAATAATAATATTTCCTCAATAAAGGTATATATTTATTAAAAATTAAATTTATCATATTTAAAAAAATTATTCATTAAATTGAATTTATTTTTTAATTATACACATTTAAAAATGGTTAGGGTTTATTTTGGTGTTTTTTCTAAAATATTTTAATTTTTTGAATAGTGAGATATGGTAATTTATGATATAAGTAAATAAATGAATTATTGAGTCACGGTAGATATAGATATGAATAAGGCACCCATTGTTTTGATCACAAATGAATTATTTTCTTTATTTAGTATCAAGAATAATCACTATTGTTATTGTTGATCCAAAAATAATAAAAAAATGTATAAAATATTCAAAAAACACCTCTCTCCTCCATTATCAATACTACCCCTCACCACCCCTAATCCTCACACCCCAAAAGCATTGAAAAATGTCCAATTTCATTCAAATAATATTCCAATCCTCTCCCCCATTTTTTGGTCTTTTTGTTCTCAACCAAAATACCTTTTCAATCTTCTTTATGGAGGTTCTCAAGGTGAAAAATTCAAGGGGTATGTTTTCACATTCGTTCTTTTAATTTTATTTCAATTTATTTTTTTATTATAATTTCTCTACCATCAATGTAAAAACATGGATGATAACTAAATTAAATTATATGTACTATAATTTTATTATTTTATTTGGATATTCACCATCAATTATTCCCACATCCAATTTTTATAATAAAAAGAAAAGCAACATCTGTGAGGGGTCGATTTACCGCATCCATGTTTGATGGGTTTCTATTATTAAATTAATCATTAAATGGTGGTCATAAATTCTTTTTTATGGTTAAATGAGATTATAATATAAATATATATGATATTATTAAATTTTTTTGGCTAGTATATATACATGATTTTTATTAATATAACAAAACTTGTTCATGATTATTAAGAAAACCAAATTAATCTAAATGATTATCACAAACGTTTTACCAAATGATTAATCTTATCCCATTTAACAAAATTAAACATATGATCATTTAATATTATTTATGTTAATTAATTTCATATAATTTAATTTTTCTTCAACGATTCTGATTTTAAATGAATTTTTTATGTAGGTACACAAGTAAAATGATCATGAAAACCAAGGAAGCAAACACTTATGAAGAATAAAATTTTATCTTATAACTCATAAAAAATCTATAAATGAACGTAAAAAAATTAAAATAAATCATATTAATTTCAAAATTTATCTCAATTAATTATTTAATGGATTTTTTATATTATCACTGACATTTAGATCATGTGCAGAACACATTCAATCATAAGGTAAGGGTTTTATCATATCCTTCGTATTTCTATGAGTTATGCCTTATTCACCACCATTTTATGTGTTTGGTGTATATATAATTCCCATTGATATATCATATCATACATTTATTTAACATTATGGTATTAAATTTTTTATTTGATGATGATTAATTTTATGGTTCATATGGTTCAATTTAAAGGCGTAAGGAATTCTCCTCGAACCACCAATTTTCAATCGGTTTAAAATTTATCTATATTTAACCAAATTTAATTATTATTTATATTTTATATTTATTATATATTATTTTTCTTTCAAAAAATGTGTATCTAGATTAGTTAATATTTCTTTTATGGGAAATAGGTTTCTTATAAGGTTCCCGTTTTTTACACGTTATGTAAGCTTAATTAGGGCGGGACTTCCTAATTTCTCAATCTTTTTCAAGTACCATCCATAATATATTTAATAAATCATTATTTTTTAAAAATAACACTTTTTTAATGAAAAATATTTCTCTGATCATTTATTGTTTTATACAAACAATTGTGAATTTTTCTATTTTAAAGAATAGTTTATATTTTCTATTTAACCTCAATAAAGTGCCCCATTTATATTATTTTTTAAACATTTTTTATACATGTTTTAACTTCAGTTGGACATAATTTACTCCAAATATATAATTTAATATTCATTACCTTCTCTTTTTGGGGATATAAATTTTTATAATCTTATTATTTTAAAAATAAACAATATTTTCTAAAATAAATCATCATTAAATAGAAAATAAGTGTTTTTCTCATCTCACATTTAATATAGTGAGATATATTCCTCGTTCACCACATGTTCCTTTTGTTTGGTGTATTTACTTACCTTTGATATGTCAAACCATGAGTCTTATTATTCTCATGAAATTTTATTTTTTATTTAATGTTATTCCTTCATAGGGACTATGATTTAAATGTTTCAAAGTGGTATGGGGAACATTGTAATGATTAAAGATTAATTTAATTGAGAATTTTACAATGTATTTTTCATATATGTCAACTTCCACTGTTGAATCATTTATTTATTAATATTTATGTTTTAATATAACATCTACAATGTTTTTTTCCAGGTTTTATGATCAGTTTGACTGTGGATGAGCTATTTAATACCATACTTGATTTCTAGTAAAAGTATTCACATTTCATATCCCAGTTTTTTAATAAGATTGTTTATGTTGATTATGTTTCACCCTTTTCATATGAGGAATATATTAGAATTATTATGTTATGGTTGCGGCCCACATTTTCCCCTCAACACATCGGTAAGTCTCATGAGACAAATTAGACTAGGTTTTGGATGAGGGCTAAATAATTTATGTATACTTCTTTGTTGTGGCCATGATTGTATGTTTAGGATATACGACATATGTATTCTATCATTATAATACTAGTAATTTATATTTCATGCGATTATTAGACTAGTATAATATCAAATGGTATGTTTCAATATAATATTATTATTTATATGGAATTATTTATTCATATTTTATTCCTTCCATATTATAATCAATATTATGTTTCAATGGTATGTATTTTATTTATTCACCATGCCTTATTGTTTATAGTAATATTCTATTGTAAATTAAACCTTACTAAGAATCTAATATGAAACCACTATTTTGATTCATTTTTTTCTAGAAATCCAATATGTATATTATGACTGATTTTCAATGTTAATATAAGAGAATAATGTATTTTCTAAAAAGATTATCTATGTCATATTTTATCTTATAATTGTAATGTAAATTTCATAAATGTAATATTTCTTTGAATATTGATAAATTTATTGGTCCTTTAGGATTAGATTCTTGTATCATTTCCTATGTAATAATGTACGACACTAGATCTTGGCCACTAGGTTCAAGGTATTTATAGTAGGTATCTAAAAAATATTATTATAAACCATGGAAACTAGATTTTGAAAAATATATATTAAGTAATATAACCCCAAGATAGTCATTGAAGATCAGTACAGAAGAACATCCTATAATTTTGTTAAGGTATAGATTATATGGATTTTCATAGAAATAAATACTTGTCTAGATAATACAATTGGACATGGTTTTGGGATAAATGTACTTAGTGTTAACAACTCCAACATGGTGTGTTGGGCCTGACTTGATGTAACCTCGTACATGACAACGGTCCTTAATGCAAATACGGTTTGACAATCTCTGGGGATATTCTTATGATAATTGACATTTTACATAAAACCATTAGGGATGATTTAATTGTAAATATTTTGACAAAAGAGATATTGTGTAGGATTATGAGATTATATACCCACATTTTGTAATTCATGTTTAAGTATTTTACTATCATTGAGAGTATACGTTATGTTTCAAAATTATATGATCTAATATATTTAATATAATCATTAAAAGAAGTTTCTTGTATGAAATAATGTAAACCTCACCCATAAATGTTATTTAAAAAGAAATATTGATAACTTTTTTTATGAGCAAAATCAACACTTTCGAAAGGAAGTAGTCAACCAAATATTCTCATCATATAAAGAAATAATATCATGTTCTAACAATACAGAGAAATATTTATCCATTTCATATGCAATCAAAGGTATGTAATAGAGTAAGAGGATTAATAAGAAAAATATTGATAAAGGGGATATGGGAAATAATTATTTTCCCACATGTGATAATTTTTTATGGAGACACCTTGGTATATGATGAAGAGGAAAATTTGTTTTTTTTATGTGTCGAGAAGTAGGCCACCACGCTCATAATTGCTATTAAAAGAAAATTTTTCCAATATTCAATTCATAAACAATAATAATATGAGTAACTATACAAATTAATTTCCCAAAAATTAAATAATTATAGATTAGAAGAAGAAATGTTATCATGGTCAAGCTTACACTACTACCACAGATGAAGAGGATTGATTAATAGGCATATGTTTGTATTGAAGGATTATATAATTTGATTATTTTAACAACAATGGTCTGTTTATAATATTCAAGTAATATATATGGATTTTATGGTAGTGCTTATTCATTATGTAATTGGAAACATGCGATGAATAGGAACAACAATCAAGATAAGTCATTTTATTGCTGGAGGACCTTTATAAAAACACATTTCATTGTGAAATATAACCTTATATATGTTCTTGATGACTGATATAATACTTAATATATGGTTATGGATTAGTATTGGCAACCATGAAGGTGGTTAGTGAAATAATGGTTTACGTTATTCTTGATTTGTTAGATGTTTGGATTTTAATATAACCATAGATTTTACTCATGGAACCATACATGTTTTATAAACATTTAAAGTTGATCAAGTTGATAATTCATTTGGAATGTGAAAATAAGAGATACATTTTTTTCATGAAAATTTGATGTTAAGATTCTATTATTCTAAACGTTTGATCTCTGAATTTAGACATGTATATTTTGGTTGAGTCTTAAGTTTATCTACCTAAGGAAGGGTTTGAGGATATTATTTTCTATGATTAAAGAATGATTTATCATATTTTATAACATTTATTATATATTTTTTCATTAAACATTTAATGTTTGAGGAATGAATTTAGGACCACATGGTTCAATAAAAGTGCTTTAGGCAAGACAAATTCATCTTGACCTATCATTTCCTAGTGTAAGGGATGAAGTGAAAATAGATAGAATCACAACCAAATGATGTGATCATTCTTATGAAATGGAAATTAATCACGTTGGTTTATTTTTCTAAATTGATTTTCTATATATAAAAATAAACCCTTAACTATAGGAAAATGATTATAGGACAAAAATGTAATCTGTTTAATTTTATTTATGTGAAGTAAATGGCCTTTTAATCAATCACCAATTTATGGTTTTTTAATGGTTATCTTTATAATGACTTTGATTTCTAACACTCTACATCACAACATTATATTTATATATCTCTAACATATCCATGTTTTCTTTTGTACTTAATTATTTACAACCTAAAATCATAGTATTGTGGTGACCTTTGAATTCCCATTTCCATCTTATTATGTGGATGGTTTATTGATACTATTTAAAATGTCATTTTCACATAATTTAAATTCAATGTATCAACCTATAATTTCCAATTTTATATTTCATATTTTGAGGGTGAAATTTTTTGATGGGTGAGAGAATATAACACCCTAATATTTTGTGATATATCTCTTTCTTAAATTTAACTTTTTCGATAAAATATAACATTAACAAATGAATAAGTATTATGATTTAAGATATTAGGAATGAAATAAATGAATGAGATTAAATAAATTATGATTAAAGATGTACACAAAATTAATTCATTTGTTTCCAATTAATTAGAAACAAAAACACGTTGACCTTAAAAGTTTTCTTTTTATAAAAAATAATTTTCATTCCCACAATGAATTTTTATATCAATAAATTAAATTATTTACTAATTAGTGAATCATATTAATGAAATTAATTTGTTAAAAATTCAATTAAATATTTTAAAATACATTCATTAAATTTTATTTTCTTATGATATGAATAAACCTATTTTTATGCATAAAAATATATTTTCTAAAATGTAAATTTTACCTCCATTAAATGAAACATTTGTTTTAAAACTATATTCTAAAACTTCTAAAAATTATATTCGTGAAAATAATCATTATTTATTATACCTTGCTATCAGAATTGATATTCGTTAGAGTTTTTGGTATTTTTATCATAACTTTCATATTTGATGAATAGTAATATGACTATTGGAATAATAATGTGAGCATTAGGAAAAGTAACATGGCCAATAGAATAGTGACTTCACTTGTTAAATTATAAATAAAATTTCTGTATCATATGATTGAAAATAAGAAATATTTATATTAAGGAAAAAAGTAAATACAAGTTTTAAAACTGATAAATTAAGTGTTGGTATCTTTGTAAAGAATAAATGTTTATTTAAAATTTTATAATTAATATAATTTTATAAAATTTAATTTAATTTCTTAAAATATATTCATGAGTTAATATTTTATTTACATAAGATAATAATAATATTTTATGTGACCTTAATTAATGTTTCAATATGTAATATAATCAGTTATAATTTTATAATCTGTCTTTTTTCAAATTAATGACTATTTTAATAAAAATTTAAATTTATATAATTTAAAAACAATATTTACTCATAAAATTGAATTCATATTTTAATTGAAGAAATAAAAAAATGGTAAGGTTTAATTTTTTGGAATTTTCTAAAATATTTGATTTTTTGGAGAATAGTGAAATACAATAATTTTTATTATATCTAAATAAATGAATTATAGAGTCATGGATGATGTATGGATGAGGTATTAATATATTGGTTAGACCTCAAAATAATTTTTTTATTTATTAAGTTACAATTATCTTCATTATTGATAGTCTTGAGCAAAAATAATAATTAAATAAATATAATATTCATAAAATCCCCACTCTCATACACACTAAGTATGTCACGACCCGCCTTCACCAAAAGGAGGTAAGGGTTAGCAGGTTTCCAAGCCCTTCCTTCATTAAGTTGAAGGAGAGATAATGACCCCCAAAACCCGCCTTCTAAAGGTTCCGGAGTGGCGATTAGCACCAAGGGTATGGAAATTTCACACAAATGGAATGGATTACCCTTTTTGTTTTATAGGATCGGGAGAGAAGATGATGAAACCCAAAAACACCAAAGTAAAAGAAAAGTAAATCCAAAATTAATCCATTCCTACATGCACGTTCCAAAAGTAAAAGCCAAAAAGTACAAAAGTGACTACATGGGTAAGTACCAAATAAGAAAAACAGCAACTGCGACTGCCCCAAAGGTCCGAGCTAGTATGGTCCCGCACGATCCCCAAAGTCCTCCTAGAAACCTGAAATCATTTTTATATACGTAGGGTGAGCATACAAGTACACTCAGTAGGGAAAACCAAAGACTCTCGTGCATAAGTGGGGGAAACATACTAAAGTCCCGTGAGAAAAGGAATAAACCAAACACCTAACAAGTTAAACTATGCACCCAAGCCTCACCAAGGAACACACCCCAAATAACGCAAGTCCAGAATTATATATAATAAGAGCACATTGATGTCTGGGTACCCCACGCCACTTTCCACCTGGTTATTGAGACATCCTACGCATCCAACCAATCCCGCCATTCTCACCACAGTCCCACAGCCGAATCCCGCCCGCAAACACCTGGGCCACAACTGTCATGCGTAACCATGCCTGCAAACAGCTAGGCCAGAACAACCACCACCACTCCCGAAAACACCTGGGCTAGAAGATCCACTGCCACGCCCGAAGACACCTGGGCCTCATCTCGAAGATACTTGGGAAACTACCTGCACGCACACACCTAGACAATAACCACCACACTACCCCTCCCGAAGGTTATTGGGATAATAATGGACCTCAGGCCATCACAGCATGCCCGAAGATACTTGGGATATCCATGAAAGGGAGCAGAAAAGGAGCTAATAACCATCCACTAAGAATAGTGTTGGGAAAAACACCCTCCCCCATGAAATGGGGGTGTTCAGAACTAAGTGTTCAACTTTAGTGGGGCGTGAATAAGAAACACAAATCAACAAGTATATTTATAGGTAACAAGAACCCACCCAAAGTTAGGTTGTTCTTCAGACAGCCTACAGATCACAACAGCACTCAAGTCCCAGTCACAACTCTGGCCAACAAAACCCATTTGTCCCATTCTTATTTTCATGTTCAGTAATAATGTTTAAATAAGTTCATGCACTACTGGGAAACTGATATCATTATCACAAACCAAGGAAAAGATCTAGCCAAAAGTCAATTTAAACATTCACACCCGGTTCTCATGTAAATTCACAACCCCAAAGGGATAAGTGAGATCACTTGATGTACTGGAACCAAAGACCACCCCGAGACACTGCCCTGTGTCCCCCCAAAGGTTTCTCATCAACAGAGGATCCCACCCCAATTCGTGATATAAACATGGTAACCACTCGGTCATAACACTCGCAACCACTGAATCCATCACAATAGGGGATCCCATCCCCAATTTCACACAATCACCGAGAGTATAAAAACAGGGGATCCCATCCCCTACCACATTTCCACCAATCGTCCCATGAAGGAAAACAACCAAACCACTACAACCAACACTAAGCAGGGCCATGCCGGTATTTTCAGATTTAAATTATTTTACACACTCCATGAATTCAATTTATGTGTGCTTTAACCGCGGGTTATCACAGAAGGATTGATCCTGGTGCTTTCAATTTTTTTAGCCGGGTGTACGTGATTAATTCCTTTTTATATTAGGAGATCAAAACCACAAACTAACAACTTAATAGCATCACATGGGGTTCATTAGTGCACAAAAAAATACAACCACTGACCATGATTTTCAGAAGGCATAAGCACGCACAATTCAGAAAGAAGATCATAATATAAAACTGCATCAATGATCACATCCCCCCTTCCTTCTTTATATAATCAGTTCATTATCATTATTTAGGTCTGCATTATCCAATTCTACAGAGACAAAGCATTCCCACCCCGCATGATACAAAAAAGGGAGAGACTAAGGAGAAAATTCCCTACTTGTTGGTCAACAATCGACGCTGATGTCGGGAAAGGAACTTCACGGATAGCGATGCGGCTCACCTGAACGAAAATCGCCACATCTATCATCGCTTAGGCCGGACATGGAACTCCATGCATAGCGATGCGGCTCGCCGGAACGAATGGTACTATACTACAGGGTGAACGTGAAAAGAAGAAACCAACGACAAACCCTTTACTTATAAGGGCCGCAGACGGTTGAGATAAGAACGCCAAACCACGTAAGGAGCGGGGGTCATGCATTGACCACATGGCCCCACATGTTATTAAAGGGGTCAGGTGGTTTAAACCGATGCACACACTAGGATAATTCATTAAATATTTAATTTGAACATTTATGGGCGTTACCGGGCTTTAAAACTATAAATGTGCAAGAAGGAGCGCCACTGGAAAGAACCCGCGGGGGTAGGCCAAAGCCACCGGTAGCTGAGAGCTACTGGTAGGTGACAGCTACTGGTAGCCATGCTACCGGTAGGCTGGAGCTACCAGTATCCAGGGCTACCTGTAGGCTGCAGCTACCAGTAGGCCGAGCTACCGATAGGCTGCAGCTACCGGTAGGCCGAGATACCGGTAGGCTGCAGCTACCGGTAGACCGAGCTACCGGTAGACAGAGCTACGGGTAGCTGCAACTACCGGTAGACCGAGCTATCGGTAGACAGAGCTACGGGTAGCTGCAGCTACCGGCAGACCGAGATATCGGTAGATAGAGCTACTGGTAGGTTGTGGCTATCGGTAGACCGAGCTACGGGTAGGCCTGCTACCGGTAGGCTAAGGCTACCGGTAGGCCTACCGTTTCCAAACATCACCGAGATTCGCAGACCAGAAAACCCAACATGATGTTTTCACAATGTATTGGACCCCAAAAACCCGGGCCATTACATCAGATACCTCTTAAACGGTTCTCGTCCTTGAGAACCAAAACAGCCCAGAAGGAAGGATAAGGTCTGAACAACCACCTCGAAAGATACAACTTAGGAGTGATCCTCATTGTTAACTAAGAACACATTCCTGTCACGAACCAAGCAACATATCATGTCAAACTACCTAGGCATGTGGGGGTTGGGGAGTCTCCTTCCCCATGTCTAGATATTATCCTCTTTGGGCGGCACTGACTCGCCCGCACGGGTTTAATCGCATCCACCTTAATGTGTCTTGATTAGGGGTCAAGTTCTCTCCTCCCCCATAGCCAGGACATTTCACGCACATTCAGAGGACAGAAAACTAGTATTCATAGCCAACAAGGTAAAACGTTCTACCACAAAAGGTATAAAAAAGAGACCATTAAAACTAAAAATTCAAAACAACTCTGGGTACTTGGAATGAATATGTGATTCAATCTCCCACGTACTCTCCTCAAGCCTACCATGTCTCCAAAACACACGAACCAAGGGAATGGTTTTCCCACAAAGCACCTTTTCTTTTCCATCCTCGATCATCACTGGTCTCTCCACAAAAGTCACGTTGTCCTCGATGTCCAGGTCTCCCCAGCCAAGGACGTGTGAATCTTCGTGCAAATACTAACAGAGTTGGGACACATGGAATAGATCATGTATCCTATGTAGCGGCGGTGGTAACGCTAGCTGATAAGACACTTTTCTGACTAGTCGCAACACTTCGAAGGGCCCGATGAACCGGGGAGAAAGCTTACTCCCCTTGCTGAACCTCCGTTGTCCTCACCGAGGGGAGACCTTAAAGAACACGTGGACTCCAACCTCAAAATCCAAGGGCCTCCTCCTAGTATCGACATACGACTTCTTTCTGTCCTAGGCTACCTTCATCCTTTCCGGTATGAGCTCAAACTTCTCTGTCGTGCTCTGCACCTCCTCCGGACCAAGGATTCCTGCCTCTCTGACTTCGTTCCAACACACAGGTGAGCGACATGGCCTCCTGTACAAGGCTTCAAATGGGGTCAAACCAATGGTAGAGTGATAGATATTATTGTAGGAAAAATCTACCAGAGATAGGTATTGCACCCATGATCCTCCTGAGTCCAGAACACATGCCCGCAACATATCCTCCATGGTCTGGATTATGCGCTCTGTCTGTCCATATGTATGGGGATGGAAAGCAGTGCTAAGATGCAGCTGGGTTCCAAAGGCATGCCGCAATCCCCTCCAGACTCGTGTGGTAAACCGTGCATCCCTATCCAAGACTATAGACATCGGAACTCCATGCAACTGCACTACCTCATCCACGTAGTTTCGCGCCAAAAAATCCACTGCACTCGACTACATGATCGCCAGAAAGTGAGCTGATTTCATCAACTGTTCCACTACCACCCAGATGGCATCATATCCCCCTTGGACCTTGGGTACTCCCGTGACAAAATCCATCAAGATTTCATCCCACTTCCACTCGGGGAAAACTAGTGACTGTAGTAGGCCGCCGGGAACTCGGTGTTCAGCCTTCACTTGCTGACACACTAAGCACTTGGCCACAAAATCTACCACCGTTCTTTTAACTCTGGGCCACCAAAACTATATATTCAGTCCCTAGTACATCTTCGACACTCCATGGTGTACTTCTATGGGTGATCTATGAAACTCAATGAGAACCTTGCCGCACATCACTTCTAGAACAAACAACCTTCCCTGGAAAAGAATCTGGTTCTGACCAACCTCCATCCATCCTTCCAAATCATTTCCCTGGTCAACTCGATCATGCATCACATAGCACTCTTGGTATCCCCACTAAGATTCCTCCACTTGCTGCAACAGAGAAGACTGCACAATCATCTGATACAGGTAGCCTCTACCGCTACCCATCCTCGCATCCAGGTGTAAGGCAGTCTACTCATCCATTGCCTTCCAGGTGTCCGCTGACTTGCGGACTGCATCCTTCTATGCCCTCCTACTCAAGGCATTGACCACTACATTTACCTTCCCTGGAGTGTAGGAAACCTCGAAGTTGTAATCCTGGAGGAACTACATAAACCTTCCCTGCCGCATGTTTAGGTCCCGCTGGGACAAGATATACCTCAAGATTTTGTGGTCTGTGAAGACCAAAAAGCGTTCTCTAATGAGTTAGTGCCTCCATAACTTCAGTGCAAAAACAACCGCTAAAATCTCTAGGTCGTGGATCGCATAATTACGCTCGTGAGGTCGTAGCTTCCTAGACCCATAAGAGATCACCCTTTGGCGCTGCATCAACACACATCCCAAACCCTGTCTTGAAGCATCACAGAACACCTCATATGCTACCCATTCTCCTGGTAATCTCGGAACTGGGGCACTAACCAACTTCTCCTTCAGATAGCTGAAGGCTGACTCACACTGCTCACTCCATACAAAAACCTGGTCTTTCTTGGTCTGGCCTGTCAAAGGGGCTGCTACTCGGGGGAAGTTGGGTACAAACCTCTGATACTAACCTTCCAGCCCGAGGAAACTACTGTCCTCTTCCACATTCTTGGGAGCTACCCAAGAAACAACTGCCTCAACCTTTGATGGGTCCACCGCTACCCCCTCCTCGGACACCACGTTCCTGAGGGAGTGAACTTCTCGTGTCCATAACTTGAATTTTGACAAGTTACTATAGAGTTGGTGTTGTTGGAGTACCTCCAAAACCATCCTTAGGTGCCTCGCATGGTCCTCCTCTAATCTTGAATAGACTACGATGTCGTCGATGAACACAACTACGAACTGATACAGGTACTCCCTGAAGATGGAGTTCATAAGACCCATGAACACAGTTGGGGCGTTCGTAACACTGAAGGGAATGACTACGAACTTGAAGTGTCCATATATGCACCTGAACACCGTCTTTGGGATGTCACCCTCCTTCAATCTCAGCTGGGGGTACCTAGATCGCATGTCGATCTTTGAGAACCTACCTGCTCTTTTCAGCTGGTCGAAAAGATCGTCTATCCTCAGAAGAGGGTAGTGATTCTTAATCGTGACATGGTTTATCCTCTTATAGTCTACGCACAACCTGATACCACCATCTGTCTTCTTTGCGAACAAGAAGGTAGCACCCTACGGTGACGCACTCGGCCAAACATAACCCCTCTTCATCAGATCGTCAATCTGGATCCGCAACTCCCGTAGCTCTGAAGGTACCACCCGGTAAGGAGCCATCGAGATCGGACGAGCGCCTGGCTACAGGTCTATCCCGAACTCGATATCACGTCGAGGGGGTAGAGTCGTCACCTCCTCAGGGAAGACTTCTATAAACTCACGGACGATCTCTGGAACCTCCACCATTTCAGCATCTATTGACTCTACTGACATCTCAGCTAATAATGAGAGGAGGGGTTCCTCTCGCCTGCTGCCCTTCTGATTGCTCTGCTCACCGGCGAAGGTAACACGCCGGCCGCCCAAGTCTGAGAACATGACCCTCCCTTGGAAACAGCTAATGATGGCACACATAGAGAATATCCAGTCAATGCTTAAGATGACATCGTATGGCAGTATCTGTAGCAGAAGAAGATCCCTAACCAACTGATTTGGCCCTATCATCAGTCTCCATCCCCGAAAAACAAACAACAAGTCGGTCTAACCCCAGACTGGGGTTCTCAACACCAGGGGTACTGGGAGTCTCTCGGCATCTAAACCCAAGGAACGGGCTAGACTGGTGGAAACAAAGGAGTTTGAAGCTCTGGTATTGAACAAGGCATAAGAAAGGGTACTAAACAAACTTATCGTACCTCAAACAACCTCTGGACCTGCTGGAACTGCTGCCTCCACGGCGTGTAACTGTCCAAGCCCAACTCCTCTTCCCATCGGTTGTCGTCCACCTCCCCGACCACTCCCCGGTCGAGGTCCCTGAGGAGCGCCCTGAGGTCGGCCTCCTCCTCCTACGTCTGCCCTCGGAGGAGTGGGAGCTTGTTGTCCCTACTGCTGCTGCTGGAAAGGCCTGGTTGGAAGCTGCTATTAGGCCGGGTGGTGGGGCTATCTGCCACCACCATGTTGTAACCGCTCCAAGAACTGAATCTGGAGATTTCCATGGCTCCCACCGACGAAGCACCATAGTCCCTATCCAAAAGGAAAATGGCGAGGACCAGGGGATCGAAACTGAAACTGATGCAGTCTTCTCCCTACTGGTGGGAACCTAGAGGGTCCTGACACTGGAGGCCTGCTGATGACGGCCTTCCCCTTCGATGGTCCCAGCTAGATCCCCTCTCGTGACACTCCTTTTAGAGTGTGCATCCTGTCCACTCCTTTGGCCTTCTTCTGGACCACCAAGAACGTCGGCAGGGTAAGGAGGGTAACAACATACTAGAGGGAGGGTCGGAGCGCCTCCTCTAAATGTCTTTCCTGAGACTCCTCGTCAGGAAAGAGGTCTAGAGAAAAAAGTAGGAGGTCCTTGAACTTGATTCCAAGCTCCCTCACTGAAATACTCCCCTGCTGGAGGGAGAGTAGCTCCTGTCTCTTTTCCACCTTCATCGTCAAGGAGATGAATTCCTCTCATAACTCCGTCTCAAAATCATCCCATGCCACCTCTGCCTCTCTCCTTTTTCCTAGGTGAAGCGTCCACCACTGACGCGCCACTCCCCGAATCTAGCTGATGGCCAGAGGAACCTAGTACTCAGTCGAGGAACGAATCAGGTCCAAATCTATCACTAGCTCCTCTAGCCAGCCTCTCGTCTTCATGTCAGAGGTGTTTCCCTCATACTTCTCGAGGGTATGTCGTTGGAAGTCCCGAAGAGTCTTCTGCCACTGGTTATCCTCCTCCTCTCAATCAGCTCTCTACTAATAGGCCAAAGTAGGCTTCGGGGCCTCGATCGCCTGTACCACATGTGGTCGCCTTCCAGATGCCATAGTTGCAAGGTAAACAAGGAATGCCTAAGCCCAAGTAGGGAATAATATTGCTCTTAAAACATCTTAAACTTTTCATTTATTCTTAATTCCCAAGACATCACAGAAACACGATAACACAAGTCATCATGATGCATGTACATTTCCTAGGGTCTCTACCCCGCAATTAGTGTGGCCTCACATGGTCATTCAGTAGGTCTGGAGTCCTTGCATCGGATCACGGGGGGCCCTAAAATCCTGTGTCCTTGCCAGTCTTACCTGGACTAATTCATGCACCAAAGTCACCCAACACTGTTTCCCTACCATCCCATGCAGTCCTCATTGTGCCTTACTCCAGACTCTATCCTATCTCTAAACCTTCAGCTCTGATACCATTCTGTCACGACCCGCCTCCACCAAAAGGAGGGAAGGGTCAGCAGGTTGCCAAGCCCTTCCTTCTTTATGTTGAAGGAGAGATAATGACTCATGAAACCCACCTTCTATAGGTTCCAGAGTGGCGAATAATACCCAGGGTATGGAAATTTTACACAAATGGAAGGCATTACCATTTTTGTTTTATAGGATCGGGAGATAAGATGATGAAACCCAACAACCCCAAAGTAAAAGAAAAGTAAATCCAAAAGTAAACCCTTCCCACATGCATGTTCCAAAAGTAAATCCAAAAAGTACAAAAGTGACTACAAGGGTAAGTACCAAAGAAGGAAAATAGAAACTGTGACTACCCCAAAGGTCCGAGCTAGTATGGTCCCGTGCGATCCCCGAAGTCCTCCTGGAAACCTGAAAGAATTTTTATATACGTAAGGTGAGCATACAAGTACACTCAGTAGGGAAAAACAAAGACTCGAACGCACAAGTGGGGGAAATGTACTAAAGTCCCATGAGAAAAGGAATAAACCAAACACCTAATAAGGTAAACTATCAACCCAAGAATCACCAAGGAACACTCCCCAAATAAAGCAAGTCAAGTAATATATATAACAAGATCACATTGATTTCTGGGTACCCCACGCCACTTTCCCACTGGTTATTGAGACATCCTAAGCATCGAACCAATATTTCCATTCTCACCGTAGTCCCACTGCCGAATCCCGCCCAAAAACACATGAGCCACAACTGTCAAAGGTAACCATGCCTGCAAACACCTATGCCAGAACAACAACCACCACGCCTGAAGACACCTGGGCTAGAAGATCCACTGCCATGCCCGAAGACACCTGGGCCTCATCCTGAGGATACTTGGGAAACAACCTGCCCGCACACACCTGGTCCATAACAACCACACTACCCCACCCGAAGGTTATTGGGCTAATAAAGAACCTCATGCCATCATAGCCTGCTTTAAGATACTTGGGCTATCTGGGAAAGGGAGTAGAAGAGGAGCTAATAACAAGCCACTAATAATAGTGTTGGGAAAAAACACCCTCCCCCAAGAAATGGGGGTGTTCGGCACTAAGTGTTCAACTTGGGTGGGGCGCGAATAAGAATCAAGAAGTTACAAGTATATATATAGGTAACAATAACTCAACCAAATTTAGGTTTTTATTCAAACAACCTACAAATCACAACAGCACCCAAGTCCGAGTCACGACTCTCGCTAACAAAACCCATTTGTCCCATTCTTGTTTTCATGTTCAGTAATAATGTTTAAATAAGTTCATGCACTACTAGGCAACTAATATCATAAGCACAAACCAAGGAAAAGATCCAGCCAAACGTCAATTTAAACAATCACACCCAGTTCTCTTGTAAAGTAACAACCACAAATGGATAAGAGAGATCCCTCAAAGTACTAGAACCAATGACAACCCCGAGACACTACTTCGTGTCCCCCCCAGCCAAAAGGTTTCTCATCAACAGAGGATCCCACCCCAATTCATGATGTAAACAAGGTAACCACCCGGTCTTAAGACTCGCAACCCCTGAATCCATAACAACAGGGGATCCCATCCCCAATTTCACAGAACCACCAAGAGTATAAAAATAGGGGATCCCGTCCACTCCCACATTTCCACTATTCGGCCCGTGAAAGAAAACAACCAAACCACTACCACCATCACTAAGCATGGAAATGTCGGTATTTTCATATTTAAAAGATTTTACACACTCCATGATTTCAATTTCAGTGTGCTTTAACAGGGGGTTATCGCAGAAGGATTGATCCTGGTGCTTTCAATTTATTTAGCCGGGTTTTTGTGATTAATTCATTTTTACAGAAGGAGCTCACAACCAAAAAATAACCACTTAATAACATCACGAGGGGTTCATTAGTGCCCAACGAAAGACCACCAAAGACCATGATTTTTTGTAGGCATAAGCCCGCACAATTCATAAGGAAGATCATAATATAAAACAGCATCAACGATCACAACCACCCTTCTTTATATAATCAGTTCATTATATTTATTTAGGTCTGGTTTATCCAATTATATAGAGAAAAAGCACAACCACCTCGAATGATACACAAAAGGGATAGACTAAGGAGAAAATTCTCTACTTTTTGGTCAATGATCAACGCTGAGACCAGGCGAGGAACTTCAGGGATAGAGATGCGGCTCGCCTGAAAGAAAATCGCCTCGTCTATCAATGCATAGGCCGGACGCGGAACTTCACGCATAGCGATGCGACTCGCCTGAATGAAGGGTACTCTAGCACAAGGAAAATGAGAAAAGAAGAATCCCAATGTGAACCCTTTACTTATAAGGGCCGCGGACGGTTGAGATAAGAACGCCAAACCGCATAAAAAGAGGGGATCGTGCGTTGACCACGCGACCCCACACGTTATTAAAGGGGTCGGGTGGTTTAAACCAAATCACACACTAGGTTAATTCATTAAATATTTAATTAGAACATTTATGGGCATTACCGGGCTTTAAAACCTTAATTGCGCATGATGGAGTGCCACTAGAAAGAACCCGCGGGGGTAGGGTAAAGCCACTGGTAGCTAAGAGCTACCGGCAGGTGACAGATACCGGTAGACCGAGCTACCAGTAGGCTGCAACTACAGGTAGGCCGAGCTACTGGTAGGCTGCAGCTACCGGTAGACATAGCTACCGGTAGGATGCCGCTACCGGTAGACCGAGCTACCGGTAGGCCTGCTACCGATAGGCTAAGGCTACCAGTAGGCCTACCGTTGCCAATCTTCACCGAGATTCCCAGACCAGAAAACCCAACATGTGATTTTCACAAAGTAATGGACCCCAAAAACCCGGGCCATTACAAAATACCACCCCTCACCACCCCTTAACCATACTCCTATAAAGCCCTGAAACATCTCCAATTTCAAACATATCACTCTCCCAAACATATATCCCATAGTATGGTATTTCTATTATCTACCAAAATACAATTTCAATGATTCTTAAGGTGGCTCTCACGGTGAGGAATTCATGGGATAAACATCCCCATTCATTCTTTATTTATCATTCAATTTGTTTTCATTTAATATAATTTCCTTAAATCCACTATAAAAATTTTACAATTAATCTTTTATAATATATATAGTATAATTTTATTATTTTATTTAGATATCCACCATCAATTATTTTCTTTTCAAGATTTTGTTTTAAAATGAAAACATCGTCTATGAGGTTTTGATTTATGGCCTTCAGGAATGATGAGTTTTTATTTTTCAATTATACATCAAGATTGTAGAAAAATAATTAGTGTTAAAAATTGTTATAATAAATTTATTATATCTGATATAACATTTTGGAACACATATATATACAAAATATTAATTAATAACTCAGAACTTTGTTATGTTGATCGAAAAAGACGCCAAATAATCTAAATGATTATCACTAATGTGTTATCTAATGATCCATCATAAATTAATATAATATAATTAATTATATAACCATTTAATATTTTTTATCTTCATTAATAACATATATATTTAATCCTGGAAAACTGTTCTCAGGTTATATTATTTTTCATACATGTATAAAATAAAATTAATCATGAAAACCAACGAAACAAATGCTTCTTAATGATAAAATTGTATCATATAACTTATCAAAAAGGCCATAAATAAACATAATAATGTTATAATAAATCAAATACATGTAAATAACGTTCAAATTTAATTATTTAATGTATTTAATCTGATTATTCATGACATTAACATCATGTGCTGAACACATTTGGACATAAGGTTAGGGTTTTCTCATCTCATTATTATTTCTGGGAGATGTGCATTATTTGCCACTATTTTATGTGTGTGGGGTATTTATACAGGCCAATGATGTATCATATCATGAATATATTTACCTTCATAATATTAATTGTCTTATTTTAATGTCATTAATTTCATGGGTTATATGGTTCCATTATTTCCAAACTGGTAAGGGATCCTCCTCAAACCTCGATTTTTAATTCGGGTTACACTTTCTCTATCTTTACCCCAGTGTAATTGTTATTTATATTTATATATTTTATATAAATTATATTTATATTTTCCAAATGAATTTATATAGATCATTTCATAATTTTTTTATGGGAAATAAATTTTTTTAAGTTTCCCTTTTCAATTGTTCCCACTAAACAAGCTCGATTAAAGGGAACATTCCAATTTCTAACCCATTTCCATATACCATACATAAAATATTTTGGGACACAATTATTTTAATAGAATCAATATTTTTCCATTAAAAATATATTTATTCATTTCGGGTTTTATAAATATAATAATGACTTTTCGGTTTTAAATAACTATTTATATTTTCCATTAAACTGCACTGAAGTGCCTCATTTACAATGTTTCTTAAACACTTCTTTTACATTTTCACACTTCATTTGGACGTCATTTATTCCTAAAAACTGTCATTTTTCATCACTCATATTTCATGTTATTTATTTTTTATAATCTTATTAAATGAAAAATACAATTTATTTTCCAAAATAACTCTTCTTTAAAATGTAAAAAATGGTTTTTCACGTCTTAATTTTTCTTCAGTGATATATGTGCATTGTTCACCACATATTCCTTAGGTTTGGTACATGTAATTCCATTTGATATATCATATCATTAATATTATTAGTCTCGTGATGTTATATATTTCATTTAATTTTATTCCTACATATGGTGTGTGATCTAAATGTTTCAAAGTGGTATGAAACACTTTGGAGTGTTCAATTATTAATTTCCAAAAGAATGTTTCAATGGTATCTTCATAAATTACAACATCCTCTGTTGAATATTTTACTTAATTTACATTTATCTCATATGATACCATCTATGTAACACCCCAAGATTCAGCACATAAATCTAATATTGATTGCATGAAACACTATGCCTCAAAAAAAACACCACTTTATTATAACCTGGCTAGTAAACATATTTTTCCAAATTTTTTATTGGAATTTATAAAAACATACAAACATAGTTGCGTTCAATAAGATATTTACAATCTGATAAGAACAACATAATTTTTTGTGAATAGTAACATAGCTTATGAATAGTACTATGACCCTTATGAATATTAAATCTTATTGTTATTTTATTTACTTATGGTTATAATATAATGAGATCATGATTAATTTTAAAGGTGATAAAAAATGAATTATATATTTAAAATTGTAATTTTTCAAGTAAATAAGGATTTTTTTTAAAATTAAATTAAAATGTTTATAAATTATTTTTCAAAAAAATGGAGCTCATTTTTTAAATCTATATGTTGAAAAATATTTAGGTTTATTTATTGTGATTTTTCTGAAATACTCAAATTTTTGATGAATTGTTAAATACGGTAGTTTGCAGTATATAAACACTATGAGTTAAAGTCAAAATTTATATAATAATGGATTTCGTAATCACACATGGTTAAAACTCACATAAATATATTACCATTCTTGGCCACAATAATCATTACTATTGGTTTTCTTTGGAAAATTTTAAAATAAGATGTTAAATGATGGGGAAACCAACCTCTCCACCACTATACCCCCCCCCCCACCCACCCACTCCCTCTTCAATTAACTCCTCTAAGACTTGAATATCCTAAAATTTATACCCAAATACACTTCCCTAGTCACTCCCCACATCCTGATGCTCTTAGTCTTTCTAAAAGACCAAAACCCCTTCCCTTAAAGAGATTCTCAAGGAGGTGGATTCAAGAGGTAAATTCACATTCTATTTCTTCCAATTTCCTTTCGTGTACCATTATATTTTTAATCTATCCTCTCCTCCTCAACCCAAATGACCATGATAACTCTAGTATCATTAATATAAGTTAATTATATCATGATAATGGATGAATCATCATCAATATATGTACTCTGTCTCTTTAATTTTATAAATGAAATCATTATCTGTGAGTTGCCAATTTACAACCTTCCTGGAAGTCAAAGTTTTGTTCATCAATTTCCCCATTAATACAGGTCATGAAACCATTTTTATGGTTTATAATGGCTATAATATATGTATAATAACATATTTAATATCCAGGGACTAGTATATATACATAATATTAAATCATATGACCAAACTAGTTCCTAATAATCAAAATATTGCTAAAATAATCATAGTGATTGTCATTAAAATTTAATCTAATGATTCATCATGATCCCATGTAACAAAATGATATAATGAATAATTAACACCTTTTTATATTCTTATATAATATTCAAATTCAATTTTGTAGATTTACATCCATTCCACGTGAACTCCTTTACTTAAAAACAAGTGAACTGATTATGAAAATCCAGAAAACAAACACTCCAAAAAGAAAGAATTCTAAATTATGTCATATCAATAAGGACATAAATGAACTAAAAATTATTATTATATAAATAAATGACTCATATTCCTTGATTTATTTTATTAATGAGTCTAATATCATATTTGAGGTCTATAGGTTCAATTGAGGATCATTCTGACTTAAGGTATAGGTTTTCCACCAGAACCTCCATTTTAATTCTCGTTACACTTGTTCTCTACATTCCTCAATTAAATTTTAATTTATTTATATATACTCCTCATATATTATTTGTTAATTTTCTATATATGTGTACCAACCAGAATCATAATTTCATTTATGAGGAGTTATTTGTCTTAAAAGGATCATTCAAATATTCTTCCTGAAATACAATCCAAAATCAAGGGAATTTCTCAAATTCTTACATATATTCAAGGGAAATATATAATCTGGTTTTAGTGACAATTATCGTTCTAAAAACAAATATTTCATTATGAAAAAACTAACATACATATATTCTAGTTTTACACAGTTTCTTTTCTAAAATAACTCTTCTTTTTAATGTAAAATAGTAATTATCTCAAGAATTACTGGATGAGTTTATAAGTGTATATTTATTTGTTTCAACACTCTTGTTGATTCTTATATATTATTGGGATTAATATTTTATGATATTATCTACCATAAATAATTTATTTTTCAATAATTATTTTGAATGTGGGTGGGATATCTTGTAACCATTCCCCATTTTACTCGGAATGGTCAGTGTTTATCGAGCATGATAAGGGAATGTTATTTACGTTTCATATGTTAGTTTCAATATGAATGTATATATATTTTATGTTTATCCCCATTTATATGATGAATTAATTTGAATTATTATGTTAATGATGGGGTACTCTATATCCACTTAGAGAATATATAGTTCTCATGAGAGAAATTTATATGGACATGGTTGAGCCCTTGCCCATTTTTAGATATTATTTTGGCTGAGGTCTTAATCATTTTTACATGTATATGCTGAGGCCTTGAAGGATTTCTTTAGAATGTATGGAATATTTATTACCCTCTTTATGAAGCTTTAAATTCAATATTTATGAGGTTATTTTATTTGTATAATACAAATGATTATGTTTTAATGGAAATATGTACTCATCTCATTTTCATGCCACATTATGTTCTCATTTTAAATGAAAGTGTTTTCAGTTAATCACCATGAATAATATTTATGTTATCTTCTACTGTATTTCTTACTCTTATTGAGAATTTGATCTTACCACTTTTTATGTTTCATTTTCTTAGGCCATGAAGCAGTATATTATGAATGACGTGTAGGGATAATCTTATACTTGTGGATGTTCCAAATAAAACTTATGTGATGTATTCAATTTCAAGTTGTAATGTTGAAATTAAATATGTATATGGCTTTCCAAATCTAATAAAATATTTTTTACATTAGGATACAACATTCTTATAATTATTCCAATGTAATTTAATAAGGAATCGGCTCCGAGAAACTGGGGTTTATACTTTACAGCTGGTATTAGAGGATGTTTATTAGAAAACATGGAATCTAGATTTAGAAAATTTAGATTAGGGAACAAACCCCAAAAATATTCTTTGACGATAAAAATGAATGAACATTGTGAAATTTTTGGTAAGTAATATATTATGTGGATATTTTTAGAAAATTAATTCTTGTCTAGATACTATAAGTGGATGTGGTTCTGAAACTAATATACCTAGGAGTGAAGACTCCAATAAAGAGTTTTAGGCTTGACCCAGGGTATCCTGGTATACAACTACGAAACTGACTATGTACCTCATTTAGAACTCTCAAGAGATATTCTTATGATAATCCATGTTTTCATTAAAATCCATTTTGATGGATTTAAATGTAATTTTTTATTCCAAGAAACCATGTTTATGATTAAGGGATTATTCATGCAAAGGATTTCAATTTATATTATGTAATATTTAAATTTTTTGATAGCACATTATTATTCATAACATAATCTATTATATGAAATTATTTAATAATGACGCCTAGTGGAAGGAATGGGAGCCACATGGACATGTGTATCCAATGAAGGTATTTCCCTCCAGTGAAAGAAAATGATGCTGGCTCAGGAGCTGTGACTGATGCAAAGCTACTTATAACTATATTGGGAAAACTTACTTAGGATATGAACAATACCCTTACCCATATGGGGCATCCATATCCACAATGTGGAAGAGATATGTTAGATCGGTTTATGTGACAACAAACTCCATCATTTAATGGGATTATAGACCCATTCATAGCAGAGTAGTGGATAAGTACCTTAGAGAATAAATTTCTTATCATAGGATATAATGAATGAGATAAGTTTTTCATGGTAGTTTATCATCTATCAATAGATTTTTTTCAATGGTGGTCACTAATTGAAAACCCCAAATACAGATAAAGTGACATAAAACATGTAATAAATTGAATTTAAATATCATTTTTATAGAAATACATTCCTAATGAACAACGAGAATATTATTAAATGTAGTTTCAGAATTTTAACATAAAGGAAGATGAGAATATTAAAAAGTCTAAAGCGAATATCCCAAATATATTAATGGATGTTAAGCAATATATATATTATCTAATGAGCACGATTGATCAATTAATTGATTGACGAAAGCCATTCCCCCAACAGGTGTTGGTCTTCTAATCTTTCTCATTATACAAAGATATAGTCTCCTGTGTTATCAATACAGAAAACAAGTTCTCTACGTTTTATTAAATTAATGAAAAGTAATATAAGAAGAGGGTTTTGTAAATATCTATAAAAGTAAATATGAAAATGGGGAAGAAGTTAAAATTTTACTTTCCACCCTGTGATAATTGTGGAAGTAAACATGCTAGGGCCGACTTAGAAGGAAAAGGGGTGTGATATATGTGTGAAAAAAAAGGCCATAACCCTTGTGAATTCAAGGGGAAAATAATCTATTAATGTTTAATGTTTTAATAATTGGAAGATGGGACACTATGGTAATGATTTCCAACGAGTCAAGGAAACATGCCTTAGAAATGGCCAAGGGAGCAGGGCAAAACTTATGCGATCACAACTGCTCATATTTAAATTCTTAATGATGTGTTGGTGGGTACATTATTTTTTTCCTAAAAATTAGACAATTCATTATTTAATTCAGGATCATCACATTATTTCATATCATTCATATTTCCATGAAAATTAAATATTTCCAATTTGATTTAATAATGTATTTTTCAGTCAAAACTCCTTTGGGAATTATCATTGTAACAAAGTTATCTTATGAAGTCCCCATTATGGAATATAAACATACTTTATTTCCAGATCTTATTATCATACCCATTATTGAATTTTATACAATCCTTGGTATGGTCTGTATTTCAAACCATGATGTAAATTTTTTTTGCAAAAGGAATGAGGTAATAATTTTTTAGGACGATGTGGAATCCCTTGTATTTTGAGAAGAAACATCACTATTTGATTCTCATCTGGATCTATGCCAAGTAGATCTACTAAATTCATTTATTGGGGATGGATTTAATGCAATAACTATTGTTGTGTAAAGGAATGTTAAAATAGAGGACATATATATTGGGAAATTATAATTTGATGTGTTTCCATAGGATTTACGTGGACATAACCCAGAATGAGAAATTCAGTTTTACATTGACATAATTCTTGATTCAAGTCCCATATCAAATACCACTTATCAAATTACCACTTATGACTTAATTGAACTAAAGAAAAAACTCGAGTAATTGAGTGAAAAGGGATTTATCCTCCCTATTTATTCTCCCTGGGGAGGCCCTATTATTTTCATTAAGACGAAAGATGGATCTATGTGGTTTTGCATTGACAAAAAGGAGATCAATGATATAACAACAATGAACAAGTATCCCCTACATTTCATTTATTTTTTATTTTATCATCTTCATGGAGCCCAATATTTTTCGAATATGGATCCTCGACTTGGATATCGTCAAGTTCCTATGAAGATGGAAGATCTTCGAAATTCCAAATTTTTGAATGACTAATTCACACTATGTTTTCATGGATCTAATGAATAGTGTTTTCAAAGAATATCTTGATGAATTTTTTGTGGTATTTATTGATGATAGCTTTCTATACTCCAAAATCTACAAAGATCATGAAAACCACTTGCTGACTATTATAAAAAGTTAAAAAATTAATTATATGGGAAGTTTAGAAAGTGTGAATTTTGGATTCAATATGTTTACTTTCTTGGCCACATTTTCTCTTAGGATGGAATATCTATTGATACTTTTATGAAAAAGGTTTTTCACGAATTACCTACTCCAACGAACATAACTGAGGTACCATGTTTTATTGGTTTATCAGGTTACTATCAGTGTTTCTTTCAGAACAACGTTCGTCTAGCCAATACAATAACAAATATTATATGTAAATGGGTTATGTTCTTGTGGAAAATATAATGTTACTAATTTATTGAAGAATTGAAGAGGATACTTCTGAATTCTCTAATTCTAAACCTACTAATGGAGAATTATGGGTTTCTTATCTATTGTGGTGAATAAAATAAGGGACTAATTTGTTTCCAAGTAGTAAATGATTGATTTATTTCTTTTTCATAAAGACAGTTAAAAATTCATGAACCAAACTATCATAGTCAAGATCTTGAGTTAGTTGATGCGATCTTTTCTCTAAAAATATAGAGACTCTATCTCTATGGTGAAATATTTGACATATCAATGGATAATAAGAGCCTTAAGTATATCTTCTCCAAGAATAAACTCAACATGACGAAAATTCAATGGCTTGATCTACTCAATTATTATGATTGTACTATATAATACCACTGAGGAAAGGAAAATAAGGTTGTTGATGAATTGAGTAGCAAGAGTCATGGAGTTTTCCCAAAAAATGTGGATTGTCACAGACCCATTGTACCTAGATCTAGTGATGATAGCTATGGGTTTTATCAAAGAAGTTGAAACGTCATAAATTTTTCAAATTGTGGCCCAACCCTCCTTATTGGAAATAATTAATTCTTCACAACATGATGATGATATTCTTGAAAATTAAAATTTATGATATGAAATGTGGGAAGTTGATAGACTTTATGTGTGAAGGTGGAATTCAGAAATTTTGGAAGAGGCTATGTATCACATCTATACCTAAGCTGAGAGGGGAGTTATTGGGTGATCCTCATAGCTCAAATTTCTCTATACAGCATGGGAGAATTAAAATGAATTTAGATTTAAAGGAACATTTCTTGAGGGACAACATGAAGTGGGAAATTACTGATTTCGTATCAAGATGTCTAGTTTTTCAACAAGTAAAGGCTGAATGACAGCATCCTAGAGGAGTCAAGAAACCTACACCAATTCATACATGGAAATGGGATGACATCACTATGTATTTATTCACTGGATTACACAAAAAACCAAGGAATGATGATGCAATATGGGTAATTGTTTATCAACATACAATATTTGTACATTTCAACACTATAAGGGAGGGTTTTCCACTAGAGTTCCTAGCACGACTCAATAAAATGAAGTTGTGAGACTCCATGGAGAACCTCTATCAATAGGATCCACAATTTACATAAACAATTATGGAAAAGTATTTACAAATCATTAGATACTGAGATTTTATTGACTTTTTCTTATCTACCACAAACCAATGTTCAATCAAAAAGGGTGATCCAAACCTTTATGGATATGTTGAGATCATGATCACTTGAATTTCAAGTCGTGTGGGATTTATATTTACACATATTGGAGTTTAACTACAATAATAGTTTCCATTCAAATATTCAAATGTCACTATATTATGCATTGTATGGAATGATATTTTGTACACCAACTTGTGGGGATGAAGTCGGTGAATGGAAGCTTGTTGGACAGGAGATTTTAATGGAAACAACAAAAAAGTTGAAGGCTATTAAATGGTATATCAAAAAAACTCAAAGAAGACAATAACCTAATTATGATAATCAATGTAATTAAGGATTTAGAGTTTCATGCGGGAGCTTAGGTTTTCTTAAAAGTATCTCCATGGAAGGGTGTTATATGATTTGGGAATAAAGTGAAACTAAGCCCTCGGTATATAGGCCCTTTTGAAATTTAGGAGAGAATGGGAGTTGATGCATATAATTTTGTTATTCCACCTAGCCTATATAATGGTCACAATGTTTTCCATGACTCATTACTCAGAAAATACATGCCAGACCAAACACATGTCCCTGCTACCAACGGTATAGAATCGGATCCTAACCTATCTCACTGTGTAGAGCCTATCCAGATAGTCGACCATAAATAACAAGTGTTTATGTATCAGAAAACTTTTTTGGTAGAGACACTTTGGAAAATTCATAAAATCCATGGGGAAACATTAGATCCTAAGGATCTTATGATGAATAACTACACAAATATTTTTGTGACATAACATTCTGGTAATTTCTAAGATGTAATTTTTTTTATGGAGGGGTTAATGTAACACCCCAAGATTTAGCATATAAATTTATTATTGAATTCATGAAAAAATAAGTCTCTATAAAACACCACATTATTGTAACCTATATGGTAAGCATAATTTTTCCAACTCTGTGATTTGAATTTCGACAAACTGACATACATGGTTGCATTCAATAAGATATTTAGAGTCTGTTAAAGCAAGCATATTTTTTTTTGAATAATAACATACCTTTATGAATAGAAACATGAATTCTAATATGAACCTTATGAATAATAAATCATATTATTATTTTATATTCTTAAGGTTATATGGTAATGATATTTTGATTAATTTTTCAAGGTGATTTGAAATGAATTATAGTATTAAAATTGTTATTTTTTGAATAAATTAAGATTTAATTTTAAATTTAAATAATTAATATTTAAAAAATTATTTTCGATTTTTTTTAAATTTATGATTTCTAAATGTCAGAAAATGGATAGGGTTAATTTTTTGGATTTTTCTGATATACTCCAATTTTTTATGAAAAGTAAAATACTGTAATTTAACGTATATACACATTGTTAGTGAAATTCACTATTACTAGAATCATAAATGATTTAATAACCCTTGGTTCAAACTCACAAACACATATTACTATTCTTGGTCTCAAGAATAAATACTATTTTCTATCTTTAGGAAAATAATAAAATGATGAGTAAAATAATGGGAAACCCCTCCTCTCCTCCACTATAACCCCCCCCCCACTCACTCACTCCCTCTTCTCATCACTCCTATAAGCATTGAATATCATCATGGTTATACCCAAATACCCTTCCCTAGTCACTCCCCACGTCCAAGAGCTCTTGGTCTTTCCAAAATACAAAAACACCTTCCCATAAATAGATTCTCATGGAGGAGGATTCCGGACGTAAATTTCCATTCTATTTCATTCAATTTCATTTAAAGTACTTTTCTATTGCTATCCTGACCTGACCTCCTATATCCAAATAACCATAATCACTACATTATAACTTATATAACATAATAATATCATGGGAATGGTGTAACCATCATCAATATCTTTACTCTCTCTCTCTTTTATTTTATAAAAGAAATTATCATCTGTGAGGTGCCAATTTACATCCTTCGTGAACGACGGAAGTTTAATTATTTAATTTCATCTTCAACACTGGTCATGAAACCATTTTTATTGTTTTAAAAAGATCAAATATATTTATTTTATCCTCTTTAATATTCTAAAACTTGTATATTTACAAAATATTAAATCATATGACCAAACTTGTTCCTATTAATCTAAATAATGCTAAATTAATTTTACTGGTTGTCATTAATATATCTTCTAATGATTCATCATAATTCCATGTAACAAAATGATAAAAATGAACATTAACACCTATTTATGATCATAAATAATATGTACATTAAATTCTGTATATTTGAATCCATTCCACATGATCTCCACTACTTAAAAAAAATGAACTGATTAGGAAAATCATGAAAACGAACACTCTGGAAAAATGAAATTATATATTACATCTTATCAATAAGTAAATAGATGAACTAAAAACATGTGATAAACTAAATAATTATATAATAGGTTCTTAATTAATTTATAAATGAGTCTAATTTTTTAATTTAAGAACGTAATTTCAAGAGCCGAAAATTCTGACTTAACGTAAGTGTTATCTACCTGAACCTCCATTTTCATTCGGGTTACTCTTATCCTTAAAATAACTTAATTAAATTCTTATTTATTCATATTTAATCATAAAATATTCTATGATAATTTAATATATCTGTTTATTAACAAGAATTCTATGTTAATTTATGGGGAGTTTTATGTTTTAAGAGGATCTTTCAAAAAAGATTCCCAAAATACAATCCAGATTCATGGGGAATTCTCAAATTCTTACCTATTATCAAGGGAATTGTATAATCTGATTTTAGCTACCATTATCTTTCTAAAAAAATTATTATAAAAATAATACTATACTTCATTTTTGGTTTTATACACATTATTTCTCAAAATAACAATTCTTTTTAAAATATACGTGTAATTATATCAAGAATTACTGGATGACTTTTTAAGAGTATCATCATCAGTTTAAACACTATTGTTGATTCATATATATTATTGTTATTAATCATTAATGATATAATATAACATATTTAATTTAATTTTTTTATTAATAGTTTGCCTTTGTATGTTCTATCTTGAAACCATTCACCATTTCCCCCTGAATGGCTAGTGTTTATGCTTAATGTTCAGGAAAATTTATTTACATTTTATATGTTAGTTTCAATATGAAGGAATAAATTGTTTATGTTTATCTCCATTTATATGAAGAATTCATTAGAATTATTACGTTATTGGTGGGGCCCTCTATAGACCTCCATTGAATCAGTACGTCTCATGAGACAAATAGATATGGACTTGGTCAAGTCCTTGCCCATTTTTTTATATGGTTTTGGTTGAGGCCTTAATAATTTTTAGATGTCTTGTCTGAGGCCATGAAGGAATGTTTCAGAATGTATGAAACAAGCATTTCCCTCATTATGGATCTATAAATTTAATGTTAATGAGATTATTTGATTAGTATAATACCAATTATTATGTTATTATAGTAATATTTACTCAAATCATATTCGAGAAATATTATGTTCACAATTTTCTTTTAAAATAATTTCTTTTCAATTATTCACCATGATTAATTTTTATGTTATCTTCCACTGTATTTCTTACTCTTACTGAGCATTTGAGCTCACCCCTTTCTTATTTTTTCTTTTTCTAGTACATGAATATGTTTTTTGTGAATGACCTACATGGATAAACATATATTAGTGGATGTTCCCAAAATAACTGATATGATGTACTTAATTTAATGTTGTAATTTTGAACTTATGTATGTACCTGGGTTTCCAAATCAACCACACTATTTCTTCCTTTGGGATATGAATTTCTTTTAATAATTCCAAGGTAATGTTTCGAGGAACCGGAACTAGGATATTAGGGTTAGGTCATTATAATCTACCATTTGTTTTTAAAGGGTTTATGATCATTTTTACTGTGGATGTGCTATTTGAAACCATTCATGTTTATGGTTAATGTTTTCACATTTCAGATGCTAGTTTTCCAATAATATTATTTCTGTTGATTAAGATTCACCCTTTTCATATAAATAATGTACTAGACTTATTAAGTGATGGTAGGGTCTTGATATCACCACTTGATGCATCGATATGTCTCATGAGAAAAACTAGATTGGGTTTTCGCTATGGCTTTACCTGTTTATATTGACTTATTTATTGAGAACTTTATAGTATGTCTGTGATGTATGGAGTTATTCATTACCTCACATGATACTAGTAATTGATATTCCATTAGATTTTTCCACTATTAAAATATCCATGGATAGATTTTATTCTCTTTTTATTAGTATATTGTATTATTTATTCATCTTTTATTCCTTCCATATTAGGCTCAAGATTATTTTTCGATGGAATGTGTTTTAGTTCATCACCATGCCTTACTATTTATAATATGATTACATTATAAGATTACACCTACTAAGTGTATGAACTCTCTCCATAGTAATTATTTATTATCTTTTTGATTCCAAGATGTTTATTATAACCAATTTTGATGTTTAATCTTGGAGAACAATGGTGTTTCTAAATTAATTCACTATATTTTATGTTTTTTATTAATTATAATGTAAATTTACAGAATAAAATATGGCTTCTGAAACATATAATGGATTAGTTGATTGTTATTTGAGTCTTGTATCTATACTAATGTAAAAAATTCAAGGCATCGGCTCTGGGATACTGGGGTTAGGGTCTTTACAACTACCACTTTTTGCATTCTAGTGTCGTAGAGGTGGGCTACCACGTAGCCTCAATATGTTGTTGTGCTGTATAGTTCGGATATGGTATGGGACAAATAGGTTATATGTTATAAAGGTCCATGATACAAAATATGTGTTTGATGGTATTATACCATTACTGGTGAGGTTGCACCTAAAAAGTAGTCTTTGACATGGCCTCCCTTCATAAAAAATGGGTTCTACGGCATATTTGGTTACCAAATGTGATACTCTCTGTTTGATTTTTATGCATATTGAAACAATATGGTATCATATTTCTTGAATTTACTTTGACTATAGAGTATAGGTCATATTATTTTGTCAGGAAATATAGATTTCCATTTTTTTGAAGGTTCTATATTGTTTTTTAAGAGGTTTCAACTTGGTCTTATAATCATTAGTTGGACTATAAATACCCCAACCCCAACCAAAACCATAGTTTTCCTACGTTTTTATATTAACCCCTACAAACTTTAGAATGATATATAAAGGTATATGAATCCCCATTCAATTATATTAAATCCACACATTCCATAGTTCTTTCCATGGTGAAATGAGTTGAGTTCTTTCACTTTTCATGTGATTTATTCTTAATTGGGTATTCTTTCCTTCTATTATATATTTATATGTTATGAAGTTTGGTTTACATTGATATAATTGATTTTATTTTATTTTTATGCGGTTTTGTTGTAATTTTATTATAGTGATGTATCTCTCCATGCAGGATATGTGATTAGAGATCTACATTGTTGTTCTGTTCTTGTGTGAAGAACATTAATTCCATGATTTAAGGAATTAATTACTCTTACTTTTATTTAGGTGAAATAATAATTTTACCCTAATTTTTTTTGGGTGGAGGTGGAATTAACACTAATAATTGGTAAGTTGGTTTAAAAAAATAATAGTTTATGTATATTGATCACATGTGTTCTTCAATTGTGATAATAGTCTTCCTTCTGTTTTACTAGATAAGGTTCAATAAATTTATATTATTTAGTAGCATATTTTTTATTCTTGGGTAAGAATGTTAAATTGATCGATGAGGGTTAAAGAACATATATATCGAGACTTTTAGGTTCTTTAAATAATTAAATTGGCATGTTTAATGAATACTTATAGTCTTGTAATTTTATGGAAACCCATTTGATGTTAAATGCATGATCCATTTTTTTGTTCACCCGTGTGTTGTGGAAAATGGATAATGATCCTGAGGCAATAATTAATTTTATGGATAATGATAAATAGAATGTTAAATTATAGCTATTATTAAAAATGTTTTTGAATATTGGAATTTATGTTAAAAAGAATGATAAAATAATTAATCTCTTTTATGAGCTAGTTCCTTATGTTAAACATAGTTGTGACACGAGATTATTCAATCAGTTAATTCCATATGGAATTAAAAAATAAATTTGATAAACATTAATATTTTGGGTTGAGTGAGATCAATTTATTATAAAGTCTAATTTCATTGTGTTTGGGGTTGATTTAGCTCATTATCATGTGAAGGATAAATGGATTATTTTAAGAGACTATTTGACCTAACAAGTTTTTTATTATTTTCTACCTTATGTGTTATAATGGATGTGAGCCATGCTATAAAACGTGGATTGATGCTTGGTTGGATTTTGGTTTGATTAGATACTAGATTGTAGGCTCCGAATTATGGAATATGATGATTTCTATGCTAGTGAGATGCAAAATGTCATGAAATAGGGTGTTGGGGATGGAACCAGAGTTGGTGGAATGGATTAAAGCAAGTATTAGCCACAATTATTATGAAATAAATATGATTTATTATTAATAAATCAATATAAAATTCATATGGTCAGGTGACTAGTTTATCTTTATCCATTCCCCCACTTTTTGAGTTGGTTATATGTGCTTGGTTATACAACTCTTTGATAGTAGGTTAGAATATTTCCTAGAGTACACCAAATTTATGGAATGGTAAAAAAATAACTATCTTTTTATCTCATGGGGTTTTCGCTTGATGGAACGTTGAAATGTTGTTAATATTGGGAAACTCTTGACTTAGTTGGATTATTCTTGAAGTGCATGGACATCACTTTGGTGGCTAACAAAATGTAATTCGAGTAATGTTAGTTAATGGGTAATTATTTAATTTGATAATGATTGTTTCTAAAAGCGAAGGAATGAATTTAATGTATGTATATGTAAATTATTGCGTTCATAAATGATATCTAGCTCAAATCATTGTTATTCATGTGTCTGAAAGATGATAGTATTCATTGAGCCTTAGACTAGTTTACTGCTTCTAGTGTAGTTGTGAGTTATATTATGTCCTATATGTTTATTGATTTCATATGCTACCCCTCTCGTGTTATAAGATAAATTAACACTAATTGGACTCTAGAAGGTTGTTTTCCGAAAAATATTCATTGATGTGGGATAGGATTCTGACTACCCCCTATAGCCCCACTCACTTATTTTGGGGGTATTATGTGCTTGTATGAACATGGTTATCTTGGCTAGTATATGTTTGTGTTTGGTATTAATTGATATTTGTTATTTCACACACATTTATCTCTAGATATAGTGTCCCATGGATTATATTAGGTATGTTGTGTATTGTTTATGATGGATCTAGGTACATTACTTAGTGTATATGATGTGTTTTTCGAGTCAGAAGTATTACTTCTTAATTTTCCATTCATTTAATTTTCGAAATTAGAAATAATATCTTAATACTTTTTTTAGTATCTTTTTAATTCCCATGTATTTTAGTATGTTTTTTATTAAAACATTAAATTATACCATACATATAAATGTTCAAATATATTAAAAATATAAAAATTATATTATTAAATAAAATACATTAGAATAAAGGTGCATCCAATTATTAGAAAAAATTCTGTTCAGACAAGTTGTTAGAATTATGATTTTTCCACCTAACTGAAAAAAATTAATGACCATCAGACAGTCCTTTGTATTAATATATTAAACTAATCCTTGTGGTTCATCTTCTTGATAATAAATAGATAAAGCTATTGGCTGACTAAATTTTATAATCATAAGAACATAGGAGTTTTTTCTATCATAAGGAATACTTTTTTAATTTTAATGGTGCTAAATCAAATCAACATCAAGAATTTAGTTATGATTCAAAATTTTTAGTTGTCAAAGAGCCAGATGTCCATGTTCATTCCATATAATATATAAATATGACCATTAGATCATAACCTATAAATAGATGGTCATTTGATGACTTGGGAGATGGACACATTCGTAACACAATCAGTCTAATGTTTTCTCTGTGAGATCATATTATTCTAATTACATTGTAGTAATTTTTTGTGTTTTAGTTCAATGGAATCCTAATCCTAGTTATTTTTTAGAATTAATTTTTTAATGTAATCTTATCTTATCATTGTTATGGTTGATGGCTTTTGGGTATAAGAAGATGGTGAATTTGATTCATTAGATCGAGGGATTTCAAGTCTTTTAAGATAAACATCGATAATCCTATAAAGGGATTCTAAGGATAGTAAGACAATGCTTATTATGAACTACAAATTGAGGTATTTCATTTCATGTAAATACATAATTCACAGTATGTATAAACTATGGATTCATTTAGTCCGGGTTTCTCACTACCATTACTCTTAATATTAAAAGGGTGTACTCATTTAATATAGCTTCTATTTCATTCTTACATTGACAAGTTATTGTTTTACTTTTTTATAAGTCTATTCAACTTTGCATGATATATAAATTTAGTCCTCATATTTATTTTTATATAATATTTGTCTTATCAATGTAACTATGATTATGACAAAAACCATATTTTTATTTAATTGGATCTATCGTGATTTCAATTATCTAACTATGATCATCGGACGAAGTCTGAGTCCAATTATATTATATTAAGACTAATTGTGTTTTGTTTTTTAAAAAAATAAAATAAAAATCACCCCCCCCCCCTTTTATGTATATCCATTTATTCTTCTCTTATTTGCTAATAATTGGTAACAGATCTTGTTTATAATAAATATTTTCTTTCCGAGTTTTTACTTCCTTTGGTTATTGTAAGTTGTTTAATTTTTTGTATACACTTTTTTTACTAAACATTTTTACACAATAGTGTATGTTTTGAATGGATTTCATATTGTTTTATGATGTAAGGTATGAATATTGGATCTCTTGATAAGCTGTATCCTAGTCTACCACCCATCATTAATGGGACTGACTATGATTATTGGAGAGATAAAATAAAAATATTTGTGATCAATATTGGAGTTGATAATTTATTAACTCTAATAGGATAATACAAGATTCATGATAAGGAAGCTTCCTCTTCAATAAAATGAGAAATTATAATAACAATTTTACTAATGTGATAAAACTACATTTTTTATATTAAAAGGAATATATATAGTTATATATCATTTTCCAAAACTGCCAATAGTATTTGGAGTAAATTAGAAGTAACTCTTTTTGGTTTCTCCAATGTTATAGAATCATGAAGTGATATTCTTACAGATGATTAAAAAATATTTTATTTTATACCCTCGAAGACATTTTGAAGGAAGAACCAACGATTTATGACTATTATAATTATATTATAGTCTCTTGTGGAAAATTACATCATTATTATAATTTAGTTTAAAATATTATAAACATAATTCCCAATAGTTGGGAATAAAAAAGAATAGTTATGGATCACACATGAAATCATAATAATATTACTCTTGATGATTTTATTGAAACTCTTATGCAGTACAAGTGAATACTATAGAGGGATGTAAATAAATTCTAAAACATATCCACCTACCATAAAAAATAATATGAATAAAATGTCTGGGGAGGAGTCTATGAATTTTATGCCATATAAATCTGAAAATATCAAAGGGGAGCCGGATTTTGGTAATGAACCTATTGAGGAACAGGATTTTAAAATTTTTATAAGAAAACATTTATTACAATAAGAAAATATAAATAAAAAAGTAAGTGGTAATACGAATCTATAACATTTGATGGTCTTTTGATAGAAGTAGAAAAATCTTCTAAGAATCATGTCCTTATAATGTCTCACACTGATCAAGTAATTTCCTAACCTAGAGTGGTTTCCATGAAACTTTTATTTTTCCTGCTAATATCCCTACTTTTGAAGATAAGAGAAGTTAAAAGTTAGTCTTTATATAATTAGGTCCTAATTTTCCAGAAAAAGAATCATTTTATAAATCATTTAGGAATGGAATGTATAGCCAGACAGTTAGAGGAATCTATTCAAAATAAATCTAGAGAAGAAGAAAAATAAGAAAAATGAGAAGAAGAATAAGAAAAATATTTTTACAAGGAATACATGGTAGTTTATTTTGAATAAGAAGAAGAAGAGTAACATTGTAACACCCCGAGATTTTATAAAAAATATTCTTTTTAATTTCATTAATGTCTTGTGTTGTATGCTACACCAAAAGGAGCTTGCACAACACGCATCCTTGACTTTTCTTTCATTACACGCAATCACGGCATTCCTCGATAGCGTGTGTAGTATGCAATACCGAGTTTCACTAAACGAGATATTATTTTAATATTATTATGAACTAGCTGTTATGAATAGTAATACCCACTTTTTGAAATTTTATTAATTTTATCTCTTAAAATGGACTTAATTTTTGGATTCGGAATATCGAAATTAGCTTAGGGTGAAATTCTGGTACTTTTCGGATAACTTTCATTTTCTGATGAATAGTGAAAATTACTAAATTTTAATTAAAAACAACCTTTTTAATCAAAATAATTAATAGTGATAAATTATTAATTTGAGTGGTTTTAAAGTATATTTAGAATATATTTTTTCAATTTAATACAATGTTATTCATTGGATGTAATTTCACATTTAAACCACACATAAACAAGTATCAATCTTTTGATAGTTATTATCTCTTAAAAACACGCTATTTGTTTTGATGACGGGAATTAATTTTTAAATTAATTAATGCAACTGATATGTTTTGAATTTGGTAAAATAGACATCTTTTTTGAGTTCATAATATCAAATATAGCTTAGGCCTAGTTTTTGATATTTTTCTAGAAACAATCATTTTTTGATGAATAGTGAAACCACTTAGTGGTAGTTAAAAAAACTGAATTTTTCATAAAAATTAATTTTTCCGCTTCTGTGAGTGGAATTTCAAAAATTCGAGAGACACGGTTGATATCAGTAAGTAAAATTTGGTTCAATGAGATGAAAATAATATTTGGTGAATAGTAACTTTTTACTTTTTTATACCACGGTTAAAAGTAAATAGGGTAATTAAGGGTAAAAATGTTATTATTATTACCCTAACACATGTCCTAATTTTATTGGATAAGTGTAATTCGACCGAAAACAACCTTAGGATTAAAATATGACCATTTTTTCCCACTTGGATTAGATTAGGACATTGATTATTATTTAATTTAAAGAAGAGTTAAAAGAGTTAAAATCAATGTTTATTTACAAAACCATTTTTAATATAGGGTTATACATAAGATAAATTCTATTGTAAATATTTATTAGTAATATAATAAAATATACTACATAATGATATTTTATTTGTAATTTTTAGACATTAAATAATTTAATTTATTTATGACACAATGATGATGCAGTAATTACCATAATAGTGAAAAATTAGAATAATTGATATTATAAAGAACCAAATGAATATAATTTGAGACTTTTTTTGAATTATAATAATTTTATAGGTTAATATGACATGTCAGGATTGATTTAATTAACTTTGGTCGATGTAATAATTCTGTAATGTGTTTCACAACAATCAACTATTGAATAGTGTCAAAATTGACATAAAATAGTTTTTAAAAACAAATATTATATTATTGATTGTTATTTTATTCCTAAAAATCTTAGGTTAGGCCAAGATACCTATATAAAGATATTTGTATCATTAATGGACCACTTGGGGGTCGATTGGATGTATATGGTAAGTTTATTTATAGTATAATATAAAAATACAAATTGACATGGTAAATGTCAATCCAATTAACTAAGAGTTAAAACTAAAAGATAAGGTTAGTATAATGACCTAAACTTGTCTAAATTATATTTTATTAGAGGATTTCGATCCATCCCCATCTTATCTTTGAAATAACTCAATTTGGAGCTGTTAAAAACCGAATATGACTTTATAATAAAATAATATTTTTAGTTATTCCAAAGGTGCCCCTCTCCTCCCTTATAAAAGGCAACCTCCTCCCTCTCTTCCTCACACCACTTTGAGCTTTCACGCTCGGCCAACCCCTGCCAAATTCTCTTCTCCACCTCCCTAGAAACAACCTAGAGGTTCTGGTCTTCTTCAAAGACCAATTTTAGTGACCTAAGAGGAGTACTCAAAGAGGCGCATCAAAGAAGAGGTAATGTTCGTTTCTGATTCTTTCAACATTATTTTCTTCTTCCACTTCTTCTTCTTAGGTTATTTCATTATGAAGTAATAAAATCAGTATCACTCATATACTGATATTTTATTAGAAGTATGAAACAACCCTATTTCAACATCTATCCATCCTACGGAAAACGAAATCACCGCGCGTGCGTACGTACGGAATACCGTCTCCACGCCTTGGTGTAATCTATTTTCCACCCCCTCCTTACTTGGATGGATATAATGGTGTAAATAATAACTATATATGATTATTTTAAAGTGATATTTATTCTGAAATAGTATAGATACACTCCAATATAATTCCACGATCATGAGAACGATATCATCGCTCGTGCGTACGTACGGACTACCGTCTCCACGATGCAATGAGATTCATTCTCCACGTTAACCATTCACAAATGATTATAAAGAATATATAATAAGTAATAATGAAATATATGACAAAATAATTATACTGGATTTATATTTATATATATGTATTTCATCTACTTAATTCCATTCAACTCAATAAGGAAACAAAAACAGCATTCATGCATACGTACAGCCTACTGTCTCCATGAACGGTGTATTTCTTTCCATTTACTGGTCTATTATATATATGTATATTCTAAATATATATTATATATAAATCATGTTTTATATTCTGGAATTAATTAATCATGATCTAAGTAATCATATGAATAATTACAAGTCAAAACACGGACGACAAATGAAACCATTTTACCCAAAAAGTTATTTAACATGGAATTTACAAAAGAATGGGTAAAATAAAGTCATAGGTGAACCATATATGATATAATAACAATGAGTATGATTCTATAATAACTCAATGACGTTATTTAAATCATTATACAGGAGGTTCGGACACTTACGATGCAAATCAGACCAAAGGTAAGGGAAAATCTCGCAATCTCAATTTTTATCCGAGATTTTTTATACTTCAGAATTTACTGTGGAATATTTTTCATCCACTTCCATGTTTCCTCAATGTGTAATATTTATATCATTATAAAATAGTTTATATCCAATTTTACCCTTCGGTGAGTTTTTTGTAAAAGATATGAAAGGAATCTTTTTTCATTTTTCGTACGAGGTACTTTTTGACTTTTTCAAAAAAAGTACGCGAAGAATGTTTTTTTAACTTATAGGGCATGAATGGATTTTTAAAAAATTATTTCCAAGAAGATTCCTTTACAAGTTTTCAAGTTTATTTTTAATCAACTTATTTTAGTTTAAAATTGTATGACATGTTAATAAAGGAAAAATGTTTTTGAAGAAGAAAGGATATTTACCTCAAGAATGGAGTTCAAGTGTTTTATAAAAATTATTTTCCATATAAGATAATATAGGGTTCTGTTTCTATCCCTATTATTACATTGATTTTATTATGTTGTGATGGAAATATTTTTTTGAATTCCTTTATCTTATATGAATTGTTTTAATGATGTCATGATGTTTAAGATTCCCATTTTTATTACATGGGTTATGCTATTATGTATGGTTTATGATTTTGTGGAACATATAAGAATGGTATCATTATGAGATGGGTGGGACCTATATCTACCTCCAATGCATTGTTTAAAGATTTTATATATCATGAGATAGACATGGCTGGAACGTCAGGTTAAACCAGTTCAGTGAAACAGGACTGAAACGAGGAGTGAACTCGATTCAGAAATGGACTTTGTCCAATAAGATAGTCTTGGAAATGAGTCTTGACTAATAAGAAATGATTCTCTATAATTATGTGTGTATGCCACAAAGTTTCATGTTTTAATCTATGACCATTGGGATTACATTTAACTACTATGATTTATCCCATTTTATGATATAATGATCTCTTTTGTAGGTTAACATTTCCAAAATGTTATGTTCTTATGAATATGATGTGATTGATATTTCTTTTGTTTACCCTTCCTGAGCATTTGAGCTCCCCCTTTTATGTTTTCTTTTACCCAGGATATAATGAAAGGTTTTAGGTAAGAAATAAAAGGGAATATTTTTATAGGAGATGTTGATGATCTTTCACCATGATTAGAAGATTACGTTCCGATTTTCCAAAGGCACTAAACTATTACGGTCCTTCTGTGTGTGTTTTAGTTATGTACTAAGTATTCCACAAAAGTAATGTAATGTCCATGTACGTTAGGCTTCGGGTCTCTACAGTTGGTATTAGTGGAAAGGTTTAGTCAACCTTTGGAAACTAGGATGCGAAAACTTTAGTGAGATCCCTAGAGATATTTATAAGGTATGTCTCTGGATGTCCCTAAGGTTAAGTATAAGTATAGATAATAGTCCTAGAATTATGGTAGCGATCTTAGAATTAAACCTAAGATGTTAGATATTAAATGTACTCCCCCTTTAATATATTTTTTTCCTTAGCATGATTTTTCCTCTCACACTATTCTTTTTGGGTTTTAGACGATGGTTGGAACCCAATGGAACCGTGTTGATCAATGCAATGGACAATGCAATGATTTTCCTCCTAAACAAACAAATGGTATGGGAGATGGAGTGCAAAATATTATTTCTATACTTACACAAGCTATGAATCATTCTGTACTTCCAAATAAGCAGAGAAGGGAACAATATTCTATTGAGTCCTTCATGAGGCAACGTCCACCTTCTTTCAGTTGGTCTTCTGATCCACTTGTTGCTGAACAATGGATCAGTACCACTGAAAAGATATTATCAGTTCTTCAATGTTCTGAACATGATAAATTTATCTTAGCAGTATATCGTTTGGAAGGTGAAGCTGAAAAATGGTTGAATCTTATCAAGAATACGAGGAAAAGATATGAAATTGAGTCCATGGAATGGGACGAGTTCAAGAACTTATTTTTCAATAAGTACTTCCCTCGTATTCTCTGAACAAAGTTGGAGAAGGATTTTCTTGAACTAAAGCAAATCGATGATCAATCTGTTGGTGTATATGAAGGGAATTTGACAAGGTGTGCAAGTTATGCATCTGGCTTTATCATCCAACTTGAAAGTAAAGTTGATCAATTCTTCAGTGGCTTAAAACCAAGTCTTCTAAGGGCATTAACTATAAGAGACTTCAGTAGCTATGAAGAAATTGTGTGTTGTGCTATCAAGGTAGAAATGGAAGTTGGTGTTACATATCCATCTCATGGTTTTCACGAGAAACGAAAGATGGAGTTCAAGGAGAAATCTCAGAATAATGGTGAAAAGAAGATGAATGTTTCCTTATGCTCAATGTGTGGAAAGAATCATGGTGGAGATTGTCTTAAAGGGACTAGAAAATGTTTTAAGTGTGGAAAATAAGGTCATCGAGCAGCTGAGTGTCGAAGTAATGGAAAAGGGTTTCTAATGATGTGAATAAAGAAAAGACTGCAGAGAACGTACCACCAACACTTCAATGCTTCAAGTGCAAGGAAATGGGGCATTATGCTAATAAATTACCCAATCCAAGGTTTAGTGATGATCGACATGAGCAACCACATAAGGCAAAGGACAATGGTAAGTCACATGCGATCACTATGGGTGATGTTGAATATGACAACGATGTGGTGGAATGATTAAGTGTTTATGTAATGGGATTCCAAAATAATGTTGTATATAGTATCATGGAATATTGGAATATTTATGTATTGGTCTATTGTGGTTTTCAATAATTTTATGGTACCGGTAACCATGGAAAGTGATTGAGATATTTTTGGAAAAAAATATGATATGCACATAATTAAGGGAAAATGAGAAAATGAAATGTTTGACAGTATTCATGAGCTCATGACTGATATAAGGAAATAGTCATATCATGGTTTGAGGTTTTGGTATGTGAAAAGAGTTAACTTTTGATAGCACTCATGTTTTCGCTAAGATTCAATGGGTATTCATTTTTCAAGATAAAACATGATTAAGGCCTTCAAATGTTTGGAATGAGACCAAAAATAGATATCTCATGATATACGGGGATCAACGATGGTATTAACATGCTTCTTATATGAAATCTTTGGTAATCGGTTTCACTATAATATGAGATTGGACAGCAGTATTTTGGATAAGCCTAAAGATTGGAAAGGATTATGTTGGACATAAGTTAGTATTCTTTAAGGATATAACTTTTTTAGATATTATTGATGAGATGTTATAGTAATGTAGTTTTAGAAAAAGGACAACCTACAGGACGGGCGACAACCCATCGCGTCAGACAAGGCTCTGGGAATCCAACCCACAACTGAAGTGCGACTAGAATTTTTCGCCAACCAATGGCCTACAGGAATTCCCTGTTTTGTATAAACTAGTTTTATTATATAATGTAGTATGATATATGAAGTATAAGTCCATTTTAGGAACCATATATGATTAATCTCACTATAGATGGACTTATGTATTTTTTTATAACTTTTCTAACCTTTTGTTTGAGACAAATGGAATGACCCATCATTCTATCACATGATCTGCTAACACATCATGAATGACAAATTCAACTTCATTTATTTAAGAGATGAAGTGGAAATTGTCCATAGAACGAACAACGGTGAGACTATACCAAATTAATGAAATAATTTCTTCTAATTTCATCAACTTTAGGGAAACGATCTTGAAAACCAAAAATGTTGTCCTAGTGCACTTATATCTGATGAATCAGATGGTACCTTAGATCATCACAAATCTATGGCTTTGTGATTGATTGTTTTTCCATATCCATGTTCTCTCCCACTCTCCATCAGAACATGATGGTTAGATTTCTCTTCCATATCCATATTTCCACCTAGGTGGAAACCCGGTGATTAGTTAATTTGGGTAACCGTTATGTTTCATACTTTTGTTTTTAAAGATTGGTTTTGGTATTCCTTTTTATGATGTGGGTTCCTATTAAATAAACTTTCGAGTAGTAAACCATTTATAACCCCGACGAATTTCGAGGGCGAAATTCATTTTAAGGGGGGTAGAATGTAACACCCCGAGATTTTACAAAAATTATTCTTTTTAATTTCATTAATGTATTGTGTTGTATGCTACACCAAAAGTATCTTGCACAACACGCATCTTTGACTTGCCTTTCATTACACGCAATCGCGACTTTCCTTGATAGCGTGTGTAGTACGCAATACCGAGTTTCACTAAACGAGATATTATTATAATATTATTATGAACAAGCTGTTATGAATAGTAATACCCACTTTTTGAAATTTTATAAATTTTATCTTTTAAAATGTACTTCATTTTTGGATTCAGTATATCGAAATTAGCTTAGAGTGAAATTTTGGTACTTTTCGGATAACTTTCATTTTCTTGATGAATAGTGAAAATTAATAAATTTTAATTAAAAACAACCTTTTTAATCGAAATAATTAATAGTGATAAATTATTAATTTGAGTGGTTTTAAAGTATATTTAGAATATATTTTTACAATTTAATACAAAGTTTTTAATTGGATGTAATTTCACATTTCAACCAGACATAAACAAGTGTCAATCTTTTGATAGTTATTATCTCTTAAAAACACGCTATTTGTTTTGACGACGGGAATTAATTTTTAAATTAATTAATGCAACTGATATGTTTTGAATTTGGTAAAATAGATATCATTTTTGAGTTCATAATATCAAATATAGCTTAGGCACAATTTTTTGTATTTTTCTGGAAACTTTCTTTTTTTGATGAATAGTGAAACCACTAAGTGGTAGTTAAAAAAACTGAATTTTTCATAAAATTTAATTTTACCACTTCTGTGAGTGGAATTTCAAAAATTTGAGAGACACGGTTGATGTCAGTAAGTAAAATGTCGTTCAATGAGATGAAAATAATTTTTGGTGAATAGTAACTTTTTACTTTTTTACCAAGGTTAAAAGTAAATAGTGTAATTAAGGATAAAAATGATATTATTATTACCCTAACACATGTCCTAATTTATTGGATAAGTGAAATTCGACCAAAAAAAACCTTAGGAATAAAATATGACCATTTAGGCCCACTTGGATTAGATTAGGACATTTATTATTATTTAATTTAAAGAAGAGTTAAAAGAGTTAAAATCAAAGTTTATTTACTAAAAAAATTTTAATATAGGGTAATACATAAGATAAATTCGATTTTAAATATTAATTATAAATCTAATAATATTTCCTACATAATGATATTTTATTTATAATTTTTAGACATTAAATAATTTAATTTATTTATGACATAATGATGATGCAGTAATTACCATAATAGTGACAAATTAGAATATTTGATATTATAAATACCAAAATAAATAAAATTTGAGACTTTTTATGAATTACACTAATTTTACAGGTTAATATGACATGTTAGGATTGATTTAATTAACTTTGGTCGAAGTAATCATTCTGTTATGAGTTTCACAAAAATCAACTATTGAATAGTGTAAAAATTGACATAAAATAGTTTTTAAAACAAATATTATATTATTGATTGTTATTTTATTCCTAAAAATCTAAGGTTTAGCCAAGATACTTATATCAAGATATTTGTATCATTAATGGACCACTTGGGGATCTCTTGGATGTATATGGTAAGTTTATTAACTATATAATATAAAAATACAAAGTGACATGGTAAATGTCAATCTAATTAACTAAGAGTTAAAACTAAAAGATAATGTTAGTATAATGACCTAAACTTGTCTAAATTCTATTAGATGAGATTATTTCGATCCACCCCCACCTTAGCTTTGAAATAAATCAATTTGGATCTATTAAAAACCGAATATGACTTTATAATAAAATAATAGTTTTAGTTATTCCAAAGCTGCCCCTCTCCTCCCTTATAAAAGGCAACCTCCTCCCTCTCTTCCGCACACCACTTTGAGCTTTCAAGCATGGAAAAACCCTGAGAAATTCTCTTCTCCACTTCCTTAGAAACATCCTAGAGTTCCTGGTCTTCTTAAAAGGCCAATTTTAGTTCCCTAAGAGGAGGACTCAAAGAGGCGCTTCAAAGAAGAGGTAATGTCCATTACCGATTATTTCAACTTTATTTCTTCTTCCACTTCTTCTTCATTGGTTGTTTCATTATGAAGATATAAAATAAGTATCACTCATATAATGATATGTTATAATAAGTATGAGACAACCCTATTTCACCATCTATCCATCCTACGGAAAACGAAATCACCGTGCATGCGTACGTACAGAATACCGTCTCCACACCGTGGTGTAATCTATTTTCCACCCCCGCCTTACTTGGATGGATATAATGGTGTACATAATAACTATATATGATTATTTTAAAGTGATATTGATTCTGAAATAGTATAAATACACTCCAATACAATTCCACGGTCATGAGAACGATATCATCACTCGTGTGTACGTACGGACTACCGTCTCTACGACGCGATGAGATTCATTCTCCATGTTAACCATTCATGAATGATTATAAAGTATTTATAATAAGTAATCATGAAATATATTACATAATAATGATACTGGATTTATGTGTATATATATGTATGTCATCTACTTAATTCCATTCAACTCAATAAGAAAATGAAAACAGCGTTCATGCGTACATACGGCCTACCGTCTCCATGAATGGTGTATTTCATTCCATTTACTGATCTATTATATATATGTATATTATGAATATATATTATATATAAATCATTTTTTATATTCTGGAATTAATTAATCATGATCTAAGAAATCATATGAATAATTAAAAGTCAAAACACGGACGACAAATGAAACGATTTTACCCAAAACGCTCTTTAACATGGAATTTACAAAAGAACGGGTAAAATAAAGTCATCAGTGAACCATATATGATATCATAACAATTAGTATGATTCTAGAATAAGTCAATGACATTATTTAAATCATTATACAGGAGGTTCGGACACTTACGAAGCAAATCGGACCTAAGGTAAGGGAAAATCTCTCAATCTCAATTTTTATCGGAGATTTTTTATACTTATCCACATCCATGTTTCCCCAATATGTAATATTTATATCCTTCTACAATTGTTTATATCCAATTTTAACCTTCAGTGAGTTTTTATTAAAAGATATTAAAGGAATCTTTTGTCGTTTTTCGTACGAGGAACTTTTTGACTTTTTCGCAAAAAGTACGAGAAGAATGTTTTTTTATCTTATACGGCATGAATGGATTTTTAAAACATTATTTCCAAGAAGCTTCCATTACAAGTTTTCAAGTTTATTTTTAATCAAATTCTTTTAGTTTAAAATTTTATGACAAGATAAGAAAGGAAATATGTTTTTGAAGTAGAAAGGATACTTTCCTCAAGAATGGTGTTCAAGTGTTTTATCAAAATTATTTTCCATCTAAGATAATATAGGGTTCTATTTATATCCCTATTATTAAATTGATTTTATTATGTTGTGATGGAAATATTTTTATTAATTCCTTTATCTTATATTAATTGTTTTATGATGTCATGATATCTAAGATTTCCATTTTTATTACATGGGTTATACTATTATGTATGGTTTATGATTTTGTGGCACACATAATAATAGTATCATTATGAGATGGGTGGGACCTATATCTCCCTCCAATTAATTGGGTAATTATTTTATATCTCATGAGATAGACATGGCTGGAACGGTAGGTTAAACCATTTCAGGGAAACAGGACTGAAACGAGGAGTGAACTCGGTTCAGAAATGGACTTTGTCCAATAAGATAGTCGTGGCAATGAGTCTTGACTAATAAGAAATGATTCTCTATTATTATGTGTGTATGACACAAAGTTTCATTTTATATGTTATGATCATTGGGATTACATTTAACTACTATGATTTATCCCATGTTATGATATTATGATCCCTTTTGCAGGTTAAGATTTCCAAAATGTTATGTTCTTATGAATATGATGTGATTTATACTTCCTTTTTCTACCCTTACTGAGAATTTGAGCTCACCCTTTTATGTTTTCTTTTCCCCAGGATATAAATAAAGGTTTTAGGTAGGAAAAAAAAGGGAAGATCTTTATGGGATATGTTGAAGATCTTTCACCATGATTAGAAGATTACGTTCCGAGTTTCCAAAGACTCTAAACTATTATGGTCCTTGTGTGTGTGTTTTTGTTATGTAATAAGTATTCCACAAAAGTAATGTAGTGTCCATGTACGTCAGGCTTCAGGTCTCTACAAACATGATCCTAAAGGAAGACAATTATCATTAAGAAACCATGTCCGATAGGGGATCAAAATATAAGGAATCATTGAAATCAACATTATATTCATCATATTTTCAATCCCAATCCGGAAGGGATGAAAACTACAAATATACAAAGGAACAAAGATCATCATCAGACAAAAAAACTTCTCCTCAGAGGAAGAAGAACATGATCAAAATTTTCAGATGAACATTTCTTACAAAGATGAAACCAATAAGGTTGCGGAAATTGTTTAGGATTCAGATGATAATAAAGTCTCAATGAAAGATGAAAATAAATAAAAATAAGTTAATATCAGAAAAAATAGACCAAAATATCCCCAAGTATATCTTAATAATCAGGATTTGAAGAAACAATCGTTAATAATTATTTTGATTATATTTTCAATTCCTTGAAATGACTTCAAAATTTGATTATGTTTTTACTAATCATTAAATCCATATGTAAGTTTTTCAAGAATCTATGAATGATAAATGGGAATCACTCAATGTTTTTACTGAAACAATGTTCAAGATCGAGGAATATTTGATAGTCTTTCAAGATAAGTTCAAAACTAAAAAATATACATACAATTATGGGGTGAAGTATTCTGAAAAAATAGATACTAATATTCATGATCATGATAATCAATTTCAGGATGTAAAGAAAATTCTATTAGAAATAGATGAATAACATGAAAAGTTGTCGTATGATATGGGAAATATAGTAATTTTTTTAAAATAATTCATAAATACTACAAATGATTGGATAGAAGATATAAATTTATTATGAGAAATTTTTCTTGACATGGATATGGAGATGAGAATACGTGGATCTGGTGAATTAGAACTCATCCTTATGATGGAAAAGAAGAATGAGTTATCTTTGGATGTTAAAAGACACAATGCTAATGTTCGGAATAGGGTACATTGGAAGAAAATGATTCAATTTTATAAAATGATCGTAATGAGATAAAAAAGATAAAATCATTCTAGAAAAACCGTATTAAGACATATTACACATTTTCATTGGAACTATCAATGTATTTTTACAAAAAAATTGAATTATTGATTAATATGATTATCTTTTCATCCAAAACAATTATTATTGGATGTTTTCACACTATGATTTGAAATATGTTATTCCATATAATTCATGGATGATTGATTATTTTAATATTATTTGATATATTTTTCTATCTTTTTTAGAAACATTGAATTGTTTCTCATTCCTTTTGAAAATCAGAAAGGGTAGAATTTTTTATAACGGTGGACACAATTTTTTAATGAAGTTAAATTATTTATAAAATAGGAGATGGATTTATAAAAGGGGGAGAAGAAATAATAAATTTGTATAATTATTATATAAATGGGATAGTATTCAATAGTGGAGATGTTAATTAATTTCAATCATATTAACATAAAATTACAATCTCATATGGAGTTATAAAGAATATCTTCAAGGTTCTGAAAAAAAGTATGTCAGTATTTCATTTTATATTGTTTCATTTTAGTTCTTTTGGTTTAAGATTTTTAAAAGGTGTGAGATTGTTTAATTTTATACTTTTAATTCATTTAGTTTTGAAATCAGAGACACGCTCTTAAATCATTTTTTAATTACTTTTTTTTGAATTATTTTATTATGTTGTATAGAAACACACTGTTTTATACCATTCATTGAAATGTAATGATTTATTATCAATAAAAATATTACATTATTCATTATAATATATCATATTGAAGGTGAGACCAATTATCTAAATGAGTTTTGTTTTTACCAGTGGTTGGACTTATGATTTTCTACCAGAACAAATAAAGTAATGTCCATCTGACTAACTTTTATATTTATAGATCAAACTAATACCTATTTAGTTCATCGTATTGATATTAAATAAATAAATCCATATGATTGAATGATTTTTATGAGTATAAGAACATTAAAACTTTTATACTATAAGGAATACTTTTCGGATTTTAATGGTCCAAAACCAAAGTGACAACGTGCATTCAGTTATGAAAAAACATTGTGTGTTTTCAAAGAGATATGTGCTTGAGATTGTTGAAACTAACTCTAAAATAATAATGTCAAAGATTATTTTATAAACAGCTAGTAATTGTATGATTTGTGATAATATCACATTCATAACTCAATATGTATAAATATTTCTCTATTTGAACATATTATTCCAAAGTATTTGTAATACATTGCGTAGTTGATTTATAACTAATCCTTGTAATGGTAGTTTCATATAGAAGGAATTTTGTTTTGTAATCATGTCCAATTATATTAATTATTGATGGCTTCTAGAAACATGAAAATGGTGAATCTGGTCAAATATTTTGAGTGCTCTTAGGGATAAGAAGATATACATGAATCATTATATCGAGGCATTATGAGGACAGGAAGATAGATCTTATTCTGATCATCTTATTGTGGGATTTCCTATTACGTCGAGGAAAACTTTTTAGTAAGAATAAAATAGTGGGTACCATTAGTCATTTTTTTGATAGCCTATCGGGGATCGTTAAATCCCACTGAATTTACAAATTTATAAATTTTAAACCAGAAATAGAAAACCCCCTAAACTATAGGTTAGTATAGGATATGCAAGTTTGAGGTTGAACTTATCGAGATAGAGTTGTAAAAAATATTGATTAAATAATATAAATCTATTCTAATTTCAATTTGAAGAAATTGGATATAAAATACACATTATTGGAATTGGTGAATATAGTTAGAGAAGAAAATATAAAAATTGGGTCGAGTTTCAATGATTTTTGATTCTTGAATGAATTGATAAGAAATAGATAATTATCAAGCATACAATCATCATAATTGGGACTTAAGTGAGTCCAATGGTCATAAAAAATGAATTACATCCCAAACTCTATTTTTCTCTGGGTCAAGTACTTTGGATTGCAAAGAATGGTTAACTCGAAACCTAATATATTAATAGAGAATAGATAAAACCTATTATCACGGTGGAAATCATAACCCTAAACCACCCATTAAATATTTAATTTAATAATCATAGGAAATTTTCATGCTTAAAGAATGAAATAAATTATTCTTAATCCTTAATTCCTCTCACAATGATTATGGAAGATGAAATTAGGAAACATATTGAAATGAGGAAAAGATTTGAAATCCCATTAGAATTTGCAATTAAATAAAAAATACATCATATATTCAATACCCTTTCATGAAACACTCCCCAACACAAAAAAATTTACCACTCATAACACTAATGAGAAGGTGAATAAAAATAATAAAAGAAAAATAATATAGAATGTGGTAGAAGTTGTGCCTTTGTCTAGTGTTATCCCTTGTCAAGGATTGATATAGAATTCTTAAAATGGTTCTGTCAAAGGTCAATATTTATATGTTTTGGATGGGACCTTCTCGAGGATTTTCATGGAATGTATGGTTATTACACGTCATGAAATAGAGATCTTAGTTTTCCACCTTGATTTATAAATTCGTGTGAATCTCATATGTGATTTTTAATATATGACTCACTTTATGATGGGTATGTTGGACTCATGACATGTAACCTTTATTTATTTAGATTTTATTAATATCAGCATAATCTTACCCAAAAAAATTTCTTTAAAAATTTCATGTCATGTAATTAGGTCACAGGACATGTAACTATCTTTCACAACATGTACTGTGGTCAGGACTGGTTCTTGCAATGGCCTTCCTCTTGATAAAGTCATGACGTGTAATAAGGATACACTATGTGTAATAGTTTTTCTCTATATTCATGCTCTAATTCATCTTGAAAAATTTGGTGTCATGTCATGGGTGAAGTGAAGAGACGCGAATTTCCTTTTTTCCCAAAATATCATTCTTTCATTCTTTTTTCACAAATCACTTTTTTCATTCCAAAATCATAGAACATGTCAATACATTGTAAAATTCAAAATAATATTATATTAATTTCATAAATTAAAATAGTAAACCATCCTAAAACGAATGCATGAAATATACATATCAGTTATTGAGAAACTATACTCTTAAGTTTAAAAGGGTGTATTATTTTAATATAAATTGTAAGTAATTGTTAATTTTACTATCTATTATTTTACTTTTTTTGAATTATATTCCCCAATGAATCTAATAAAATGTTATTAATCATACTTATAATTCTATAATATTTTTATTATCAGTGTAACATTGATTATGATAAAAACATTTTTATATTTAATCAGGTCAACCATGATTCTGATTCTCTTACTAGGATCATCAGATGAAGTCTGAGTTAGATTATATTACCTTAAGGGTTTTTTCTTTTATTTAGTTTAATATTTTTAAACATAAATTATCCTCATGTCCACTTCTTGTATTTATGCCCATTTAAGCTACTCTTATGATCCAATAGTGATGGATTGATTATAATACTGGATGTATGATACATGACATATGTACTTTGGAAGATCTTAAAAATAACGTATAAAAATATATATATGTTGATATGATGATATGATGTGATACAAGAAATTCCAAATGTTATACATTCTCCAAGGTTTATCCAATCTAACTCCTTCAGAGAGAGATATACCAGGATGTGTGACATTGGGGCTGAAGAGTAAATCAGTGGGGGAGTGGTATTAGGTTTCAATTGTTTTTTTACTATAATATATGTTTTATTTTTTGTGATACTTCATTGGAGATAGATATGGTGTTCTTGGGAATATGGTATACCTATTTATTTGATTATATACCATCACTTGTTTTTCATTATGGTTTAGTGTTCTTTTTTTCCTTTTGTCTGAGATGATATTTTGAGGGTCCTATAGTGTATTCATCTCTCACCATAAGTATATATATAATATTTTGAAATTCAGACAGATAATTTTGTGGGTCATTCTTAATACTAATTACCCATGTTTTTTAATTTATTTAGGATTCTTTTCACTATTGAGTTTAGCATTTGGTTATTGTAGTCACTTTTTAGTTGAATTGGTTTTGTATGAAATCGCATGAATGTTCATGGGATCTTTGTTTTATTTATATCTGAGCTTGAGTTGATTGGTGTACTTGTTTTATCCCCAATTCCTAATTTTCTCATGTAGGACAATTTCTCTTATTTATATTTATATGATATACTCTGTTGGCATCACCAACCTATGGCCTTTTGAAGGCTGACATTTAGTAGTCATCATCTCCCTTATGTCACCATCATCTCGGGTAGGGTATCTTCAGGAGAAGGTGGTCTTGACATTTTTAATTAGAATAAAATGGTGTTAAAATTATTTCATTTCACAAAGACCATTTATAGTTAGGTTTAAAATATTTTCCATATATTTAGATATTTGTATCCCATTAAAACATTCAATGAAACATTTTATTACAAAATTCATAACATTCATTTTTTTAAGGGAATTATATCATATATAGTCAACTAAACAATAATTTTTTTCATACGGGAGAACTTATATTTATGTTCTATTTATGAATACAAACCATTGGATTTAATATTAAAAGGTTTTCTAATGGTTTTGGGGAGTATACTAAATGGGATTTTTTTGTCTCACTTATTATCATCCAAGTTAAGATCTTGTTTTCTGAAGATATGGTTGTAGTTATTAGGGATTTCAGTTTAGGTATACTATATGTGGATATATTTCACATATTACATTGAGTAGTTTTATAGGGAATCTGTTTTCATTTGGAGTTTTAATCCTTCTAATGTAACATTACACATTTGTGATTTGCGATTGATGTTTCATAGGTTTTTGAAAGATTATTACCAATTCATTCATTTATTTTTATTTATACTTTATTACTTTTATTTTTTTGATATTATTCTTTATAAAATTATATATTTAATTATACATATTCCTTCAACTAGTAAAGTGGTATTGCTACATATTTCTGGGTATGATCCATGTTAAGCTTTTTCAATTGAAAAAAATCATTCTGATGGAGTAAAATTTAAATCCCAAGAACATTTTTCTTCACATGGGGATTGGGAATAAATTTTGGTACTTTCAATGTGCCAATAAATGTGATTAGATTAGTGTCCAGATAAACCGGTTCATGAAAAAAATTTACCAATGTGATATATATTATTTAGGAAGTTATGATATATTTAATATAAAAATGTTTCAAAATCATATATTTGTGTGGGATATTTTTAGATTTCACTTTTCTAGTAAAATACCTCACTTTCCAAGTTATTTTTGGTGGTGGGTCATGAATTATCTAAATTCCTTATTTTTTTTATTTTATATTTTCTCCAGATTGTGGGTATTTTGATTTGTATTAATTTTGAATAGGTTATTTAGAAGTATTACATGTTTCATGGGGATAAAGGGTGGATGATCAAAAGGATCACAGTTGGACCAAAATTCTAGAAAATAATGAATATACCATGATCATGGTAAATGTTTTCCTTCACAAGATAGTTTTATGGTCTCTGCATGGTTCGCTAGACTAAACGACCAAACTGTGAAAAACCACTAACCCCTTTGAAATTCCTATTTTAGTCACTATTTGATTTTGAATTTGTTGGGTTATGTGTAGATTAAATTTGGGAGTTATTAAAAATTAATTTTCATTGTTCATCGATCTTACATAATTTTATACAAATAATATTTAGAAAAAAAAACATAGTTTAATGTGATGAAATTTATTTTCATTATAAATAAAAATTTGTTTCTTTAATGAATAATAATGAATAAGATTTTTGAGGATTTTCAAATTGTTTGGGTGATGCATTTCTGATAATTTCTATAATACTTCCTTCTATAAATATAGTATTTTAATATTTTAGGATGTTTCTTTTGATGAATAAAATAGGAAATGTTTTTAATTTGTTCTTAAATAGGGTGAAAGTATTTTTGGTTTTAGGGTTCTCTAATAGAAATGAAGATTTTATTTTATATGGAAAATGTATGTTTTAAATTTAAAAAATATTAAATCAATGATTTATTGGAATAGTTTTGATTTATTTTTGAGATGTAAATAGTGTTCTAATTTTAAATGTTACAATTTGAAATTTTTAGGGACAATTTTAAAAAATTGTATTGAAATAATGGTGATGTCTTAGAATTTTAAAACTTATTTCAATGTAAAATATCTGAATATGAAAATTGATTAATAAATTTTTTTTTAAATTAGTAAACTAACTTTTTTAAAAGGGATGAAAATAGATTTTATGTTTTTAAATAAATAAATAATAATAACAAAACTTTTATAATTTTAATATGATTTTGAAGTGATGTTTTATGGTTTTAGGAATCAAAATTTTGTGGTTTTGAAATGTTTTAAAATCAAATTTTGAATATTATTTGGTTCATGTAGCTTTCTAATTGAGTTGGTATTTATGATAGTATATAAATATTTTCAAATACGGTTCTTGTTTTGGATGATTTTGACAGGGACTTTTGCTTCTATTTTTATTTTATGTATTCCTTCATGAAGAATAAAAAGTGGTTGTAAAGAGTTAGTGTCTTGGAGTTTTCATCAAACATGTATATTCTAAAATTTGAGTGTAGCCTCCTAGTTTTGGACCCTATCAATAATATACGTAGGATTTTACAACCAAACCCATTCTTGGTGTTTGGTATTTATTAGAGAATCCATTGGTTCTATAATGTTGAGTCTGTAGGATTTTTCTATCTCCAATGGTAAACCCTCTTACCTCACATTGGGAATCATAATCACTTTAATTAGAGGGTTGAATCAACCTGATAGAATTATAAATTGAGCTCTAATAATATAGATTTAGGTAGTAGCCTAAGGGAGACTATTCAAGATGTCATTCATTATTCTATACTCCCTTTTTGATGTGGGGCCTATTTTTTGATATTTTATTTATAATGTGGGTATTTAGATAAAAAACATGGTTATATAAGTAATGGATAGTTATTTTTTTGGATATTCTACATGGAGACTCTTCGATTGGGGAATAGGTTATTATTCCTAGAGATTATTTTAGAATTATATTTCTTAATTTATCCACTAAATTAGTATAAATCTTACATGGTCAGGATATTTTTTATTATTATTCATCTAATTTATCATTTTTTATGAATTTTTGTGCTTAATATTTTGGTATTTTCTAAATTAGTAATTATGGATGTCTATGAATTTGGCGATAGGACCTGATCCGTGTGGTTTCATTTTAGTTTTGGTTTTAAGATTCCCTATACTAGTATTCTAATTCTTATTTCATTTGTTGACCATTATTCAAGAGATATTGTTAACCCAAATTTTGTATAGTTTCATATCAAGTTTATTTCTCTTATTGAGTCTATTGTATTATACCAAAATTCAAGGGAGTGGTTAATAATTTAACAGAATTGATTTTTTAGTGTAATTACAAATATATTGTGAAGTCCGCTAGTAACTCACCCAACATTATTGAATTTATTTTCATTAAATAATATAATTGATATAGTGTGTTATATGCAACATTGATCTTAAAAAAACTATTCTTTACTATAGAAATATTATTATTTAAATATAAATTTTATGTTCTAGTAATTTTTTGGTGGGTATGAAGAGGAATATCCATTTTAGAAAATAAATTTAAAATATTTTTTGTTAATAAAATTAATAATCATTCATGCATTTTTAATCTGTTGGTTGGAAATTAATAGCATCTGAATGTAAATAGGTATTTTCCGGGGAATTTTTTTCATGGAAAATGTATTTTTATCTTAATATATTAAATTCAAACAAATTAAGAAAATTATAATTAATTAAATATATTCTATATCACATTTAATTTATTAACAATCCTTTAATTATGTTTGTTATCCAACAAATAAGAATAATGTTATTTTATGATTCAAAAATAAATTGTCATCTAATTTTTTTAATTTTAATTTGTTCATGAATATTATAAATAATTTGTGTCAATTTAATAAATTTTATTTTAAAAATATAAAATAAATTTGGAAATTTTCACTCCTATATTAGTTAAGAGTGGTTTTTTGGGATTATTATAAAAATATTTATTTTTTAGTTAATTGTGCAAAATTCGATTTTTGAAAAACTATCATTTCGTTTCATTAATATAAATTTAATTAAAATGGACATTATATATTTGATTTTTTCATAATTACACTTTGATTCATTTAATTGATAATAATATAATCAATTCAAAATGGATCAATTTTATTCTTCATTTTTCTATAAAATCATTTTTATACATGAAATAGACATTTCACGAAAAATGGTTATCATTGCATTTGGTTAATTTATATTAAATTTACATTACCCTACTTATAAAAATTGACTCTAAAAATTTATTTGATATTTTGGGTATGTATGTTTATATTTTCTTAATAGTTTAAATTACATTTTTTCATAATTAATATTCACAACCATAAAAAAATATGTCACAATGGTAAAGGGTAAAACAAGTCAATTAGGGTTAAAATTGTTTGATAAGGACACAATATTACATATTAATTATTATTGGATGATAATTTTTATATACATAACCAATTATCATATAAATTTTACTAAATTTTATTAACTTTCACATGATTAATACTTTTATAATACTTCTAATTTAAGAACAATTACAATTGTCTAACACTCCAATCTTATATAGGGGAACCACCTCACATTTTTTCCTCAGAATTATTGTTCCACATATCTCATCTGAGAAATAAAAAACTCCAATAAAAATATCCTACCCCTTGTCAAAGAGGTATTGGTCTCACCGAAATTCCATCTTAGAAGGCTTAATGTGTAATCCAATGGAGGTTTTCCAGACAAGTTTTATAACCCTTAATTGAGTGTTTTCATATTTATTTCATATTATTCCACATTTAAATAATCTATAAATAGTATGAAATAATAACATAATATAATTTTATATACATATGTTTTATTATGTTAATGTTACCACCATTTTTCATCTCACCTTGCAACATATATGAAATGAAAAGTTCTCTCATGTGAACATGCAGACTACCACCTCCATGAAATGATGTGTTTCATTTTCCTTCACCGAATCATATGGATGAAAAAAATTGATGTATACAATTAATATATATAATATTTCTTACATTATTATGATAATGGAATTATGTGATATTAGGTACAATCTTACTCTACCTTACATAAGAAAATGATAACCTCACTAATGGATATGTGTGGATTATTATCTATAGAAAGATATGTGATTCCATATTCATTACTACCTCGTGTAGTTGGTGATAATGATGGAAATAATTAATAAATATGATTTAAAAAATAATAATTAATTCTATAAAAGTATAATATTATCTAAATTATTTCTTTTCATCCTAGTAGAAAAATGAAAACATCGTTCTTCCATATGTTTGAACTACCATCTCTAGGAACTATATTCTTCATTTCTCTTGAACACATTACTTGAATTGGACAAAATTATATTTAATATAAAAAAAATATTACTATTATGTGTTTAATATTTTCAAATTATTTAACATTTACCCCATTAACCATTGTTAATACATCGAAGATATTTTGATATTATGAAGTAAATTACATAAAATCATCTTACACAAGAATAACTTATTTAGTAAAAAAATAAAAATTTGTATTAAATTAAATTAAAATATTAATTATAATTTAATTTACATTAGAATCCATTTTTAGTAAGTAAATTTCTAATATATTTTTATAATTAAATATGTATAGAGAATATGAAGCAGGATGGTATATAAGGTAATGGATTTTTATTTAAGACCACATTTTATTGTGTTTTATTAAATTTCTCCATATTTTTATATTAAATTTAAAAGTGCTTTTTTATGGTTAAAATTCGATTTTCAATGGAATTTTGATAAAACAAGTGAATGAATGAAATTTTTTATTCATGATTTGGAAGTTGATAATTATATAAGATGATGTGTGGGCTTGATATTATTCAGGATGATGGGTGATTCTGATATGGATCTCCATTACATTATTTATTGATTTTTTATCAAACGGAAAAAATAAAGTAAATAACTAGTGAGGTTACTCCTATATAATAACCTAGAAATTTTATATTTATGATTTCTCATATTCATCATGTCTAAATACATGCTTTTATATGTTTCTAATGGGTTACAATGTTTTTATTTTATAAAAGGGTGGTTTTATATTGTAGATTTGTTATATTTATGTACTAAATGGTTTTTATGAGAAATATAAACATCTTCCTAGGATTTCATTATTTTAGTTGAATAAAAGGATTCATTTTTTAAATTTCCCTTTATAAGCATGGAATTTTCTGTTTCACATTTTAAAAAGTTTTCAAAGGTTCTAAGAACTTTTATACAACTATAGAAGGCTAAATGTTTCCAATAATGAGACTCATATTTAAAAAGGAATAATTACCCTGATTAAATAATAGGTATAAATTAAAATAATAGTCATTTAAAAAACTGTGCATTTATTTTATGTATTAATATTTTATTATAAGTAACTTTTACATGATATTTCTTCCTAATTATCTAAGACTCAATACCTAAAAATACGTTGTAATTTAATAAAATTAAATATTTTTTATTGAACACCTTATTATGGGGTGTTAAATATATAATATTATATAGTTATTCCATGATAATGTTTTTAAATATCATTATAGCGTTTGTTGTTATTTGGGAATTAGTTGAATGTGTTCTATTATCTCAAAGGATGGTATGCTTTGGATTATTATTATTATTATTTGATGAATTGAAATATTTGAATAGAATATGACATGGTCGAGTATAAATTGGTGTTTATCCTCTATATAAGATATTTTTCTTCGGTTTTTATTTGATATATCCACAATAAAATTTATATTTTATAAAAAATTTATATCCAATAAGAATCATGTTAACAATTAATGTGAAGGACAATGTGGTGTTTTTTCAAATGCAAAACTATATGGGATAATATATTGAGTGAGAAGTCATGTTCTAATTACTGACCAGCTATCTTGAGTTATGACTAAAAATGTGAACCCTAGATAGTTTCCCAACAAACAAAAAAGGATAAAAATGGAGTTTCATGGGATCTATGGTGATAAATATCATCGACGATTGAAAGTTCAAATTATTAATGTTAATAATATGTGAAGAAAAACCCTAGGGAGAATCTCAATGGAAAAGGAAAAAAAATTGTATGGAAATGATGAATGTAGATAAATAATATTCATATGAATAATGAAGAGTTCATCTAGAATAATGGAGGATGATAAAGTTTTTCATATGGTATCAATTGATTATTTCAAATGTGGAGATTTCATCATTATGAAAATAAATTCCCTAGGAGGAAATATCATATAGGGGATCAACAAGATCATAGTAATAATGGTTTAAAATGGTCATATATTAAAGATAATGAAACTAAAAATGAAATATAAAATTTATGGATTATGTTTTTAAATTGAAGAATCATAGGAGATAAATCATTTTTTTGAGTATTGGAATAATTAATTAAGGAATAAGATAATAAATCAAGGCTAAAATATTTATATGAAATTTGAATAATTTAATAATTTACATATAGTGTTTTAAGAGTTATGATGTGGTGGTATTTTTTTTAATGATTTATAATTTAAAAAAACCCTCTATTAAAAATTATTGATTTCCTTTTCAGGTCATATGTTATTGTATTTTGAGGTGAGTAATGATATTTTTTTAGAAATTTATTTTTTCTCAAAAGATATTTGAGGTATAGAAAATCATTATATTTAACTTAGGTTTTTGGGTTGAGATTATTTGGGGATTTATGAAATTATATTTTTTTCAGAAAAAGTTAAAAGGTATTGAAAACAATTTCGGTTAGTATGGTCTTTATTGTTAATGTAGTTATACTTATCTAGAATATAGGGTTATTATATTTTAGGAATATATGTTTTTTCAAGTAGATAATCATAGAGATGATAATTTATTTGGTTACTGTGTGATTTAATATATTTTTGAATTGTTTCACTATATTGGGAAAAATATATGATTACGTTAAATGTAATATTATTTGAAAATTTAGATTTAATTTAATTAATTAAGGTTGAGTAAACATTAATAAGAATATATGATTTTATTGTTCCTTTATAGTGACACACTATAATAATGATATAAAATATCGTGTGGTATATTAATAAACCTCATAAAATATTATATGATCAAAACAAAATAGATGAGCAAAAGAATACAATTGTAGACAATAAACCCTTAGTTCAAAACCCGAATTTCTACATACATTATCAAACCTCTGGTATAATAAAAATAGTTTTATTATACATTTATTCAAAAAAATAGTCAGACATTTCATGTTATATATGATTTACCTATACCTAGTTATCACCATTAATTATAAATTCTTTTTAAAAATATTTTTTTGGGTAATAAATGCATTGTTTTTCATGTATGTTTGGGTTCGGTAGTTTAATATATTGTAATTTTTAAGGTTATATAATCTCAATAATGTTAATAATGATATAAATATCATTTATAATCATTGTATTTGTATTTATATTCATCCATAGATGATAAATATATGAAAATTAATTACACATTTCTGGGAGACAGTAAGTCATTCATACGAAAGAACATTTTTGACATTTTCTCTATATATGGATTGAAACAAAGGTAAATATTAATTAACATTTATAGAATATTTTTTATGTCATAGATATCATATATATTAATTAAACATATCTTTATTATCATCAATTTAAAAATAAAATTAATAACATGTGACATTGTTTCATATAGGTGATAGTCCACAAGTCTATAAGAGGGAAGTACTCATTTTTCAATGGATTGGAATTTTAGAAGGTGGTTATATTATTATAATTATAGAATTATAATTATTTAATAAATATTATATATATTCTTTAAATATATAATTATTTCCATCCTTGAGAGTCAGTGCTAGAAAATGATTTACATCAATTTACAATATGTTCACCGGTTTTGTTTCCCATTTAATGGAAGAGGACATGTAATTGGATAATAAATGGAAAATAATAAAATCTCAATAAATGGCATATAATTATATTATTATAAGATATTATTTTAACACTATTTTAACAGTGTTTAATAAGAAATAAAATTAAAACACCGAATGATACCTCTTTCTTGAAAAACCTCTATATGTTACCACCAAAAGCATTTATAGGAGGGTTTCATAATCAATATAATGATTCTAGGATATGGGTAGAAAAAGATGAATTTACTTTTCATTAAATATTAGAAAGAATGATTTTGTGTGTAAATATTAGCGGATAAGTGTTCCCCTTTGCAAGTGGGGGAGAGGAAATACTTTTAATTTTTTAAAAGAAAAAGGTACACCATTGTTTTACAGAGTCCAAAGGCCTCCCAAATGTCACATTATTGATTCATATATAATATATTATGTAAATTGGTGCATAAAATATAAATTGGACAAGTATTTTTCATTTTAACACTTAATATGTTTTTTTTACATATGGTTAACTTGTTTTACCCAAAACCATGATAATTGTTGTTTGTTGTTTTTACTATTCATTTTTACCAAAAAATTAATTTGAACTTATTATGTAACAATGTTTATCCTAATTAAAAATACGGACCCCTTTTTCTAAATTCTCTTCATTTAAGTGTCGTATTTTAACTTAAAATTAAACCCACAAATGAGATGAAAAAAGCGGGATTCCAAAGAAAAAATGTTCACGATTATAGAAATATTAAATATAAAAAAACCAACATGAATTTTTTTTAAATAAAACAAATTATATTGATAAAATATTTTTGATATTATTTTACTTTTAAAATTTTATATGGAATATATAACTTTTTAAATACGTTGAAAATTGCAATTTTTAATAAAAATTAATAATTTTCACTACTCTTTGAAAAAATCATAATTTTGGAAAATTCTAAAAAATTCACTCAAAGATAATTTGGATTTTATGAAAACAAATAAAGTCTATTTTTCAAATAAATTATTTAAAAGCATAAAAAATTTACTTTTTAACTTTTTCAAAAAAAAAATAATATTTTTTTGATAAAACATTATTTTCAAAGAATATTAAGATGTTACGAAAAATTAAATACTTAGTTATTGATATAGTTTCATTATCGAAAACATTTATTCTTAATTTTAAAAATGTTGTTACTCATATTCATACTACCATGTTTTTTGGATATGTTATAATGATATTTTTTTAATAATATTATTAATTGTATATTGGGATTCTAAAAAACCTGGTGTTGTGTGAAATGAAAACTATAAAATAAATAAAATTTACTTCAAATTGTATATTTCATAAAACATTGGCATCTCACATTCGAGAAATCTAAAAATGGATTTTCCCTTGAAATTTCATCACACTGATTCAAACAACAAATGATACTTATGCATCATCATATCCTTAGGTTACCATGTAACTTTATCAAAATGGGGTTCTTGTAATCAAACCATAACCATGTGAGTGTTCTTGTTTTGTAGAACATTCTCTCTATGGACTAGAATATATGTAGGATGTTCTTTATAGAAAATGTCAATAAATATTAGTATAAATTTTGTGTTCATTACATGATAATGATCATGTATGTACTTCCCTAGTAATGATACATGGAACTCATCATGGTCTTGATAGAGGTGTGGTGGATGCCCGAAATGATAATAAAAGATTCATACTCAACAAATTATATTGAGGGATCTAATATACATATGGTTGGACCCTCCTTTATTTTGGAATCTCATAAATTTATCCCATATAAAAATTTATAAAACCATCTTATCTGAAACTTTAAATTACAAATAACATTAATGATTATACGAATACATTTTTCAATGACTTTGAGCTAAATTGATGTGATATTGAATGAAACTAACTTTTTAATACAATTCCTCAGCTAACTCATGTACTAATAAATTTCATTCTCAAACATGGTCTGTAATAAACCGAGATTTTATGAAAAATATTCTTTTAATTTCATTAATTTCTTGTGTTGTATGCTACACCAAGATTACCTTGCGCTATACGCAACACCGTATTAGCTTGCAGTATACGCAACACTATTCTTGGATCGTGTTACACAAAATTTTGTTAATAGTTAGTCTACGCAACATTGAGTATATATATATATATTCAATGTATAAATGAAATATGGTTGGATTTTGTTATACGAAACAACGAAGGATTATTTCACAACACGCAACCCTGACTTGGCTTGCATTACATGCAATCGCGACCTTCCTCGATAGCGTGTGTTGTACGCAATACCGAGTTTAACTAAACAACGATATATTATTATAATATTATTATGAACTAGCCGTTATGAATAGTATTAATTAAATTTTGAATTTTATAACATTATTATTCAACTTACACATTTTCTAGAACATGGTATAAGAACAAAATAAATATTTTGGGTAAAATAAGTATTTTTAAAAAAATGCAGTTTTTCCGCCTTTTGATGGCGCACCCACATTAAATCTAGTTTTTGACATGTTTATAAGTTAAATTTTACAAAATAAAATTCTTCTTTGGAATCATGAAATAAAAATTTAATTTTGATAAAATTTTCGTATTATTCTGGTAACTTTCATATTTTGATGAATAGAAAAACACGCTACATTTTAATGAAAACAACTTTTTTCATCGTAATAATTTATATGGTTAAATTATAATATTGAATGGTTTTAAAGTAAAAATAGAATATATTTTTACCATTTAATATAATTTATGTCATTAGAATTTATTTTACATTGAATTCGTATGTTAAATCAATTCAATCTTTTGCAATGTTTTAAACAAAGACGCGTTTTCATTCGACAAAGGGATTAATTTTAATTTAATTTATGCAACTTCTGTGTATTGAATTTGAAAATATAGATTCCATATTTGGATTCAGTGATAACAAATTATGTCAATAGGCTACTTTTTATTTTTGGGAATTATGAATAGTAACTACGGTAAATTTTATTTACCATAGTTAAAGGTAAATCGGGTAATTAAGGGTAAATATAATATAATAGAATTACCCTAACACATTCCAAAATTCTATTGGATGGCTAAAAGTCAACCCATATCAACTAAGGGTCATATTAGATTCATTTTATGGACTTTTGACCATGAAAATAATTTAATTATTATTAAAACCAAAGAAAGTGACAACATGTCACTCTCTTAAATCTTATAAGTATAATAATTTTAATTTAGTGATAAACATCATAAAACTTCGAAAAAGAATAGTCTCGAGAAATCTAATAAAATTATCTAAATCATGATAATTTATTTAGAATTTTTAGGGATTAAATAATTATCATTAATGGTGATACATTAATGATACAGAAATTATTTATTAAGTTGAAAATAAGTAATATTGTTTTTATTGAAATAATAATACCCCTTAAAAGGCCCTAAAACCTGACCAAAACATATTTTTAGTGTATATATACACATTAAACATCCAATTACCGAATATATAACCGTTTGGATCCTTATAAAAGTGATTATGACACTTATATTATTTTATTTTAAATGATGCCAAAGTTGTCACCTTCATAATTTAATAAATATAACAATTTAAATATTTTGATTTGAAGATTATAAATTCGAGTAAAAGTATTATTGTGAAGGTTAATAGATTTACCTTCATTATAGGATTTTAGTTTAAATTTTTATTCAACAAATCAGTATATTAAATAATTATAAAAAAATGTTGTAGTAATTATTTTATTAAGAGATAAACCAAATAAATGGTTTTAAAAATAATAAAATAAATATTATATGACCTATTTAATGTCATCCACTAATTTTATAGATACATATGGCCTTTTATTAATCTATTAAAGCTTTTATTTCTAACATATATTTTGTATATATTTTATTTAAATTCAAATAAATGAATAGTGTCAAAATTGACACTATTGTTATTTTATAAAAATAACATATTATAAAATTGTTTAAAAATCACAAAAATATTTAAAAATTATAAATTTAAATTTATATGGTCTATAATGTTATAGAGTAAACAATTATGGAAAATTAACAAAAAATAAGTAATTATTTATTATAATTTAAAATTTAGAATTTTATAACCACAAATAAACTTAAATAGATTAAATAAGGATAAGTCAAAATGATAATGTTTAAAACAGGCTCCAAACATGTCTAAATTTTATTGGTTGATGATATTAAAATCCGGTAGCATCTAATATTCTAATATTAGTCATTTTTGGAGGTTTTTATGTGGGGTTAGATTTGTTATAAATTAATATTTTTATGAATTCCAAAGGTGCCCCTCTCCTCCCTTACAAAAGGGCACCTCCTCCCTCTCCTCCTCACACCATTTTGAGCCTTAAATCTCGGAGAACCCCTGACAAATTATCTTCTCCACTTCCCTATAAACATCCTAGAGGTTCTGGTCTACTTTAAAGACCAATCTTAGTGCCCTAAGAGGAGGTTTCAAAGAGGCGTATCGAAGAAGAGGTAATTTCTTCCCCCGATTCTTTCAAGCTTCTTTCTTCTTCAACTTATTCTTCTTTAGTTGTTTCATTATAAAGTAATAACATCAGTATCACTAATATAATTATTTGTTATTATAAATATGAGACAACCCCATTTCAACTTCTATCCATCCTACGGAAAACAAAATCACCGCACGTGCGTGCGTACGGAATACCGTCTCCACGCCGTGGTGTAATCTTTTTTTCCACCAACACCTTACATGGATGGGTATAATGGTGTACAGAATAACTATACATAGTTATTATAACATCATACTGATTCTTATATATTGTATCATCCACTCCAATTCAATTCAATGATTATGGAAACAATATCATCGCTCGTGCGTACGTACGCACTACCATCTCCACGACGCGATGAGATTCAATCTCCATGTTAACCATTTAGGAATGATTATAAAGTATATATAAGAAATAATAATGAAATATATGACATTATAAAGCTACTGGATTTATTTATATATGTATGTCATCTACTTAATTCCATTCAACTCAATAAGGAATCGAAAACAGCGTTCATGCATACGTACGGCCTACCGTCTCCATGAACGGTGTATTTCATTCCATTTATCAATATATTATATATATGTATATTCTGAATATATATTATATATAAATCATGTTTTATATTCTCAAATTATCTAATCATGATCTACGTAATCATATGAATAATTACAAGTCAAAACACTGACGACAAATGAAACGATTTTACCCAAAACAGTCTTTAACATGGAATTTACAAAAGAACGGGTATTATAAAGTCCTATGTGAACCATATATGATATCATAAAAATGAATATGATTCTTTAATAAGTCAATGACATTATTTAAATCATTATACATGAGGTTTGGATATATACGAAGCATATCGGACATATGGTAAGGGATAATTTTGCAAATCTCATTTTTATCCGAGATTGCTTATTCGTAAGTATTTTCTGGGGTTATTGTTATCATCCATGTCCATGTTTCCTAAAAATGGTTTCATGTATGTTTAATTTCCTTTTTACCCACTTTTTAATTTTACTACATGGTAAGTAAGGAATCTTTCTTTTGTTTACATTACGATGTACTTTTTTGACTTTTCCGAAAAAAGTACGATAAGAATGTTTTTTTAATGTATACTGCATGAAAGGATTTTAATGGTTTTATAAAGTCATATTTCTATGAAGCTTACTTCAAAATATTTCATGACTATTTTCAACAAAAACCTTTTCTTCTAAAAATTGTATGACATTTTGTGAAAATAAAATGATTTTGAAGAAAAAAGGATATTTTCCTCAAGAATTCATTTAAAGTGTTTTATCAAAACCATTTTAATCTGAGATGAAATTATTTCACATGTGTATGTTTCAAGTGTAATGTCTCTATGATTTACATGGTTTCACTTTTCTTATTACGAAATGATATCCATTTTTGTATATGGATTATGTAATGATTGGATGATGTTTATGAAACCCATTTTATTTATTGGGTTATTATGAATGATGTATGTTTATTTTGTGGAAAAAGTAATAATGATTTCATTATGAGATGGGTGGGACCTATATCTCCATCCAATGCATTGGGTAAAGATTTTATATCTCATGAGATAGACATGGCTGGAATGGTATGTTAATCTGGTTTAGTGTTACAGGACTGAAACGAGGAGTGAACTCGATTCAGAATGAGACTTTGTCCACTAAGATGGTCTTGGAAGCAATGTCTTGGCTACTATGGAAATCATTACATGTGCTTAATAGATGCCACAATTACATGTTTTATTCCCATGCTATTTTATCATGGTTTATGTTCCATTATGATCTATGCCTTATGTACTTCCATGTTTTATGTTGTTGCTCAAGATTTTAATATTTAAACATTATGTTCATGTTTTTAAGTTCCAATGTATATGGTATGTTTTATTTTATCCATGCTTACCCTTAATGAGAATTTGAGCTCACACTTTTTATGTTTTAGTTTCCCCCAGGATCAAAAGAAAGGTTTTATGTCAGGAAACAAAAAGTGGAAGAACTTCATTGGAGATGTTGAAGATATTTCACCACGATTAGAAGATTACGTTCTAAGTTTCCAAAGACACTAAACTATTACGGTTCTTGTGTGTCTTTTTTTGTTATGTATTATGTATTCCAAAAAAGTAATGTAATGTCCATGTACAGCAAGCTTAGGGTGTCTACAGTTGGTATCAGAGGAAAGGTTTAGTCAACCTTTGGAAACTAGGATGCGAAAACGTTAGTGATATCCCTAGATATATTTCTAAGGTATGTCTAGGGATGTACCTAAGGATAAGAATATGTATAGGATATAGTCCTAGAACTACGGAAACGATCTTAGAATTTAACCGAAGATGTTAGATATTGAGGGTGCTCCCCCTTTACTGTGTTTTTTTCCCGAGCATGATTTTTGCCTCTCACACTATTCTTTTTGGGTTTTAGAAAATTGCTGGAAACAGGAAGATTCATGATAATGGAGGATATGACGGACAATGGAATGATTTTCTTCATGAGAAACCAAATGAAACGGGATCAAGAAGTCCAAACATCGTTATTATGCCTAATCATCAATCTCATAACATGATCAATAATCTCAACTTTGGTAAGTTTCCTGACTCTGATAATAAGAGAAAGATGGAGTTTCATGATGATCATAGAGGAAAGAAAGTTCAATTTCCCTCATGTAAATCATGTGGGAGGAGGCATCAGGGAGATTGTTTCAAAGGAACTGGAAGATGATTTGGGTGTGGAAAAGAAGGACACAAAGCCAGTAAGTGCAAAGGAAAAGGTTCAGTTAACACCATGGACAACGATAATGGTATTGCTACGACATCAACAATGATTAGATATTTAAATGTGGAATGTACGGACATTATAAAAACCAATTCCCTAATTGAAAATCTCATAAAGAGAATCAGCATGGTCATATGGGTAGTATTTATGTGGATGATGATGAGGAGACTACAAATGATATATGAGCTGAAAGAGGTGTTGAAGCTCGGTCGGTTGTTTTAGAAGGTAGTGGAATGATTGTATGTTTATCGAGAGTTATGTTATATAGTTAATGGTACTATGGAATAAAGAATCATATAAGGACTGTTACACTATTTTTTTCCTAAAAGTATTTAAAATTATATGTTGAATGGTACCAGTAATCATGGAATGATATTCAGATATTTTTGTAAAGTAGATGATATGCGCATAATGAAAGAAAAAGAAGATAATGAAGTGTTTGATTGTATTCATGAGCTCATGATTGATATAAGGACTAAGTGATATCATGGATTCAGTATATAGAATTTTAAGGATTTTGGTATGTGTAAAGTGTTAACTTTTAACTACATTCATGTTTTCACTAAGGTTCAATGGGTATTCTTTTCAAGAGAATACATGATTAAGTTCTTCGAACGTTTGTAATGTGACCATCAAGACATATCTTATGATATATGGGGATCAAAGATGGTATTAACATGATTCTTATATGAAATCTATGGTAATCATTTTCACTATAATATGACAATGGACTACAATATTAGGGATAAGCCTAAAGATTGGAATGGATTATGTTGCGCATAAGTTAGTATTGTTTAAGGATAGAACCTTTTTTCAATATTATTGATGGGATGATATAGTAATGTAGTTTTAGAAAAAGGACAACCTGCAGGACGGGCGACAGCCCATCGAGTTGGGCAAGGCTATGAGAATCGAACCCACAACCGAAGCACGACTGGCCTTTATCACCTACCACTGGCCTACAGGAATTCCCTGGTTAGTAGAAACTAGTTTTATTTTATTAAGCAGAATGATATATGAAGTATAAGTTCATTTTTGGAACCATATACGATTAATCTTACCATGATATGGACTTATAACTTTTGATAACCATTTGTTTGAAAGAGATGGAATGACCCATCATTCTATCACATGATCTGCTAACACATCACGATTAACAAATTCAACTTCATTTCTTTAAGGGGTGAAGTGGAAATTGTTCAATTCACGAACAACAGTGAGATTGTACCAAAATCATGCAAGTATTTCTTTTAATTCATCAAATTTAGGGAAATGATCTTGAAAACCAAAAATGTTGTCCTAGTTCCCTTATATTAGATGAATCAGATGGTACCTTAGATCATTACAAATCAATAACTTTTGTGATTGTTGGCTTTTTCATAGCCATGTTCTTTACCACTCTCCATCAGAACTTGATGGTTTGATTTTTCTTCCATATCCATATTTTCACCTATGTTCTCTTATGTGGAAACCCAGTGATGAGTTAATTTGGCTAACCATTACATTTCATACTTTAGTTTTTAAAGCTATGTTTTGGTATTCCTTTTTACGATGTGGGTTTCTATTAAACAAACTTTCGAGTAGTAAACCATTTATAACCCCGACGAATTTCGAGGGAGAAAATCATTTTAAGGGGGGTAGAATGTAACACCTCGAGATTTTATGAAAAATATTCGTTTAATTTCATTAATTTCTTGTGTTTTATGCTACACCAAGATTACCTTGTGCTATACGCAACACCGTATTAGCTTGCAGTATACGCAACACTATTCACGGATCGTGTTACACACAATTTTGATAATTTTTATTCTACGAAACATTGAGTATATATATATATATATATATTCAATGTACAAATGAAATATGGTTGGATTCTGTTATACGAAACAACGAAGGATTATTTCACAACACGCAACCCTGACTTGGCTTGCATTACATGCAATTGTGACCTTCCTCGATAGCGTGTGTTGTACGCAATACCGGGTTTTACTAAACAACGATATATTATTATAATATTATTATGAACAAGACGTTATGAATATTATTAAATAAATTTTGAATTTTATAAAACTATTATTCATCTTTCACATTTTCTAGAACGTGGTATAAGAATAAAATAAATTTTTCAGGTAAAATAAGTATTTTTCAAAAAATGCAGTTTTGCCGCCTTTTGATAGTGCACCCACATTAATTCTTGTTTTTGACATGTTTATAAGTTCAATTTGACAAAATAAAATTCTTCTTTGGAATTAAGAAATAAAAATTTACTTTTGATAAAATTTTCGTATTATTCCAGTAACTTTCATATTTTGATGAATAGTAAAACACGCTATATTTTAATGAAAAACAACTTTTTTCATCGTAATAATTTATATAGTTAAATTATAATATTGAATGGTTTTAAATTATAAATAGAAAATATTTTTACCATTTAATATAATTTATGTCATTAGCATTTATTTTACATTTAATTCGTAGGTTAAATCAATTCAATCTTTTGCAATGTTTTAAACAAAAATGTGTTTTCATTCGACAAAGGGATTAATTTTAATTTAATTTCTGCAACTTCTGTGTATTGAATTTGAAAAATTGGATTCCATATTTGGAATCAGTGGGTCCAAATTATGTTAATAGGCTACTTTTTATTTTTGAGAATTATGAATAGTAACTACTGTAAATTTTATTTACCATAGTTAAAGGTAAATCGTGTAATTAAGGGTAAATATAATATTATAAAATTACCCTAACACATGCCAAAATTATATTGGATGGCTAAAAGTAAACTCATATCAACTGAGGGTCGGATTAGATTCATTTTATGGACTTTTGACCATGAAAATAATTTATTTATTATTAAAACCAAAGAAAGTGACAACATGTCACTCTCTTAAATCTTATAAGTATAATAATTTTAATTTAGTGATAAACATCATAAAACTTCGAAAAAGAATAGTCTCCAGAAATCTAATAAAATTATCTACATCATTATAATTTATTTAGAATTTTTAGGGATTAAATAATTTTCATTAATGGTGATACATTAATGATACAGAAATTATTTATTAATTGGAAAATAAGTAATATAGTTTTTATTGAAATAATAATACCCATTAAAAGGCCCAAAAACCTGACCAAAACTTATTGGTAGTGTATATATACACCTTAATCATCCAATGACATAATATATAACCGTTTTTATCCTTATAAAACTGATTATGACTCTTATGTTATTTTATTTTAAATGATGCCAAAGTTGTCACCTTCATAATTTAATAAATATATAAATTTAAATATTGTGATTTTAAGATGATAAATTTTTGTAAAAGTATTATTGTGAAATTTAATATATTTATATTCATCATAGGATTTTATTTTAAATTTTTATGCAACAAATCATTATATTAAATAATTATACAAAAATGTTGTAGTAATTATTTTATTAAGAGATAAACCAAATATATGGTTTTAAAAATAATAAAATAAATATTATATGAACTATTTAATGTGATACACTAATTTAATAGATACATATGACATTTTATGAATCTATTAAAGCTTTTATTTCGAACATATCTTCTGTATATAGTTTATTTAAATTCAAATAAATGAATAGTGTCAAAATTGACACTATTGTTATTTTTTAAAAATAACATATTATAAAATTGTTTAAAAATCACAAAAATATTTAAAAATTATAAATATAAATTTATATGGTCTATAATGTTATAAAGTAAACAATTATGGAAAATTTAAAACAAATAAGTAATTATTTGTTATAATTTAAATTTATAATTTTATTACCACAAATAAACTTAAATAGATTAAATAAGGATAAATCAAAATGATAATGTTTAAAACAAGATCCAAACATGTCTAAATTTGATTGGTTGATGCGATTACAACCCTATCTCATCGAATCTTCGAATATTAGTCATTTTTGGAGGTTTTTATGTGGGGTTATATTTATTATAAATTAATATTTTTAAGAATTCCAAAGGTGCCCCTATCCTCCCTTATAAAAGGGAACCTCCTCCCTCTCCTCCTCACACCAATTTGAGCCTTCAAGCTCGGCCAAACCCTGCCAAATTATCTTCTCCACTTCCCTATAAAAATCCTATAGTTTATGGTCTACTTTAAAGACCAATCATAGTGCCCTAAGAGGAGGTTTCAAAGTGGCGTATCGAAGAAGAGGTAATTTCTTCCCCCGTTCTTTCAAGCTTCTTTCTACTTCAAATTCTTGTTCTTTAGTTGTTTCATTATAAAGTAATAACATCAGTATCACTAATATACTTATTTTTTATTATAAATATGAGACAATCCCATTTCACCTTCTATCCATCCTACGGAAAACAAAATCACCGCGCGTGCGTACGTACGGAATACCGTCTCCATGCCGTGGTGTAATCTGTTTTCCACCAACACCTTTCATGGATGGGTATAATGGTGTAACGAATAACTATACATAGTTATTATAACATCATACTGATTCTGATATATTTTATAATCCACTCCAATTCAATTCAATGATTATGGAAATGATATCATCGCTCGTGCGTACATACGGACTACCGTCTCCACGACGCGATGAGATTCATTCTCCATGTTAACCATTTAAGAATAATTCTAAAGTATATATAAGCAATAATAATGAAATATATGACATTATAAAGCTACTGGATTTATTTATATATGTATGTCATCTACTTAATTCCATTCAACTCAATAAGGAAACGAAAACAGTGTTCATGCGTACGTACGGCCTACCGTCTCCATGAACGGTGTATTTCTTTCCATTTATCGATCTATTATATATATGTATATTCTGAATATATATTATATATAAATCATGTTTTATATTCTGGAATTATGTAATCGTGATCTAAGTAATCATATGAATAATTACAAGTCAAAACACGGACGACAAATGAAACGATTTTACCCAAAACACTCTTTAACATGGAATTTACAAAAGAACGGGTATTATAAAGTCCTATGTGAACCATATATGATATCATAACAATGAATATGATTCTGTAATAAGTCAAAGGCATTATTTAAGTCATTATATAGGAGGTTCGGATACATACAAATCATATCGTACATAAGGTAAGGGATAATTTTGCAAATCTCATTTTTATCCGATATTACTTATTCGTAAGTATTTTATGGGGTTATTGTGATCATCCATGTCCATGTTTCCTAAAAATGGTTTCATGTATGTTTAAAGTCCTTTTTACCCACTTTTGACTTTTACTACATGGTATGTAAGTAATCTTTCTTTTGTTTACGTTATGAGGTACTTTTTGACTTTTCCGACAAAAGTACGATAAAAAATTTTTTCTTAACGTATATGGAATGAAACGATTTTTATGGTTTTATAAAGCCTTATTTTCATGAAGCATCCTTCAAAATATTTCATAAATATTTTCAACAAAAACCTTTTCTTCTAAAAATTTCATGACATTTTGTGAAAAGAAAATGATTTTGAAGAAAAAAGGATATTTTCCTCAAGAATTCATTTAAAGTGTTTTATCAAAACCATTTTCATCTAAGATGACATTATTTAACATGTGTATGTTTCAAGTGTAATGTCTCTATGATTTACATGGTTTCACTTTTCTTATTATAAAATTATATCCATTTATTTTATATGGATTATGTGATGATGGGATGATGTTTATGAAACCCATTTTATTTGTTTGGTTATTATGAATGATGTATGTTTATTTTGTGGAACAAGTATGAATGATTTAATTATGAGATGGGTGGGACCTATATCTCCCTCCAATGCTTTGGGTAAAGATTTTATATATCATGATATAGACATGGCTGGAACGATAAGTTAATCCGGTTCAGTGTTACAGGACTGAAACGAGGAGTGAACTCGATTTAGAATGGGACTTTGTCCACTAAGATGGTCTTGGCAGAAATGCCTTGGCTACTATGGAAATCATTACATGTTCTTAATGGATGCCACAATTACATGTTTTATTCCCATGCTATTTTATCATGGTTTATGTTTCATTATGATCTATTCCTTATATACTTCCATGTTTTATGTCGTTGCTTAAGATTTTAATATTTAAACAATATGTTCATGTTTTTAAGTTTCAATGTATATGGTATGTTTTATTTTATCCATGCTTACCCTTACTGAGAATTTGAGCTCACCATTTTTATGTTTTATTTTCCCCCAGGATCAAAAGAAAGGTTTTAGGTCAGGAAACCAAAAGTGGAAGATCTTTATGAGAGATGTTGAAGATCTTTCACCACTATTAGAAGATTAGGTTCCAAGTTTCCAAAGACACTAAACAATTACGGTCCTTGTGTGTCTGTTTTTGTTATGTATTAAGTATTTCGCAAAAGTAATGTAATGTCCATGTATGTCAAGCTTAGGGTCTCTACATGGTCACATCATATTGTAGTTCTAAACTTCAATCCATAAATGGATTCCAAAGGATTAGTCTTAATTATTCATTAAATTATATTGTTGTAAAGCTATTCTAGAGAGAAATATTCTCTAATAGAAATTAATTGTGATAAATTTTCATGGCTATCAACTATAATAAATATATCATTGTACCATGTAGTAGTTTTGTGGACTCCGAAGAATAAATACATGGTGATTATTTCGCATTTTCATTATAGAATATGTAATGGTTTTATCACCCCCTTAGACATTTGTCTCTCATCCATAACATTCTATGATACCAAACATCGAGATAAAACTCTTCCTTATTTTTCTTAATTACATACTATTATATATATTATTTCAAATCATGATACATATTTTTACTTCCAGGATGAAGAGAAAATTAATAACTATGAGCTTAATCTAACATATCCTTTTTCAAATGACATATGAATGGATCACATATATCAATCTTGATCCTTATAATTATATCATAATTAAGTTTAAACATGGGAATAGTTCCAACCATATTCAACAACTCTACACCATCCTTCTTCACCTCATTAAACATCAATTGGATAAATGGTTAAACACTCAATTGAAAAAGATAATATTTCATCAAATCCTTCAAAATTTATATACACAACCTTTTTAAATCCATAAATATTGGTTCATTTTTTTATCCCACCATAGATAAGCTATCATGATCCTTTATACTCAAATAATTATCCTCCTTGTTCACTTTCCATGGGTGGTTATTGATTGAACATCCATAATATTTAATCAACTATAACCATCTTCCCTAAAACATATTCATCACTATTTAGTTTCTTATATAAAATATGATTTTATAATCAATATATATAACTAATTTCTCCATAAATATAATTCCTCCCTGTTGTTAATGAAAGAATTGCAACAGATAACTCCAAATCTTGGGTTGGGAAATTTTTCTCATGATCTTTCACTTTTAGTGAGGTATAATCTATCACCATACAATTTTGTATGAGAATTAATCCCAATACCTTATTTAATGCTCTAATATATATTATAAACTCTTATACACTATAAATTAATTAATAAATAGGTTTGTCGACAAACCTTCCCTTCTTTTCATTAACATTTTCCTTGAATTAATATATCTGAGGGAACTTGGATACCTTCTATGTTAACTTGGGGAGAGGATTCGATAGTCAAGAGAAAGTTTCCCCAAACCATCAATAACAGCCATAAAAACTAATAAAACTATGAATTTCCTTCATAGTGGTTTTTATATGAAAATTATTAATAACATCGATCTTGGATGTATCCATAGATATACACTATATTGAGATTAGATGACCAAGAACAGAAAAAATATGTAGCAAAAATTCACTCAAAAAAATTCATACAAATTTTCCCAAAACTTCATTAGTAAATTTAAAATCCCATTACTTAAATATTTATATTTGGTATTTATGAATTTCAACATATGATTTACATTAAAATCATATATCCACGATAGTATATATAACTCTTAATTTAATCCTACAATGAGACATATATTCTACCAAAATTTACATGATCCTTAAATGTTTCATGGTTATTTGCGTAATGACCCAAAAATTCATTAATGGAAATCCCTATTGATCTAATTAAATGTCTCTTTATGTAAAAATTTTATATAAAATTTAAACTTATTTGGTTTTTTGTTTTTGTATTTTAAAGTACTATTAAGAATTGTGACCATTTTTAATATATCCCCTGAACAGTGATCAAATGATTTGTATAAATATAGGGATTTAACAAATCCAATTTACTCAAACAAAGTAAGTGATGGCCTCATCTAGTAGATGTGCGCCCTACGAAGCCCATTTGTTAGAACTCGGAAAGGAGGTGGCATCATTGGGATTTTCTCATGACCAAGCCCAAGCCGAGAATGAATATGTTAAGCTTGAGCGGAACCGCCTATGAGAGAAGTTGAAGTTGATAGAGATTACCACCTGAGCAAAGTTATCTGAGACACCCCAAGAGTCAGTCACCATTGCACACCTTAACATTCGGCCTTATGCGAGTGTTATAAGGGGTTATATAACAATACATTAGCACTATGGTCATGTACATTATTTTTGTATATAATAATGAATATACCTTCATTTTATTATTGTTAACTTGTAGATGGTTTTTAAATCTCAAATAGTATTTTTAGTTAAACTTCAACTAAGAAATATATTTTTATGAATTAATGGATTTTTGAATTAAATAATATTTTAATAAAATATTATTATTATTATGAAATAATTTTTATAAAATATAAATGATTGTATAATTTTATGAATGCAATCGTATTTTTTATTAAGGTTTGAAAGCAATTTTTGTCACCAGCCATGAATTTTCGATAAATGTCGGTTTTTATTTTAAAAGTTAAAATTGAAATATTTATAAAATTATTTAGATAAAATAAATATTATTTTAGGTATCAGGATGTTTAAATTATCCAATGGTGAATTTTTCATAATTTTCTAAGACAAACTAATTTTTGGGTAAAAATTAAATACCGTTTAAATATATAATTTGTTTTAAGGCATCATAATGACCCAATAGTGATGTAATAAACTACTATAAGCCTTAATTTCTGCCAATATATGTTATAACATTAAAATAATGTGATTTTGGGTTTGTTTCACTTAATTTACAAAGAATTAATTGACCCTTCAAGGCTTATTAAACATCTTGTCTTTTTAAATTGATTTCCTTGGGAGTGTGACTCACCTCCACAAAAGCTACCCCATTATATTAAGAAGTTGGGACTTTGGAATTATAAAATATTATTTTCAACTTCCCTTTTCCAAAAACCATGGGAAAAAACCACGTGATGGTTTGTGATTTGGATTAGTTTAATGTGAGGTGTCCTAAACCTAAATAATAATGAATTCTCTCACCTTTCCTATATAACCCCACCAAAGCTCCCACCTCCTCCTCACTGAAAGCCTTCAGAGTTTGTCCATCCTATAACCTCATCTCTCTAGAATCCTCTCAAGGTGCCCAAATCTCCCATGATTTCTCTCTCAAGCCTCTCTCAAGCCTTTGGAAGCACACTTCCAAGTAAGGTTTTTTCTTTCTTCCACATTTTTATCCAATATTCTATAAAATGTTATACCATTTTAATTTCAATTATAAATGATGGGGTATGTTTTTGAACCTCCCCCATACTTCCATATTTATTTTTTAAAAATGGGATACCCCTTTCTCTCTCATTAAAGGCCTCCCATGTACAACCGTTACTATGCCGAAATTCTGAAAGGATTTTCTCTCTCCTCATTTACATTCAAGAAATTCTTTTGTATCATGAATGTAAATTCCATTAAATTTGTTGGGACATGTATCTATATGACCCCCTTACATTCCATGTCATTTAAATATAATGAGACACCCCTTTCTCTCCCACCAACTATTTTTATGTGTACTTATGTCACGATGTTATGCTGCCGAAAATGCACCGCGCTTTTCCAAGACAAAGTCATTGTGTCGTCAATACCATTCCCATTTCTCTATCAATGGTATTCATCATTATGCACATTTACATATTGATTATAATGTTTCATGTATGAATTACACATTCATTTATCATGTAATAAATGATTATTTTTTATGAATCCATGTTATATGATCTAAGTGGCACACTTATTCTTGAAATGATATTTTGAAGAAGGGTGCACCCTTATAGAACTTCAATGCATTGGGATAACAATAGAAAAATTATATATCATGCGAAATGGGTGTTTAATCATGCTAATTCAAGTGAAATGAGGTTTTACTCATACTTCTTGTGCAATGAGTATTTACTCACGCTCCATGTGCAATGAGACTTGGCTCATGCTAATTACATGTTAAGTGTTGTTGCCAAATTTCCATGATAAGATTTTCAGTATTGATCATGCCTTTATGTTTATGCTTCTATTGTGATCTATTGATACTCATATTGTCTAAAATGTATTGTATTCCTCATTTTATTCCATGATTATTCCCTTACTGGGCTTTATATCTCACCCTTTTCTTATGCATGTCCTCAGGTTATCCCATGCAATGCTATGTACGAGGGAATGTAGTTGTCATGTAAATGATGTTTTCAATAAAGATGTTGTATTTCATGTTTTAAGTTGTTATGTAATGATCTGAATCCCCAAATACACTAGACCTCTCAATTTTCTATGTTGTATCAAGTGAAGTTTATGTAATAAATTATGTTTAATTGTGTAATAAAAGGTCAGGGTTGTTATACTTGGTATCAGAATTTAGGTTTAGTTATTTTTGGGATTAGGATTAGAAAACCCTAGAAAATCCTTAGAGACTAGACTAAGTATAATAAAAACATACCTATGTTTTGGTGAGTATTGAGTAAGTGGTTTATCAAGAAAATACATCTTTTCCTAGATACAAGTAGGTAGAGGGGGCTCTGGCACAAATGTATCCTAGGGGTAAAACATAAAAACACCATTTCGAGATGGAATCGAACAGGAACTAGTGAATGACAATGGTCCTTGCTACAATCTTGGTTACGACACTACCACGGGATATTCTTTGGTAAATTTACCATCATAGTATGCACCATTATTAAGGGAAACAAATGGCCTAAGAATATATGTAAGAAAGTAGATCAAGGATAACATAGACTGAAGTCAATAGATTCATATGTTAAGGAAATAAAATTTATTTATAAGTCATTAGTTTTCTCATTGTATTACCATTTATGTGTTACCCATAACTTTCGTTTTCTTCCAGCCAATGGCTGGTAATAGGAGGACTCAGGCTAACAACCGATGTGAAGATCAATGTAATGATTGTACTAATGAGATTTCCAATCCAACGGGAGAGGAAATCGTGAACATTGTCACGAATCTCTTTTAGCTAACTCAAGATTTGGGAAGAAACCTGTGTCAAGAGGAAAGTTCAACCCCCCCCCCAGAAAGAACTAGTTGTTATCGAGAGCATCCTGAGACAAAGTCCTCCTACTTGTAATGGATCATCTGATCCCTTAATCATGGATTAATTGATCAACTACATTGAAAAGATATTTTCCATCTTTCAATATTATGAACAAGAGAAGGTTCTCCTGGCTACTTATTGTATGGAGGGTAAAGCTGATCAATGGTGGATGTTGATCAAAAATACGAATCCCGGGGAAAAGATCGAGGTGTTGGAATGGAAGGATTTCCAGAAGATGTTTTTTGATAAATATTTACCACGCACCCTCCTGGTTAATATGGAAATGGACTTCCTTACCCTAAAACAAAAAGATGATGAATCTATTGGAGCGTAAAATGGAAACTTCATAAGGCTTTCACAATATTCTTCCGGGATTGTCGTTACCCCCGAATTCAAGGTTGACCTCTTCTTTGGTGGGCTGAAACCAGGCCTGTGGAATGCTCTGGCGATTCGTGACTTCAACAACTAGGAGGAAAATGTCTGATGTTCCCTTAAGGTCAAAATAGAGATTGTAGAATCTAATGGGTATCATGGGGATAAGAAGCATAATGTGGAATTCAGTTCTGGTAGTCCGATTGATAAATCCAACGGTGCTAAAAAGATCCAGCACCCCACCTGCCAAAGGAGTGGAAAGAAGCACCTTGGAAATTGCCTGAAGGGTACAAGGAAATACATTAGATGTGGAAGAGAAGGGCACCTAGCTGTTAACTCTCTACAAGAATGACCCACAGCTACGATAGAGGAGAGGAACACTCCGTTCGATCCTCGACGTGTGGTTCATTTCTACAACTCCAAAGAACCAGGGAATCTTTTAAATTAGTTCCCTAAGACAAGGGTCTTTGGAGGCAACCAATATCCTCCAAGGCAACAAGGGTGCACTTTTTTCATGACTACTGCCAAATTTAACCCCAACAACAAAGTGGTGACATTTACACTAGTTATTCATTCTTGAATAGCAAACGTACTTTTTGATTCAAGTTCTACACATTATTTTATATCTCTAATGATTAGTAGAACAATCACATCACCACCAAAAATCATGAAAGTGAAGAATTTGGTGAGTACGGAAAGTGGGGAAATCATTGTGTCCCATGAATATAACTTCTCCCCAGCCATAATATATAGATTGAACATTCTAGGGAACCTCATCATACTCCCTCTGGTGGAATTTCATGCAATTCTTTGCATGGATTGGCATTCCTTATATAGAGCCAACATAAATTTTCATTAGATGGAAATCACTCTCCATGTGGAGAATCTACCCCCGAGTCTTTATAAGTGAAAGGAGGAAGATGAAACTTCTTTATCTCTATCATATCAAGAATGGATATTACTACCCTAAGAGCACGTGTATCTGGCTCAAATGATTGAATCTAAGGAGGCAACCATCCGATAAGACTTGACTATTGTTAGGGAATTATCTGAAGTGTTTCCCAAGGATTTTCCTGGTCTTCCTCCTATAAGATATGTCGAATTATTAATTATTCTTATACATGGGGAGTTTCCAATATCCAAGACTCTATATGGAATGTTATTGTGGAGCTTAAGGAGATGAATAGATAACTACATGAGAATCTGTATAAAGGGATTATACACCCAAGTGCTTCACCATAGGGTGCACCAGTCCTCTTCGTCAAGATGAAGGATGGGTCAATATAACTTTTAATCGATTATCATAAGTATAACAAAATCACGATAAAGAACAAGTATCATATCCCACGTATTGATTACATGTTCGATCAACTGCATGGAGCACAATACTTATCCAAGGTGGATTTTCAGTTGGGATATTATCAAGTAAGGGTGTAGAAGGATGATATCCCCAACACTACTTTTCGTACATGATACGAGCACTATGAATTCATAGTAATGCCTTTCAGACTCAATAATTCTCCAGAAATCTTCATGGACATAATGAATAGATTCTTTAGAGATTACCTTGACAAAATTTTTGTAGTCTTTTTAGATGATATTTTGATATACTCCAAAAACAAGGAGGATCATGAGGAGAATCTAACAACAGTACTAGAGGCCTTGCAGAAAGAGAATCTCTATCCAAAGTAAAAAAAGTGTGAGTTCTGGTTGAAGTAGGTCTCATTCATGTGCTATATCATCACAAAAAATGTGATATCTAGAGATCACTCCAAAATAGATGTTATTGAGGGATGGTTGAGGCCAAAATCCGTAACATATACCTGTAGATTTTTTGGATTAGCTGGATATTATCGATGATTTGTGAGAAATTTATCATGATTTTCCAACCATTGTACTAGGCTAACATGGAAGGTAGTAAAGTTTTCTTGGAGTGATGAATGAGAAGAAATCCTCAAGGAGTTGAAAAGGATTCATATCATTGTGTCTATGATCATTTTATCCACATGTGGAGAAGTCTTTGTGGTACTCAGTGATGCATCGAAGTAGGGCATGGGATGTGTGTTGATGAAATATGACAAATTCATTGCCTATGCATCAAGACAATTAAAAGTTCATTAATAGAACTATCCAACACATGACTTCGAGTTGGATGCAATGATCTTCGCTTTAAAAGATTGGCGGCATTATCTCTTTGGGGAGATCTATGAATTATATATGGATTACAAAATCCTCAATTATATGTTCCCATAGAAAGAGTTGAACATGAACTAATGAATATGGTTAGAGCTGATCAATGAATATGATTTCTCAATCCATTACAACCCTAGTAATTCGAACAAGGTGTCATATGCCCTAAGTTGAAAGGACCTAGCGATTCTATCATTGATGAGAATTGAAAGGGATCCAATATTCTTATATTTGATAAATATGGACATGTGAATTATGAATAAGGTAACATCATCAATCCTTTCACAAAATATTGCTTAGTAGTCACTTTTGTAAAGGTTATAAGAAGCTCAAAATGATGATGTGGAATTCAGGAAAAAGTGGAAGATATCGGAAAATGGAAATCCTCGGAGTTTCATTTTAATGATGAAGGAATTTTGAGATTTGGGAAAAGACTATATGTCCCATCAAGATTGGTGCTGAAGAAAGAACTTTTGAATGATGCACATAGTTACAAATTGTCTATTCACCTAGGAAACACAAAGATGGGTCGAGATCTCCATGATAATTATTGGTGAGATAATATGAATAAGGATATCACTGAATATACATAAAAGTGTCTGGTGTGTCAGCAAGTGAAGGCAGTGTGGTAGATGTCTAAAGGGATGATGCAACCATTGACCATATAAAAATGGAAATGGGAGAACATCACCATGGACTTTGTCACTGGACTATTGAAGAAATCCAAAGGAAGCAATGCAATCTGGGTAGTTGTGGATCATCTTACAAAGGTTGCATAGTTCATTGCAATTCATGAGGATTTCTAATTGGATTAACTGTAACAAATATATATCAGGTAAGTGGTAAGACAACATGGACTACCACTTTCTATTGTGTCCGATTGAGATCTATGATTCACCTATATGTTTTGGAAGAGTCTTCAACATGCTCTAAATACTGAACTGAGTTTCTGTATGGCCTATCATCCTCAAACTGATGGCCAATCTGAGAGGACTATTCAAACACTTGAGTAAATTTTGAGAGCATGCTAAATGGACTTTAATGGAGGATGTGATCAACATCTTCTTCTGGTTTAGTTCTCTTATAATAATAGTTTCCACTCAAGAATCCAAATGGAACCATCTGAAGCCCTTTATGGGAAAAGGTGCAAAACACCAGCGTGTTGGGATAAGGTCGGTGATCGTAAGCTGTAAGGGCCAGAAATGGTCGAAGAAATGGTGGAGATGGTGAAAACCATTCAATAGCATATCAAGGAAACCCAATGTAAACAGAAGAGTAATTCATATGACCATCGATGAGACCTTGAGTTTAAAGGTGGAGACATGGAATTTCTATGCATATCTCCATGGATGATGGTCATGATATTTGGAATGATAGGGAAGGTAAGTTCAAGGTGATCTTCCCCTTTGAGATTCTTGATCATCTCGGGGATGCGGCCTATCGACTAAAACTTCCACATACCATGGCCAGAGTACATGATTTCTTTCATGTATCCCTCTGAAAAAATTTCATATCGGACCCTTCACATGAACTCTCTTCAGAGGTGGTACAGTTAGAGGATGATTTTTCTTATGAGGAGAAACCAGTGAAGATCTTAGATCGTAGAAAAAAATTCTATGAAATAAGGCAATTCCCCTCATCAAGGTGTTGTGGTGAACCCACAAGTTTGAAGGAGCAATGTGGGAATTTTAGGAAATGATAACGCAGAGTTACCCACATTTGTTTTAGTGTGGGAAAAGAAAATTTTGAGGGTGAAATTTTTTAAGGGGGGAATATTGTAATGACCCAAACATTCATTAATGGAAATCCCTTTTTATCTAATTAAATGCCTCTTTATGTAAAATTTTTATATCAAATGTCAACTTCTTTGGTTTTATGTTTTTGGATTTTAAAATACTGTTATGAATTGTGATCATTGTTAATATAGTCATTGAACAGTGATCACATGATTAGTATAAATATAGGGCTTTAACAAATCCAATTTACTCAGACAAAGGAAGTGACGGCCTCATCCAGCAGATGTGCCCCATACAAAGCCCATTTGTTAGAGCTCATAAAGGAGCTGTCATCATTGGGATTTTTTCTTGACCGATCCCAAGATGAGCTTGAATATGTTATGCTCGAGTGGAACTTCATATGAGATATGTGGATGTTGATAGAGATTACCACCCGAGCAATGTTATCTGATCCACCCCAAGAGTCGGTCACTATCACACACCTAAACCTTCGGTCTTATCCATCTGTTATAATGGGTTATCTAACAAGACATTTGAACTATGTTCATGTACATTACTTTTGTATATAATAATGAATATACCTTCATTTTATTATTGTTACCTTGTAGATGATTTTTAAAGCTCAAATATTATTTTTAGTTAAACTTCAACTAAGAAATTTATTTTGATGAATTAATGAATTTTGGAATTAAATAATATTTTAACAAAATATTATTATTATCATTAAAATAATTTTTATTAAATATAAATTATTATATATTTTTATGAATGCAATCGTAATTTTTATTAAGGTTTAAAACCCATTTTTTTCAAAACCTGTGAATTTTCTATAAATGTCGATTTTTATTTTAAAAGTGAAAATTATCATATTTAAAAAATTATTTGGATAAAATAAATATTATTTCTGGTACCAAGATGTCGAAATTATCCAATGGTGAATTTTTTATAATTTTCTGAGACAGTAAAATTTTTGGATAAAAACGAACTACCATTTAAATATATAATGTGTTTTATGACATCATAATGACCGAATAGTGGTGTAATAAAATATTGTAACCCTTATTTTATGCCAATATATGTTTTTAAATTACAAAAATGTGATTTTGGGTTTTTTTGACTTATTTTACAATGAATTAATGGACCCTTCAAGGCTTATTAAACACATTGTCTTTTTAAAATGATTTCCTTGGGATTATGACTCACCTCCACATAAGCAAACCCATTATTTTAAGAGGTTATGACTTTTTCTTCATATAATATTGTTTTCCACTTTACTTTTCCAAAAACAATGGGAAAACCCATGGGATGGTTTGTGGTTTGGAATAGCATAATGGGAGGTGTCCCAAACCTAAATAATAAAAAATTCCCTCACCTTTCATATATAAACCCACCCAAGCTCCCACTTCCTCCTCAGTAAAAACCTTTTTAGTTCTTCCATCCTTCTCCCTACTCTATATAGAATCCTCCAAAGGTTCCCCAAGATCCCAAGAGGCCTCTCTAAAGCCTTTCTCAAGCCTTTGGAAGCACACATCCAAGTAAGTGTTTTTCTTCCATTCTCATTTTGGTCCAATATTTGTTAAATTGTTATTCTCTTTTAATTTAAATTATAAATGTTGGGGTATGGTTTATAACCTCCCCCGTAATACACTATTTATGTATGAATGATGGGAGACCTAATTCTCTCTCAATAAATGCCTCCCATGTACACTCGTTACTATGCCAAAATTCTGGGAAAAAAATTCTCTCTCCTCATTTATATTCAAGAAATTCTTTTGTATCATTAATCTAAATTCACTTAAATTTGTTGGGACATATATCTATAAGACCCCCTTACTTTAAATGTAATTCAAATATTATGAAACACCCTTTTCTACCTCAAAAACCATTTTTATGAGTTCTTATGTCACGCCGTTATGCGGCCGAAATTGCACCTCACATTTCCAAGCCAAAGTTATTGTGTAGTGAATAACATACCCATTTCTCAATCAATGGTATTAACCTATATTCACATTTACATATTGAATAAAGTTTCATGTATGAATTCCACATTCTTTTATCATGGAATAAATGTTTATGTTTTATGAATCCATGATATATGATCCATGTGGCACACTTATGCATGAAATGAAATGTTTAAGAAGAGTGCACCCTTATAGCTCTCCAATACATAGGGTTAAGAATATTATCATGATACGTCATGTGAAATGGGTGTCTACTCATGATAATTCATGTGTAAAGAGGTTTTACTCATGCTTCATGTGCAATGAGTATTTACTCATGATCCATGTGAAATGAACCTTGGCTCATTCTAATTCCATGTTAAGTGTTGTTGCCACATTTCCATGTTATGATTATCATGATTTATCATGCCTTTATGGTTATTATTTTAGTATTCTCTATTGATATTACTATTGTTTAACATGTATTGTATTCCCCATATTATTCCATGATTATTCCCTTACTGGGCTTTATATCTCACCCTTTTCTTATGAATGTCCTCAGGTTATCCCATGCAATACTAAGTACGAGAGAATATAGTGGTCATTTAATAGAATTTTTCATTAAAGATGATGTATTTCATGTTTTAAGTTGTTATGTAATGATCCTAAGCCCCAATGACACTAGAACTCTCGATATTCTATGTTGTATCAAGTGATGTTTATTTAATAAATTATTTTAACTGTATAATAAAATAATAGGGTTGTCATAAATTGAACCAATATACCATTGGTAAAAATAATTCTACAATATAATTTATGAATCGTAATACATAAATTATTCAACCCTTTACTCCAATTATTTGGAATTACATTTTTCCTTCCTAGGTCTAGGGGAAACCCAAAGTTGATGACATTGAGTCTGATAATTAACAAGATAACCACATATAATAAATCAAATTACTTCTAAATTCATTTCACATTGACATTTATTTCAACATATAAAACATATTCCCCTTCATTTGATATATTTTTATAAGGGTTTCTCCATACCCACTTGAAAGGTAGGAATGCAAATATTCTTAGCTCTATATTCATTACCACATGAACATTCATAAAATTATTTCGTCATTTTATTTTATGTGTTAAGATTCTAATTGAAGTTAATGTTGTTGGTAATATATTGTGATATATGATTTTGAATAATAAAATTATTTTCCTATCTAGACACATGTAAATTTTTTTTACATAACCAATAAATTATCCATCACATTTAGTGTTTACATTATTCCTCTAGGTTCGGGGAATTGAATAAAACCATAAATTATATTATGAGATACGATAAACATAGTGGGAAACCACTTATTTATAAAAAAATTATGTGGTGTATAAATATTGATGCATTCATTTAAATATTTGGAAAATTAGTTTTAACCTAGGTTATCCCTCATCATCACCCATTCAAATCCTCTGTGATGGGTCATAATGTGTTTTTAAATTTCCAAGACATGTCCCCCTGTAGTGTCAAACTAGGTGTATAGTAAGTAAAGTTGTCTTACACCATGTAAATATCATGTTATTGACCAATATTCTATTTTTTGGACCTATTACCAATGGTAAAACAATTATAAATTTCATATCCAATTGTGGTTTCATGGCATAGATATAATTACATGAATTCCACTTTATCTATCCTTCACCAAAATTCCATGTAATTTTATTATACTTAAAATTATTCCTTAACATATTTTTAGACATATAACATTGGATTTCATTATATATTTATCATCCTATTTTTTAATTTTGAGTAAACCTTGCTCTGATATGAACATTAATGATCAGAAATTCTCACAGATATATATCACATCATGATCGATGTGTATTCATTACATAAAAAAATGATTCACATCAAAATCATATAGTTTTATTGCCATTGGAAACATAGAAACATAAACAACAAGATTATAAGAGTTATATATTATCTCCTGCTAAGTTCTTCATAACTATAACCCCTCCTAAATATATCACAAATAAAACCATTAATCATTACTTGGAGAAAGGAATCAAAATAAATGGTGAGATCTGATGCTCACTATGGGTAAACAAGGGAGATATCACTGATCATATAATAATTACATGAGAATAATGGTAAGTGGACATGAGAATAATACTTGAATACCATTAACTTTATGTAAATGATCATAACCATGATTCATGGAATAAATCTTGGATGTTCATAAGACATGAATAACATTGGAATCAAACAACATGAGCAATAAATGTATAATATGGGCAAAATTCATAGATTTATGGAACCCAAAAAAGTATAAAAGTTAATTAATTAGTAGTTTGGGATCATTTCCAAAGTAGTAATAGTGGAATGGGTTCAATCACAAAACCTTAATAGTAATCATGATTCAGTCCTAGGTCTACCATAGTGGAAAATGTCCTTTACTGATCTAGGTTCACTCTTCATTCCAATCGAGTTTGTCTCATGAGATGTCAATATTTACCAAATTCATTTTCAGGATATACAATTATCACACATCACATTATTAAAATCACACATATGTGTTCCAAAATATCACAAAACATTTATCACATCATAACAGAAGAAAATAAATTGGTTTCATAAAGATTTCATCATTGAATAACCCATGGAAAACAAACTGGTTTAATTAAATTTTCATCATTTCATTGAAGAATAGCCTATAGAAAAGAAACATACATCATAAATATCTATTCATGATCAATAAAAACTATCTATAGAAATAATAAATATGGTATAATTGGATTATATCCCTATAAAAAACTTTTGTAACACCAAATTAATTCATCATATATTGAAAATGGTTTCAGTTGATCACAAGGAATATTTTATGAGGAAAATAACCATTCCAATTTGATAACATTTACATAAAATAGAAAATAATTAATTATTAAAGAAAATAATTTCTTTTAAAATTATATTGTAAACACATAATGTAATATTTGAATCATTTAGTGTTTATTAAAACATAAAATTTTATTCATACATTTTATAGTAAAATAACGATTCCATTCACATTTTCAGTTTTAGGTTAATATTACCTTTTTCAATAAATGGATTCAATATTATTTTTAAAACATTTATAAAAAATTCAAACATGGGAAAATATTTCTTTAAACAATAATTTAATTATATTAAAAACATTCTTTCAAACATTTTTTGAAAACATGGACATTAAAGAAAAAGTATTTTCCACTAAAGAGATAAATAAAGTTAATTTTCCATACAATAATAATTTTAACTATTGAGTGCATAAAAAGATTATAATGACTATAAAACATTAAATTTATATAAATAACTATAGTATAAAATAATTAATGAGTATTTTGAGAGGTATTTTATTATATTTAATCATGGGAAACATAATCATAAACAATCCAAATAAAAAATAGGATTGTAACATAAAACCATTACCACATTGGAAGTTTTTAAGTCATAAGATATATGAATGATATAACAATAGAAAGTTGTTTATATACAATTATTTGTTTAGAATAATAATAAAATTAATTAATATGTAGTATATTTTCAAAAAAAAAGAAACAAGTGGTGTATATGGAATATTTCCCATAGAAAAAAATGTGACAAAATTCAATTACAACCATGGTAACTTTTGAATCGTAATCCACATAAAATAATAACATCAATTAAATAATTAAATATCATGAAAATTATTATAAAAATTATATAAAATTTCAATTATGATATAAATACAAAAATAATATATGTTCCTAACAGGACATATATCCCAAATAACATAATTTGAGACGATAAACCCTTAATTAATGTCTCGAATTTCTTCTTATATGATTAAAACTAATATATAATAAATTTTATTTTTCTATAAATTTATGAAATATATATAATCATATATGTTACATCTTATATTATTTTCTTATACCATTTTATGAAATATTGAATATCAATTCTTTGTTAAAATCATTGTTTCAGGTGATGACTACTTTATTTTTCATGTATGTTTTGTTGTATTATTTTTATTCCCTATACACTTATATTGTCAAATAACCTAAATAATAATAAAAATGATATAATTATAATATTTTCCCATTATATATATCTTTATATTCTTCAATTAATGTTAGATATATTAAAATGAATCGTGTCATTCCTGTAGATAGTATGCCACACGTACGCATGAATGTTGTTTTCTGTTTTCTAGAAAGACGGAATCAGGGAAAGGGAAATATTAATTCAAATTTCTAGAATAAAATTAGAATAATATATATATCTTTTAATTTTATCATTTTTTATATCTATATTAAAATAAAATTAATAATTTATCACATCACATTGTGGAGGTTGAATTCTACCAGTATGCATGAACAATGTTACCGTTTTCCAACGGATTGGGTGGTAAGAAGGTAGATGAGATATTATAATTATTTATGTATAATTTTCTCATAAATATCATATATATACATTAAATCTATAATTATAACCATTATTAATAGGAATTTATGGAAAATTAATTACATCGATTCGTGAGGTGATAGTCCAACGTACACAGGATCATTGATTTTGATTCTGATTTGACGGAAGATGAGATAGATGTGGGTAATGAAACAAACATAATAAAATATCATTTTTTTAGATAGCTGAATTATTATATCATTATATTTTAATAATAACTAATTGAGTTGTATAAATAAATAAAATATTAATGGTTGGTTAATGATGACACATTTTCATTGCACAGCCTCCCTAGGTTAGCACAAAGATCCTTCATAGGAGGTTTTCATAATCAGAATAATGCATTTAGTAAGTGGGGAGGGATGTATTTATTTTATTTTGGAAGGTAAGTTATATAACAAAAGGATATGTAAGTGTAAATAGAAGAGGAGAGTGGGTTCCCTTTTATAAGTTGGGAAGACAACACACTTGGAATTTTTGAAATGAAAAAGGTATACTATAATATTAAAAATAAAACTAAATTTATAAAAAATGGATAATTATCTAACCTTAGAGGATATAAGGTCAAAATATGTGCATAATAATTTAATTTTACAACATGTTATTTCTTTTAAGTCATTATCTTCTATGTTTAACCCCCCCCCAGTAAAATTATTTTACCCTTAACTTTGGTAATTAATTTTTACTATTTTATTTTTATTTTGACCAAAAATCATGTGTAAATAAGTATATAATGTTAAATATTCTTATTTAATATATGGAAACCAATTTTCCAAATTCCATTTAAAGAAGTTTCAAAATTTAATATAAAATTAAACAGAGATGCGGTGAAAAAGAGGTTTTCCAATGAATCTTCTTCCATAAGTATAAAATGTTTTAATATAAAAAATAAACATTATTTTGATTACAATGACCTAAAATAGATAATTATTACATAATTGACCTAAATTTACAATTAAAATATTTTTAAACATTATGTAACTTGATAAATTATTTAAATGAAAATTAACTTTTCAATTAAAATCAATGTTTTTTCACTGTTTAGTAGAAATTACATTTTTCACAAAATTCTGAAAAATTCACTTCATGATAAATTTAATATTATGATTTAAAATATTATTTTCATTTTTTTCAAATAAATAATCTAAAAATGGAAAAAATTAATTTTATTATATTTTCAAAAAAAATCAATAAAACATTTATTTGGGATACATATATTTTTGAAGAATATAATGATTTTACAAAGTATTTAGTACTTATTTATAAATATATTTTCATATTATAAAACCATTGTAACAAATTTCAAAAATTATTTATTTCTTATTCATCCCATAAATTATAATATAAAGGTTATAATGGTTATATTGAAATAATAATAACAATAATAATATATTGTGGTAGCTAAAACTCAGGGTTGTGTGTCATACAAGCTATATAAGAAATTATATTCATTTGAAATAATATATGTCCTAAAATATTAGGTTTTTTTAATTATTATGGAATGGAAATTGATCATGTGAGTATATGTTTCCATATTCTCTATCTTGATGGTAAAAGAATCCATCAACTCAAAAAAAATTAACTTCAAATCAAAAATTTATCCTTCTACAATACTTTATAATGAATTTATGGACACTTATCTCTTTGGGGAAATTGAAATTATAATTCAATTTTAATGACTTTAAAAACATCTTACTCTAAAGTTATATCATTTTTTTAAAACAATTTACATCCTCTTTAGTGTTTATTTCTCTTATATGTCTATATTTTCACTTCTATTTGATGATCTACTTATTTGGGAATTACGTCATTTTTTATTCTATTTATTACTCATATTAAACTTTTCTAATATTAATAATAATTTTCTATTATCCCTTTTTATGGAGGTGGTTTTTACCAATATATTTTTTAAATATTAAATAGGTTTTTCGTTTTATGATCGTATTTTTTATATCTCACTCCATGGAAATGATTTTTAAAAATATTTTAATTCCTTTTTGTGAAACATGATATTTAATTTCAAGGAATAAATTTCCTTATGTGGTTTATAATGTAATTTCCAAATATTTTATAATTTTTTTATTTAAATCATAAATTTTATGGTTTGTGGTATACATAATAGTGAGGTCATACAAACCCTGTCATACTATAGTAATAATAATATTTAAATATAATCATTATGACCTTGATTTGGGTTTTGAGGAAATGAATAAAAAGAAACGTAATATGAAATATATGTATAAATACATTCCTTAATAAAATTAAGAACCAATCATATATTAACATCCAATATATTGGAAATTAAAATAAAATCTTTTAATGGTAAATAGAGATTTTCTTAAAAATATTTCGTTAATCCCAATGTATTTTTATCTTAAAATATTAAATAAATATCCATTAATGAATTATTATACTAAAACTATAATATTAAATATCCAATTTTATGAAATAATACTCTTTTATCTGTGGTTATTAGATAAGGAAAGAGAAGAATGCCACATTATGCTTCAAAAATACATTTTCATCAAAAATTGTCATGAATGCATATTGTTTATAGACATTATAATTAATTTTTAAAATTTTAAAAATTTTATATTAAAAAATGGAAATAATTTTTTAAATATTATTTTCTAATTTATCAATGAGTTATTTTTTTTATTTTTCTAAAAGTATGACTTTTTTAGTACATAGAGAAAAAATCTGATTTTCTCAATAGTTCCCTTTTTATCATTAAATCAAGTAATTTAAAATTTTAACTTTAATTTTAATTTTTTTATGTAAAATTATATTTCTTTATTAAAAAATATTATAATTCATTTACATGAATCAATATTATTCTTGTTATTGGAATAAAATGATTTATATTTTTAAAATATGATATTTTTTAAAGAACGATTTCATTGTGTTTTAAAAAATATATTAAACATTATTTTCACCACATATAAAAATGGAATCATGATAAATTGATTTTATATTTTGAATTATGAGCTTTATATTTGGAAATGAGTTTATTTTATTTAATATCAAAATATATTGTAACCATTGTAAAATGTTTTCACCATGGTAATGGGTAAAAAGGTTAGTTAAGGTTAAAACATTATGTTAAGGTTAAAAAATATCATATTAATTTTTATTATGTTAGATAGTTCAAAACCTTATCACCTAATCTTCGATTTTTTTTGTGGAACATCCCCATAATTAATAGATTTATAATATTTAAAATTCCTTAAAAATTACAAGTGTTGCACTCCACTCACTTATAAAATGGAACCCCCTTCTCCTCTCTTCTCAAACCTCAAACATCATATATATAATCAAATACCTAACAAAATTACATATCAACATCCCATACCATTATCTTCATTTTCTTTTCCCCCAAAAATAAAATCCTATAAGGATTATGTTATCTAAAAAATTGGTTTCCCAAGGAAGGGGTATAACCCTTAACTTAGTGCCATCATGTTAATTTTTTTTCTACCTCATTAAAATATTCAATACTAATTCAAAAATTAAAAAAATTCATCCAAATAAAAAAATATTATTATGTTAATGGAAAATCCTTTTTAAAATCCTTTTCAAACCTATGAGAAATGAAAATGTTTATCATATGTACTCGTGGACTATGACCAACAGGATTTATTATGTTTCATTTTTCATCATCATCTCATTTGGCTGATTAAAATGATGGATAAAACAAAAATATATGATATATATATCATAGTTAGGATTCTATAACAATTAAATAATACAAACCATCTTCCACTACATTCCGTTGGAAAATTATTTTGTCACTCAAGCGTATGTGTGTACTACCAACTCCAAAAAAATTATGTGGTTTTTATTTCTTTATTGCCTCACCTTAATGGAAATAAAACTGGATATAATTAATAAATATGATTTTTGAAACACAATTAGTATTCTATTAAAGTAAAATATTACAGTATTTATTTCTTTTACTCCAAATCGAAAAACAAAAACATCATTTATACATACGTAGGGACTACCATCTTCATGAAATGATGTGCTTCATTTTTCATTAACACATTACATGAATGATTAATAAAGTATATTGAATTTATAAAATGGAAAATGTTTTTAAAAAATTAATTTTGATATTATAATTTTGAACCCTTTAACCAAAGTCAATTCACTATAGTTATTTTGATATTATGAAGTAAATGACCAAAAAACATCTCATATAAAGAAATAGTTTAGTAACAAAATTGAACATGGAAATAAAGGAAATAAAATAAATGATAAAAATTTTGTGAACATAAAGAAGTTTCCTTAATAATTAAGTATCCATTATAATTTTTTTATTCGTGTTTTAGATACGGTATGAAGTGATAAATTTCATCAGTTAAGAGAATTTTATTTAAAAAAATTTATTAAAGTATTACATTAAAGTCTTTCTCCTCAATATCAATGTTCTTTAAAATGTTTCAAGCGTGTTATTTTTTATACATAAAATATTTATAATGGAAATTTTAATCTATGTTGTACTTTCCATAAAATTGTATGAAGAGTATTATTTTAATCATTTACCACACAGTCCATTGGGAAATTTTTCCCAAAATTCAAATGATTTTTCTATTTTAATTTTATTAACCACTTATTCAGGTCATGGTGAACATTTTTTAATATATATAATGTACTAAAATTTTCTAGGTTTTTCAAATAATATAATATTATCATTATTTGGGGAATAATTTTCTTAAAAAAATTCAAAATAAAGGGTTATTTCTCAGTATTTTTATTTGGAAATGAAAATTTATTTTCATTTAGTTAAAATGAGTTCTAAATAGTTTTATGGTGAAAAATAGGAAGCTCAAAATTTAATATTATAAGTTATAGTACTTTGTAATTATAGATAGTTGTAGGTGAACCAGATATAGCACATGATGATGGGTGATCCTGAAATAGACCTCCAATGTAAGGGGTAATACTCACTCCTCGAATGAGTAAAATTGGGGGGGGTAACAATGTAAGTTACTCATTTAGAATTAACAAGGATTTAGTTATTTTTGACACACATTAAACAAAATTGAACACATATTAATAATATAATGATCCAATATATCTAATTCATTATTTATATAGTTTTATATGGAAATCAATTGATTTTATTAGGAAATATAATTTTATTATCATTCAATGGTGAATGGTTTTTTCAGGAATAATTTCACAATTTATCATATTATTTATGAGAATTTCATTATTTTCTACGATACCAATCATTTCGAATGGGTTTTTTTAGAAAATATTGACTTTATCATGTGGATATGACTTATTTATGAGATAATAAATTCATTATTTAAAAGGTAATCATTGTGATTAGTTATTATATTTTTTCCAAGGTTAATGGAATTATTTTATATTAGTATCCTGTACTATGATTTTTTAACTGATCCCACAATTTGAAATGATTTTCATTGGATCTAGGTATGTCTTAGAACTATTTCACTCTCAATATTTCTATTATGGAGACTTACATTTATTGAATATTAAGTCGCTTGAATAAAATAAGTTTATAAATTAAAAAATGATTTTATAGAAAAAATAGGGATTGAGTGAATGTATACACTTTTTAATGCAATGGTTTAATTTTTAAATGTTTTCCTAATTCTCTAAAACACTAAACCTAATAGAGCTTTGGAATTTTTGAATATTAAAGACTTAAAATTACACTCATAATTATGTGTTCTTAAAAGGTATGGGTTGTCATACAAAAAAAATTTGATCATCCATTGTCATGAAATATTTCATTCACTAGTGGATGTAGAGATTGTATTCTTCCTAGTTTAATATCCTATTCCAATACATAAACCATCCATAATATGGTTTGGTGGATGATTAATCATAATTTATCCACTAATTTTATTTAGATACTCCTATGGTTCCCAAATGTGAAGGGGATGAGTGCTATGAAAATTTTCAATATCTATAATTATGATAACAATCCTAATTATATGATATAGAAATTGAGATCCTTAATGATGTATAGTTGAGTTTTATTTTATCTTTAAACTTATTATTTTATTATTCCTTGTTTTGATAAATGTTAGGGAGAAACTAAGTTTTCAAGAATGAAAAACTAGTGAGAAAGCTCACCCCATCCATTTCATATTTGACCTATTATAATAAGACATTCTGGGGGAAGAAAATATTATGGAGTAGGGAATTGTCACAACCAAACCATTTGATTCATGTTATTATTATATTATTTTTCTATCATCTCTTACTTCTATTAGTGAGATCCTTTATTTTTGGGTTTTTCAATATAATTTTAGGTTTTTTTTGTAATTTACATAACCTGACAATAAAAATAGTGATTCAAAATTTAGGAATGGTGTGGCTATGAGTGGTAAAATGGAGAGCATAAGCACTAAGTTGTGTGTTTTAGTGGATAGTTTGGGTTATTGATGCACCTGATCTGCGTATACATTTTCATACACTCTATTTAAATATATGAACAATTTTTCATCAATTACCTACTTCTTAGGAAACAAATATGTTTATTTCAGTGACTGTGGTCAATTCCAGGAGATTTATGGAAAAATACACAAAATGGAGAGGAACTGAGAAAAAATCTACCACTACATGAAGTGTACTTATATACATGCCATGTACATTAAATCTCAGACACTGGTTGGCCAGGATAAGTACATGCCCATGTAATCAGAAGCCGGTACATGCCGTGTTCAAACTATACATGTTTTTTAAACCATTCTAGAAGAAGTTGGTGGATCAGAAGAGTCTACATTCCCATGTGGTCGGTTGAAGGGTACACACCGTGTTCCACTACTACACACCATGTATACATTTCTAGAAGTGGTTGGTGACTGAAAGAAGATACTACACACCATCTATGGTGGCGCTACACGCTGTGTACATTTAAATACCAGGCATCGTCGTGTTCCAAGTCAAAGACGATGTGTTAGGCCGCATACCAGCAGAGAATGAAAAGGGAAAATTCATTGACCAAAGTACACAGCTTGTACATTGGTAACACGTCTTGTACTTAGCTTTTCTATAAATGGAGGCCTTGGCCTCCGGACCTTGGAGAGAGTGTGTGATAGTGATGTGTGGAAAGAAGAGTTTATGTTCCATAGGAGATACACTCTACCGTCATACTACTGGCATTCCACTATCTACCGAAGAATCATTTCCACCTCAACGTTTCAAGAAAGATCTCATTAGGTATCAACAATCTTGTGTTTATCTTTACCTACATGTGTATCTAAACACCGAGTGTGTTGGGGTTGTGGGAGATGATGAGTTGTAATTTGAATTAAGTTGCTATGATTGTGTTTGTTTTAATAACCTCTTCTTATTCTTCTTAAATAACTTCATCTCATCACTGGAAATTAAGTAGCCGACCAAGGGCTGAATTTTCAGGGATTCAAATGAAGAATACCTAATATTAGTTTCATGACCATTGGAAGTATTCGTCAACTCAAAATGTACTAAGACAAATAAAGATATGTTAAATACTAACTACCAAACCAAGGATTTGGTTTCTTTAACTCTAAATATAATGTTTACCGGACCAAGGATATGTTATTACAAATTGATCCCAGAGTGTTGGGTTATCATGAAAACCACAACCTAATAAGAAATTTGATTTAATAATAAAAATTCACATAAATCCATAACCCCAATGCATTTCTATCTTTATTCTCATCAAAACCAATTTTCATGTATTTTACATTTATTCTGTTAAGCAATTTTTTAAAAGAAACTTAAACCCAGTCATTCTTTTTGTATCTGAAAAAATTAACAAAAATTGAATCTAAATTAAGCATCCTTCGCTAAAAAAAAATACAAACTATGTTATGTAAGATAAAATAACTTCTTAATTCCATATGGATCAACCCCCTACTGGTGTTATACTTGTTAGGGAAAAAATAATTTGGGACACCAAAAACATACCTTCGGTGAAACGACTTGCCAAATTTTGGCACTCTTTCCAGGGACATAGAGTTAATTTTATTCCAATTTTAGTTAAATTTGTATAAACGTTTAGTGAAAATAAAAATCATAAATTCACAAAAATTTAATTTATATTCTTATTTCTGTTTATCTTTATTTTTCCTCATTTATGCTTGGTGTTTTGTTTTGTTTTATGTAGGCCTTTAGGTGTATAAGTAGTCACCTTATGCGTTCCAAGAACATTATATCATCTGGGGTTTTCCCAACTGACCTGGAGATTGAACGGACTTTTTTGAGGTGCCAACGAGCCATAATTTCCAAACACAACCATACAAATCCATTGGCGCATAACGAGGAAGGCAATCCAGCTGCTATCAATGGAGCTGGACAGTAGTTAAGACCGGATGACAATCAGAACCCTCAACAGCTCCAACATTTCCAACCAGAGCGGATAGAATATTTCAACCAAGGTTAGGGGTCATTCTACGCCCCTCAGGACAAATAATTCATGCTGGTCCCCCTTCATCAGCAGCCACCTCTACGCCAAACTCTCATGGAGTATGGCATCCCATCGATTCACGGAGCTGACACGGGCATCGTCCGTCCAAATGTGCAGGCCCAACACTTCGAGATCAAGCTTGATATCATGCAGCTAATCTGGAACATCGTTCAATTCGGCAGCCTGCCCATTGAGGATCCCAATGCCCATCTATCCAATTTTATGGAGGTCTGTGACATGTTCCGCTATAATAGAGTGTCCATGGATTCCATATATCTTCTCCTCTTCCCCTTTTCTCTAAGGGATAAGTCAAAAGACTGGATTAAAGGCTTGCAACAATGATCCATCCTCACCTGGGAGGAGCTATCTCAGGCGTTCCTATCCAAATACTTCCCACCCTCAAAGATGGTGACTCTGCAGAATGAGATCCACAACTTCCATCAACATGACGCGGAATCATTATACAAATTATGGGAGCACTTCAAAGAGATGTTTCTCAAATTCCCACACCATGGAATTACACATTGGATGTAAGTCCAAGATTTCTAAGGAGGGTTGACAACTAATACCAAGTCTGTGGTGGATGCAGCAGCTGGAGGTATGGTAATGAGGAATTCCCCTGAAGAACTCTTTGAACTACTGGAGGACATGTCTCCAAACAGCTTCCAGTGGCATTCTGATCGGGGCACAAAAAAAACGAGGTATGCATAACATTGAAGCCACTACCATGCAAGTTTCCTAGTTGGATATTGTTTCCAAGAAGATCGACACTCTCAATCTAAAGGGAACATCCCAAGTACATGTGTAAAACCATCCAGTGTGTATCGAATGTGGTGATAACCACATCAAGGGAGAATGCTAATCTTCTACTTGAGGCCCTTCGACATGCGAGGTGAGTTATGTTACGAAAAATAGAGTGCCCAACCAGTACAAGATGTTACAGAACCTGGTAAGGCGAGATCAACAAAATTAATGTTGGGGCCAACAACAACAGAATCTTCCACCCTAGTGACTGCCTGGCTATAACTAGCCTCCTTATCAGAACCAATACCAGAGGTATAAATATCCCCAATTGAAGCCTTATCAGCAACAAGGGTATCAGAACCCTCGCTCACAGCATCCACGATAGCCACCACCTCTACCAAGTCAACAAAAACCTCAGCAAGAGATCACCTTAATGATAGAGGATCTCATGACCAAATTTATCTATACTGCTGAGACCAGGTTCCAAAATCAGGAGGCTTCAATTAGAGGCCTAGATAACCAGATTGGCCAATTGGAATACCAACTCTCAATAAGGAAACCCAGTACTCTACCAGGAAAGACAAAGAACAGCCTAAGGGAGGAGGCCCATGTTGTCATGATTCAGAGTGGAAAATAGCTCCAACAGAACCAACCAACACAGTTAGGTGTATCCACACCCCTGTTGACGAAGAAGGTACAAATACCGACCCCTCCTCATCCAAAATCCCTTATAAGGAGGCTTCACAGAATAAAGGTAAGAAGGTTGTCAAACCATTTGAACCTGCCTTACCCATCCCAAAAATATTGAAGCAGAGAATGTTGGACCACCTATTCATCAAATTCATGGATGTATTTAAAAAGTTGCACATAAATATTCCATTTCCATAGGCACTGATGTAGATGCCCACTTATGACAAATTAATGAAGGAAATAATCTCCAACAAAAGAAAAATGGAGGATCTAGGCACCATTTCCGTAACCAAGGAGTGTTCTGAAGTCATCCAGAATTCAATTCCTCCCAAACTCCATGATCCAGGTAGTTTCACTCTTTCATGTACCATTGGACCATGCATGTTTGGGAAGGCCCTTTACAACTTAGGGGCCAGCATGAACCTCATTCCCCATGGAGTTTTCAAGAAGTTAGGGCTCAATGATTTGAATCCTATACGAGTATCCCTTCAACATGTTGATCGGTCCATCAAACATCCAAAGGTACTACTGGAGGATGTGATGGTCATGGTAGGTAGGCTGATCATTCGTGCATATTTCATCATCCTTGACCTGGAAGATGACCAGGAGGAACCTAACATTTTAGGAAGGCCTTTCTTGGAAACTGGTAAGGCACTCATAGACATGAACCAGTGGGAGGTAATATTCAAGGTAGGAGATGAGAGAGTCTCCTACAATGTTCTCAAGGCTGTTAAGAACGCATCATCACATGATCATGAGGGATTTTATGCAATAACTACCATGGATGATCACTTAGTGGATGATCTGGTATGTTCTATTATTTTTAATAACTTTATCATTCCATACATTCTAGTTCAAGAAGAGCAAGAGGGCTTACAATTCCTAGAAGGCTAGGACAACTACTATTGGGAACATTATCCACCATAGAGCAAAAGTAAATGAGGTAAGTATGTCGAGCCAATGACCAAAAATAAAGGCGCTTCCTGGGAGGCATCCTAGATGACACACACCATCTACAAACTATATACACGGTGTGTACTTTTACCTTTTCATTTTTCTAGATATTATAAATATATATAATAATAAGGTAAAATCTAGGATTATGTCGGTGGTTATGGTATAGTCATTGAAGTTTATCCAATCAGTCACCGGTTCGACTCCTCCTGACCTACCTTCGACATGAGGTTCCTCATTTTTAAATTTTCTTACACAGTGTGTGTAGTAAATTTCATATATATATATATATATATATATATATTCTTATAAGAAAACCCAAGGTGGGGACGGATTAGTTGGCCAAGATCATAACTCGACTCCAAAAGACCTGGGTTCAAATCCTCACAACCGCCCCATTTCAATCATTTACACTTTTAATAAAACCTCACAGCTTATATTTTGATATATTTCATGTGTCCCATATTTTTACTTACCAAATTAAAAAGTTTTCCATATTAAGTATTTCATGCAGATGATGTTGGAAGATTGTAAAAGTCTCGGCCCTGGTTCCAAAAGAACTGGGTTCGACCTCGACTAATCTCCCAGCTTCATCCCCTTCTTGTATAATTAAAAACCACATGACGTGCATTTTTTTCCCATATAGTATAGGCCATATACAATAACTATACATAAATGATAAATTTGAGCAGTAGTACAACCTTTTCTTTAATGGTTGAGGGCTTCCATTTGAAACGGCTGATCACCGATTCGAACCATGCCACAAGCACCGGACCAAAGGTTGAACATCTCTTTTTAAAATTTTAGAACACACTATGTGTATTTTCTGATACCTTACGTGTATATTTTTATTTTTAAATTATGTATATACATATATAGATATATATTTGCTATTTTAATTGTTAATATTAATTACTATATAATTTACTATAATAGTTATATATATATATTTTTAAAAAAAAATTGATACACGGTGTGTAGTTTGTATGTACACGACCTGTGCCTCAGCTATATAAGCCGCAGCCACCCGGCTTCAGGTCATGTTGCGCAGAGCTCCCACTCTTCCCATTTTCTTCCCCCATATGACACCTGAACTCTCTCCTCCCAAATCTGTGGATTTTGGGGGTTTCTAGTTCCGATTTCACTTACATTGAGATCCTCAATCTAGGTACGCCCTTCTACACCCTCTATTTCAAGTTATTAGAAATTTTTATGGTGATTTCTAGATCAGAAAACCATTCAGCTTCCTTGTTACATGGCCACGATATGAATAACACATGTTGTGTACTTTTGTACACGGCCACACATTGGATGCTTCACAATTTGAAATTACACGGTGTGTATGTTTGTTACACACCATGTACCTTCCCCCATCATGCCTGGGTATTTTTTTCACATAGCCTCACACTCCATTTTTATATACACGGCGGGTGTGTTCGGTACACACCGTGTATTCCATTTATTTTATCCCATCAGTGCTTAGCACTTCACACAACATCGCACCCCATGCTGACATACACGGCGTGTGTGTTTAGTACATGTTTTGTATGCCATTTCCTTTAGCCAGCCAGTGTCTAGCACCCACACATGGTCGTGTACCCTTAGTCAAGAACACGTTGTGTTGGCTTGGAACATGTCATGTCCTGTATAATTAGAACCAATAAAATAGATATTGGGTCTTTACTAATACACGACCATATCCACTTTGAAGGAATATGACATGTATGTTCGGTACACACTGTGTACCTTTTATTGGTCTATCTCATACTCCCTCGGTGTGTTTATGCAGAGAACCCAGAATGATACCCAATTATTACTACACGCCGGGTACTTTGGATGTACACGCCGAGTACTGTTATTTTTCAGTTTTCTCACAATTTCTTTGATTTCGTTACTTTTCTTTTTCTTTTGTTTGGTTCTTCTCTCTCTTTCAGGTTATGGCAGACCGAGGTCATTCCCGAGGTACGAAGCCCACCTCCATCGCTGAGGGAAAGAGGCCCATTTATCATTAGATAAGACTCTGGCCTCCGGTGTAGCCGGACCTAGATGCTCTGGTATATGAGTTGCCTCTGTTGGCCATCTTTCCCCCACCCACTGTTTCAGCAGAGGTTGGGCCTAGCACATCCACCCCTTCACCACTCTATTTAGAGCCTTCGAGCACCATTGTTTCTTCTCCGCCGTTTTCCGCACTTCATGTTCCCCCTTCAGTAGCTGCTTGCCCCACATCGACTGCTTCATCTAGCAGGCCTCCGTCTACTTCAGCAAATCCGTAGCTAGATCTAGCTCCTTCTACTGCACCTATACCTGGGTCAGGACCTCTAGGTGTTTCTTACCAATTCATTGTGTTCCCGATCACTGACTTGGCACATGACAGGGTCTGGCGCTTCTCTCGCAGGCCGATTCTATTGAGCAGTTGCTATCTGGATAGCAGTATCCCTCAGAAGCTAGGCATCTGGGGAGAGGTAGAGGCTCTCCTTGGACACAATGCACTGCTCACTATTTTTTAGGTCAGCACTCTTATATTCCATGATTTATTTTTGGAGTTCGCTCCACATTCGAGTTAGACATAGCTGAGTACCAGGAGACACATGGTGATGCAGTACCCGTGGTTCTGTTCTGGCTAGGCGGCTGATGTTTTTCCCTTACCATGACCAATTTCAGCCGAGGGTGTGGTTTCTACCCCCATCCCATCACCCCACCCCCTATTTCTACCCTGACCAGGCCCGAGTTCTCTGAGATCATTGCTATATTGTGGGATATTGCTGGGCCTAATGACTGTTATACCCCTACCTCTCAAAATAGTACCATTATCACGGACCCCATCCTTCATTTTACCCACCGGTGCATTAGCACCATTATTTTTCCCCACCATGAGTATATGAGGGTCATGACCGGTTGTGACATGGATCTCCTTACCTATGTGATCCAGGAGGCCTACTGAGACCTCTCACACCTTATCGCCTCCTATGTTCATTCCATGTTTATCGGTGGTCAGGGTAACCTGAATGGAAGGTTTTATGCCACCTGCCTTTCCCACCACCATGGTGACTTTGAGCTTTATCTACCCCATGACCTATTAGGATCCCCCAAATGGATGGACTATCTCAGGCTTATTCACATGGGATTGATCTAGAAGTCATGGGTTCCTACACCCTTGCCCAGGCTCCACCATGCCCACCTGCTGATCCTCCTGCACCCGTCGATGACCCTATTCCTCCTTCCCCACCCCCTCCATCTTCCCCACCCCCTCCATCTTCCCCGCCCCACCAACCTTCTACTGACCCCACTTCTTCAATCCTTCTTCTATAACACCACCTGCCCCTCCTACCCATGCACCCTCGGTCGGTCTCGCCCTTTCCCTTCACCTCAATACGATGGAGAAGAACTTGGTTCGTATCGACATCCGTCGAGACTGCCTGGAGTTGATGTTGGGGCTTATTCTTCAGTATCTAGGTATTCCACTACCCCTGCCACCTGCCTCTGCCTTGGTTTCTGGCCCATCTGCTGCTGCTCCATCGCCCATTCCTATGCTAGCCAAGGATTCTGTTTTCCTATCTACTATGGGCTCACCTGCTGATACTGCCACCAACACTACTGCCAGTCCAGGGAGTGATTCTAAGCTTCTCATTCTGAGTCCAGCACCTACGGCTCCTAATTCTTCAGCTTCCCTTCCGAGTGCAGATTCTAAACCCATAGTTTCCACGCCTCCTAAGCCTTCTCTTCTGGCTGGTTCTATACTGGATGATGCCTCTTCTAAGGCAACCCCCTGACTTGTTTTTGGACACATGTTTTTCATTGTATACGTATTTTTTGTGATATCCTATGCCTATTTATGTTATTTATGCTTGAGGTGTTCTCTTTCTTCCCCCCTCACAGGTACTCTGGAATGTTTTGGGCTACACTATTTTATCACATTCTGTTGTTCATCACCAATACACAATAAGAGTTTTCTTTTATCCATTGATTAATTTTTTTCCATGGTTTACTTCTTTTCTTCTTTCTCCTCGATCTGGTCCACTATTGTGTCCCCACCTAAACTTGTTCATCTTTCTAGGCACTTCTGGACAACATGCGGTATTATTTTTGGGGGGCGTCTCTCGGCCACTTTAGTCTTTCCCCTTTTCAGATTCTAGGAGATATCATTTTTAGAAGATATATTTAAAAATGTGAAGTCATTTTTTTAATCATATTTATAAATAATAACCTGATAGTGGGAAATTTTTAAAAAAAATGAAAGTTTATTTTGGTTCTTAATTGTTTTAAAATGATTGTTGATATAATTTAAATTGAAAATTGTAATCCGTGGATAATTACATAAATTAGACTTATAAATTATTTGCAAGTCATGACCTGATTGTCTCTTTGTTTATTTTTCCCACTCTTGAGAGGTATTCTAAACTATTTTTTATATTCTTTCAAATACCATCTTTTTGAGAGATTCTTAGAATATACACAACTACCAGAATTTGCATGTTTTCTTTTCAGAACATGCATAATTTTTGAATTACATTAAAATGATTGAGGCATTAGATTGTTTAATCTGATTTATCTTGAGACCATCCCAACATCTTATCTTTGTAAAGCCTCTATAGACCATTAATAGCCTTTATGGATATCCATATTACATGCATATTTCCCTTTGTACACTAATTCTTCTATGATTTTTCATGATTATTCATTTGAGCTCAAATGAAGGGATTGAAAAAACATGGTATAAAATCATGAATTTTCAAGAAATTAAATATGGGGGAGAGACTCTTGATCATTTGGGGTGAAATGGTTTCCAATCCTCTATTTTTTGAAATGCTGAAAGGTTCCATTTTTTTCTATTAAAAGAATGGTGCAACCAAAAGGGCCTTATACTCACTTGTTGGTTTGTTACTCCTACCCAACTAAAGGAGATTGTGGTGACAAGATTATTTGATAATGCTTGTTGAGGACTTTTTTACACTGAGTTTAATTTTTAATATCATGCTTTGTTATGTAAAGAATTTAGCCTCCAATTTCAATCCTCAAAGTTATTTTCACATCATTACCTACCAACCTTTAGCCATATAAACATTTTATACTTATTAAAATACCCCCATGATTTTTGTAAGTCAAATTTTCTAAAGTGGGGAACTAAATTTCTTGCAAACCTATGGATAGAGTGAATATATAATTGATTGAGCATAACTCTAATTAAAAGCATCTTGACTATGAGTAAGTTATTTGTTGATATAAATCATCTAATGGCTTGATTATTTTTGAATGGTTGAAACATGTGTTAAAAGAGGTTAAAAGTAGTTAATTGAATTATATACAAGGCATGATTAGAATATATCCTGGATTGAAACTTTTTTGTATTCATTTTGAAAATTTCTCCTGTAACTTATTATTTACATTTATGATTAACTGAACTCATTCCTTTTAAAATATAGAATTTTTTAATTAGATGTTGAGATTTTCATGATGGAAAACAAATAGCTAAGTATGGGAGAGTTTGATGAACCCAATTTGTGTATACATTTTCATATACTCAATTGAAAAATAAGAACAAGTTCTCAGAAATTACCTACTACTTAGGGGACAAATACTTTGATTTTAGTGATCTTGTTCATTTCTAGGAGATTTATGGAAAACTAAAAAAATGGGTAAGAACTGTGCAAAAAATTTCAACTACATGACGTGTACTTATATACACGCCGTGTAAATTCATGCTCAGACACGGGTTGACAAGGACAGGTAAACGCCCAAGTAACCAGAAGTAGATACACACCGTGTTCAAACTATACATGTCATGTATACCATTCTAGAAGTAGTTGGTGGACGAGAAGAGTCTGCATGCCCATGTGGCTGGCTGAAGGGTATACACCATGTTCCACTAATACATACCATGTATACATTTCTAGAAGCGGTTGGTGACCGAAAGAAGAGACTGCATGCTGTGTATGGCGGTGCAACATTCCATGTATATTTACCAACTAGGCGGCACCATGATCCAAGTCAAAGGCGATGTTTTATGCCTCCTACTGGTGGAGAAAATACAGGAAAAAATGTGTTGACAAATGTACACAGTGTGTACGTTGGCCATTCGTTGTGTACTTCGTTTTTCTATAAAAGGAGGCCTTGGCCTCTGGACCAAGGAGAGAGTGTGTAATAGTATCATGTGGAGAGAGTAGTTGTAGTTCCGAAGGAGAGACACTCTGCCATCGTACTACCTTCATTCCACCATCTATTGAAGAATGATTTCGACCTCGAAGTTTCATGGATGATCACATCAGGTATCAAGAGTCTTGTGTTTATCTTTACCTCTGTGGGTAACTAAACACCCAGTGTGTTGGGGTTGTGGGAGATGATGAGTTGTAATTTGAATTAAGTTCCTATGAATGTGTTTTTTTATTAACCTATTCTAGTTCTTCTTAAATCATTTCATCTTATCACTGGAAATTATGTACCAGACCAAGGGCTGAATTTTTAGGTATTCAAAAGAAGAATACTGACATATAGTTTCATGACCATTGGATGTATTCATTGGCTCATAATGGACTAATCAAAATAAATATATATTAAATACTAACTACTAGAACAAGGAGTTGGTTTCTTCGGCTTTAAATATAAAGTTTACTAGACCAAGGAAACTTTATTAAAAATTGAACCCAGAGTGTTGTGTTATCATGAACAACACAAACTCATAAGAAATTTGATTTAATAATCAAACTTATCATAAATTCATAACCCCAATGCATTTCTATCTTTTTTTACCTCAAAGAAAATTTTCTTGTATTTTACTTTTATTCTGTTAACAAAATTTGTTAAAAGAAACTTAAAACCAATCATTCTTTTTGTATCAAAAACAATCAACAAAAATCGACTCTAAATTCAGTAGCCTTAAATAAAACAAAAATACAAACAAAGATAAGTAAGATAAAATAACATCTTAATTTCCTATGGATTGACCCCTTACTGGTGCTATACTTGTTAGGGTAAAAATAATTTGGTACGCCGAAAACATATATTTGGTGAAATGACTCTCCACTTATGTATTTCCCTATAGGGAATAATGGGATTAAAATTCTATAGTCTATGATATGGTTACCATTTTGTGTGGATCATGGGGATATCCATATCATTGTTAGGCTCATTGTGTGGGGGAGAATTCACAATCAAAAATATAGGCCAGTGTCCTTAACCATGTGGGTTAGATGTGTTTGGGACTTTTGGATTTCTAAAGGAGGTTCACCATAGTGTAGTATTGGGGATTTCACCATAGATAATGTATGCCCATTTTCTTTTAAATTGGGAAATAGTTTTTTCCACTATTTATTTAATACCTAAATTTGGTTTATTTTACCCTCCAACAAATGAACCTCAATGAGTATATATACCTAGGAAACATCCCTTGAATACCCCTTTCAATTTTTTACTCTTCCTCTTTGATTTCCAACTGTATTTTTTAGGATATGTGCTTTTTCTCTTTATCCATCCCTCATTTTAGGTTGTTATCTTCTTCTCCCACCCCATTATGTTTTTGGAAACCTAAGGTATTTTTCTACATGATATCATACATGAATTATATTATTTATTGTTTTATATGGATTTTTAAGGATTTTTATGCCTTGTTTTGGTGGATTTGCACCATGCATAGTGAAAATTTTATGTTAAAGTAGGTGTTCCATTTGCATATAATTTCCAAACCTAAAATTATTTTTCCTCTTTAAATTAATCATTTGGATATTCAATGGTTTTGATTAATCTTTATATTATCACTCTTCAGGAAAATTTTATTTTCACTAGGTTTTTAATTGATATAATGGGTTATTCCTAAATTTTAATGGATAACAATAATTTTTGCCCAATCACACACACTAGGTGTTCAATAAATATAAATGAAAGGATTATATAAGTTAATTTAAAAATCAATAATGTTTTTTATCTTTTGAAATGTTTATCAGACGATTCTAATCCAAAATTTAACATGATTTTTTACATTAAAGTATTTTTATAACCCTTAATGATTTAATATGTGTTTTTGAATTTTATATGACTTGGGTTTTCTAGGAAAAGGTTTATAACTCAGTTCAAAATATTGTCTTAATGGCCTTGTTTAGACCTTATAAAAATAAAGCTATTTAAAGATATTTACCCTTAAAGAATGGAACAATTTTATGTTATGTAATGTTTCAATAATTTTATTGTTTGATAATTTTTCTCATATAAGGATGTGTATATTGTCAAAATTTTATGGTGAAGGGTTATCTTTCCATGAATATTGTTAAATTGTGAGGTTGTTAATTTCGTTTTATCTACTATACCATTAAATTAAGTCTTCTTGATTTCTTACATCTAAATCATTAATCATGTGACATCAATCATATATATAGGGAATTTTTTATTATATATATTTCAATACTTCATAATTATGCTCTGGCTTGAGGTGCCAAGAATGTTCTTCCCTTATATTTTTAATTCTCCCCTTATCTATCTAAATACGGTATTATAGAGAATTATGTATGTTGGGATGAATTAGGTGTTTTGATATGACATATTTGTTAGTATAATCTTATATTTCTAGAAATATCATATGTGTTTGACAGATTACTATTTCTAGGGTGTGTTATGCAATTGGGTTTCCCCAATTTCTATGATTGTTTTTTAAATATTATATTCTCTAACCCCAATATTATAATTTATTCTCATATTATTTTTATTTTATTATTTTCATTGTTTATCTATATTGAAAATAACTAGTTATAATTTTTCTAACTATAATCAGATGTTTTCAAATGGGTGGAAGTTTTACCTCTTTTCATTTCACACTAGAATATTTAAAGAATTTTTCAAATGATTTTCTTTTTATAAACATCCTTACCACCCTAAAAAAGTTTTGAATAATATTTTTATTCTAATATTATCAGCTTTCCTAGATGAATTGGAATGGTTTAAAACATTGACAGATTAACTTTTTTTTAAAAAAGTGAAATGTGTATAGAATAATTTTATTTCAAACTAGAATAAAATCTATTCACATTTATATGTTTTGGTATAGAGTTTTGGGAGGATAGCTACGGGTATTTTTGGGTCATTCTAGTTATATTTTAGGATCACCATTGGTTCTTATTATATTCAATGTGAATTATTTCAGAATATAATTTGGATATGATATATATTATATGTGATGATATATCACATATCATGTGGAGATGTTTGATAATGGTTTTTTTCTTATCCTTATAATGATGTATGATACATCATTAATCCTCAAATGATTTTTCCCAAATTTTATTGGATTGTTAAATTTTTACTTACATTTCAATTTTATTTTCATTCCAATACAATTTTTGAATATTCATAGTTAAAAAAAATTATTTCATTATACATTTACCTCAAACCTGAGGACTTTTCATGTCAAAATATTGAGGGAAAGATCCATATTTAACATTTATTATTTCATGAAATCATTCTTAATGTATATATTTTGATAACCTCACACATTTTTTCAAACAATGTGAATTGGGAATTTTAAATAGGACATTCTATGAGTCTACTCGAGTTCATATATATGTGATGTCCTAGGCTAGTCAATGATAAAAAGTTATATTTTTGAGGAATAATAAATAAATTATTATGATATTGAATATTAATTCATCATAATTAGGATGGATAATATTTTTTTTAATGGATTCCAAAACCTCTATTAATATTTTAATTTTGTAACTTTTTTTAAAAGCAGGTTTTATAATTCTATAAAGAATATGGGAAAATAAGAAGTTACTTTATGAAAATGTATGGTTTTATTATATATATATATATATATATGTTTGTGTGTGTGTGTATTACATAAAACAAATATAAATTTACGTATAGAGCATAAATTTACATTCAAAAAAATACTCATGAGGTTTAAAATACTGCAAACATGAAATTTAATAATTTATTATCAAGAACATTCATCTGTTGTGATATTGAATTCATAGTGTGAATTATAAATTTAAAATTTTAATTTGGGCATATAAAATCTAGGAATACACAAACTATCATAATTTTATATAATTCAAAGTATAAATGAATATGATTTATGGATTTGAATATGTATACCAGCCCTTTTAAGAATAATATAAATATAAATCAGATATTTGGGATTTAGATTCACCAAATAATTATCAACTCATTATTTATTAGGAATGGAGAGTTGTTAGAATCATTCACCATTTTACCATGATAATGTATTTTCATTTTTAATTTTATGTAGTTGAGGGGAAATTATTGATAGACCAAAAACTTATATTATGTTTCTCAAAAATTAAGGAATTTGAATGAAGGTTAGTGTCATGAATAATGACTTATAAACTATTCCCCAAAATTAACCATCTAAAATAATTAAATAAATAATTATTTATAAAATAATATATATTGAATTAATATTCCATATATATATAAAAATTTATTATATTAATAAAATATTGATATAAATATAAGACAGTTTTATATTATCATTTTAAATGTTAATATGTAAAATAAAATAGATATGTTCACCAATTATTATTAACTATTTAATAAGATTGTTTTGTTTTGTAATCATAAAAATGACTTTCACAGAGAATAAATTATAAAATGATCTATTCTAGCACAGTGAGTTTTAAGATAATATATTTTTGAAAACCATATAAATATGAAAACAAAAATTAATGGATAGTAATTTTTTCTTCAAAATCAATGTCATTGTATGCTAAATCAGCCAATATAAAAATGTGATAATAGATTATATTTATTATTTTTGATAATGGTTTTAAACAAAAATTCAATATGATCCATGTGTTTATTTAATGAATGAATAAATAGTTATGATTTTTGAAATTATCTTAATAATGGACATTTTATTATTTTTAAGTGTATGAGGTTGAGAAATCATATAAAATCATAATTGGAATACATTATTGATGAAAATTAATATTTTATTTAAAAAATGGAATTCAAATAGTTTCCGATAAAAAATAATGTGGTTATTTACTGATATCATGCTTATATTAATGATATTTTTTAAGGGGATTTGTTATAATGTAATAAACATATTAATTTCCTTAACAAAATTTAATTTAATTTTTCATTTTTAAAATATGATGTTAATAAATTTGAATAATCATATATCAGTTTAGTATATTATTCCAATATATTAGGTTATGTAATATTTGTCTTGATCTATTTACATATATATTTTTCTTTTTTCACACTCTCAATAGATTCAAAGATAATTTCATGAAACTTATTTAAAATTCACTGAAATGAATTATTAGATACGAGATACTTTCATAAAAAATATATTTATTTATTTTAAATAGTTTCGATTTAAATAATAAATTTTTAGGATATATAAAAAATCATTTTATTATAAATATTGGTAAAATAACGTTATTTACAAGTTATTCATTTAATACATGTTAGAGGGGGTTCTTCTTGAAAATATGACATGAAATTGTGTGTCATAATTATCAAAATATATTTTTAATATAGTCCTATTAGTAAATCTATTAAATATATTCTATTTATAATAACAATAAATATTTAAAATATGTTATATTATTATGTTATGATTTTTTTTATTTTCATTAATTATTGTATTTATTTAATGAATCGTGATTTCTATGGTTTTTCTAATAATTGGATTCATTTCATTATTTTTTAGAAACATTTTTGAGAATATCCTATTATGTTCCAATTAGATGAAATCTAATTAAAAACTATATTTCATGTTATCCAAAGTTATATCATTGATTAAATTTGACCATACATTAAATTTATAAAATATTTCAAAAATATAATAAAAAGATTTTTAAAATATTTAAACTGGACTTTCATCTTGTACTTTAATTTTTAATAAGGATATGTTGAAAATAAAAAAAATTCAATTATTGTTTTATTTTCAAATAAAAATTCATTTTTTTGTCTTATTTAATTATCTAAACTATATATTTTGATCCATTTAATCTGGGATTTCTCATGTGGGATCTTCTTTAAGCCGAAACCTAGTACTTCTCCAAGGAAAATACCAGGTCATTGTAATACTTATTTTTTTTTCATTAATAGCCTCTATTTTATGGCCCATCGTATATTTAAATTTTAGTTTCATTTTCTTAATGGTTCATTTTTATGGATTTTAAAGATTCTAAAAAATTTTTATGTTAGGTTTTTATTCTTTTTATTGCTTGTTCTTAGTTACCATGGGTTCTCAATCCATCACCATACACATAATAATACTCTGGGTTTTTCTGGTGATTCACTGGTTTGTATCCACACAATAGTCTCATGTTATACCTAAATGAGACCGTTAATAAATTTTTTTAGTGAATCATAATAATAATCACCCATACAAACTTGTTAATCTCTCTATTATACCCCTCTATCATTCCCTTTTCACCACATTCACATCATTCTAATTAGGTTTTGGTATTATAGTGTATTTTTTCTCTATATAAGGTTCAATATGTCTGTATAATTATCTTTTATTTATTATTTTACACTTAATAATCTACTTATTTGTTATTTTAATCACTCAAACCATTACTATAATGACCACTTATCTATTGTGGCTTTTATACATTCATATAAGTTGTGCTGTTCTAAATTTTTTTGAGATTTGGCGGAGATATGGTATGAGCTAATAGATAATTGTTAATTGACTTCAAATATTACCATTTTTATTAATTTAAGACATATAATGGTCATGTTTTGTATTTTAGAGTCTATATTGAATGATTAGAAAGTAACTTTTATTTATAAATATCGGTTATTGGTCACTAGTTTTATGAAGGATCAAACAAAAATAGTGTAATTTTTTATTCTAAATATTTCATGTTTTCTTATTATATACTTTTTCATCATAATATAAATATCATAATAGTTTTATTAACTTGTACCAATGGTTTTATATTGACCAAAACATGTAAATATTTTTTTCCCTATTACTAATATTTTATTTGTTTTTCTTCATTTAAAATCAATGATGATTATTTCCATTTTATCATAATCAAAATTTTCCTAATAAATATTCATAATATTCTAAATAAAATTGTACAGTGGATATAAAATAATGAATTTATTTTTCTTTTATTTTGTATCCTTATTCCCAAACCCTAATAAATTTGTACACCAAGTATAGTAATCACATATAACAGTCTACTTTCACATATTATTCCCCAAGATTACCAATTTAGAAAAAAAAATTCTCAAACATATTATTATATGTAAATTACATATCTCCAAATTATTTTCTACAAATGTTAATCATAAAATGTAAATATACAAATTAATTATAAAATATCATTATTTATGAAAATTTCATTGTGTTTTAATTATTCATATTTTAAAATTTTTAGGTAAAATTCATATTCTCAAGATGGTAAAGATTACCTATTCCTATATTTAGGGGAAAGTGTGATATATCATTGTTACATTAATGATGAAAATAAGGGTAAAAACGAAGTGTTGGTTCTTCACCAAACCAAAAACATAATTGAATCATAAAAAAGACAATTGTTTACAATAGACTGATGAAATTCTAGAAATAACAGTTATACCAACATGTGACATAAGTTACTTTAATCTTTTTGGGAATCCATACATAAAGGAAATAATATCAAATCAAAATAGGATTGCAAATAATATATTAAAACATAAATATCATGGAACTAAAATATACTCCCATATATGCATTGATCAAAATATATTATCTAAAAAATTAAATTAGTAGTTTCTAATAAGAGAATTTATATTGAAAAATGGTTAAAATGGATAATAAAGAGATATTAAATGTATTTAAATTAATATTATTTCATATCTCTTATAATATAATGAAAAAAAATATTTATGACTAAAATATATTAATCAGCATTAGTCATTATATATATAGTTCCCTAAATAAAAATTCATTATTATGGATCAATCTAACAAAAATGAGTCTAAATTACTTTCATGAATGGGTCGATTTTAACTAATTTATATTTTTATTAGTTTTATGAAAATAAAATTTTATTTGTCAAAAGATATATTTTTATAATTATTTTTAGCAGAAAACCAATATCATCATATGATTGTTATAATCTTTATGCATTCACCGAATTAACACATCTATCTATTATCCTATACAGTCTGTCCAACTTATATATATTTTTTTATATACATTAAAACCTTTATTATCAAGGTGTCTTGTAATTTTACTAGGTAAATAAAATAATTACTATAAAAGTTGACGCATTATTATTTATGGAATTAGAGAAGAAATATTTAATTCATAATCAAAAAAAATAATATTTAAAACTACTAAACTCATTGGATATTGATAATATATATATTATAAATAAATTTGAATGAGGATTTATATATGTATGTTACATTAAATTAGGTTGATATAACCTAAGAGGGTTGTGATAATTTTTATGGATTATTTTATCTAAGTTTATGACATTATAGAAATTATAATATGAAATGGAATTCTGAAAAATCCATATATAAGATATTAAGGATTAATAATTTTTAATGAAAAATTAGTCACTCTGCTATGTAGAATATTTTTAGAAGATATGTAGGTTATTTAAAATGATGTATAAGATAAATTTCTATAGGAACATTAATTTTGAATTCTATTATGTGGAAAAGGAAATTCTCACTGGGATTTGAAACAAATTCTCAATGATGTTTAAAATATTTTAGGTGATGCCAAATATTATAAAATCATACATATGATAATTCAGTGTATACAGAAATGATGTTTGAGGATCATACTAAAATTTGTTGACTACAAGAATACATTGTGACATGTAATATATTTTGGATAATCATGAATATAATGATGAGCTCATTATAGTGATATATAAAATTTTATATTTTATAAGTAATGATTGATGGTTTAGAAAAATAAATGGTTTCAATATATTTAATCTAGTTGATTATTTCATAATTCATCAATGACATAAATATCCTCATTACTATTATATTCATTTTATAAGACAAATATTTCAATAATGATGTTTTATAAAGAGGAATGAGTCTATATAAAAAATATTATTTCACTATAATGATAAATGTGGAATGCTTTCAAGGACACTAAGAGGGAAAAATACATGTTTTTATGAATAATTTAATGTAAATAAGACTATGATGATTTTGGGATATTATATTTCATCTATTAAAATGAGTTTTTTTGAACAGTAATCATGGATTATTTTTGTTCATAGAATTGTGGGTTTATCCTATTCAAAATATAGAAACATAATTTATGTGATATTTCAATAATATAATGGAAAAACAAAAATAATATCGAAATGGATGAATTAAAATAAATCTCTCTAAATAAGAACTATGAGAATAGAAAATCTTATTGGGATTGATGTTGCATATAAGTGGAAGAATATCACATTCTATTAATCGTTGGTGAATCACACTAAAACTGAAGATTATTCATAAAATAAGAGTCCAATTTTATTTAGACAATTCTATATTTTTTAAATTATGGTTGGTGTAGAGAACTATAATATATTCTAAGATATAACAATTCATATATCTTATTATTGTAAATAAAATAAGTGATATTTTTGTTTTAGATAATAACCATCTTATATCAGAGATGATTTCGTCCATATTGAAAGGTCAATTCATAAAAAAAATTGGTTGTTAAATTATTTTCATTCAATATCATAGTGACACCATGTGATTTTCAAAAAATAAAGAGATTATATTTTCATTGGAAACAAAATGTATCAAAACTAATCCCCCCCTCGTATTCTTGATCATATCTAATGTTAACATATCAATTATTATTATATGCAAGGATTTCACTATAATATCAACGTAGAAAATTTTAAAGAATCACACAAAATTAATAACTTATAAATGGGATTTAATGTTTGATCAAAAATTATTTCATTTGTGTAAGGGCTTAATATCTCTATATCTTCTCTCAAATGGACTTTGTGTTCCTGATTCTATCCTTCATGGTATCATTATTCCAAAACAACCTTATACATGGTCGAATTATTATAATAAAATTGATGAATGTGATGGGAATTGAAGGATTGATATATTATCCACATTATGAAATACTGTGATCAAAAAATACATGGGAATAAAGTATAACACTATGATTTAAGTATAATACAATAGTTTTTTAAGAAATTAAGAATGTTTTGAATGTAAAGATGAAATTTTTTACTAAATGGTTAAAATATATTTTAATTCTTTAATATAATTCTATTAGTTAATTCAATAAAATGGATAATATGATTTTCCGAACTATCATAAGATAAAAAAGAAACTATTAAAGAGGCTACTATTGTAAAGAAACTCACGATAATATTACTTCAAAAGTTTCATTCCTAGATCTCTACACATGAAGATAATGATCTTTATGACATCAAAATTTATTAACTTCATAGTACTCAAATACATTAGGAAATGAAAAATAGATAAACTATTTAAATAATTTTCATGAATTAAAAATAAATTTATATTAATTATTTGAGGGTTTTTAAAATATAAATTAGATTATTTTTGGTGATAAGGGTATTATGCAAGGCTACATTAAGACTCCCTACCTAATTTAAATAATTATTATATTTGGTCAGTATATGTAAAACTAAGACATCATTTAATTGTTTTTATAAATAAAAAAGAAAAATTGGACAATTTTGGGAAAGGTTTTCCTTGAAAATAAAAAATGAAAATAAATATAATTAATCTACTAATAAATTCCCACAAAATTGTAAATATCTCAAGAGGAATCAATCTCAATCACAAGGAATGAATTATATTTCACCAAAGTTTTTTATATATAATTATCTATCTCTTTATGAAGTCATTTCTGATCGGGATGAAATCATTAATTGTGAGGAATCTCATGAAGAGGATTTTTAAATGATTCTCATCTATTGTGAAGGTGAATAATGTGAAGCATTATATGATGAATCAGTAATTGATTTTGAGTTTTTTGATGAAAACTGGGAATCATAAAAGTTTTACATTATGATTATAGAGATAAAAAAATTATTAAAGGATATTGGATAACTAATAGATGGAGATTCACATCTTCAATAAAATCATGGGAAAGGAAACCACATTAAAAGTGAAAGATATAAACTAGTCCATAAATTTGAAAATGTAAAAATGAAACATGTTGATAAAAGTATTTTTAATGATTATATGAACTATAAAATCCTTCTTAGTGATCAATAAATTTATGGCCTGAAAATTGAAGTAGTTTGTGTAAAAAAGGAATGAAATGATCTCAAACACAATTACATTAATTCACTAAATGGACCTAGTTAATTATCCAAAAAATATAATAAACATATAAAAGTCCCTAAATAGTTAAATTTGTTTCCAAATCAAATAATTAATTTTTTAAAAAAATATTCAAATTATTGGAAATAATAAAGAAGGTCTACTAATGACACAACTCAAAATAAAATCATATCTTTATAAGAATATAGTATAAAATAATAATATTGATTTTATAAAAAAAAATAATGTTAAAAGTATTATTCTGATCATATCTAAAATAAAAATATATATAAAGGTGTATCTTTTTCTCAAGTATCCAAATATGATAGCTACAAAAGTAGTTATTTAAAAAAAGTAATTAGTGGCCTAAAATAAACATGAATAGACAGCAATGAAATAATAGAACTTTTATCTAAAATGTAATTTTAGTACTATTACAAGATTTGTTGTGTAATTGGCCACAATTATGTTATTTCATTGTACAATATAGATCTATTTAGATATTTAAGGGATAATGAATAAAGTGGATAAAACGTTTTTATATGAAAATTAATTAAACAATACAATAGAATAAGTAAAATATTGAACTAAAAAAATGATTTCATATTTTTAAAGTAGTTTTTGGATGTTTTGATCAATATGTTTTCATAAAAAATGAATTTATGAAATTTATAAAGGATCAATTAACTATTTATTATAAATTCGAAAAAAAAATTATTATTAATCAGCCCACTCAATTGGAAAATTAGTTTAAAGTTTCATTTTATGTATGAAAATATAAGAATTAATGGATTAAAGAAATTTTTTTTCTCTTGTTATAAAAAAGGATATTTAATTGACATGGCGAATGATGGAACATATTAATGATAATATATTAACTCCAGAAATGATATCTCATTAAAATTCAAAGGTTCTGGAGTGGGTATAATTTTGAAAAAAAAATTAACCCCAAAAATATTCTATTTATTGATGTGTCGATGCATAATCTATTAATTGTACCATTAAATTTTGATTATTGATATGAATTATTTTAACAAATTATATTTTTTATGTAATCATACTAATTGATAGATATTTGGTATCAAAATTATTTATTTCCCAGAGAATATTTTTTTTATTAGAGAAACTAAAACGGGTTTTTATAAAAGTCTTTATTATAAGAAAAAAAATTTGGAAACAAATCTTGATCATCTTGGATGAAACATAATGAATAAATTAATATTAGGAGTGTATTTATGAAATATTCATGTTTTTAAACAAAATTAATTTGATATTTTCAAAACATATTAGAATGGTAATTTTGTGAATAAAGATCTCTATGCAGTTGAGAAAAAGACATGAAAACCACTATATATTGTTAAAACTAATTTTTAGGATCCGTGACCAAGAATTAAAAAACTGAAGATAAGTATTTCATTATTTTCATTGATTATTTCACTAGAATAGAATTTATTATAATTATTCGTCACAAATTACAAGATTTCTAAATGTTAAAATTTTCTAAAGATGAAAAGGAAAAAAATATGTTTTTCTTTATATAGGCCATGACCAGAGAATAAAATTGTGTATATAGGAAAATAGTTTTAGGATAAAATGATAATCATGGAATAAGGATGAGTTCAGTGAACCAAAAACAACTTAATAATGGATTTGATGAAAGGGAGAATTATAGACATGTTGATATAGTGAGAACAAATCAAACTAAACATGATACATCATGACATATTTTTTCCATTCCATCACCATCTCTAGAATCATTAAATAGGGATTATTTTTTGAAAAATTCATATATAAATCCTTATGAAATATTTTTCAATAATAAATAAAATTTAAAATTCATCAAAGTCATTATAATTCCATGATTAATAAAAAATAATGTTTTTAAATTTTTAAAGAGAAGGATATAAATGGAATATATCTTGGTTATAACACAAATTTTATATATTGAAAGTTATATAATAAAGCATCAATGACAATTATAGCCTATGACAATGTTATAACCACTGAAAAAGAATAGGAGATCTAATTTTCAATGATTGTTGATGATGAGGATAATTTTCTGTATCATATTTTTATTGATGTCAGTAATGATAATACATAGATGTAGGATAGAGATATTGAATATAGTTACTACAGTCATGATAATGAATATCACTATGCCATGAAAGAAATTAATATACTAAATAATCATTTTGGAACTGAGAATACCAATGGTACCAAACCATGATATAACCATACATATCTTGTTATAATAGTCTATTTTCATAAACTGACCAATAAATTTTCAAAGAATCATTTGATCATAATTATTGGATTTATCTTATTAATGATGTTTTGGATCAAATTTTTAATAATGAAGCATGTGATCTTGATATTATGAAAAAGGATAAAATAAAATTGAAAAATTGGTTTTCTAGAATAATATAAATAAGAGAGGTAATGTTTTAAGAAAAAATCGAATACTAGTGTGAAGGGTTTACTGAAAATTTGTCGCATAGATTTTTGTAAAACATTTTCTCCTCTTTTCGATATTAAAAATCTAAAATTTTTTTATTGATCCTCAATAAAAAATCTGTGATGTCTAAATAGATATGGAATATTTATTTTTGAATGGTGGATAGAATGAAGATATTTATATGGAGAAACCTAGGGGAAATGAGGTTGGGTGGGACACTAAAAACCTGGAGTCTCGTGTCAATATTTTCCCCTATGAACACTATTTAAAAGGGTAAATACTAAAAATTTAATTTAAAATAATTACCATAGGTATATGGAATTAAATATGGATATGTGGATTGTAAACTATATGTAAATAAAACCTACACCGCATCACTCATTATGATTGTGTATTATAATGACACTTTCATCTCCTATAATGATGATACTAAAATTAAATAAATTTTTTCGAAATTGATTAATATTATTGAGTTGTATATTTCTTGAGAGATTATTTTTTTCCTAGGATGTATGTTTTACAAACTTCTACACACATTTTCATTTTACAATAAAATCTTTCAAGGATTAACTGATTATTTTTGGTATGGATAAATCAATATTAGTGTCTAAAAAATCCCAATATACACTATTTTATGTAATAACATTTTTGGTATCAATATAAATGGGAATGATTTTTGAAAATTGATTCGAAGCCTCCTATACATGACTCTAGAAGGATAGGTATTGTAAATGATTCCACCCTTTGATATTGGATTAAATAAAATAATAAGGAGTTAGATCATTTATTAGTGAATTAGATTTTTTAATACATCAAAAACAATTCAAATTATGGTATGTTGTATGTGAAGAAATAATATTTCTATAAATAATGCTTCACTATCACTGATTATTTTGGTAATATTGATAATATAATTTCTACTCTATTAGGACTATTCTTAATTTGGGGGATATGTGTTTCATGTGATTCCAATGGTCAATCATTTTTCACATTATGTGTGACGGAGCTAGGTATATTACTAAATCCTAGAATACTAAATAGTTTATTTGGAAGAAAAACTCAACAAGTGGATATGAATTTTATAGCTATGTCTCAAATAGTCTTTGTTTGAGAAAAATAAAGTGCAATAATATGGTACATAAATCCAAGAAAACACTCGGTATTAAAGAATTTGGATATAAAATATCAATTCCTAAAGGGTAAAGTTGATGAATGTATCATAAATATTTAATTAATTCTATCTATGGAGAAAATCATTGACATTATTACAAATATAATTTATGTTCATGCTTTGTGGAAAGTGTTATTGTAAATGGGTGTTCACCACATTACCTATCAAAATTGATGTATTTCTTATTAAATAGACGTCACTTTTTGATATATTAATCTTTAGGAATATGGGGAGTATGCCTTCAATTGTGGGAGGAACTACATTATATTTGAATACTTCTATTTTATTTATTAAGTGTGTACAAGAATGTTTATAAAAGTTTGTTTAAAATGTATTGAAATAAATTTCTATGTTTTAAAAACTTATTTAAATGTTTTCAATAGCTTTGATTTAGGAATAAATCTTCCTTTTTACTTTAATTTTCTTCACATATATATATAATATACTAATTCATCAGTCACCACATTAAATAATTTTAGACCATATCTATCAAAAAATCTCTTAGTATTTAATATTAATAGTGGGTAGAAAATATATTTCAAATTTTAGATGCATTAAATGGATTTATGGGAATTATGAGAAAATTTTCTTTTTAGGGGGTATTTCATGAAATATAAAGTAAAAGATAGTGAAAATTTAAATTTATGTTATCAAAAAAAAAATATAAAGGGAGATATTGTTAAACTCATTAAATAATGATTTTTCCTTTTTTATTTTTTATTTCATTGATGTTTGATATAATTATATTGGAAATAAGTTAGTTTAAATACCCAATAAAGGGTTTCGAAAAGAATTAAAGGTTATTTTATCTAATTTAATGAAGTTACACTATTTTTAGAAAGAGTTTTAAATAATAAAAAGGTTTATATTTGATATTAAGTGTGTTGAATCATAAATGTAAACCATTCGTTGAGTTTGGGAAAATATATTATACTATATTAATGATATTTCAAGTGATGAAATAGATTCTTATTTTTATATAATATCTTTCAGAATCATGAGATTCATTTATTGAAATACTAAATCCCGTATTTTAACAGATCAAGTTGATTCAACCAATAATGTATCCTAAATTGACCAACAATAAGGCTTAAAGCATGTTCTCCATCGTCATGGGCTCATAACTAGAACTATTTTATCACACTAATAAAAATGGGAATAAATTAACCCTAAAAAGAAATATGATAGAATTAAAAGAAATATAGTATCAAATTAGATATTCAAAAACATCAACTTTTAAAAAATTAGACTAAAGTTCAAATCCAATAGTGGGATAACAAGTTAAAAATGAACAACTAAAATGCTTTAATCGTTGATCCAGAAGATAATCATTGTTTCATGTACTCGTGACCATAATTCCACACAATCCCAACCCACTGTAGAGGTAACACAATCTCGTTTTTTTTCCTCTACAAAACACACTTCCATTTACCAATATGCTACCAAATTAATGATGTAGACACCTATATGGAAAAGTAAGTTGTGCCCAGTAAGGACCAATGGAATACCACCAAGAATATATATAATTTAAGTCCATTTTCATCCATTGGATATTATATAAAATTGGTTTCAAAATATTACAAAATAAAATCATTTTTTATATATAAATCATCCTTTGGTTTTCTTTTCAAAAACATTCCATTTCTAAATAAGCATAGAAATATGGAAAGACCTATATCTAAGAGGAATAAGAAAATGAACTAAATAGTTTCCAATTATATGTTTAAACATAAAAAATTACAAGTATTAAAATAATAATATTGAATAATCCAAGTTATATTGTATAAAAAAATTACCTAAGGAAATCCACAACATGAGGGTGTACACAACTAAGCCAAACATGAAACACTACCTGAAATACGTGAACTGAAATTTTCTAGAACCTCATTCTCTATGAATAAAGAGCCACTGACAATAATTTCATCTTGAGAACCACCCATAATGATAGAAAACTCCACCATTTCATTCATATTACTAGTTTTCCCCTTACTCAAAGGTCTTGTCAAGGTGTTATAACTTCATCGTTACGTTCAAGTAATTAATTTATATTTCATAATCATTTTCCAAGGAAAAGTCTATTTCATTTCCATTATTTTTTTCATAAAAAATTTTCAATAGATAATCCATAAAAGTACCATTCATGGAAAAACATTTCATTAATAAAATAATATTTTAGGAATTTTATCAAACACAACATGTGTCTAAAATCGGTTTCTATCAAACACCACCTCTTTAGAAAAAAATTTCTACATCCCTCAAATATAAATTTACCACACCAGGATTTCAATTCATAAATTTCTTAAATTAATAGTAAATTAAGACATAAAAACGAAATTAAATCAATTTTATAGACAATATGATATAGATAAATACCTCAAGATTGAGGGAAAAAAAATTTCATCAAGACTAGTGATAAAAGAGGAAGAGATCAGATTCTTAAGAACCTATATCTGATGGAAAAAAATTATATATGAACATGATATATCTAGAAATATAGTCTCAAAAAAATAATATGATGGGATTATATGGGTATAAATAAAAATTTATGGGTCTAACTCATCAAATTATTATCAACCGAGATGTAATAATTCAACTAGGATGAAGATCTTTCAACTGGAAGTGGGAGATAGAAAAAATATCTCCATAGATCATATAGATAAAGAGAAGACGAGTAAGGTTCATAAGGTTCAAATTAATGGAGAAAAACATATTTTTTATCTAAATGATATTTTAACCCCTAACAAATATACATACCCAGTGGAACCACCAGTGATTTTTAGGGCCTAACCATTCTATCAGTGTTCCACCAGAGAGTCGATGATAGTCCACTAGTTGAAAAATTGTTTTCAGATGAAATCCTTATCCAATATTTCTTACATTGGCTAGGTAATATAATCTATCCTACTAAATGGTGGAACCTATAGACCTGTAGGTATTCTTCAAGACAATAATGGACAGATAGTTCCCTCCTACTACCACCAATAAGGCATTCGACTTATCTCAACTGTTGGCGACTGCAGAAAAAAAATAGGGACCCCATAAAATATTCCAAAACTAGTGTTGGTGATAATTATCTAGACCAAAAAAAAATTTAGTGCCCAGAAATAATCATTATCACAAACCAAAGAAAATGTAACACAATTGACGAATCATTAAGGCCTTTTCATCCAATGTATCATATTTGTCCATAACACACTGCCATTTAACTTTAAATAACATTCTAATCATCTCAGATAGAAAATTGTACTTTTATCCCACTATTTAAATTGGATTCTCACTAAATGAGGTTTTAGGATCAATCTAAACATCATCTCACATGATCACTTGGGACATATTTATCTGGTACTTCTTCTATTTGGTAACATGGAATACATCATGGATACGGGTAAAACTTATTTACAAGTCCAATAAATAAGTTTACTTTCCATGTATCTATATAATGTCAAACAGGCTGAAATTGCAAGGTTCTAAAATAGGTTTCTTCAAAAGTCATCTGTGTCCCAACCAATGTGAAACTCTGAGAAAAAACTGACCTCCTACTCAAAGTCCAATTGAAAATGAAACCAATTGTCATATGATTTTGGATGAAATAGATCTATTTCTAACCACTTCCATGTAAATTTCATGATACAAATCATCTTATAAATTATTCTAGATCTAATAAAAGTCCATTCTTTATCCTCATCCTAATAACGAGTCGATATGTGAGGCCTCCCACGAAATTCCATGAATGGGGCCATCCGAATCAATGAATGATAAATATTTTTATAGAAACATTACAGTAAGGGTATATTTCTCTACCATGATCCACTAAAATTAGTTATTCATGCTTGAAAATATTCATTACGAATATAGATGGACCAATCATTTTAGACATCTAACATAGGATGATTAGTCTTGTTTGACTTCAATTGAGAAAAAATCACTACTTGTAATCCACTCTAGAACATGATATGAAGCATGGTTCACTGTATGAGATGATATATATGATACACCATGAATTATGATACTTTCCCAAAAAGTTGGTTCATAAGATAATATACCCTCATCTTTTTTAGAATAGTAATTGAATATATTGGTTTCATGGGTCAATCAATAATCACCCATATCATATCCTTAACACATGGAGTCATTGGTAGCATAAATACAATGTCCATGGATATGAAATCCCATTTACACACAAGAAAGGGTTATGTTTATAGGAAAACACCATGCCTCTCATGTTTATACTTGATCCTCTATCATCTAAGACATCTAGCCACAAAATTTATAATTGATCATCACATTTATAGCAGCCAATAATGACATCTCAAGTCACGGTAAATCATTGTATCCCAAGGTGAATGAACCTATATTATCAGTGTCCACTATCAATCATTCCCTATCTTATTTTCTTTACAATGACCATCATTACTTGAATGTTTAACACTCCATCATGTGACTTAGACCACACACTCGAGGTCTCTCTAATTTAAATATTCCTATTGAATGACTAAAACCTTGTATCCTCCATATATATAAGTCGAATATGATTATCTATAAGTGATCTATATTGATAATAATCTTGGAATACCTATAAATTCTCTCTCCCTTTAACTGATCACATGTTATAAAAAAACCATCAAGCACTGACCTTCCTCTAATTCCTTCCCCACCCACGTCAGAATCATTCAACTCAAAGCTTCTACAACCATGTTTCTTTTTATGGGTGTATAATTTTATCGAAAACAATGTTCTAATGATACTCCACCCAATATGGTCATATCAATTTTAAATTCCACTGAGTTAAGATATACACAAAACTCCTATTTTCTAAATACATTAAAAACTACACCACAAATAAGTAGTGGAGTTAAATCATAAGAGTGATCATCACTGCTTCCAACTCAAGATTATGAATTTGATATTTCATATCATGAGGAAATAATTGACAAGATCCATAATCTAAAAAATGTATCTCCTATATTAGTACAAAACCAAAAATCATTTTCTAGGAATCTCCATAAACATCATAGACAACAACTAGCATAGTATGAATCGATATTGGAGATCATGTCAATCTTACCTTAAACTACTCAAAATATCTCTAGCATTGATCTCATAAAATGAAAATTAAACCCATATAGGTCCACCATTTCATAGGACATACAACTTTAGAGAATCCATGAGAAAATATCGTATAAGAACGTGATAATCCCAATCAACTTAATATCTTTAAAAAGTATAGGCTACTCCCATGAAATCACCACTTCAATATTTCCAGGATTCACAGAGCCACCGTACTAAGAAATCAAATGGTCTTGAATTTTCACCTATTGAATCCAAAACTGACATTTGGATAACATTTATAAGAACCCTATTTTTCACTCAGGTATGGTTCCTTTAATTTTCAGTATAAATCAATACATTAGACCTTATATGGATTCCAAATGAGTTAGTAATGGTCACAGGGGTGTTTATGGATTGTTCGGATCCCAAAACCAATATTTTTAGGGAAAACAGCCTTGGTGCAAGGTTTAGAGTAAACCATGTGGAATTCCACATGGTTTTCCTAACCGTGTGGATGGTGTTTTTTCAGAAAGATCCATATCGCACAGTTTATGCACGACCGTGTAGCCTAACGGTGCAAGCACCCCTTATTCCTAGGTAACTGTGCATGGCTTGCACACTATCTGATCAGGTTATGAATTTGAACATTCGGGAAGAGCTATATTCCATGGTTTGCGCACAGTTTGAAAAACCATGCAGACAAACTCTACGCAATCTAATTTTTTGGTAAAATTTCCAGTTTTCCATTAAGGATTTATTAATCCTCCTCTTGGATCCTAATCCAAGAACTACAGTGATTTTCCTCCATTTTCACCTATTGAATATTTTTTAAGTCAAAATATAGGGATCAAGAGATCTCCTTCATCTAGTGTCCATTTGAGGTTTTGTTTATCACATTGGATGCAAAACTGTAAGTAAACCAATCCCCTTTATCCAATATTCTTCTCTATTTCTCTCAAACTAGGTATCTCCATGTGATAATTTTTTACTCTTTCAAAGATCTACTCCAATCCAAGGAAAACCAAGGTCTGATATCAGAAGATAAGGATTGTATGAACCTATGGTGAGTGGTCTATAACTCATCCATAATTTTTTTTGAATTTGGGAAAATTTATTTGGCACCTACCAATTTAATAAGAAGATATTTCTTAAATTTACATACCATGATTATGCTTGTTAGTATCATATGGTTATGAACATTAAAAATATTTGATTAGGTGTTACCGATTACACCCACAATGAAATCCGACTCATGTCAAAGGTTATACCATATTTGGGTGATTAGTGTTTAGGCATGTTTTAACCTCCATTTGGGTGTTCCTATTCTTGACCTTTATAAAGGTGATCCTTTACATAATACATGACTTGTTATTAATGAGAAATGCATAATGGCATGTACCATGTATCCTCAATACATAAAAAAACTAATGTATGTCCTTCCAAATGATTATTAAATGTGAAATGTCAAATGAATAGTACAAATTATAATTATTGGACTTATTAAATGAGATTGAATAAATATTACATGTCTGTATCACCCCATTATATATTGATGGGAGGTAGTTGAGTGAACCCCAATAATTGAATATACCATAATGATTAATCAAGACATGATTCAATGGTTGTAATGCTACTTGGACAATCCACACTAATGGAACACAAGTATTGGACTAATATATAAATGGTTGAAACTCTACCTGACCTATCCACACTAAGGGGAAGAAATATGTGAACCAAATTAATTATTATATGATACAATATTAAATAGAAATGGAATGACTCGAGATTTCATTGGATTATGAGAGGACAATACCTTGGGTCTCGGGAACCCCATTCTGATTCAAGGATATGGTTTTATTATGATGATATCCACCTAGAATTTGATTCATGCCTAGTCATTGGATTCTCGTTATACTACCATAGTGTCATTTACATTTTTTACAGGATACCTCAGATACACTCATTTGATCAATCATTGACTAGTAGGTACCATTGTGAATTCATGTAGGGCCCTCTCTTTGTTTAGTCTCGTTTTACCTTAGTCATTCACCTTGGACTTGGTAGGCGAGTTATTGTGGAATTACTTGAATTAATATCCTTGGATTACACTTTTACCCCTTAGATAGACTTAGATACTACTGATTTAGAGTTCTGTGAGATCTAAGTTATGTTGAATTTACCCTGAAACTCTGTCACCAGATATCATTTTTTGGAATCATTGTCATGTCTCGGTACCTTCACTACATATACTATATTAAGGTGATGTTAGTGATAGTTAAGCCTCACGTGACCTATTAACATTACATGGTTATTACTTAATTAATGATCTGGTTTCATGTTCAGACACTTACCTAGGGCTAAAGCAGGTACTTGGGTATTTAGTTCAATTGTACTCTTTCTTTTACCTTATATTTGCATGCCTACACACTTCTATATTCCATTACCCAGAGAAAAGGTTATAGACATCGTTGGTGGTGGCCCACTGAGATTTATCTCACACCCTCTCTGGGCATCATTTGATACCCGGAGTAGATTACATGGTTGCAGGTATTGGCAAAGGGGAGCATATAGCTTGCATCACATGATGTGTGTTGATCGGATGGATCTTGTTAACCAATGACAGAGTAGGATCATGGGAGGCTTTAAGAAGCCTCTATTTTCTTTTAATTTGTGAAACATGTTATGTATATAATTGTGTATCCATGTTTTCTAGTTTTATAGTTACATAACATTACATCATCATTGTTCTAGTTGATACAATTATTATTAATCTTTTTTATCTATTTCATTGTTTTTCTTCCTCAATATATTTATATTTTTTATATTTCTTATGCTATTTAATATTATTTTATATTCCATACACTATTCTACACTCTTCTAATGAGGTCATAGTCTCCCCACAGACACACCCTTGGCCCTCACTTCTAGTTGGCATCCTCTGGAATTTTGTGAGATGTGCTTGATGTTATGTGTCCAACCAAGAATGGGGCACCCGTTAAGTGGCATCGGGTCCTAGGACATAACAAAGTGGTATTAGAGGTGGTTTCTTTTCTTACCTTAATATTTGGAGACAATATATTAGACAATGGGAATTATTGGGAATTTATCATAAGTAGTGTGTGGGCATCGCGAACCCGTGTTTAGGGTAAATACCAAGTTGTCTGAATTATATTTTTTTTCTATTTTATCTATTATAGTTGATGTAATTTCACCATTGGGTGATGCACATTTTGTGTTTCATGGTTTATTATTACTCTTTTGAAAATTTATTTCATCCTTAGCCCGATGATATGAGTGCAAGGAGCATTTCTACCTGCATCATTATAGGCACCAAGAATTTACATCCAATGCATATTGTCATGCCATATAGTTGAATTTCACAGATTTTCATTTCATTATATACTTGTGATTATTGAGTGATGTTGTGATAGTTACATGTACATGTATTAATTTTTATGTGATTGAGTTATTTCATGTCACAATTCATGAGTTGTATGGGCCATAATGGGTTGGGATTAGTAATTTACCGAGTTAATCCATTATACTATAATGAAATGGGCATTTATTATGATGATTTGTGTATGGGAAATTATTCATCAGAGATTTATATCCATTATAAGGTGAATCCTGAAATCTAAAATGATCGGGTCGCACATCCTCATCTTTCCATTTCAATTTTATGAAAGGTAATGGAGTAAACTTGGTAATTAACTGAAAAATTATATGAAACTTATACTTGACAACTTACTGATACCTGGTTAACTAAGCATGTAGTTTGGGTATTATTCCTTGGGTAGTGACTTTTCTTATGTTCAGCTTCTATTAGTGATTCTATCTCCTTGCTTCTGAGAACGTTCTGAGGTGTGTGCTTGGAATTTGTCGACCAATGCTACCATGAGGCACTAATGTCATTTGCCAGGAAGGTGGTGAAAATCAAGCTCTATACATTGTGGGCCCTGAGATACTAGTCTTACCATCAAGAGTTCAAATTTAGTAACTGCCCCTTTTACTTAATCAAATAATTGACCCACATGTTCATGATAATTTTTTATGTCAGAAGTAGTCCATGCATGGTGCTCTACGGGTTGCATGTATGATGGCTGATCTGGCACACGAGTTCGGGCAGAAGTATCCTCCGACTTTTTGAGGGGATAGCAGTTCTCAGCCTGTTTAGTATTGGCTAGAGGTTGTGATTTTTATCCTTCACAATCTGAAAACCCCTCTAGAGTAGAGAGTCTATCTTGAAACATACATTCTTTAGGATTTGGCCAAGATTTGGTGGGATAGGGTTACCTAGGCAAGTCCTCATCAGGGCATGTTATGGGATGAGTTCTAGACTTCCTTTTATGATCAGTTATTTCCTCGGGCACTGAGATCTATCAAAATCAATAGGGTCCATGCATCTCGAGAAAGGTTCTATGTTAGTCAAGGAATATTCAGCTTTTTTCCCTGATTTAAAGTAATTTAAACCGATTCTAGCCGGTGATGAGCTTTCACATGCTAGAAAATTTTTTGATGGGCTCCAGTACGCCATCCGAACTCAGGTTAGTGACATTCACCTTCATAAATTTTCTGTAATAGTTTATCAAGCCATTCTAACTGAATGTTACCTAAGGGAAGGAAGCAGTACCGAGTTTAAAGGATCAGTGTCCTGTCATGCCATTAGTTCTTCTGGAGGTAGGAAACGTTCCTTTGAGGTTTCTCATTAGGGATGTGGAAGCTATAATATCTAGTTTGAATGCTCTATGGTGTTTCATTAGTGTGGAAAACTGGGGTATATGAAGCCCCAGTTTTATAGAGAACCTATTGAGTGTCAGGCTAGCACCTGTATGGGTCATCTTTAGCATTTTTGACAGACCTTTCCACAAACATCAAGAGGAAAATGATCAGCATCTTCTCTACTTAGAGGAGTGAGTTTTATTGTGTCGTGTCAGATAAGGATTTGGAATAGCACTGGTAGGTCTGGTTGAGGAGGAGTTTGTGGTCATTGTAGTCTGACCCTTGATTACTAGCACTACCAGCAGAGTTGTCATGATCATGGTAGTCCATCTGTTGCACAGGGCCATGGATTAGTTCAGCTACATGTTTTATAACCAATAGCCAAGGATCAGGTTGTGGGACCATCTACAATATGAGGAATTAGTCTAGAATCAACAACTATTGTCTCTACTTTATTTCATATAGGTGAATAAAACACATTTATTTATCTATCTATCATTAAAATTCTTATACTAGAGATAGAGTATCATTGTGGTGTAATGACCCTTGATATGCCATTGTGAATAAGGACCTAGGGCATATTCTAGTGTAGATAATTTCCCCTTGAGGTAGGTGGCTACCCTTCCTTGTGGAATCTATTTGTTCTCAAGATGACAGGATTTGATGTCATTATCACGATAGACTGGTTTGTCCACTATCATCACTTTTTAGACTTCTATCGCCACATGGTCTCTTTTACATCCCTAGAAGGCAATAGTTTTCTTCTCAAAGGTGATTGGTATGTCCAAGTTGGGGGATCTGGACTGAATAATTGTGGTCATGGATAAGTGACCGCCCAAAATGGAATTATTTTCGTAGAGGCTCAGGATTTTCTTCAAACTGACTTCCCTCCGGTAGTAGAATGTTTCAGGGAAGTATTTCCTGATGAATTTCAAGAATTTATCTTAAGAGATAGGTATAGTATATAATTGATATTTTTAAAGGGGAAACTCCAGTGTCCATTCCTAATTTCAAGATATCACCTAATAACCTTCATGTTCTCAAGTGGATGATAGAGGACCTAGAAAAAAATTATTTATACGGACTAGTATATCCTCTTGGGGTTCAGCCATGATTTTTGCTAAGAAGGCAGATAGAACACTTCATATATGCCTAAATTTAAGAAGTTTGATCTAACTTATGGTCAAGAATTGGTATTCACTTCCTATAATAGATGATCTCTTTGAATAGATTCGATGAGAAAAGGCGTTCTCTAAGATCAATCTGAAATCAGATTATCATTAGGTGTGAGTCAGACCATCAGACATACCTCATATAGATTTTTTTAGTAGGTATTGCTTTGTATAAGTATCTTGTTGTGTAATTCGGTCTTAAGAACACTTCTTCTATTTTCGTGTCTTTTATGAAAAGGGTTTTCAACAACTATTTAGACTCTTTTTTCATAGTCTTTTTGGATGAAATCTTGGTGTATTCTCACAACTGTAATGACCATATCAAACATCTTATGATCATTCTACGTACACTTATAGAGCATCGACTTTATTTTAAAATTTCTATGTGTGACATATGGATAGACAATTTCTACTTTTTCGGTCATATTATTTCAGAATCAGGAGTTTCTTTTTACCCAGAAAAGGTTAGTGTTGTAGTTTCCTAGGATTAGAAAAATATCGTGTTTGGTACCAGGAGTTTCACGGGGCTTGATAGATATTACAGGAATTTAATACAAGTCTTTTCTCAACTTTCATCACCTCTTATTGGTCTTAAAAAAATGGGTGTTATGTTCTTATGGTGAAAATTATATGAGAAAACCTTTCAAGAGGTGAAATGGTTGCATCTCTCAGTGTCGATTGATATTCTTCTAGAACTGGGTAAAGGTTGTATCTTCTTTTGTGATGCATCAGGATTTTTCCTAGAAGTAGTTTTGATGTAGTAAGATGAATTCGTTGTGTTTGGATCTCAATATGTTAGGCCTCACAAGAGAAATTACCTGAAACACAGCCTCGAACTAGTAGCAGTTTTTCATGCCTTACATTTCTAAAGACATTATCTATTGTCTAAGTGATTTTTTGTGATTAAATATCACAAAATCCTTAATTATATCTTTTCACATTGAGACTTGATCCTCAGATAGAAAATACAGGTCTAATTTCTATAATCATTTGATTTTGAGCTTGCCTATAAACCTGGAAAGGGAAATGTGGTCACTGATGCACTAAGTTGAAAAAATAAAATGTATGATGTACAGGAAGCCAGTGATGAATGGATGTTAATGGACCAATTCTCTGAACATCATCTAGTGTTTCATGACAATCACGAGTAGTCTTACCACTCATCTTTAACAGTTACCTCTTCCCTCCATGAGAAGGTTAAGAGTACACATTTTCCAAATCATGAAGGTTTGGTTCTCCATGGGTGTATATCAGGATATAACCCACCTACAAATTGTTTTGGGGATAGAGACGACATCCTATGTCTATGTGGAAATGTCTGGGTTCCTGTAGATATGAGAGAGGAGTTGATGAAAGATTCCCACACTTCTCAGTGTGTAGTTCATCGAGGAGTTTCGAAGATGAATCAAGATATGTGATTCCAGTATACATGGACTAGAATGAAATGTTAGATTTCTGGCATCATCACTAGGTGTTGCCCCTGTCAGCAAGTGAAGGAGGAGCACTAGGGTCATGTAGTCTTGTTACATCTGGTTCTCGTCCCGTAATGAAAATGGGAAGACATTGCTATGGATTTCATAGTCAGATTACATAGGTCAAGGATGGGTAGAGATGTTATCTAGGGAGTTATTGAACGACAAATGAAATCATACCACTTCATTCATATAATAGATACTTCCTCTGTTGAGGAGTTGGGAAGACTGTATATTCATGATATCATATGACTAAATTGGGATTCACATACAATCGTTTCAAATCAGGACTCTTCATTCACTTCACGTTTCTCATAGGGTTTGAAAAAATCTTGGGGAACACAAGGGCTTCTAAACACTACTTTTCACCCTCAGACCGATGGACAATCAGAATGGATAATACATATTCTAGAGTATATGATCTGAGCATGTGTCCTTGATTTTGGATGTTCTTAGGATAAGCATATCCTTCTTTTAGATTTTTCTTATAATAAGTTTTTTCTAAAGACAATTCAGATGGATCCTTTTGAGGCCTTATATGGTAGGTCGTACCATTCACCCTTGGGCTGGATAGAGGCAGGTGAGGCTTCCCTACAAGGTCCTTGTCTCGTTTAGGATACATAAAAATATGTTCAGCGAATCAGGAAGCATATGTCTAATGAACATTCTAGGTAAAATCTTATGTCAATAACTATCAAAGACATCTAGAGTTTGAGGATTGGTTTCATATTTTTATTAAGGTATCACCCAGGATTGAGAATAGATGGTTAAGGAAGTAGGGAAAGTTGTCACCTCGTTATGTCAGACTATTCAAAATTCTATAGAGAGTCGGGCTGGTAGCCTTTTGGTTGTTACTACCTTAGAGGTACCAGGCCATGCATGACGTATTTCATGTCTCACAACTTCTCCAATATCATGCTAACATGTATCATACAATTTATTCCAAGGAAGTTGAGTTAGATTTTGATGCTACCTTTGAGTAATATATATTGTGCATCATTGATCGAAGCACGTAGGCTCTTCATGGAAAGTATGCCTCTCTCGTACGGGTGCTATGGTAGCATGGCCGAGTACAAGACATGACTTGAGAGAGGGAAGCAGATATATGTTCCCAATAGCCAATTTGTTTCTTAGAATGTGTTTATTTACCCTTGGAGGGAGAACTTGAGGGGGGAATTCTTTTAAGGGGAGAAGACATTAAGAACTCTGTTTTCACTCAGTTATGGATCCTTTAATATTTCATATAAATATTTAATTTGGACCTAATATGGATGATTAATGAATTAGTAAAGGTTCAAAGGGAATCCGGGGCCGTTTGGAGCTTAAAACCAATATTATTGGGGAAAATAGGCTTGGATAATAGTTTAGAATAAACCGTGTTAAATTCTTCATGGTTTTCCTAACTGTATGGATGGTTTTTTAGACAGATCCTTCTCTCAGGGTTGGTACATAGTCGTGTGGCATAACTGTGAGAGTTCCCCTTTTTCCTAGGTAACCATGCATGGATTTCTCACGGTTTTATTATGCCATGCAGTCAAACCATTTGGATAGATTCATCTCACACGGTTTGGGCACGATTTGATAAACTATGGTGAAAAACTGTGCGCAGGCTAATTTTCTGGGTAAATTTCCAGATTGTCCCTTAATGATCAATGAATCCTCCTCCTTCCTCTAAATCTGAGAACTAGATGGATTTTACTACATTTTCACCCATTTGGATAATTTTAAGGAAAAATATAGGGATCATGATATCCCATTCTTCTGACATCCGTTTGAGCATCTGTTCATCATGTTTCATGAGAAACGTTAAGTACTCGAGTGCTCTGTAGTCATTTTTCTTCTCTCCTGATCTCGAACTAGGTATCTCCATGTGAGCATTTTTCACTCTTTCTTAGTTCTACTATGATCCGAGGAAAACCAATGGCCAACACTGGAGGATACAAATCATACAATGCAATGGTTGGTGGTCTATAACTCATCCATAATGTTCATTGATTTTGGGACTATTCATTTGGGACCCACCGATTTCATCAGAATCCATTTCTTAGATTTACATTCCATGATTATAATTTTTATAATCATATAGTTATGATCTTTCCAAATATGTGATTACTTTCTAAATCTACACCCATAATTAAATCTACCTCATGTTGAAGGTTACACCATATTAGGGTTTTTAGTGATTCAGCATGTTTGATCACATGTTCTCGTGTGCCTTTTCTTGACCTTCCAAAAGGTGATCCATTCCATATTACATGAATTGTTATTAATGAGAATTTTTTAATGGTATGTACCATGTATAATCAACACTTGACCAGCCTAAGGTAAGTGCTTCCGATTGATTGTTCAAATTGAAATTTGAAGTGGAAAGTGTAAAGTTTAATACTTGGCCTTTTTAAATTAAATTGAATAAAGGTTACATGTCCATATGACCCCTTACCATGTTGATGGAAGGGAGATGAGTGAACCCCATTAATTGAATATACCATAATGGTTAATCCAGATTTGATTAAATGGTTATAATGTTTCTTGTCCTATCCATACTAATGGAATACAAGGCATGGACCACCAAATAAATGGTTAAAACTCTACTTGACCTATCCACAATAATGGAAGGCAAGACTTGAACCAAATTAATTATTACCTGATTACAATATCAAATTGGATTGGACTGACTCAATCTCACCCTGGATTCTGAGAGGAGAATACCTTGGGTCTCTGGAACCCCATTCCAATTCAAGGATGTGGTTTTCTTAGGTTGATACCCACCTAGACTCTGGTTCTTTTCTATTTCATGGATTTTTTATATACTACCATAGGGTAATTTACATTATTATAGGATAACTTAGATACACTCCTTGGATTCAACACTAACAAATAGGTGACATGGTGAAATCCCATTGGGCCCTATCATTGCATAGCCCCATTTTACCTTGGTCGATCACCTTGGACTCAATAGGCAACTTATTGTGGAATTACTTGGAATATGATGCTTGGATTACAATATATCTTTGTTTCTAGAATAATATACTACTAATTCAAAGTTCCATAAGATCTATGTTACCTTGGTTACTACCCTGGAACTCCCTCACCAGATATCATTTTCATGTTGCATTGTCATGTCTTGGGTCCTTCACTACTTATATATCACGAGGTGATTCCAATGCTGGATATTCCTCACGTGACCTATTAATATTAAATGCTGATTATTTATTTAATTAACTGGTTACAAGTTCAGACACCAGCCAATGGATGACGTAGGTACTTGTGTATTTAGTTATATTGTATTACTTTCTTAACTTTATATATACATTCCTCCATAATGTTATGTTTTATTACACAGGAAGAAGGTTATAGACACCATTGGTGGTGGCACACTAAAATTTATCTCACACCCTCTCCAGGCACCGTAGGGTACTTGGAATAGATTACATGGTTGTAGGGATTGACATTTGGAAGCATACCGCTTCCGACGCTTGATTTCATGCTGATAGGATGGAGCTTGATTACAGATGACCGAGTAGGATCTCAGAATGCTTAGAGAAGCCTTTGTTTTCTTTTACATTGTGGGACATGTTATGGAAGTTGTATTGTATCCATGTTTTATAGTTTTATAATTCCATGACATTACATCACCATTGCTCTAGTTGATACAGTTATTATCATTCTCATTTATCTATTGCATCTGTTTTATTCCACTATTTTTTTATATTATTTATATTCCTTCAGTTTTTTACTATTTCTTTATATTCCATCCACTGTGCTCCACTCTAATAATGATGGAATTTTCTCCCCATGTAAAAACCATAGGCCCACACTACAAGTCGGTAGCCTCTAGTGTTTGGGGAGATACTCTTGAGGTCATGTGGTCAATCTGGCTTGGGGAACCCTTTAAGTGGTATCTGGGTCTGGGATGTCATGATATCCAATATAGACGATGTTATTTCAATATACCAGTGAATATATTGGAATACACCATATTATATTACTTTTATACTGAATAAACAAGAATATTTTCAATAAATGCAACCATGAATGAATCTAATAATCAATGGAAATTACTATTCCTTAAATGGAAAAACACCATACATGAGTAAGAAAGGCCAAAAAATAACTACATACTCATAATGTAACATCTTGTTAAATAATATTAGGAAATTATTCCCCAATATTTTTATCATATGTGGTTCAGTCTTGTCTCAGATTGCTTCAAGTAAATTTGAAAAAATGGATGTTTTTGGTGACGTGTATTGTTGGTGAAAAGTTAGGGAAATCAAAGTGGGTTTTCCTAGTTATCCATGTTTCAGTTCATGGTTATCTAAAGGGGAATCAATGTTAATATTAACCTTGTGGAATCTCCCTTACACCATATAGCCTTGGGAAATGGATGTCTTCATGGTTGGTACACTATTAGATTAACGATGCAGCAAAACCGTGCACCTTTTCCATAAGTATGGTAGGGTGTTCACTTTGGGTGCATGGTTACAAGTAATAATTAATCCTATATAGACAACCATGTCTATGGTTTTTTAATCCCCTTAAAATTTAAAAAAAAAATCAAACCCCTATTTTAAGATTTCAATGAAACCCCTTTCAAACTTAAATGGGTTCCCATTCATTTAGTTCCTCTCTAGATGATTCCTTAGATCTATAAACCTATTCTATAGAGAATTAAAGGGTCAGTGGATGACCTCAATTCCCCTCCAGTTTGATTTCTAGATCACCTTAAATTATTTTATCATTTTCATTATTATTTTAGGTGTTGAATTGATCACATGATTAATGATAGGTAATTCTATAAGGATTTACCCCACAATTGAAATACCATATTTCTTGATTATTTTAAAATGAGTTTTTAATTAATTTAAAAACACATGTTTGAGATTATTTTATCCTTGATTTAAAAAGGGAATGAAATTTTGATAGTCCCTTATTTCAATGTAATTAAAATTATTGTGTATATTTGGAAGAAAATTCTGGCTTTAACTAAAAGTGGATTTTATGCACTGATTTGATGTTGTTTTTTCTGATAAAATTGGATTACAATGAAAGATGGTTTGAAGAGGTGTGAATTTGATAAAAATGTGTGATTTGGTATTTAAATGAAAAGTCATGGTGAAAATAAAATTTGGAAACTGAAATATAAATGATAAAAGTTATTTTAAATGATTGATTTTCCAATTATAGATTGAATGATTTTTTCAATCAAATGTGGTATTATGTAGTTAATGAGTGATAAAGAAAAGAACTCAAGTGTTATGACTCCCTAGAAATGAATTAAAAATGAAAACACAAATTAAACCATGTATGGAATGATTTCCCATTATGGTTCCCATATTTGGGTGTTGATTTATTTGTTGTAATGGGTTACCAATTGTGGTGTCGAAATGAGTTTGCACATATATTTTAGATCCATAATGAAAATTTATAAGTACGTGGATCCTTTTTCTAGAAACTATTGTAAATAAAGAATAACAGTCATGGTTATTTATTTGGTTTTAGTTGAGTAAATTTTCCATTATTTATTGAACTAATTTTTTCATGCTGACTGTTTTATATTAAAAAATATATATATAATGTTTGGTTCAACTTCATTGGATATATATTCTTCATTTGTGTGGAAATAACTTTATATTGAAAATATATAAATACATTTCGATCACCCCTGTTTGTTTTAAATAGAATTCATAAATGGTTTATTGTTATAGAATTTATTACATATTAATTGGTGTTATCCTACTGTAATATTTTTCTCATACCCTTCCATTTCTCTCAGTTATTTGTATATTATCTTATTCTCAGTCCATGAAAATTTAAAGCACCTATTGTATATTGTTATCGTACTTGATTCGTGGGACTTGGATTGCTAGAAGTGATCAGAATAGATTTGATCCACCTATTAAATAGGTTTCATGAGCCATTGTTTGATATATGTTAATCCTTTTCATAATGTACTATTTGGGTTTTGTTAAAAAAAATTGATTAACGTGCTTTCATTGTGGGGAGTGTTGTCACACCAACCTGAATTGTTTATCTTCCAATGTTTTATAGAAATTCATTCACTTTTTATTCCGGTTGAATGTCAATTTCAAGTATCTATCCTATAGGGATGGGGGAATCCCTTTCTGCTACGTAAGGATAGGACCACATATCATAGCACTGAGTTATCCATGATGGTTTGTTGAAAAGTTTTATTAGGGGAGTTTGATCTACTTTTTTTTGTTTTCCTATGAATTTTGGGTTGTCCGAGTAGATAGGTGGAAGAATATTATAGAGTTTTGAGATATATTTTAGGGACTTTATAGACATCGGTCAATGTGATGATCCTTAAACCACCATGGGTGTTGGGAAAAGTAAATTTTAGGATTAAATTAAATTGATTTTATTCATTTTCCTACATTAATTTGAGTGTGCTGAAATACCAAAAACATGAATTTCATGATTGAGATGATGATATAAGAAATGGTGTTGATGTTCTTACATTTTCTAATGACTTTGTATATCGTAATTCCCTTGAGGGTAATTTTTAACAAAACACGAGAGGATGCTTCTGGTGAACCACATCAAGGGAATCTTCTAGTATATTAGAACCTTATTGAGAAAATATTGTGTAGTGTCTAGGATCTGGGAATGGTAGAATCACCCATTCTTTTTCAGGATTGAGTATTGGAACATGTAAAGTATAATATTATAGAACATTCTCAAGAGTTTCTTTTCTAAAAACCCTCTCAATTGAGAAGGCTTAAATAATCCTAAAGAGGTATACTATTGGTTGAAAAATATTTGGCTTCTTCTTTTATTCTTTTGAAACGCCTGATTTTATTAATTTTAATTCTGATATCTTCAAGAAAGAAGGTAAAAGAATTAGCCAATGGGATTAATTTGTTTCTATTCTGAAACATGATAAAATATAGTTGAAGGACATTCATGTTATTTTCAAATAATAGTTTTATCAGGAATCTTTGATGATGGAAAAGTATATGGGGTTCCTCAGCCTTCAAAAGAGTGACCCAATTGTCACTTAGTATATGAGACACATTACTGATCTTTTTAAATTTTATCTTGTGGTGGTGATGAATGAGAAACATAAGGCATGAATATTCAAGATGATACTTTGACATGAAATCAAATCTCAAGCTTTTATTCTAAAACTAACCTATTATGTGGATGTGTTGGATAGAGTGTTGAGGGATGATCAAGACATGGCTGGTATGTTAGTGTTGATGGGTGTTCCTCTTCCTCCCAAAGGAAATTATGTTAGTTCCTTTAAGGGAATGATAGATCATGATGACTCTCTTAGTGATTCAAGATATCATTCACCTTCACGACCTCCTACAATCCTAGACAAGGTCATGAAACTTGATATCGGTGTAACAAGGTTGGGAATTAGAAATGGTTTACACTGAATAATTCAAGGTCTATAGATCATCTGGATGCCCAAGTCACCTACTGAATTTCTATAATGTCTTTTCTTCCTTATATAGTTGAATGGGAACATAAATTTCTTAAAAGTACTTTTTTAAAATAAGATTATTTAAAAATTAATGGGTTCCAGCTACAAATATCTTGAATGAATATTCTTCACACATTTGAAGAGTATCCAGAGGATGTTAATGTAGGTCTGATGATAGTAAGTGCTACCATAACTATAGATTCATCTTTCCATGCTGTTTATTAAATATTATTTCATCTTTCTCATTTATATCAACACAAATTGTTAATTTTTTTAATATTCCTATTGAGATTTTTTCTTATGTGATGAATATTACAACACCTATCGAAATAAGGAGAGAGAAGGGTCTCTAATGTCCCTCTGGTGTTTTCTCCCTATCAAAGATTGATCTCAATATAATTTTCTGGTTCTCAAACTAAAACATCTTGACATTATTCTCAGGAAGGATTATATGATTTTTCATAAGGATTGGATTAATTATACCTTTGGTAGGTTTCTCTTACTATGAGTAATACCATGTGTCGTGTTTTTCAGGGAGGATGGTACTGAAGTTCGAGCAGAGGCAAGACATCTTTTTATACGTTGTTTGGGTAATATCATTGATTAATTTTGACATAGAATGATAATGTTTGAGTGATGATCTCCCTCCATTTTTCATTGAGTTTCCCAACTTGTTCCAAACTATTTTCACTATCATTCTAATAGTAATAGATGTGTAGTTCTTTATTGATTTTTTAATTGGTGCCTTGGAAACTTATATTTATACTTTCCATATGGAACTAGATGACTTAATGAATTTTAAAACAAATATGGATGATCTACTAGAGAATGGATTTATTCTCCTAAGTGTTCCACCTTTCGTGTAACCATTTCTCTTTGTAAATAAATATTCTTCAACTCTTCAGATTTGAGTTAATTACTAAAAACTCATTCGATTTACGATAGAAAAAAATATTTTTATTACCTCAGATAGATGATCTTTTTTAATAGTTTAAAGGGTTTATGTTCTTCAAAAATATTTATCCTCGATCTGGTTATCACTAGTTTAAACTTAAATAATGTTAAATTCCCAATACCTATGTTAATATTAGGGATTTCAAACATGATTACCTTGTTATGGCATTTGGTCCAACAAATTCTCCAATAGTTTTTATGGAATTGAAGAAAAGAATATTCCATGAAAACCATCATACATTTATGGTAATATTTGTAGATGATATATTGGTTTATTTAAAAACTATATTCAATCACCTGCATCATCTGAGAGATGTTTTTTAACTTTGATAAACTTTTAACATTATTCAAATATTTCAAAATTTTATTTTGAGATTCAGTAAGTGACGTTCTATCGAAATTTGGTATCATAATATGGTATTTTAGTTGATCCCAAGATAATGAAATTTTTTATGGCATGGGAGAAATCACAAAATGTTTTCTAGATTCATAGATTCTTGGGATTGGAGGGGTATTACTATAGGTTCTTTAATGATTTCGCATAGATGGATTATTTGATAACCACTCTCACGCTGAAGGGAGTGAAGTTATTTTATGGATGTGAAATGTTAGAGGTATATTGATAATTTGAAACTAATTTTGACTTATACACCAGGTAAATGAAATTTCACTTCTGATTCTTTGATCACGAAACTTCCAAACATGTATGTGAAAGAATAATTGAAAGAGAGGAATTTGATATCTCTATTTTCTCAGTTGAATTAGGGAGTCTAAAAGTGTGTGATCAAGATTGCTTATGAAAAATGTTCAGTTGACCTCATATCTCGTTGAGTTGATTCTTAAGGAGAATAATATTAATGATGAAATTTGTGGCATTAGTAAGTCTCTTTGTAGTGGGTAGACAATTTTTGGGGGGTAGTTCTCTTCAATGGGTATCATATGTTTCTGAAACTGGTATGTTGTTACTTTTCATGTGAGAATGATCTTGATGGGGTATTTCTATAATTCCTAATGGGTTGTTCACCTAGGTACCAAAAATATGTTCTATTATATGTGGTGATGATTCTGGTTTCTAGACAAGAGATGATACGTTACTAACATTGTTTATAATTTTTAGACTTTGAAAATGGTAAAATTGGAACAATGGAGACCTTTAGGTTTGCTTTATGCTTTTCTTGTTTCAACATAGAAGTGGGAAGATATTTCAATAAACATTATGTTTGGGCTATTATGTATCCCTCAAGGGAAGATTTTGATATAGATTCTGATCTATATATAAACCAAATAAGATCATTGTATAACCATTCAAGACAGAAACGAATGTATGGATTAAGGAATTATCTATGTGAAATACATTGTCTGCTTACATGGAGTAACTTATATCTTATTCTCTTATATGGATTCAAAGTTTCCTTCTTGTTTTTGGAGAGGGTTATTGGAGATAATGGGATCTCATATAGGTTTAAAGGTCGATTATCATCTTCAGATGGATATCCAAATAGAATATGGTATTCAGATCCCTGAGGGAATGCTATGTTCTATCATTATAAACATTGGTCAAGCATAGTATGTCCATTTGGGACTCTATGGGTATTCTTATAAAAATAGTTAACACTTGGAAATTGGGGATCCCTTTGTGCCCTTGTATGGAAGTCCTAAGAGATATCCACTTTTAAGGTCAGATATTGGTAAATCGTCAACAGTTGGATTGAGTTTGGTCCAATAGACAATAGTAATGATTCATTTCATTCATAAAAGAATGGTGGTGATAGAGAGCTGGTATAAATTCTATGATATTCATCATAATTTAACTATTTTCTTTTTTTAGTTTACCAGGTTTTCTTTAGATTTTTACCTTACATGGGTTACTAATGGATACGTAAATTGGGAAATATTGCACTAAAGTCTGTTGGACCTTTTGATATTGTTGGGAAGGTGGGGAATGTGGCTTACAATTTGGAACTTCTACAATATTTGAATTTGATCCAAAGTGTGTTTCATGTATTTAATCTCAAGAAGTATCTTTCTAAACCACTTCATGTTTTTATCTTAGAAGATATTTTTGTTCAACTTGATTGATCCTAACTGCTCATCCATTTATGACTATTGATTCAATGAAAATGGTTCTTCGTGGGATGAATATACATTTTTTCTATGTTCTATGGATGTATAGTTCTAATTTTATTTATCCTTGAGAACATGGGTCCCTAATGAGAGAGTAGTGAACTCTTGTATTTAATATAAAATTTTCATGAAATTATTTTTTGGGGATAGAAAGTGTTTATAGTGGGGAGATTATAACAACATGTTGCCTTAATCCGTGTTTTGATTCAACTTTGTTTGGGGCATATCTAAGGATGTTTTGGGTGGATTTTGAAAAAAAAATTTTGGTTTTTTGGATCTTTTAATAGTTGGAACATGGTTAGTGAAAATCATATGTTTTGGCCCAAAAAAAATGTGTTCCATGTGATTGCGCTTCAGAGGTGGTGCACAGTTAGTACTAACTATAATGCACCTCCCTCAAACTATGAAAACATGGACAATGAGTGTTTAAATTGTCAAATCATAGTTATTTTGACCACGTATCCAAAAATTAACCCTCTCTAGAAGTATAGCAGGGGCACATGGTAAGGGTACATAGTTACTACTAAATATGTTCATCATACAACAAACCATGTATGTGGGTTTTTAATCCACCTAAAATTTAATTAAAAATATTGAGAACCCCATTTATGATGAATTACCCCCCCCCCCCTTCCTAATTAGTTTACCTTTCATCTAGAGGCTATTTATAAGATTCATTGTCTCTTCTAACCTCTTATCTTGTGAATTGAATTGTTTTTGGAAGATCTCTATACCTTTTCAGTTTTACATCTTGATCTCCTTCAACTCTGTTTTCATTGGAAATCTAGTACAGGTGTTGAATTGATCTCTTGGTTAAAGGTAGGTTGTTTTATAGGGGATTAACATAAAATTAAATCCCTATGTTTCTGGATTGATTTCAAATGAATTTTAATATGATTTAAAATCAATGATTTTAGATGATTTGATGATTTATTAAAAAATAGAATGGAATTGTATCCCTTTCCCCCAATATCAATTGAATTGAAATTCTTGGGTGTATTTTGAGAAAAATGATGGCATGAACTGAAACTGAATTTAATGAAATTATTTGATGATGATTCATTAGAAAATTGAAGTAATTGGATGATTATTTGAAAATGAATTATTTCTTTGAAAACCTTTTATTTCTTTTTCAAATGAAAAGGCATGTTAAAACTGAAATAGGACAATTTAATTAGGATTGATGAAATGATTAGAAATTATTTGTCTCTATTGATTGATTATTTTATTTATTGAATCAAATTAACATTCTATGATTTTGACTCCATATTAATGGATTCACAATGACAACATTAACTAAACCATGATTGGGATGATTTCCCTAGATGGGTCCCTGAATGGTGTGTTGATCGATTTTAGTTAATGGGTCCCCTATTATGGTCTAAATTTTAGTGTTTAAACATATATTGAGATGTGATGATGATTGATAGGTGTATTGATCCTATTTCTAGATACTAACATAACTCAACGTTTTTTAGTATGGTAAATTATTTTTCTTGTCTTTATTACACATTCTCTTTTATATGTAAAAAGATATATAAAACATTCATTTAAACATATTTTTATAAAGCTACCATATATTTTGATGAAATCATGATTTATTTAAAATATTTTAATACATTTATATTCCTTTTTTTAATTACATTGATTGCGTAAATGGTTTATTGTTACAAAATTGCCTATGAATCTTTTGTGTTTTCCTAAAGGGTTATTTTATTGACACCCTAACATTTACCATTGGAATTTTTAGATTATCTTATGTGATGTACATGAAAGGGGAAGGTTTAACTTGTAGGTGGTGATTGTACTTGATTCATGGGACTTGGAGTGATGGAGGTGACCTGTGGATATGTGATCCACCAATTACGTGGGTTTTCTGGGACATTTATTGAAAGAAGCATTATATTTTGATAATGTACTATTTGGTTTTAATTTTACCTATTTGATTATAGTAAATTTCCCATAGGTAGTGTTGGGACACTAACTTATTTCATTTATCATCCACTTTTCTCGTAAGAATGTTCAATTTTGATTCTTGTTTGATTCCATGTTCTAGTCTCTAAACTGTGGGGCTGGGGGAATCCATTTGTTCTATGTTAGCACAGACTCTTGAATCTGTGTAACAGGGTATCTAGGTTAGTTAATGACACATAATCCCCATACCTTCCTTTAATACTATATTAGAAATATATTACCCACAAACACTCACTTAACAGAACCATGATCTCAGATTAATTTTAAAAGACACAGACCACCTTAAACTGATCAAAAAGTTCATTAATACAAGGCAAGGTTAATTTAATTCACTATAACAAGGTTTAGTTTTCATTAATACACACAATTTCGAAGAATCCATTATTCCATATTTTAAAAATACATGATTGATTCCCAAGATGAAATGTGAGGATGAATAAACTCATTAAAATCACAATCCTAATGTTGAACATTCAATTCCTTCAAGTTAGTTGGTTTCATATGGTTTGAAAGAAAATAAATTGGTATAATTACTAGAAGTAACTCAATATATAACCAATCTTTACTCTAAGGAAGTAACCTAGAGAATTTGCCTAAAAAATTGGCATTCCCACCAACTGTTACCTAAATAGGTCCACTATATCATAAATCTATAGAATCAGGATACTAATCTCAAAATTAGAATTATATAATTTAAAAACATGGATAAATGGTAACCACTAACCCCGATCTAGGATCCCACTCACCCTAACAGACATAACTAAATCTATTTGAAGAAATGAATTATAACCAATGATGATAGTAAATTAACTTAGAGTTATAGATAATCATCTAATACATGAAAATAAAAAGATAAATAATTTCAGTATTAGGACCCTAAAAGGCCCATACAGATTTATGTTCATCAATAATTATGTGAAAATTGGGGTATTTAAAAACTGCACTCCAACTTATTTCCAAATTGATTAGAAAGAGTTAACATAAAATTCATAACATGTGAGGACACAATAAACACATTTGATAAGATTCAATTATATAAACGAGTGCTTTTCACCATTATCAAATAACATTGTAACCATAGAAGATGCAATAAACACTATACCTATCATGGTATCCAATCCTACCTTGGAATACATTATTATATACTTTGCAGCATAGATACCTATATCATCATATTTCCATTTATTCACAATATAATAATCTCCTAGGGAAGGAGGTTGTAACCAAACCACTTTTTATGTTTTTTATATAAACTATCATTTCTTGGTGATGTTGGCTCCATCTCTACTACACTAGTATTCTCTCTTAGAGAGGCACTGAAGATAACTGAATTTCCTACATGCATCACACAACCTGGGTGATTCATTACAATCATGTTTGAGGTGTTCCCTTCTCCCATAGTGGTAACTCACTACCTAACCCTTTCATAATGACAATTCCACACCCTAAACACTTAACTGACACTAGCCACCCAAATTAGTTTTCTACCTATAAAATTAATTTTTTCTTCCTTCTGTTATAACTGTTTCTCAAAAGAGTCATGTATTCCAATATCTATCTACCTCAATGAGAGATTCCTTATCCAAAATATTATTAAAGGTGTGTAGTCACATAACAATAAAAATTTATAGAATATCTACCCTCAAACACATATTTAACCATCACACCTTGATATAGTCACTGAAAACCAGCTCAGGAGATATGTGAACCAAATCAAAAAATAGAGTAGCATATTCCATGGAAAAACGATATCCTTGCTCAATAGAAATGAACACTAATTCCTTCTTCACACATATTGTTTTATGATATAACTACCGATAAAATTAATTATTGAAATAGTTTTATGTGATATATTTATGAATATTTTCATTTATAAATGATTCCCACTAATTCCTTCAAATTCCTTCAAGCATGTAAGGGTCGAAATCAACCTTGGAGTCTTCTAATGTTTTCAATAAGTGAAAAATAATTTCAATACATTTGATCCATTCTTAAATTTACTTGGGTCCCTTTTACATAATAATGATTAGTGTATGTTTTTTATTTTATTCCAAAGAATGGATGAACCTATTTTTTTATTCTCCATTGGAAACTTTTCCCATAGAAAAAACCGTTCTGACTATTATTTCCACCAAATCTGAGTCAATCATAGGATCCACCTATAGGGCTCAGTATGCGGATTCATATTAATTATATACATATTTTATTATTTAAGGATCCATAAATTATAAAATAGTGAAGATGGAAACCATTTTGAATATAAATTTAATCATTTAGATTATGTTGAATTTAGAAAACTGAATCCAAAAATGATAATACTATAAACAATAATGAAAAGAAATCCTAGACTTCCCAGAGTAACACGATCCATTCTAGAAAAGTGAGATGGATATGTATACTTTAATACTAATTCTCAAGTTCCATTAGTAATATCTTTTGTCTATCAAAAACCCTGATTCATAAGATGGTGATAGGAAATTAAGGTCAATCATTAATAATAAACTATCCCATTATTACTAATTTCTAACAAAATAATCTGAGTAAACCAATATTGTCACCCAAATTTACCCACTATAAGTCCTTAAGAGTGTTCTTGATCTCCATGGGAAGGTGACAAGAACCAGGGTATTATAGAATGAAACATGGTAACAACTTCACCCTTAATATAAATATGATATCACATACACAAATAATCACAGTAGATATTATAAATACATCATAAGTCAAATCCATAAAACCATATATTAAAATCTAACAACAAGAAAACAAGGTCTAAATTAAAACTAAAATCTAATAAAAATGGAACCCAAAGAAACCCATGGTTACATATCATCATGACCATATGTCAACATCATCCCAACCTAGTGGAATGGTATCATGATCTAGCATAGTCATCTTACACATAATGGTCTGCCATTTAACTAAATACTTCAATGAAAATGTTATTTTTACCGAAATGAAATTTTGGGGTGTGATCCTTAAATCCCTATATGAGACAACTATGAATATATACAAGGTCTATGTAATATCGCACATAAATAAATAAATATTTCCTTTTCATATTTATTAATATTTTCGAATTAAATATTAATTTTACATTAAATTGGATGATATGATCGATTTCATTCTTGATATGCAACAACATGTATCATCGAAATCTTATTGTGCACACTAATAATATAATATTCTTATTTTTAATGGTAGTTAAAGGTTAGCTGTTGTATTAGATGGATTAAATATAAATAACTCATATATGATTATACATGTTTTTTAAATGATTTTACATTTATTCAATAAACGTTTGAGGCTTAAAATGCCAATGAATCCAATTTTAAGAAAAAATACTCTAATATTCTTTAAAAGGTCGATTTACCGCCTTTTTATAGAGAACCCTTTTTAAATATATTTTTTGTCACATTTATATGTTCTATTTGAAAAAATATATATATTATTCTTTAGAATCGGGATATCAAAATATAATTTGGATGATATTTTGGTATTTTGTAAATAAAGTACGTTATTTAATGAATAGTAAAAATTAAAGTATTTTAATTTAAAACTTCCTTTTAATATAATTTATATATATGGTTAGATTATCTTTTTAATTGGTTTTAATGTTTCATTGCAATATATTTTTACCATTTAATCCAATTTTGGTCATGGGAATTAATTTCCCATTAAAATTGGACATAAACAAGTGTCAATCTTTTGACTGTTATTTCTTAAAAACATGATTTTTGTTTTGACAGCGGGAATTAATTTTAAATTAATTTCTACCACTTTTGTATTTTGAATTTCTTAAAATGGATTCCATATTTATAATCAGGAGGTCTAAATTTGGTAAATAGTTATCTTTTGTTTTTATACATTGTGAATATTTACTTTAGTAAAAATTATATTTATCATAGTTAAAAGGTAAATATTCTAAATAATGGTAAAAAATATTATTATAATAATATAAAATTACCCAAACATGGGTCATAATACTATTGGTGGATATATATCCAACCATGGGCATCCTTGGGTCACTTTTGGGACCACATGGTGCCACTTGGGTGTGATAATTGCACATTATTTTAATTAACTTAAAGTAAAGGCAAAAATGAAAAAAAAAACATATTTATTTAAGTAAATAAATTTTTACATTGGGTTATATATATTATCTCTTCAACTATAAATATGATTTTGAAATATTGAAATATTTACTACATCATGGTGTTTTTTATAAGTTTTATACATCAAATAAATTAAATTATTTATGACACAATAATAATGTAGTGTTTACCTCATTAATAAATTATTTAAATAAATAAGATTATAAAGATTTAAATAATCTCCAAAACCTATCCATTTCATATTGGATGATTTTATCTCGACCATGAGTCATCGTATCTTTGTATTTAATAAGTTTTGGATATTCAGAAACTGAAAATAATTATATAATAAAAAAATATTTTCACACTATCCAAAAGAGCCCCTCCTCCACTTTATAAAAATCCCTCAACTCTAACCCATTACTCACACCTCTGAAGTGCCTTGTATCATCAAACCTCTACCATATTAATCTCCATACATCCCTCTCTTCCTCCTAGAAGCCTTCCCCTAGTAATAAGGCAATTCAAGTAAACATTTTGGTTTAGACCAAATGGAGATACCTGATTTAAAGGTAACGTCTTTCCCTAAGTTCTTTTGTTTTATTTTCCTTATCCAACCCATTGAAAACTTTTTATTCCTTTTTTATAAGAACACCAGTATTTTTAATATATTAGGATGTTTTTATGACAATTATTCAAACAACACTTACTCACACCTTCATCTAATGTGTAAAGAACTAACAGTTTCTGTGGATGGCAAACCAACGCCTCACAAAATGATTATTGTTCAATATTATCCCCCTACCACCTCTTATAGAGGCCATTATGATGGAACTGTATTTATATATGATATATATTATGATTATTTATTATTTATTCTTTTTTATTTTCCATTTAAATCATACCTTTATGGTTTCCATTATGGGTAAATGTGATAATTTCATTTGAGGAAGTGCAGACTACCAACCCCTCAAAGTGATATGACATTTTAATGCTATATGTAGGATTTATAAAGGATGTATTTAATGATATTATATGTTATATTATACTAGAATTATAATATACCAATATATCATTATGTTTTCAATCCATTAAAATATGTAATAGAAATAAAAGTAGATTTCATGCGTACATAAGGCTTACTGTCTCCATTAACAGTGCATTTCATTTCTTATCTCAAAATGTTATATAATATTGTAAATACATATATATATACTTAATATATGACATATATATGATATCTAAATCATTTATATTATTCTGGTGATAATGGAATTTTGACCACATAACAACTTTTAAATATAAGAAGTTCATTTTTGACTCAAGTACCCAATATCGACAAAATGACCATTATTAACTTAAATGATTACATAATGTTTATATCATAGTAATAGATAATATAAAACTAATAATAAAATTTAAAAAGGTTCTGAATAATGTATAAATTATCTTTAGTTTATTATTCATGAGATTAAAGAGCGAACGGGTCAATTCGGACATGAGGTAAGGGACTTCATCTCAATCTCCTTGCATTGAGGCATATATTGGTTTATTCATGACTTTATTTTATAAGTTTTATAAACATCATTAATTTTTAATTTCATTCAATGGGAATCTTTCTCTACCTATAGTTTTACTAAATGACAAAAAAATGTTTGTTTTAACGTACGCGGTAATAAAAACCTTTTCTCCACCTCAAGTATTATTTGATCTTTTGATTCCTTAACAAGACATAATGTTTTTAAAAATAAAAATAAATACCATATAATATTTTATGTATTTTGGTATTGAAAATGGTTTTCATATTTATTATTTCAATATTTAGTTCAATATCTTATAAGATATATTGTGATTGAAATTTGGGAATGTTATATTTCTTTTATTCTTATGTTATGTGTTATGATTATATTATGGTATGTGGGCATTGTTTCCATACAGGGGTGGTTCTGTGATAAACCTAGGGTAGGTGAGCATGAGATAGCTCTCAAATTATTTTCTTAACGTGATGGAGGTAAATCTGAATGTTTCTCCTAAGAGATTTATGGAATATACTATGATGGGTATTCCAAATGTAACTCCCTACATAGCTGTGATAGATACAATGCAAGTATGACAAGGATGCCACAAGTTACCTTTATGATTTAGGATTTCAATGTGTTATTCATAAATCATATTATTTCAGGAGGTATGTTAAATAGATTATGTTATGTATGAATTGATGAACTAATGTTTTCTTTCACTATTTTATACCCCTTACAGAGCATTTTATGCTCATCCAAAGTTTTGAAATATTTTTCGTAGGACATAAAGATGAATAGGGTCAAGGATGACATCAAGGAAAAGCCATGCTGAGTTGAAGTGTCTACATTGTAACTTTTGAGATGTAATGTAATATTTATGACCTATTTATTTAAAACTCTAAACCTAAAAAACATTCTAAATGTGAATTATTCATTTAATTCTTGATTATGTAATGTTTTAAGGTCGGGACCTTATAGTAGGTATCATAGGTTGCTTAAGATAACTTTATACGTTAGAATATTGTTAAATTTATATCTACAAATTACTTACTATTAATATTGAAATGATATAGCATTTACAGATTACCATGTTTCTTCACCTAAGATATCTCCATGTTTAAAATGGTTTTATGCAAGAGGAAACAGGGCAGCTTTGTTGGGATGACATCAGGAGGAAGACAGCCATCCAAATTAGAAACTTGAGATGGTTAGAATTGGAACTGAATTGTTAGTTGCAGTGATGGAACAGTTGACTCAGGCTATAAATGGTGGTGGTATACATAAATGAGATCAACCAGATCAACCAAAGAGGAACATGTCAATAGTGGAGCATTTCATTAGGCAACATTCATCATCATTCAGATGATCATCTAACCCTGTGCAATCAAAAGGGTGGATTAAAGCACTAGGATGATTTTTGAAGTCATGGGCCATTCATAACATCAAGATTTTTGTCTTTATGTTTACCGTTATGAAGGTGAATCCGATTAGTTGTGTTCGATGGTGAAAAATATCAACGATAATGAGAGGATTGATTCTCTTTATTAGAATGAATTCAAAGGTATGTTTCATTAGAAATATTTTCTTAAGGTGGTTCGTCTTAGGATGGAAAAATAATTCTTGGAATTGAGGTAGGAGGATGACTCAATGGCTGCTTATAAAGAAACATTCACTCCACTGGCAAGGTGTGGTCCAAATTTCATATTAAATTTTGATAGTAAAATCAATTGTTTTTACATATGATTAATTCCAATGTATCAAATGGATTTATCTTCTCATGAGTTAAAAAGTTATGAAAAACTTGTTCGATGTGTGGAGAAGGTGAAAATGGAGTTTTCTGATGATCAGGTGTTCATTTGAAAAAAAACCGAATAAGAGGATAAGGTGGATTAATAACGACATGAACTCTTCAAAAAAGTCTGATGGTAAGAAACATAAGTTTATAGATTGTGAAAATTGATGTAAAAAGCATGTTGGGGAATGTCTTTTGATTTTTGGTATGTGTTACTAATGTGGTAAAATGGAACATAAGGCTCGTAATTGCACTGAAAAAGTGCTAGGTAATGGTAAGACAAAATCTGATTTATAGTCTGTAAAATGTATTATGTGAAATTAAATGGGTCATTTTGCAAATGAGTGTCCAATGAAGAACTCACCCGAGGGAAATCAACCATAATACAAGCAGAATGGGGTGGTGAAATCCTTTGCAACTACATTAGATTATTTTGGGCCATCAAATGAAGTAGTATCAAGTACACAATTTATTTATACAGATTATGGAAATGTATTGTTTGATTCGGGGTCTAAACATTATTTCATTTCTGGGAATATTTATAGTAAATTGGGAATTTCATCTCAATATATGAATCCTGAACTTATGGTAAAAACAACGAAGGGAAATGTTGAGAGAAAAAGAAATCATAAGAACCATCATCTCATTGTTTGTGGAAAGAATCTACCTACAAGCCATATACTTTTTCCTCTGCCAGAGTTTGATTTTATTTTGGGTATGGATTGGCTTTCAGTTTAGCATGCTAAGATTGACTACAAAGCTAAAGTGGATTCTTTTCAGAAAGAATTTCAGTTTGTGTACAATAATGAACCCTTACTTTTGATAACATATCAGGAAGTTGAGAAACTAGTAAAAGATGGAAATGACTATTATCTTACACATATCATTGAAAATAAAGGAACTGTTCAGATTAATGATGTACCAATTTTAAATGAATACCATTATGATTTTACTAAAGAGTTTCATGGTATTATACCTAATCGAGAAGTTTAATTTAATGTTGACTTAGTTCCTGATGCTAATCCAATTTCAAAACCCCCTTAACGAATTGATCAAATTGGACATTTAGAGTAAGAGAAGAAGTTATAGGAGTTATTAGATAATGGTTTCATTCGACCTAGCACATCAACATGGTGTGCTCCTGACTTGTTTGTTAAAAAGAAAGATGGTTCAATGAGACTTTTCATTGATTATAGAGTATTGAATAACATCACTGTTAATAACATGTATCCTTTGCCTCATTTCGAGGATTTATTTGATCATCTCCAGGGATTTCAGTATTTTTATAAGATTGACTTGAGGTCGGGGTACCATCAGTTGAATGTAAAGGAAAGAGACCTTCTTAATACCATGTTTCATACTAGATATGGCCATTATGAATTTGTAGTTATGTATTTTGGGTTAAACAATTCACCTGCTATATTTATGGATCTTATGAATTGAATTTTCCATGAATTTTTGTATAAGTATGTGGTTGTGTTCATTTATGATATTTTAGTTTATTCTAAAAGTAAATAGGGGCACGAATGTCATTTATGGTTTTTATTTAAATCCTTAAAAGAAATGAAATGGTATGGGAAATTCAGAAGGTGTGAGTTTTGGTTATATCAAATTTCTTTCCTTTGTCTCATTGTTTCAAAAAAATGCACAAATGTTGATCCAGCAAAAATAAAAGTTGTTGAAGAATGGCCAATACCCTCAAATATAACTGATATTTGTAGTTTTCATGGATTGGCAGGTTATTACTAGAGGTTTGTTGAGAATTTTTCCTGGTTATCTATCCCACTAACTACGTTAACTCGAAAAGTTGTTAAGCTCATTTGGACAAAAGAATGTGATGATTGTTTTCCGGAATTGAAAAGAAGATTGGTGAATGCTCCAGTTTTGGAACTACCTTCTAGAAATAGTGATATTGTAATTAAGAGTGTTGATTCATTGAAATGACATGGTTGTGTCTATATGTAGAATGATTAGGTAATTGCTTATTCTTCACATCAGTTGAATCATCATGAGTTAAATTACCCTACACATGATTTGAAATTGGCTGCTATTATTTTTTTCTTTAAAAATATTGAGGAATTATTTGTATGAAGTAAAATGTGAAATATATACTAACCACAAAAGTTTGAATTATAAATTCACTCTGAAATAATTGAACCCGAGACAGAGAGATGGTTGGAATTAATCAAGGATTATGATTACATGATTCTTTACCATCTTGGAAAAGAAAATAAAGCGGTTGATGCTTTTAGTCAAAAAAGCAATGCATAATTAACCATTATATGTTTTGAAAGATATCCTTTGGTTTTTTATTTGATGAACATTGGCATAGAAGTAGTTGGTGCAGTAATTTCTTCCATTTTTTTCAGGTGTTAGTGAAATCATCTCTATCAGACAGAATTAATCAAGTGCAAAAGGAAGACAGTGAGTTTCCGAAAAAGGTAGAGTTGGTTCAAAAGGGTAAGTTGCCTAATTTTAACGTTGATAATGATTTTATTTTGAGATTAGGAAAAATGTTATGTGTGCCTTGTGATTCATAGTTGAAGAATGATTTGTTATGTGAAACTCATAATTCCCTATTTTCAGTTCATCTTGGTAGTACTAAGATGTACAGAGATCTTCAAGAGTATTACTAGTGGGATGGAATGAAAAGAGATATTACGGATTTTGCTGTGAGTTGTTTGACTTGTGAGTATGTTAAAACAAAGTAGTAGTTACAGAAAGGGATGAATCAGCCTTTACCGGTTCCAGAGTGGAAATTTGAAAATATATCTGTGGAAATCATTGTGGGTTACCGAACACATCTTGAGGTAATAATGAAATTTTTTTATTGATGATCAATTGACTAAATATGCTCATTTCCCTACTATTAGAGATCAATTGTATCTAGATCAACTTTCTCAGTTATATGTTAATGAGATAGTTAGGGTGAATGTAGTCCCCCTCTCCATAGTACCTAATCATGATCCCAGGTTTACTTCTAACTTTTGGAAAGGCCTTCAGAAGTTGTTGGGTTCTAAATTAAATTTTAGTACAGCTTTTCATCCTCAATCAGATGGGCAGTCAGAATGAACAACTCAGACCTTGGAGGATATGTTACGTGCTTCCTCGATGGATTACTAGGGATGTTGGGACCAAAATCATTCTTTGGTTTAATTTTCATATAATAACAGTTTTCATTCTAGTTTTCAGATGGCTCAGTTTATGGCATTATATGGGAAGTGGTGTCGAAATCCATCTTTTTGGGATGAAGTAGGGGAATGGAAGCTAATGGGACCAGAATTAGTATATGTGATGGCAGAAAATGTTTTGTTGATTCAAAAGAACATGACTACTGGTTAGAATAGGCAGAATAGTTATGCGGATAATTGGAGGAAGAATCTTTCTTTTGAGGTAGGTGATCATTATTTCTTAATGTTTCTCCATGGAAAAGTGTGACGCGTTTTGGTAAGAAAGAAAAGTTAAGTCCAAGGTTCATTGGAACTTTTGAAATCTTAAAGAATGTTAGATCATTTGCATATGGAGTGACATTACCTCCTAGTTTATCCTAGGTACACAATGTTTTTCTTATTTCAATGTTGAGAAAGTATACTCCGGATCCATCGCATGTTTTGAGCCTAGAGGTAGTTCAGTTGGAAGAGAATATCTCTTATGAGGAACAAACATTCCAAATTCCTGATCATAGATAGAAAGTGTTGCAAAATAAGGTAATTCACCGGGTAATGATTTTTGCAAAAACCATATGGTTGAAGAGGCAACATGGGATTCTGAAAATACTATGAGGGATAAATACACCCCATGTATTTGATAGGTGAATAAAATCATGAGGATGAAATTTCAAAAAATGGGGGACAGATGTTACATCCCACATAAATAAATAAATATGACATTGTCATATTTATTAATATTTTTTAATTAAATATTAATTTTACTTTATAGGGGATGATATGTTCGATGGTGTGCCTGATACGCAACAACGGGTTTATTTGAAATCTTACGTTCTACACTATTAATATATCATTATTATTTTAAACAATTGTTAATTCCAAGCTGTTGTATAGGTAGGAATGAATAGAACTAGCTAAAATATTATTATACATGTTTTTAAATGTTTTTACATTTATCCAATAATAGTTAGAGGCTTAAAATGAGAATGAATCCAATTTTAAGCACAACTACTCTAATATTCATTACAAGGTCGATTTACCGCCTTTTGAGGGAGAACCCTTTTAGAATCTAGTTTTTGTTACATTAATATGTTCTATTTGACAAAAAATATTATTCTTTATAATTGGGAAATCAAAATATAATTTGGATTAAATTTTGGTATGTCTCGGATAAAGATCAATTTTAATGAATAGTGAAAATATTGTATTTTAATTCAAAAATGCATTTTAATATAATTTATTTATATGGTTAGAGTATCTTATAAATTGGTTTTAAAGTTTAATTAGAATAAATTTTTACCATTTAATCCAATTTTGGTCATTGGAAGTAATTTCAAAATGAAATTGGACAAATGAACTCTCAATCTTTTGATAGTTATTAATTAAAAACACGCTTTATATTTTGATAGCGGGAACTAATTTAAAATTAATTTCTGCCACTTATGTGTTTTGAATTTGGAAAAACTGATTCCATATTAAGAATCAGGAGTCCAAATTGTGTAAATAGGTAACTACTATTTTTAGTCATTATGAATATTTACTGCAATAAAAAATTTATTTACCATAGTAAAATGGATAATCTGGTAAATAAGGGTAAAAAAATATTATTATAATAATAAAAAATTACCATAAAATGTGTTATAATCCTATTGGATGATACATATCATACCATGGTCATCCTTGGGTCAATTTGGGGACCCCATGGGGTCACTTGGGAGTGATAATGACCCATTATTTTAATTAACTTAATGTATGGGCAAAAATTACATAAAAAATATCTTTTAGTAAATAAATTTTTTACATGGGGATATATAAGTTATCACTTTGACTATAAATATCAATTTGAAAGATAAAAAGATTTCATATATCATGTTATTTTTTAATAATTTTTAGACACCAAATAAATTAAATTATATATGACAAAATAATGATGATTTATTTACCATATTAATAAATGATTTAAATAAATAAGATTATAATGATTATAATAACATCGAAAGTTGGTACAATTATTATTGGATGATTTTATTGCAACCATGAGTCATATTATATTTGACTTTACTGAGTTTTTGAAATTTAGAAACTGAAAATAATTATATTATAAAATAATATTTTCACACTTTCCTTAAGAGCCCCTCCCCCCATATAAAAAACCCTCACCTCTAACCCATTACTCACACCTCTCAAGCCCCTTGGCTCATCCGAACTCTGCCCAATTAAGCTCACTTCGTCCCTATATTCCTCCTATAAAACTTTCCTATCATAGAAGTGAATTAAAGTAAACCATTTGGTTCAAAACAAAAGGAGATACCTGAATTAAATGTAATTTCTTTCCCTAAGTTCTTTTGTTTTTTTCCATTCTACAACACCCTAAATTCTTTGTATTCCTTTCATAAAAAAGCACCCATATTTTTAATATTCAAGGATGTTGTTATGAAAATTATTCAAACTAAACTTACACACACCTCCATCTAATTGGTAAATAACATACTATTTATATGGATGACAAACTAATGCCTCACGAAACAATGATTTTTCAATCTTCTCATACCACCTCTTATGGTGGCCATTATAATGGCACTGTATTTATATATGATATATATTATGTTTATGTTTTATTTATTATACTATATTTTACATTTATATAATAACTTTATGTTTTCCATTATGGGTAAACATGATAATTTAGTTTGAAAAAGTGCAGACTAGTGCCCCCTCAAAGTGATACGACTTGTTAATGCCATATGTGGAATGTATAGAAGATGGAGTTAATGATATTATATATTGTATTATAATGGAATTATAATAATCTTATGTATCATTAGGTTTTCATTCCATTAAAAGACAAAATATAAATGAAAGTACCATTCTTGCGTACGTACGACTTACCTTCTCCCTGGACTTTTGACCACATAGACAACATGTAAATATAAGAAGTTCATTTTGGACTGAAGTACCAATAATGAAAGAATTGCCACTATTAACTCAAATGATTACATAATGTTTGTAACATGGAAATAAGTAATATAAAAGGAAAAATAAACATGAAAAAAGGTTCTTAATCATGTAGAAATTAACTTTAGTTTATTATTCAGGAGTTTAAAGAACGAACGTGTCAATTCTGACACAAGGTAAGGGACATCATCTCAATATCCTTTCATTGAGGCATATATATTATTATACCCAACATTGTTTTTTAAGCTGTATAAACACTATTTACTTTTCATTTCATTCAAATGGAATCATTTTCAATGGGGCGTTTTACTAAATGACAAAAATTATATTTGTTTTAATGTATGCGGTGACAAAAACCTTTATGCCACTATGAGTATTATTTGATCTCTGGCATCCTTAAAAAGACACAACGGTTTGAAAAATAAATATAAATACTATATACTCTATTATATATTTTGGTATTAAAAATTGTTTTTGGATTTATTATTTCATTATCTAGTTCAATATCTTTAAAAGATATATTTTGATTGCAATTTTGGAATGTTATCTTTCCATTATGCTTATATAGTGTGTTATGATTATATTATGGTCCTTGTCCATTGTTTATGTATACAGGAGGTTCTGTGACAACCCAGGGGCGGGTGAGCCCAATATAGCTCTCAAATGAATTGGGTAACATGACAGAGGTGAATGTGAATTTTTCTCTTAAGAGATTTAGGGAATATACCATGATGGGTATTCAAAATGTAACTCCCTACATAGCTGTGATAGCTATAATGTAAGTATGATATGGATGCCACAAGTTACCTTTACGATTTATGATTTCAATGTGTTATTCATAAATCTTATGATTGCATGATGTATATTAAAGAGCTTATGTTATGTATGTATTCAAGGACAAATGTTTTATTTCTTTTTTTTATAACCCTTACTATGCTCTTTGTGCTCATCCCAAGTTTCAAAATGTTTTTCACAAGACATAAAGATGAATAGGTTCTAGGATGGGATAAAAGAACATTCATGCTGTCTAAAACCTAGAACTAGACATGACACTTTTTTTAAGAGTTTTTATTTTAGGGAAAAATGTTAACTAATTTTAAGTGTCTACTTTGTATCTTTTGAGATGTACTGTAATAGTTATGACCTAATTCTCTAAAAATCTAATCTTGAAAAGATCCTCAATGTGAATTATTCACTTAATTCTTGACTATGTAATGTTTTAAGGTCAGGTCTTTATAGTCTATCCAAGTACAACCATTATATTAGGTATAAAATAGATTTTAAAACATTTCAAAAATTATTCATTTTATATATATAAATCATACATTAGGTTTCTATTCCAAAACATTTTATATCCCAGTAAAAAAATAAATATCACATGAAATATATCCAAGAGGCATAATAAAAAGAAATAAATAATTTTTAAGAATATAAAATATATACAATGTCTAAGTGGTTAAATAAGCATAATAAATAATCCAAAAGATAATGTATCCATGAACTACCAAATAAACCCATGACTACAGGGTTTACACAACTAATGCAATCATGAAACAATATCTAACATTGGAAAACTGAAATTTCTTAGAATCCCAGTCCTGGGAAAGGCTACCCAGTAGGTACCATGTTATCATGAGAACCTCCATTAGTGATAGATTATTCCACTAGGGCACAAATATGACCACTTTTTTCAAGTGCACTAAGGGCTTCACATGTTCTATTATGTCATTTCTGAGTTCAAGTAATAAATTAAAATTTCATTAAAATTTTCCATGGAAAACCCCATTTCATTTTTAACTCTATATTTTCACTAAAAATTTATTATTTTATCATTCTGTTTCCATGATTAAAAAATATTTCCTTTTTAAAAAAATCTTTGAGATCATTTATTGAACACATAATGTGACTAAAAATGGTTTCCATCAAAACCCACCTTTTTAGAAAACATTTCCATTTATATAAATGTTAATTTCACCCAATATGGATTTCATATCAAAATTTTAACCAATTAAAACCAGAAAAAAAAATATGAATATAAGGAATTCCAATAGATATACCATAAAATAGAGACACCTTCATAATTATTGATGAAAAAACGTTTTCTTTATTGACTAGTAAATCTGAAAATATAAGATGAAATGAGAAAAAAATGAAAAAATTTAAAAAAAGGGCCTAACTTAATGGATTGCGATCAATGGAGACGCGAGATTTAATTTATCATGAAGATCCCCCAGCAGGAATATGGAGAGAGAAAAAAATGTCCCAATAGAGACCCTATAACAAGAGAAACTAAGCTAGGTTTATAAGGTTCAGATATCTAAGATAATAAATAATTTATAGATATATGAAATTTTATCCCCAAAATAATTTTTCCACCTAGTGGCACCAGTAGATAGTCACTCAACTACAGAGGTTGGCTTGTTCGTGGAGGTTTCACCAACATGTCTTCCACTACCTTGCTGATGGAATCACACTAGTATTATATTTTGTCTAGGTAAAATGCCTAGGCATATAGGCCTTCCACCAACTAATCGGAGGAGTCCCATCTTCAGTCTGGTAGAACCTATTAACCTATAGGTGTTTTTTAGACCTTCACCATCTTATTGGTGGGATCCTTCTTCCCCCAACAATCTTGGACACATCCCATGAACTCTGTATGATTTTAAAGAAAAAGGAAAAAAGGGCCAATATACCTAATTCCAAAAACCAGGTTGTGACTGATTTGGGATATATCTTTAATTATATGTAATATATTCAATGTGGTGCTAAAAATTTTGAAATAATAAGTAAGATAATTTAGTTCATGTGGAAGAAATGTCGTAACTATTTAAAAAAAATGAAACAAACACTTGAAAATACATTGATATGAATGATATGTTAAATCATACATAAGATATTATAGAAATAATTTTAATTTTATGAATTAATTTATATTTTTAATATAATTTTATCCTATAGAGAAAAGTATAAGGTTTAAGATATTTAATCCTGATGAACCATTCATTGTTTACCATTAATTTAAATATTATTATTACGGTAATAATTGAGAATGAATCTGAATATTTCAATCATAAAATTTTAAATAACAAAATGATAATACTTAGTGAAATGTATTGTCACACAATAATTAAAATTATTACATGTGTTCAACCATTCATTGGAAAAAATGATGATTTATTTGAAAATCGTATTATAATTCAAGTGGTCATGATTTTGGAATATCTTAAGGATATTAAAGACCAAATAATATAGAGAATTTACAGTTGGCCATTTTGAAATATCTTTGAAGATCGATAATTAAAAAGAATTTATATTAAATTATTAAATTTATATTCATATTCAAAATATGGAAATATAATTTTTTGGAAATTTTTAGAATATAATCGGAAAAGAAGAATAATTGAGTATATTTTGAAAGAAAAGAAAAAAATTAATGAATAATTGTTAGAAGAAATCATCTTAGATGGATTGTTGTAGTATTTAGGAGGATGAATATTACATTTTTCAGTCTTTAGAGAAAAACACATACATTAGGTATTATTCATTAAGTGTTCTAGATTTTTATTTATATGAAGTCAGTTTTTTATGTCTGGTGATAGAAATTACAATATTTTTTAGGATATACCCCTTGTTAAATCGTATTCTTGATAATAAAAAATATTCAGGGGTTCGGGATAAAAACATATATACACAGAGGAAATAGTCATAAAAATAGAAAGTGAATCTCATTAAAAAAATACATGATCCTTATTTCATTTCGTCATTAAGGTGCGTTATATATATCATTGTTGAATAAGTACAAGGGAGATGGTGATTTCTAAATAATAATTATAAACACTAATTCACCCTCCCCCCCCCCTCCATGTGCTGATAACATCACCAATTCTTTGATTGAAAACATCCTGTTACAATAATCATAGTTCTAATCCTTCGTATGGATATAACATTTTGATGGGGGTGGTGATATTCATTTTTCCCAAATATATTTGACATATTGAAAAATCGTCAAGATGAATCTTGTATGGGAGGCTCCAAGACATAGTATGAAAGAGAGGGACCTAATTCTTCAATAATATTTTGAATTAGTAGACAGATTCATAGAGGAAATGGGGGATAGGTAATAAAAAATAAAAAATGTTTCAAAATATTCATAAATTTTGAGATCTATATATCGTTATATCACTCCTGAACTTCAAACACATCCCTCTGAAGAATTATAGAATATTAATGTCTGAGATAAAAATAAGATTTATATTCATAGGGAAAAGTTATATACTAGATCAATTGCATAAAATCATTGGAATAATTCAGATCAAATACCATATAGGTATGATCATTAGAATAATAAATCATAATGAATGTTCTATCAATAAACACTGGTAAAAAATTAATTGGAATCATTAATTTATTTTTGTCTCCTAGAAATTGATATATGTTCATAAATGCATAATAATTGAATAAATGCATTGGGTAAATATTAATAATTTTAGAATAAAAATCATGATAAAACTCTTATTTCCGTTTTAATAACTTCATTAATAAGAATATAGGTGACCAGATGGATCGATCAGAATATTGGTACAATTATATATAACATGGTGAACTCAAAATAATGTAAACATCATCAATTAGAAAAATTGAGAATCACAAAAACATGATGAGTTTTTTATTCTACTTCATTAACTATATGATTGAATGATAAGAGTAAAAAAAATTATTAATGTTAATTGAAAAGATATTGAGTGTTAAATTACATTATCATTACTAATGGAAATGGAAAAGGTTCCCTAAAATTAAAAATTGTATTCCATCTATAAATTCTATTAATTAAGTAGATTTCGGGCATGAAGGCTTCCAATTTTGAGACCTTCATCAAATTGGACTTTCTAAAATCCATAACCATCATCAATGACTCATGAATTAGGGGAAATAAAAATTAAAATGTATGTTAGGGTTATCATTTTCATTATCAACATTATAATTTTTGAGAATAACAAGTTCTCATGACCTCTTAAAATTTCCTCAATATTAATACATGATAAATAATCATGTTTTTATGATAACACCGCATAAATCACTTTAAATAAAATGTATGAAAAAATACAATTATACTAACTTTAGTGTTGCAGGTGTCACATAATAATCTAAGAGATACTGAGTGTGATGTAAAAAAGAATTATTAGATCAAATATACATAGTAAGGATGGAATGGGGTATCAAATTATGATATGGTTGAAACCATGTTATATCAGTTCCCTTAAAACTATTGAATATATAGAAATAGTTTTCTTATATTAGAACTCCCCCAAAAGTAATCATATGTAGATAACATGTTCAAAGAATAAATTTTGAGTAACTATATACAAAATCCCTTATGTGTATTTAAATTATAGGTGATACAACAAATGTATGACCTCCTTTATATTAAAAAATCATTGATGATTTCAGAATGTTGAGAGAATCAGAAAAAAAATAGTATATCTAATCTAGTGTATGAGATTCGATAAAAACATATGTATGTAGTGGTGAATTTGGAACATTAATTATAAAAAAACTCATAGATTTTTATATAGTGTTTCCAAATAACATTTTTAGTTGATGTTATATAAGTGTAATATTTCAAGAAACATGATTTATTTTTATTTTTCTCTTAAATAATTTTTTTATTTATAGTAATATTCATTCCAGTGATGTAATATAATAACCAAAATAGGATAAAACAACAGCATTATTATAAATAACATTAATAAAATAAAAAATAAATGACCTACATTCAACCTAATGATTGTATAAGATGATAATAAAAAATAAATTAATATATCTTCTATGACAAAAAAAATTCCTTGGAAAACTGTGTCTCATAAATATTCAATATTGTAACCATTGATGAACAATGAATTTGAAAATGGTAGAAGTGTATTAAAAATTTTATGAAATGAGTGAATACTAAGTGAATGTGGGATGTGGTTTTGGGAGAAGTATCAAATGGTATATATTATATAGAAATAATAAATGTGACTTCTATATAAATTTTATAAATGTATTAGTATTCATTGAAGACAAATTGATTTTACAGACTACTTTTGTAACTTTAATTGGATTTTTTATAAACAATTATTCAATCCTATTGATAATTAATGGTGTTTTGTGTAAAATAATCATGTTAGTTGGAGACATATGGTGACATTGATAATAATAGATTGGGGTCTATTGAGTGAAGGATGAAAAGATTATAGATGTTATCAAATCCTACCCCATTATATAGAAGTATCATTATTTATGACTATATATTAAATGAGTATAATTATATAGATAGATGTAGATATTAAATATATATTCATAAAATGATTATGTGACTAAAATATACATTAAAAAGCTGGAAGCCTATAGGAATATATAAATTCTACATGAATATTGGAATAAAGTTTAACAAGGTGTCAAACAAAAAGTTACCAGATCCCCAAGTCATATAGGAGTAAAGAAACTGTGAAATTCAGATATTAGAATACCACGTATTCCAAAATTTATATATTAATCCCAACATTCAAAATAATATAAAAATGAGTTATAAGGCCTCTATGTTGGTTTTAAATTATTATTCTAATTGAGGAGAAGAAAAGAAAACAAAGAACTCATGGATTAAAGAAGAAAAATATTTCATTGAGGAAATCATTGAATCTTACATGTATTTATTTTTGTTTTTATATTCAATATATATTGTATAGAAACCAACATAATATATACATGATTATTATATTATTTTCAAGTTAAAAAAAATAAAAATATTATAGTGTAGAATCAAATAGTTTAGTATCATTGAAAATTTAGTTTTTTAATGATGGGTTTTGTTGGATCATACTATAAGTATTGGTAGACAAAAAAAACAAAGTCAATTTATATTTAAGAAATAAATGGTAAAAAATATCCAAAAAAGTGTACTGAGAAATAAAAGGTTATAGAAATCATCTTCTATGAACATTGGAGTTTATTCGTGGAAGATCATGAAGAGCAGTGAATGAAAAAACTCTACATACATAATGACACATAGACCAAGGTATCCTTGATTGTATCAATGGATTGATTTATTATTCAAGGGGTTATAGTAACTTCATTATAAATTATGAAAAAGTCTTTTTATAAAGAGAGTCTCCATATGCTCTGTATGAAACTGATGGACTTAGTTACGTCAAATGAACATGACCAATTGCATCCACTTTAAACACTAGAATAGAAGATAAAATGTTCTCTTTATATCTATATAGAAACACTCCCCACTTCATAAACAATTATATGTATTACTTCCCAATAATTGAATATCATTTAACTTGTTTCAATCAATAATTTCATAACAATATTTAATTAACCAAACATTAGTTCTTATACAAATTAAACTATTTTGGAGAGAGTAATATCATATGACCTTTTATTTATATAAACCAAATGAAAATCAAATATAATATACATATATCATATATATATATATATTATCCATGCATTACATGTAGAAAAATATATATGATTCATATTCTTGTATTCAATGTACACCCTATATAAATATAATCACATTATATATTTACTTCATGAATAGAATGCGTGTCTATATGAATCTCATGTATATGTGTTTTAGTTAAAATCGAATAATCTCCCACAATAACTAAAATCCCCAATATAATTTATTAGAAACTTCATAACCCTTTTTGAATCTATCCAAACTATTTTGGATATTTTTTTCATCAATCTCTCAACATTTTGAAAAAACACATTGTCCAAAATTTTATCCCTATGATGATTCCTATCTATATGGCCTTGTGGGCCTTATCATTATTCAAAAAAACTATGAAATACATATTTAATATATGTAATCATAGATTATCCCCTGGAAAAGAATCAGTGATACTCAAGCTATTAATAGATCTAGTTTGATCTCCATAAAACATACTTATTTCTATATACAAGAATATACACTATTATATGTGTCATATATGTTTTATGAATACCTATATAATCCATTTTTATAACATCATGTGACTACTAGGCATAGAACATATCAATCTATTATAAGTCCCTTGTATCTTATTTATTCTCTAAAATATACTGATCAAATCAATGAATATACCTCATTTCATAAGTCTATATTATAAGAAAATCACTTATCACTTATTAACTAATATGAACACATCATATGTGTAACAACTAACCAAGTCCATGAATTTATTCCATCTAATTTTATCAAGGATAATATGTATTTACTTTTCACACAATTTGAAAATGATCACCTTGGTTATACTCCATTGATGATAATATTAGAAATATACCCTACCACCCCCGAATCATCTATGTTCATTTGTTTTATTTTCCAAGTCGGGTATCAATGTATGAATGTTCTCATACAATTTATCTCTCCAACCATAGATAAAAATGATTTATAGTAATCATAAACCCATTTTTATATCAATGATTTTATGGTATACTATGAGATATACATTTTTAGAGTTTTCCATGTAATAAATACCTACTTATTGCCTCATGAATATATTCATAAGAACTCAAATATAGTCCTTTGTAATCAGTAGAAGATTAAATTCATGATAACCTTTTCATATCATCACAACCCATAATGATATATAATGATCATCGGTTTGGTACAACTAAAATTAATTTTTTGAGGGGATATAATCCTTCATCTACTAATGTAACATAAAATTTCAACACAAATGAATGAATAATAAGTGTATATATCATTTATTATAATTAGATAAGGTATTTAAAACAATTTCAACCAATATCGCATGTGTATTGATCCTTGATATTCTATATGATCCTTATGTTATTGTTGTTGTAATAATTTTATTAATGGATCTACTACATTATCCTCAGTAACCACCCAACTTATATTTACATTTCCACTATCAATTATCAATCAAATAAGATAGAATTTATAGAGGATATGATATAGGGGTTCTTTAGCCTGAGAAAAATCCCCATTTTTTCACAATATAGATCAACTTCTCCCTCAATGAAATGAACCAATCCTTGTTTAATGATAAAATTTCAGATCCAAATAGCTTCCTTCATATCATCTAATTTAGTTATATATTACTCCACTATAGTTGAGTCTAATATAGTGGATATCTTTTAACTCTACCAACTAACATCTTCGCCATTCAAGAAAAACACACAACAAAATGGGGACTTCATATCACCCTTGTGGGATGGGAAACTACTATTTATGAAACCCAATACATAGATCTCCTCCTTTCCTCTAAATACCATGAACATATCCTTATTCATCCTCAATTTCATAACAATTTTCAACATTTCATTCTAGTGACTCTCTACTTCTCTAGACTGGTATCAACTTGTCATGATCAAATCATAATAGATATATGGTTGAGTTCACAACATAGAATATGTGGTATATCCTATTAAGGATGAATAAATAATATTATCCATACATTCTAAATCTTTAGACGGATCCTGAATCAACATATAAATCATGTGATGTAATACTAATATAGGCCGCTTCTTGTAGATCTCTTTGTTGAACAACTTTTGTAATTTATGAAAATATGTGCATTGAATCAGTCATTGTAACCCTTTAGATATATCTCTATATATACTAATAATGAATATATATGTTTCTTATCTCATGTATTTCATCAAAAACATTTACCCATCTACCCCTTTGTATAGTGAACTATAGTGATATCATTTCCAAAAAACATTATTTCAACTACATATTGTATCATAAACACTAATATATTTCAACTAAGTATCTTATAATCATAGGAATCATATTTTTTCTTGATTAAATAAAAATATATGATTACATCATAAAAATTGATATTCCAACTTCAAGAAGATTGTATTAGTCCTTAAATGGACAGTTGCAATTTGAAAACCTTAATAGTCTCACATTGAACTTGAAGCCCCTCGAGTAATATCACATACACTTCCTTATATAAATTATGATTAAGGAATTTCATTAGGGAATCCATTTCATATATCTAATATTCATAATGAGAAAATCTATCTAGAAATATCGTAAAAGATATTATCATCATAACAGGTCGAATGGTATCATTATAGTCAATACCATGAATTTTATTTTCCCTTTTCCCACTAGTCATTCATTATATATAAAAACTCTACAATCCCTATTACATTTCTTCTAAAAAACCCACATTCATCCTATTGGTCATACCCCTTCAAATACATTCACCATGATCCAAATAAGGTTAGTGTACATGGAGATTCTATATAACTAAACCATTTCATGAAATTATACCTCTTATAGACTTCATGGTATGTGGTGAGATCATCACCTATGAACACTTTTTCATCCAAATTTTATATATCTAATTCATGTCTCACTAGAACATGATAAACCCAACATAAACATTTAGGTTCTTGTATAACATGATAGGGTTATTTTTTCATAACTATTTATGAAACCAAATAAATTTCTATCTCTGTAAAACCTCCTATTTTTCTTGTCTTGAACATATTTAAGGTGAACTTTCCCTACTGACACCTCAAATCATATTTTTCATTTCATCCAATGAAACATGTTTGGAAAAAAATAATATGTTCTCAGTAGGGTTATAAAAATAAGATCAGATATTTTCCTTGTGGCAATAAAAGAGTTATAATTTTTTATATTTTTCACTAAGATTAAATAATATTTATCATTGTTTGAGTGATTCACAAACCGAAAACTTCATAAAGGACTCACTCAGACTTTTCCTATACCATATATTATATGGTTTATTTATGAATACATTATATGGAACACAATTTATTATGACTACAGTCGTCCCTAGAACATAACCCCATAATATGATAGGAATGTCACATAGACTTGTCAGGGATTAAAACATTTCTAAAAAGGTACTATTTTTCCTTTTGGTCACACAATTCCATTTCATTATTCTAGGGGGATTTATTTTTTAAATTATTCCAAAATATCTATGATGAGCAATGAAATACTAGGTCATGTATTTTCCACCATGATCTATTCAAAAAACATTATTACCTTTTCTTATTTTATTAGGTATTTTTTTAAACTATTTGATCTTTTCAAAAGTTTAATACCATTGTCTCATTGGAAATACATAACAATACTAACTGAACTCATTTTTAATTGTAACAAAGTTCATAAAACAACTATTTTATTTTGTACTCATTATTCTAAAAAATCACTTTTTATAAGATCTAATTTACTAATAACCCTCCAACTTTTTCAACAAAAAGGTTACCTTTTCATTTTTACTGATAAATAAGATTCAAATTCTCAAATGATTCATAATGAAATGAGTCTGAAAATCTATCTCTATAGATTCATTAAAGATATTTATTTTATATATATTAATGGGAATAAATACTATGGTATTTGAGATATGAATAAACCCCAACATTGTTATTTTGAATTCTATAAATATGATTATCCATATCTAGAGACTGTATGAAATTTATTGCATTATAAATTATATTAAACATTTCATTCTTATTAATAGAATGAAATTGTTTCCTACTAACAAATTAAAACCATATCCTTCCTAATAAAGATAAAAAAATTATATTATGGTGGGAACATAAAAATAGTTTTTCAATTCTTTTACTAATTAACATGCTCAAATATGATCATTTTTGTTGAACTCTATGGTTGAAAATCTATATCCCCTAATTACATGAATATCTCATTAACCTTTGTCAATTAGATCAGATCGCTAAGTCTATTTTTATCCACAAAAATGTGTGTTTCACAGCTGTTATAATATACCCATGAGTTAGAGTTGGGGGAATTGGTCTCTATAACAATCACATTTGGGTACTTTGAATTTTTATCCCTGAGAACACTTGTTAGTCCAAGTGACCAATCATTAACTATTTTATAGTTCATACCTCTCAGTGATCTCAATATGATTTATATTAAGTATTATATAATCTATTACAAAGAAATATCAATGGGATGGGAATCAGTTATTATAATTTTTTATTAAGCAATTTTAAATGAAAGTGGTCCAACTAAAGTTTTTGACACTATACATCGCGACAACTTAGTGAGTCAAGATCCATAAATCAGTATGTAAGTAGTTTATTGTAGATTTTATCACTCCAATTAATTATTTGCATTGGTAATCATACAAATCAAAATATTTTTAATTATTTTTATAGTTTAGGAGATTAATTTATAAAAATACATTATAAAAATTCACCCATCTTTATTCTTATGGTATCCTAAATGTTTGGGCATCCCATCATGTGTAACCAAATGAAAACTCCAAAAACAATTTAGCACTAAATAATCTAGGGTAAATCGGTTAATCATGAAGCTATGTGACCTTATAATCAAGAGTCACTCAATACATTATTTCCTTACACAAGGGAAATGGGGGCACCTGATTAATAATAAAACTACCAAATAGGATTATCGAGTTCTGGACAACTGTTAATGTGGACACTACTGGAAATATAATATTTCCCAACGGTTCACAACCATTGGGAAAGCCCCTCTAATCGTTGGTATATCATATACCAACGGTTCTGATAACGGGAAAAGGTTTTCCCAACGGTTTACTGGAAACCATTGGTATAGGCTCACAAAAGCCACCCTATCCCAACGGTTCTGCCAAACCGTTGGGATAGTTTTTCCCAACGGTTTGGGAGAACCATTGGGAAATATCAATATCCCTTAATTTTTCCCAACGGTTCTCCCCAAACCGTTGGGATATCCCCATGGATTAACTCTTTCCCAACAGTTTAGAACCGTTGGGAAAAGAGATATTTACCAACGGTTCAATGAACCGTTGGTAGAAACTTCTTTAAGATTATATGCCAATGGTTTTAAACTGTTGGCATATCCTATGCTGCAAATTGCAGCATCCTGCTATTTGCACAGCCCCTGTCCATCAAGCCCCTCTCCATCATGCCTCATTTTGACCTCATTTTCAATCCAATTATTATACATGCAATAAAATAAAAAATACATATACAATTACGAACAAATTCATACACATTTAACATATAATATATCCTGAAACTATACACATCAATAATTAAATTAGAATTCACAACGTAATTATAAACGTACATAATTCATATAGAATTCAATTTAATATTTAGATGACAATTATATGTGGAATCCGAAATTCAATTCATAATTTGATCGGTTTTTTCTATACCATATATTTTTACCTCAAATGATGTCCATTTTAAACAAAATACATACACCTGAAGTGATACCGGCCACACCTCACCTCAGATTGAGGCGGGGTTGACTCGTACACATCACATTTGACCCATGGATCATTGTGCTAATGTATCGACATAATCCGAATGCGTTTGGTCGGTTTTCTGTATGCCAATTGATGTTTTTCACTTAAAATGACGTCCTTTGGAAACAAAAGACGGACACTATGAGTGGTTCCGACCACACCGCGTCTCCAATTGAGGAGGGGTTGATTCGTACACGTCCCATATGACCCATGGATCGTTCTCCTAAAGTTTAAAAGGAAACCGAATGTGTTTGGTCAGTTTTCCGTATGTACTTAAAATGTTGTCCATTTTAAACAAAAGAGTGACACTTAGACTAATCCTGGCCACACCGCGACTCAGATTCATCTCAGGTTGGCTCGTACATGTCACATATGACCCATGGATCGTTGTGATAAATTATCAAAAGATTCCGAATGCGTTTGGTCAGTTTTGTGTATGCCAGTTGTTCTTTTCATTTATAATCATGTCCATTTTAAACAAAAGAGACAGAGATAGAGCGGTTTTGGCCACACCGCGTCTCGTATTAAGACAGGGTTGACTTGTACACATCACATATGACTCATGGATCGTTTAGCTAAAGTATCGATAGAATCCCAATGCGTTTGGTCGTTCTTCTGTATGTTAGTTGATGCCTTTCACTTAAAATGACGACCTTTTGAAACAAAAGACGGACACTTTGAGTGGTGTCAGCCACACCGCATGTCGGATTGAGGCAGGGATGATTCTTACACGTCACATACGACCCGTGGATCGTTCTCCTAAAGTTTCAATGGAAACCGAATCCGTTTGGTCGTTTTTCCGTATGTACTTAAAATGGTGTCCATTTTAAACAAAAGAGAGACACTTAGACTTATCCTGGCCACACCGTGACTCGGATTCATCCCGGGTTGGTTCTTACACGTCATATATGACCCATGGATTGTTGGGATAAATTATCAACAGATTCGGAATGCGTTTGGTCGGTTTTCCGTATGCCAGTTGATGCTTTTCACTTAAAATGACGTCGATTTGAAACAAAAGACGGACACTTTGAGTGGTGCCAGCCACACCACGTCTCCGGATTGAGGTGAAACCACCGTGAAACATTCTAATTATTATTCGTGACGTGTACGCATAGACAGCACGTCAATCGGACGTGCGGTTTGCACGGTACGACTCAATATTCATGTTTTAAGTGATGCGCGCGCTTCGTAAACGCGCGTGAGGGGGGTCCAAACGGCCCGAACGAAGTCGGAATAGCCTGGAATCAGACGAAAAATATGGGAGAGTGATTTATGAAGTGGTCGAGCAGACGGCACGTCAATCGGGCGTGTCGTGTGCCCGCAGTGACCGACAACGTAGTTCTGGTGTCATAAACGGCCAAAACGGGCATCCAACGGTCAACTTCATAGCGGAAGACCTCATATTGAGCTGAAACCACTGTGAAACATTCGAATTATTATTCGTGACGTGTACGCGCAGACGGCACGTTAATCGGACGTGCGGTTTGCACGGTACGACTCAATATTCGTATTTTAAGTGATGTGCGCGCTTCGTAAACGCACATGAGGGGGGTCCAAACGGGCCTAACGAAGTCGGAATGGCCTAAAATCAGACGACAAATACGGGTGAGGGATTTTTGAAGTGGTCAAGCATACGGCACATCAATTGGACGTGCCATGTGCCCGCAGTGACCGACAAAGCAGTTCTGGTGTCATAAACAGCCAAAACGGGCGTCAAACAGTCAAATTCATAGCGGACGACCTCGGATTGAGATGAAACCACTGTGAAACATTATAATTATTATTCGTGATGTGTACGCGCAGACGGAACGTCAATCGGACGTGCGGTTTGCGCGGTACGGCTCAATTTTCGTGTTTTAAGTGATTCGCGCGCTTCGTAAACGCGCGTGAGGGTGGTCCAAACGGGCCGAACGATTTCGTAATGTCCTGAAATTAGACAAAAAATATGGTTGAGTGATTTATGAAGTGGTCGAGCAGACGGCTCGTCAATCGGACGTGTCGTGTGCCCGCGGTGACCGATAGCGCAGTTCTGGTGTCATAAACGGCCAAAACGGCCGTCAAACAGTAAATTTCATAGCGAACAACCTCATATTGAGCTGAAACCACCGTTCAACATTCTAATTATTATTCGTGACATGTACGCGCAGACGGCACGTCAATCGGACGTGCGGTTTGCGCGGTACGGCTCAATATTCGTGTTTTAAGTGATGTGCGCGCTTCATAAACGCGCCTGAGGGGGGTCCAAACGGGCCGAACGAAGTCAGAATGGCCAGAAATCAGACGAAAAATACGGGAGAGTGATTTCTGAAGTGGTCGAGCAGACGGGACGTCAATCAGACGTGCCGGGTGCCCGCGGCGACCGGCAACGCAGTTCTGGTGTCATAAACGGCCAAAACGGGCGTACAACGGTCAAATTTATAGCGGACGACCTCAGATTGATCTGAAACCACCGTGAAACATTCTAATTATTATTCGTGACGTGTACGCGCAGACGGCACGTCAATCGGACGTGCGGTTTGCGCGGCACGGCTTAATATTCGTACTATAAGTGATGCACGCGCTTCGTAAACGCGCGTGAGGGGGGTCCAAACAGGCCGAACGAAGTCGGAATGGCCTGAAATCAGACGAAAAATACGGGTGACTAATTTCTGAAGTGTTCGAGCAGACGGTACATCAATTGGACATGCCATGTGCCCGCGGTGACCGACAATGTAGTTTTGGTGTCATAAACGGCCAAAACGGGCGTCAAACGGTCAAATTCATAGAGGACGACCTCGGATTGAGCTGAAACCACCGTGAAACATTCTAATTATTATTCGTGACGTGTACGCGTAGACGGAACGTCAATCAGACATGCGGTTTGCGCGGTACGGCTCAATATTCGTATTTTAAGTGATGCGCGCGCTTCGTAAACGCGCGTGAGGGTGGTCCAAATGGGCCGAACGATTTCGGAATAGCCTGAAATCAGACAACAAATACGGGTGAGTGATTTACGAAGTGGTCGAGCTGACGGTACATCAATCGGACGTGCTGTGTGCCCGCGGTGACCGACAACGCAGTTATGGTGTCATAAACGGCCAAAACGGGCGTCAAACGGTCAAATTCGTAGAGGACGACCTCGGATTGAGCTGAAACCACCGTGAAACATTATAATTATTATTCGTGACGTAGACGCGTAGACGGAACGTCAATCGGACGTGCGGTTTGCGCGGTACGGCTCAATATTCGTGTTTTAAGTGATTGTGCGCGCTTCGTAAACGCGCGTGAGGGGGATCCAAACGGGCCGAATGAAGTTGGAATGCCTTGAAATCAGACGACAAATACGGGAGAGTGATTTATGAAGTGGTTGAGCAGACGTCACGTCAATCGGACGTGTCGTGTGCCCGCGGTGACTGACAACGCAGTTCTGGTGTCACAAGCGGCCAAAACGGGCGTCCAACGGTAAAATTCATAGCGGACGACCTCGGATTGAACTGAAACCACCGTGCAATATTCTAATTATTATTCGTGACGTGTACGCGTAGACGGCACGTCAATCGGATGTGCGGTTTGCGCGGTACGGCACAATATTCGTACTTTAAGTGATGTGCGTGCTTCGTAAACGCGCGTGACGGGGGTCCAAATGGGCCGAACGAAGTCGGAATGGCCTAAAATCAGACAAAAAATACGAGTGAGTGATTTCTGAAGTGGTCGAGCAGACGGCACGTCAATTGGACGTGCCATGTGCCCGCGGTGGCCGACAACGCAGTTCTGGTGTCATAAACGGCCAAAACGGGCGTCAAACGGTCAAATTGATAGTGGACGACCTCGGATTGAGCTGAACCCACCGTGAAACATTCTAATTATTATTCGTGACGTGTACGCATAGGCGTCACGTCAATCGGACATGCGGTTTGCGCGGTACGGCTCAATATTCGTGTTTTATGTGATGCGCGCGCTTCGTAAACGCGTGTGAGAGTGGTCCAAACGGGCCGAACGATTTCGGAATGGCCTGAAATCAAACGAAAATTACGGGTGAGTGATTTATGAAGTGTCCGACCAGACGGCACATCAATCGGATGTGCCGTGTGCCCGCGGTGATCGACAACGTAGTTCTGGGGTCATAAACGGCCAAAACGGGCGTCAAACGGTCAAATTCATAGAGGACGGCCTCGGATTGAGCTTAAATCACTGTGCAACATTCTAATTATTATTCGTGACATGTACGCGCAGACGGCACATCAATCGGACGTTCGGTTTGCGCGGTACGGCTCAATATGTGTGTTTTAAGTGATGCGCGCACTTCATAAACGCGCGTGAGGGGGGTCCAAACGGGCCGAACGAAGTCGGAATGACCTGAAATCAGACGAAAAACACAGGTGAGTGATTTTTGAAGTGGTCGAGCAGACGGAACGTCAATCGGACGTGCCGTGTGCCTGCGGTGACCGACAACGCAGTTCTGGTGTCATAAACGGCCAAAACGGGCGTCAAACGGTCACATTAATAGCGGACGACCTCAGATTGAGCTGAAATCACTGTGCAACATTCTAATTGTTATTCTTCACGTGTACGCGCAGACGGCACGTCAATCGGACATGTTGTTTGTACGGTACGGCTCAATATGCATGTTTTAAGTGATGCGCGCGCTTCGTAAACGCGCGTGAGGGGGTTCCAAACGGGCCGAACGAAGTCTGAATGACCTGAAATTAGACGACTAATATGGGAGAGTGATTTCTGAAGTGGTCGAGCAGACGGAACGTCAATCGGACATGCCGTGTGCCCGCGGTGACTGACAACGCAGTTCTGGTGTCATAAACGGCCAAAACGGGCGTCAAACGGTCAAATTCATAGCGGATGACCTCGGATTGAGCTGAAACCACCGTGAAACATTATAATTATTAATCGTGACGTGTACGCGTAGACGGAACTTCAATCGGACGTGCGGTGTACGCGGTACGGCTCAATATGCGTGTTTTAAGTGATGCACGCGCTTTGTAAACACGCGTGAGGGGGGGTCCAAACGGGCCGAACGAGGTCGGAATGGCCTAAAATCAGACGAAAAATACGGGTGAGTGATTTCTAAAGTGGTCGAGCAGACGGCACGTCAATCGGACGTGCCGTGTGCCCGCGGTGACCGACAACGCAGTTCTGGTGTCATAAACGGCCAAAACGGGCGTCAAACGGTCACATTCATAGCGGACGACCTCGGATTGAGCTGAAACCACCGTGAAACATTCTAATTATTATTCGTGACATGTACGCGCAAACGGCACATCAATCGGACGTGCGGTTTGCATGGTACGGCTCAATATTCGGGTTTTAATTGATGCGCGCGCTTCATAAACGCGCGTGAGGGGGGTCCAAACGGGCCGAACGAAGTCGGAATGGCCTGAAATCAGACAACAAACACGGGAGAGTGATTTATGAAGTGTTAGAATAGACGAAACATCAATCGGATGTGTCGTGTGCCCGTGGTGACCGAAAACGCAGTTCTGGTGTCATAAACGGCCAAAACGGGCGTCCAACGGTCAAATTCATATCAGACGACCTCAGATTGGGCTGAAACCACCGTGAAACATTCTAATTATTATTCGCGACGTGTACGCGCAGACGGAACGTCAATCGGACATGTGGTTTGCACGGTACGGTTCAATATTCGTACTTTAAGTGATGCACGCGCTTCGTAAACGCGCGTGAGGGGGGTCCAAACTGGCCGAACGAGGTCGGAATGGCCTGAAATCAGACGACAAAAACGGGTGAGTGATTTCTGAAGTGGTCGAGTAGAGGTCACGTCAATTGGACGTGCCGTGTGCCCGCGGTGACCGACAACGCAGTTCTGGTGTCATAAACGGCCAAAGCGGGCGTCAAACGGTCAAATTCATAGCGGACGACCTCGGATTGAGCTGAAACCACCGTGAAACATTCTAATTATTATTCGTGACATGTACGCGTAGACGACACGTCAATCGGACGTGCGGTTTGCGCGGTACGGCTCAATATTCGTGTTTTAAGTGATGCGCGCGCTTCGTAAATGCGTGTGAGGGTGGTCCAAACGGGCCGAACGATTTCGGAATGGCCTGAAATCAGACGAAAAATACGGGTGAGTGATTTATGAAGTGGTCGAGCAGACGGCACATAAATCGGATGTGCCGTGTGCCCGTGGTGACCGACAAACCAGTTCTAGTGTCATAAACAGCCAAAACGGGCGTCAAACGGTCAAATTCATAGCGGACGACCTCGGATTGAGCTGAAACCACCGTGAAACATTCTAATTATTATTCGTGACGTGTACGCATAGACGGCATGTCAATCGGACGTGCGGATTGTGTGGTACGGCTCAATATTCGTGTTTTAAGTGATGCGCGCGCTTCGTAAACGGGCGTGAGGGGGGTCCAAACGGGCCGAATGAAGTCGGAATGGCCTGAAATCAGACGAAAAATACGGGAGAGTTATTTTTGAAGTGGTCGAGCAGACGGCACGTCAATCGGACGTGCCGTGTGGCCGCGGTGACCGACAACACAGTTCTAGTGTTATAAACGGCCAAAACGGGCGTCCAACTGTCAAATTCATAGCAGACGAACTCAGATTGAGCTGAAACCACCATGAAACATTCTAATTATTATTCGTGACGTGTACGCGTAGACGGCACATCAATCGGACGTGCGGTTTGCGCGATACGGCTCAATATTCGTACTTTAAGTGATGCGCGTGCTTCGTAAATGCGCGTGAGGCGGGTCCAAAAAGGCCGAACAAAGTCGGAATGGCCTGAAATCAGACGAAAAATACGGGCGAGTGATTTCTGAAGTGGTCGAGCAGACGACACGTCAATTGGACGTGCCATGTGCCCGCGGTGACCGACAACGCAGTTCTGGTGTCATAAACGGCCAAAACGGGCGTCAAACAGTCAAATTCATAGCGGACGACCTCGGATTGAGCTGAAACCACCGTGAAACATTCTAATTATTATTCGTGACGTGTACGCGCAGACGGCACGTCAATCAGACGTGCGGTTTGCGCGGTACAGTTCAATATTCGTGTTTTAAGTGATGCGCGCGCTTCGTAAACGCGCGTGAAGGTGGTCCAAACGGGCCGAACGATTTCGGAATGGCCTGAAATCAGACGACAAATACAGGTGAGTGATTTATGAAGTGGTCGAGCAGACGGAACGTCAATCGGACGTGCCGTGTGCCCGCGGTGACCGACAACGCAGTTCTGGTGTCATAAACGGCCAAAACGGGCGTCAAACTGTCAAATTCATAGAGGACAACATCATATTGAGCTTAAATCACCGTGAAACATTCTAATTATTATTCGTGACGTGTACGTGTAGACGGCATGTCAATCGGACGTGCGGTTTGCGCGGTATGGCTCAATATGCGTGTTTTAAGTGATGCGCGCACTTCGTAAACGCGCCTGAGGGGCGTCCAAACGGGCCGAACGAAGTCGGAATGACCTGAAATCAGATGAAAAATACGGGTGGCTGATTTCTGAAGTGGTCGAGCAGACGTTACGTCAATCGGACGTGTCGTGTGCGCGCAGTGACCGACAATGCAGTTCTGGTGTCATAAACGGCCAAAACGGGCGTCAAACGGTCAAATTCATAGAGAATGACCTCAGATTTAGCTTAAATAACCGTGAAACATTATAATTATTATTCGTGACGTGTACGCATAGACATCAATCAATCGGACATGCGGTTTGCGCGGTATGGCTCAATATGCGTGTTTTAAGTGATGTACGTGCTTCGTAAACGCGCGTGAGGGGGGTCCAAATGGGCCGAACAATATCGGAATGACCTTAAATCATACGACAAATACGGGAGAGTGATTTCTGAAGTGGTCGAGCAGACGGCACGTCAATCGGACGTGCCGTGTGCCCGCGGTGACCGACAACGCAGTTCTGGTGTCATAAACGGCCAAAACGGGCGTCAAATGGTCAAATTCATAGCGGACGACCTCAGATTGAGCTGAAACCACCGTGAAACATTCTAATTATTATTCGTGACATGTACGCGTAGACGGAACGTCAATCGGACGTGCGGTGTGCGCGGTACGGCTCAATATGTGTGTTTTAAGTGATGCACGCGCTTCGTAAACACGCGTGAGGGGGTCCAAATGGGACGAACGAAGTCGGAATGGCCTGAAATCAGAAGACAAATACAGGTGAGTGATTTATGAAGTGGTCGAGCAGACAGCACGTCAATCAGACGTGTCGTGTGCCCGCGGTGACCGACAACGTAGTTCTGGTATCATAAACGGCCAAAACGGGCGTCAAACGGTCAAATTCAAAGAGGACGACCTCAGATTGAGCTGAAACTACCGTGAAACATTCTAATTATTATTCGTGACGTGTACGTGCAAACGGCACATCAATCGGATGTGGGGTTTGCGCGGTACGGCTCAATATTCGTGTTTTATGTGATGCGCGCGCTTCGTAAACGCGTGTGAGGGTGGTCCAAACAGGCCGAACGATTTCGGAATGGCCTGAAATCAGACGACAAATACAGGTGAGTGATTTATGAAGTGTTCGAGTAGAAGGAACGTCAATCGGACGTGCCGTGTGCCCGCGGTGACTGACAACGCAGTTCTGGTGTCACATATGACCCATGGATCGTTGTCCTAAAGCATCAACACATTTCGAATGCGTTTGGTCAGTTTTTCGAATGTCATTTTTTGTTTTCACTTAAAATCTTATGGAAATTCATATAGAATATTTTTATATCATATTTAGTATGGATTAGAGTTTAGTTGATCGTGCTATGAAACATTTCAGAGCTAATGAAATTAAGGAAGGTGGAGGGGTTGTCCGGGGGGTTGTCCGGGGGGGCTATCCGGTGGGTGTCCGGGGGGCTGTCCGGGGACCAAGGAGGAGGGTGGGGGGCTGTGCGGGGTCTGTCCGGGGGGGTGTTTCGGGGTTGTTCAGGGGGCTGTCCGGGGTTGTTCAGGGGGCTGTCCGGGGGTTGTTCAGGGGGTTGTTCAGGGGTTGTTCAGGGGTTGTTCAGGGGGTTGTCCGGGGTTGTTCAGGGGGCTGTCCGGGGGACTGTCCGGGGGGTGTTTGGGGGGTTGTCCGGGGTCCAAGGGGGAGGGTGGGGGGTTGTCCGGGGGGCTGTTCGGGGGGCTTTCCAGGGTCTAGGGTGGAGGGTGGGGGTTGTACGGGGGGCTGTCCAGGGGGTTGTCCGCGGGGCTGTCCGGGGGGTGTTTGGGGGGTGTTCGGGGTCCAAGGGGGAGGGGGTTTTTCCAGGGTCCAAGAATGAGGGGGGTTGTCCAGGGAGTTCTCAAACACAAAACCACTAAAAGACAACAACATCCATAAAAACATACAATATATAAAAATATCTCAACTCCAATACTATACTATGAGTCTAGATAAAACCAACAACTAGAATAGATTAAACATCAAATCTCCGTAATATAAGTCAAAAATGTAACGGATCAATATGTCCCACATCAGCAACACCATCACCATCATCATCATCATCATCACCCTCGTCATCGTCCTCCTCATCGTCCTCACCCTCCACAACGCCCTCCTCCTCGCCTTCGCCCTCCTCCTCTCCCTCCTCATCTCCCTCCTCTTCCGCATCAGACTCCTCGCCATCATCATCTTCAAGCTGGACATCGGCCTGAACACCACTGGAACTGCCACCTGATGCACCATATATAGAATGTATCGACGAAATGTATTCATCAATCACTGGGCTGGCCTCTGCTGGAAGTGTTGGACGTAGAACTTCAATAAATTTCATAAGTGCACTGTTTTTCCTATCAGACTGTTCTGCTGTCTCTGTGGCCCTTTTCTCAGCCTGTTCTGCCTGTGCCCTAACTTGCTGCAGCTCGGTGGCACTACAACTCGTACCTGAGGCAGGCCAATACCTCGTCGGGGCTATCCTAGGTCGGCAGTGTACTCTGCCAGAATGATCCTCTCCCAAAACCTGATGTAAGTGATCAGATGGCCCAAAATTGTCTGCTTCTTGGGCATTGAGGGCCTCTAAATCATCCTGTTACAAATATAAATATATTATTAAGTTACAAAATAGATATTAAAATATAAAATCAATAGATTAAAACTTACAATCTGCTGCTGAGTCACTTCGTTGACAGCACTTCCATCCTTTTTTCGTCTACTCGAGCAAAACAGTTTTGCTCGAGGCACACGTCCTTCAATATTTTGTACTTGCCTCTACAATGACATTGAAAACAAAATTTATATAAAAACATTAAAAAATGATTAAATAATTGAGGAAACAAAAGAAAATGTAAGTCATAAAGAAAACTTATAAATAATTGTCATACCTGCTGCCTCTCATGATCCGACATCGTCGTGCGTCCTAGTGTATGGAGGTATTTTTTGCATCAATTTTTTTTATTTTTTCCAGATGATTACAAAATAAAATTCGATAATGCAAAGGATAATATTAATGCAAAACCTGAAATTTATTATTTAAATACCTCAAATGTAATTCGTACCTTAAACTGGGTACTCGTCCAATGAGTAATCATCTGACGATACTGCTCTATAGGAGAATCATCCACGACTGGTACGGCCTCTAACTTAGTTCCAACTCTAGCACGCCAGCCAATATACAGCTCATGCTTGTAGGCTCTCCAGAGCTCGCCTAAATCCTTTAGATGTTCCAGTCGTGCACCCTCACCATCAGGAAAATTAAATCGAAGTTGAAATAAAAATATTAATTACGTCTAAGGAATGACGTAGAAAATTGGTTGACCAATAAGGAAAATCAAAAAAGATACTCCTCTTCCTCCAATTGTAACAAGTTTCTGTGGAAACATTCTTTCTCTTTCCAGATTTCATTTGACCCTTCCCGAACGAAAAACTGAAATCTTTCAATTCATTAAGAACATCAGTTCCAGACATATGCTGAGGTGGATCATCGGTCTCTATAGTATTATCAAATCTTCGATGATTCATTCTATATAGATGATCCTTTGGAAAAAATAGTCGATGTACCATAAAACTGAAACTACAACGATGTTTCAATCTTCTGGATCGTGTATTCTTCATACAAACTGGACATGATAGTTTTCCCTTCATGCTCCATCAAGACATAATTGCATAAGCCGGAAAATCATTGATCGTCCACATAAGCGCAGCACGCATCTGAAATATGTCTTTCGAACATGCATCGTATGTGCGCACACCCACATCCCAAAGAAGTTTCAACTCTTTTATTAAAGGTTGCATGCATACATCAATATCAATGACGGGATCAGAAGGACCAGATATGAGTATACTCATGAAAGTGAAAGATTTTTTCATACACAACCATGGGGGAAGATTATAAATGTGTATAAAAACTGGCCATTTGCTGTGCGAAGTAAGCATCTTCCCAAATGGATTAAAACTGTCGCATGAAAGACCCAGCCTCACATTACGCACGTCAGCTGCAAAATCAGGATGTCGAGCATCAAATCTCTTCCATGCAAATCCATATGCAGGATGAACCAACTCATCATTAGACTTCTTTCTCTCGGTATCATTCCATCTCATTTTTATTGATATGTCATCAGACATAAAAGGATTATGGAGTCTGGGGATCAATGGAAAGTGCCACATTACTTTCTGTGGAATGCGGGATGGTGTTCCATCAGATTTTGACTTCCATCGGGATGTGCCACATTTTATACATTCATTTCGTTCAGTGGTTTCTTCCCAGAATAAACTGCAATCTTTCGGGAAAGCATGAATTTTGTTTCTGGAAAATCCTAGTTCTTCAACTAACATCCATGCCATATAGTGGTTTGAGGGAATATCTGCATCATCTGGAAGGAAATCCTTCAAGAGGGTAAGAATGTAATCGATTGCTGTATTAGAAATCCCATATATAGTTTTTCCATGAAACAATCGGATTAAAAATTCCAGCTTTTTCATTTTATCGCATTGTCGATATACTGGAGTCGTGGCAGCATCATTAAATTTTTTCACCCTATCAATATCATCATTTTCACTAGATACATCAGTTTTCCCCATATCTACGTCTTCTTGAGTCGAAATCCTTTCTTTTTCATGATGACGAATAAACGGAAACCGATCATCTAACAAATTCTCCATTCCAGTCCTTTCATTTCGATCATCACCAATTTGAGATTTCATTTTCTCCCCATTGTGATACCACACAAAGTAGTTTACTTGAAAACCATTTTTGGTTATGTGGTAGTTGACTTCTTCACGACTAAACCATGGTCTACCAACACAATTGGAACATGGGCAGTGAATGCGACCACTATCTAAAGCATTGTGAAATGAAAAATCTATAAAGCTCTCCAAATTGTTTTGAAAATCGCTTGAGATACGATTGGTTTCATACATCCAACTTCTGTCCATTCTGTAAAAAGAATTCATATAAGTCATTTTGTCATAAACAATTCAATAGGATTGAACTTTAATAGAAAATACATTTAAGTAAACGATAAAGGAAGAAAATAATCATGGTATCAACTACACATGTGAAAAAAAACATACTAATGTGTTATTGAAAAAATGTAAAACCAACAAGAACTTAATGTGTTATCACATCAGAGCATGCCTCATCCCATAACCATATTAGTAGGGTATCCTCATATGCGATTTACCTTTTTGAATTAATATGCACTTCCTCACCAGGTACCTGAGTAGATTTCATATATATAATCATCTCACATCCTGTAAGGCTTCCATTATGTATGATCTGCAGAATAATTTGAGTGATCATGAATCATGCATGGGATCTTCCCATGATCACTATAGATTATGAGAAGGAATTATGATAGGTCACGTGAAGAACATCAAACACATATTTTAGAAAATTTGAGACATAATATAATAAAATAATGTATAAATATATGGAATTTGGGATAAAAGGATGGATGAAATACTAAAATATGGGAGACTAAGGTGAAGGAAATATATGTTGACCCTAATGTTCATAACATGCATAACCTATGAAATTTTATTTCATTAGGAAAATTCATCCTGTTCACAATACATTCCATTGGAAACCTATTTTGATCATTTGATGTCCCCTTGACATGTCAAATAAAATCAGATGGCACCCATGAATATGCCACCCTTGTAATGAAAATCCTTTAATTCTCACCATACAGACTACATGTTTTCCAATAGATATGTATCTCCTTCTATATAGGGGAATCAATACATATTATCTTAGTCTCATATTAAATGTCAGGAATGTTAGATGGCTCCCTTAACACCCTCCATGCACACCAACTAGTTCATGTGATGTCCTCAAATCATGTCAATATGGACATAAATCACCCTTCAAGACATGTCACACTGACTCTAGAGTTTCCCTCCCAGTGTGTCAAACATGTCTTTTGATGAAAATGGAGAAGATCACCAAAATCAAGAGATTACCTATAGGCATTACATCCATTATCATGAAATTGCTTCTAGGATCAACCAGTCAGGACTTGTGATGTCCTCCAAACATTCTATCCTTGATCATCAGTGAAACATCAGACAATCCACCATACCCCCCTGGACACCCCGTACCCCCCCCCCCGGGATAGCCCCGCCCACCCTCCTAAACAGCCCACACCCCCTCCCCTGCAACCCCACCACCACCACCTAGACATACCACCCCCCTGGACACCCCAAACACCCCTCCCCCACCAGGACACCCCACCCAGACCCCCAGGACAGCCCACACCCCCTGGACAGCCCCGCCCACCCCCGTGGACAGCCTTTCCCACCCCCATGGACAGCCCCGCCCACCCCCGTGGACACCCCCTACCCCCTAGACAGCCCAACCACCCCCGTGGATAGCTCACCCACCCCCTAGACACCCCTTCTCCCTATGGACAGCCCCCCACCCCCTTGGATAGCCCGCCCACCCCTCCTTGACAGCCCGGGCACCCCCGTGGACAGCTCGTCCACCCTTGTGGACAGCCCGCCCACCCCCGTACCCACCTGGACACCCCGTACCCCCCTGGATAGCCCCGCCCACCCTCCCAAACAGCGCACACCCCCCTCCCCTGCAACCCCACCACCACCACCTAGACATACCACCCCCTGGAATGTGTAGAAATAACATAAAAATACATGATATATAGATAGCACAAAATACTCAACCTATGGGTTCACATTAACTACATAATCACACACTTCACTACTACCATAAAACACATAAACCACACCACCACCACACAAGATGCATAGCATTTCTCACATTCATTTATAAGCCACTTCATTCACACTTACATTGTCCATTCATTTAATGTTAAATTAATTAAATCCATTTACCACACATCATACACCACAACTTCATCACACAACACCTCCACACGACACAACACCACCACACATCATCACTATCATACAACTTCACATGTCACCTCCATGCCCACTAACCATCACATTACAACCCCACATATCACAAAGTCCAACTAGTCACCTCAATCCCCATAAAACACCCTACAACATACAATGAAACAGAACAAAAAACCTCTCATAGTGGCAACATACCCCAACATCCACAATGTATTTATTCATGGTCTTTTATTACATTACCCCTTTATTTATCATGGGCATTTTAACACAACTTATATTCCAGGGGAAACTAATTAATTAACAACATATTCATTCATTTCCCTGTTTTTCACAGTGAAATCACATCAAAATCCTAACTTAAAACAAAAATATTATATCAATAACTATAAAAACAAGGTACCATATATGTATAAAGAATAAAATACCTGATTTGAGATGATTCAATTGGGTTTTCACCTATTCGGATGGGGAGTTCAAGATTAGCAGAGATTTGGAGCTCGATTGATAAATTAAAACTCAAATATGAGATCAATAACAATAAAAATAAGATAGTATATGTGTATAAAGGAAAAAATACCTGATTTCAGATGAGTTTTCACCTGTTCTGATGTTCGGATGGAGGGAGTTCGCAAGATGAGGGAGAGCAGCCCCGCTGGATAAGAAATTTTGGGTTCTGTCCGAATGGGGGGAGAGCAGGCCTGTGCCTCTATTTGGGGGAATTCTTTCCCAATGGTTTTTAAAAACCATTGGGAAAGGAACCTTTTCCCAATGGTTCAGGGGAACCGTTGGCAAAGTGGTTCTCTACGGGGACTTTTCCGAACGGTTCACTAGAACCGTTGGCTAAAGTGTCTCCAAGACACCCCTTTGCCAACGGTTTGGGGAAACCGTTGGCCAAGGGGGGGCCTTTCCCAACAGTTTCACTAAACCGTTGGGAAATCCTTCCCTGGACATTCCTTTGCCAATGGTTCTGTATAACCGTTGGTAAATATGTCCTAATCCCATCAACCCCAAAGGTTTATGCCAACCGTTGGTAAACACCCGTTGGTAAAAATCCTATTTCCAGTAGTGGGAGGGAATATCACACTAAGTATTTTATGGTTTTTATTTATTTTAAGGTCTCAATAATTTAATTTAGATCATATGAATACAAAATTTATAAACACTATATCTTATATGATATTTATATTATCTATTTATTCTCTTTCATTTGTGTGTATATATGATTCTAATTATTATTTTTTGTAATCTCTTTTCCAACCACAAAATTATTTTTTTCAAACAAGGATAATGTGTAACACTTTAAATACTAACAATTATATGTTACACATGAAAAAACATAATCCAATAGAATTCATACATATCCAATTGAATCATATAGATAAGGAAAAATGAACACTTAATGTAATGTAATATAATTATATTTGATTAAAAAAATCCACATGAGTAATCATAAACAATAATATTGTCGACCACATTCTCAATTATATGAAATGCATAATAATCTAGTTCAGTAGGTAGTTTGACCCCAAGTCCCTCTACCTAGGGAGACTTTACTAATCATATAATTTAATTAATTAAAATTACAACACATTGTATGAACAAATATATTCCATAACAAGTATCAATCTCATGACTTCAAAAAACTGACTTCATGGTAGATTAATACTAAATTTTATCATATCCAACTATGTAAGACAAGAAATTAATTATCTTAGTTCATGTTTAACAATTAAAAAAATCGAACTCAACATTCATGTTTCAAAAAAATTACTACACCTGGATTGTAATGGAATTAAATAAATAATGAATCATTTATATTTACTTTCAAAAACAATATTTGTTTTTGAAATATAAATATAAAAAACAATAAATAGCTTATAAATTTAAAAATGATAAAATATAATCATTCTACATCCATTTTAATATGAACCCTTTCATATTATAATAATATATAAATTAAAATATTTTTTTATACATTAATCATGTTAACCATAAAAAAAATTATTTACTTGAAATAATATATTTAAATTACACTTTAATTTGAACAATTTAAAAATTAATAGATCACGAAAAATCATTATTATAAATATTAAAACCTTTTTATCTTATCCTTATGAATTATTTCTTATGATTACTAATTAAAAATGTGATTTATATATAATAATATATATTCTATAACATAAAAATGTATTTTAATATATATCATTAATATTTGGGAATATAATTATTTTATAAATATTTATTTAGACTAATAATAATCTATTTACAATTAGTTACATAATTTTTAATATCCTTATATATATAAATATCACAAAATACATCTTACTATGATCAATAAAATTTTATAAACCATTAAAATCATTTTGAATGTTAAAAATAATTTCATTAATATTTTATGTTTAATTATTTGTAGGTTCCTTGGGATGTTTATATGTAAAATTATTATATCTGTCACATAGGATGTTACAATAAGGCAACATTATTGTTACCTTAACATAGTTGCTCTATGTTAGGGTAACACCATTGTTACCTTCACATACCTCTGGCATGTGAATATAACCACATAGTTACCTTTAATTAGATCCAAAGATCTAAACAGGTAAAAAAAATGTTCATCATTTTAGTTTCAATTATCCTAAAAACCAAATATTTAAAAATGTTTAAATCTTGATAAAAACTGGCTCTAATAAAACTTTTGAGTTCTTTTTAGTAATAATAAGATTATTTTCTGTGAAAATTATCCCAAACAAAGCCATTCGATCTTCAAGAATTCAAACATGAAAAATATTGAAAAAACAGAGTACCTGGTCAAAAAAAGTTAAAGAATCCATCTTCCTTGAACATGGAAATTTGTTTGAGTAAGACTATGAAGGAAAGTAAAATATTCCCACCCTACATCTGAGATGATACATGATCTGAGGAATCCTTGAAGGTTTCAGGAGGATACTCAAATACTGATGGGGTACTAGAACCTTTGTCATATATGATAAAAACAACTTTAGGATAAGAGTTCCACTATAATCATTGCGTGAAACTAATCATCTTAGATACATATAATGATTAAGATCAATAAGATCCACTTTACACACATTAATAAAAGTGAACTCAATATCTTTTACAAACAATGAACAATTCACCCCGCATCATAATGCAACATATGCATTACTTCTCATCAATTGTAATTAATTTAACTCCATTCAATGAATAACTGAAAATCAATGATAAATGAACCATCCATTAGATCTTATATTAATGAAACCATTAGGTAAAGGGTATTATCACATCTAGTTTTAATATAAATTCCATGCATACGAAATATAATATACATATATCATAAATATATGACAATTATATCCATGAATCACATGGATGAAAATATACAGGCATAATATTCATCTACTAATAGTAAACCCTATATATAATATTATATTATATATATATATATACATCATGAATTTAATTCATATTTATATTCATCTCATCCATTTATATCTTATTTCACATACAACATGTATGGAATAATTATACATAAAACATTGAAAATTATTTAATTCCTTCATTGTAGTCCTCATATTTAATTTTATATTATCCTTAGAAAATATTTTCACTGAAGGATATAAATACATGAAAATGATGAGTTAAAATCCATGTAAGGAGATAAATAACGTTAAAGTAACTATATAAATCAATGAATAATACATGGGGGATCATATTCATCACCATTATATCATAAGAAAATATTAATCATCATGTGTATGGGGATCATTTGAAAGAAACATGGTATGTGGAATGTGAATATGAATGAACCATCACAAGTTTGTGGTTAAATAATATACATATGTTGTGAACAAACCTGTATCATGTTTAGTCATTACATATGTGTAAAAATGATCACATCATAAATTGTGAGAAAATAAAAAATCTTCATCATATATGATACAGAAATTTTAATGAGATATATCACATTATATAATGATTCTTACTTATTTATAATTTTTTCCCACTTCTCAAATAAAAAAAGATCATAATCATGAATTAAATATAGGAATAAAACATATAAAACGTATAGATGAGAAAAAAACCAATTGAAATTAATATAATTTATAATGATGTCACAAATAAAATTGCAATGATTTACCATAGTGGTTTCCAAAAATAAAAAGGAAGAAGATATATTTGTACAATTAATATTTGTATAAAATATTATATATCATTGAGTGATAAATAAATAACTTAAGAAAAGTCAATGAGATGTTTTGTGAAATAACTACTTTTTCAAGAATCATTATTGGGGGATTAGAAAAATCCAAATGATATAAAAGAACACACATCTATGAGAAAATAAAAGTTAAATATGAGTTATTGATCATTTAATATTTATTAGAAAATATTAATTTTTTAAGAAAAAGAGAATGATTTGAAAAACCCAAAATGAAATAGTTAGGTTTGATATTCCACTTACCTTAAGTCCCTACATAATTTTACATAATTAATCCTCCTATATAATAAACATATGTGTATTAAAACATGAATTCATACGTAAATTATATTAATTTTTCAATTTTTAATCAATTATAATTATTTTAACTCTTTTATTAATATTTAATTCAAATAGGGAATCGTTTGAGAAGCTATTTATTTTTACTATTCTATTTATATTTGGATATCTTGGTTTTAATTAATTGTTGTCAATCTAAAAGTAAAATTAACTCTAAAATCTCATAAATGAATAAATATAATTTTTTATATATTATATATTTTATATATTAAGCATCCATAATTGTTGTTGAAAACAAAAAAAATCATAACATCATCGTACATGGGAGAAAACAATCATTAATGGGACATGTTGAAAATAGGGGGTGTGAGATATGTATTTTTTATTTTTTATCAATAAATATTTTCCTCTAAAAAATAATCTCTATAGAATTTATATATTGATTAAATAATTTTTTATATAGTTTTCGAAGAATTTTGTAGTTGAACTGATAAAGAGAATGTAAAAACTTAGATATAAGAAAATAATGTATCCTTGTTTATTAAGTAACATCATTAAAATAATCTAAACACCATGATGGATGGGATTTTCATCACTCCAAAAAATACATAATAGTAATAAAGCGATTAGGAGAGGGAATGTGGGTAGATAATGTTCATATTATTATTCCCAACATTCCTATTATTATTCCATTGATCATACAACTATTCAAAAATTCATATTGTTTTTATAATTCTCTTAGATACCTCATGTTTACTTCATTCATCGATCACTTCAAATTTTCCCAAGGTTTTATATTTATTATTCCAAAAAATCTTATAATGCAAATATTATTTTTTATTATGTTATTCATTATAGTGATAATAATAATAAATCAAAATGATCCAAATTATCTTATTATATATTTCTTATTTTTTAGTTATTATCCCATTATAATATTTTAGTTTTATTTTGATTATTTTTTCTCTAAATGAAACATTACTAATTAATTCATTAATGTTTTGTTATGTGATAAACTATTTTCCTAAATATGAAATACATGTATATTAAAATGAAAAATATCATAGATAAACGTCCTGAAAATTACATTATTCCCCCCTTTAGAAATTTCCACCCTAAAATATTAAATTGTGTCGTCATATATGAATAGACGAGGGTTCTTCTATTTCATTACATTCATTGGTTCCCATGTTGCCACTTAGTAATTTCAGTTACACTATAGTACTTTAAAAATTAATTTTTCATTTTATATTGACCTTTTTTCTATAGTCTAATATCATACATTTTTCACTTCCCAGTAAACGTGATACTCTAGTTGTATCACATATAGATTCAATTCATGTGACTGACCAATTATGTACATCCTCAGGATTGATACATTGAATACATCATAATTGGTCCATGATTGGAGGAAGTGATTGTTGATAGGCCACATCAACTATGGGATCAAGGATCTCTAATGGGAAAATATAACTTGTGATGAGATTTTCCTTCTATCTAAGCCCCATTAATCACTTCCAAGGTAATATATGATACAATACATTATCTCTAATTTCAATCTCTATATATTATCAATGAGTTTTATCATGGAATTTTTCATTACTATGAACATAATTAAAATGTTTATAAATTATTTTAGCATTATCCATGATTATATTAAATCTTTTAAGTCCCAATTGCTTACATTCTCTTGCTTAATCACAGTATGATTGATTTCTGCACGTATTTCCATGAAGACCTTCATAAGGATCCTTTTTAATGATCATGTGAAGCTATTATTAAATGAAAAATATACTATTGTAATATATTTGTCATTAATTACTATTAATTACATAGATATGGATCATATCATATCCTAATGTTTCTATTTAGTCCTTTCAGATTGGCCAATATTTCGGAGGTGATATATTGTAATGAATTTCAACAACATTTTTATTCCATCATGATAAATTTAAAAAATTATCAAGGTGATAAAATATTGATCAGATATAATCAATTGTGGTGTTCCATGAAGCCTCACATATTTTTTGATGTATATATTTTAATTTTTATTGACAAAAAAGTCCTCAAAAATAACGACGATGTTAGAAGTATTTATGTGTTGATCCATAATACCCTATGTATCATCTTTTCATTAGATGTATTCACAAGGTACATGAAAACTTCTATAGTGATATTCTAAAATTTTTATATCTTTATGGGCAATAGTTTAATTAAAACATTGGACCTATGACACTCTACTTTGACTAACTAACGTCCCATTCACTTTAATTTGTACTGAGTAATGTCTTTCATTTTGTTCTCTCCACCAGCAATGCTCTTTTTGATCATTATACATATTTTTTCTTATATTGGGGATATAAGATGTTTTGGTTTGAGAATAATATAATATATTTTTCATAGTACAAGGATATAATTATATCCATAATTATATAATAAATATCAAAACATCATCTTGATCGATTGAGAACTCTGAGTTTTTCCGCTTCTTATTTGATCCACCTTATTTTGTATCTCCATTTCCTCCCCCTAAGCATTAATAATCTTATTTAAAATCAATGAAAAAGACATAATTTGAGTAATATATATTTTAGTTCCTTTCTACATGACTCTTATTTCCAGACAATGCATGTCTAAGAAGATTGGATGCTTTTAAATAATCATCATCGATTAAGATGAAGGTCATTCTATACTTTTGTAATCTTATACATTATTTAAATTCATAGGATGTTAATAGTCTGAGAATTAAATATCCATGAAAATATCTATCCATCTAAATTGGAGCATATTGATATCCTTCTATGTGAATTTATTCTAAAACATCCAATTATCTATATATATGTCCTACTTTTATCTATAGAGATTATACCACCAAATCATCAATTTGACTATTATAACATCAAAATATAGATCTTGTGTTGGAGTTTTTTCTCATAGATCCCCTATTATCATGTGTCATATGTTATAACATTATAATTTTTCAGGAGTGCATGACACAATCCCTTCTTTCAAGAATTAGTGTTTATCAAAGAAACATTCATCACATATGGGTAGTGTTAGTATATGATTATTGACAATACATTTCATCAACCCTGTGAATCTCTCTTCATAGTCAACAATGAAAATAAACATCACCCCCTTCTACATTACGATTATTAGTGGGCTTGAAAATATTTATAATTTTCACAAAAATCACCAATAATACCAGATTAATTTATGGAAACTATGTGTTTTTATTGTAGATGTTGTCCTAGGTCCTTCCTCAATTGAATTTTGCTTTAAAGGATCCATAGATATACCCTTTAATATTATTACATAACCATGATAGGTATTTGTTACATCCAATAGTCACATTTTATGAAAATAATGTGAGTCCTATCCATCCTTAATGTATCTAAAAACTCATTAGACTCTCTCAATGTGCATCATTTCGATTCAATTACCTAAGAATATCTTAAACATTATCCACGCCAAATGAATCATTGTAGTATATAAAGACTATTCTTCATGTATATGAAGATTTCATGACACTTTTTAAGTCTGAAAGGAATTAATATAAACTAAAAATTTCCATATCCGAGATTTTAGGTCCACATGTTCGAATACCTAGAGAGGGGGTGAATTAGGGTATGAAAAATTAAAACTTCTGGCCCTTTGGATCTTGTTTCGTTGTTAAACAAAACTCATTTCTCTCATCCTCCCACAGAAATATATGAACATATATGAAATCATGCATAGGACACATTAATTTTTACTTGATTCACCCTAACCGAGCTACGTACAATGATCATACAATGGTGATGTGATGATGTACCAAATCCACTAAAACTCACTACCAATAAAGAGCACAATTTTCAGGCTAGTTATTTTATTCCCATGGGTATTATCACTACATTCCCAAGGGCCCATCCTTATGACTCTTTCTCTAGATCCCTACTGGTGGAAAGGGTCATGGTATTCCTCTTCCAATGATAACTAATCTTGTAAAAGGATCAACACAATGTTTATATACATGTTGGTAAAACACAGTTTATAGATATGTAGGTCCCTTAATTTTCATGAATTCATGCATCCTCAACTTTAGGTAGATGCTCTGTTGAAATTCATTTTACACCTATAGATAAAATCCACCTTCCCGGGTACTTCTAGGTACCAGAAAATACATTCACAAATTGATTTGAATCGTTTTCAAGATTCCTTTAGTGTTTTTTGATCCATCTGCTCCTCTTGTGTACTGTGTATAGGTTATGGTACTCAGAACACCTCCTTCTCATACCATTGCCTCTTCCTCGAACCTCCCTTCATCCGCGGACTACCTCCACCTTCACTATCATGTACCGCCTCCACATACCAACTTCACAAACCACCTATGTGTATAACTATTTGTTACCAAAATGTTCTCTATTCGCGGACTACCTTTACTAACTACTTACATTCCACACATTCTTCCTCCACATACCAAATTATTCACAGTATATAGTTTCCCACAAAAACCTTCGACATAATTTCTTCTACACGAATTACTTCATCCTTCGCAGAATTCTACCGTGTGAACTTCCTTCGGACTATGAAAAATTCTCGAATTAAAGAGATATTCTCTAATTATATTCAGTCTCTCTCTTAATCGGTGGGATTATCTCTCCTTATATAGGCAAAGATATCCTCCATGATTTACAAAATATTTGATTCAGTATTTCCCCCACCACATACCGATCCTCCAGCTGCGAACCGCACCCATTCCACAAACCATTTTTTCCACAATGGTCCAGGTACTACCTTTACTCCTACTTGGTCTATCTCCACTATCAATGACAAGCCATCCAAATATCACATCGCCTTCCTCTATGAACCATTTTCGGTTACATGAACCGCCCCCTCATACCACTCCTTCTACCTGTTATGCAACTATGTACCCTTCCCATACATTGTAAAAGGTCGATGTCTTATGATCTGTGTTTCTCTTCTTTTTTTGATTTCGTTCACCATTCTTCACACCATCCATAACTATGAATAAAACCTTACATTTCCAAACACAAATTCTAGATTTAGAAACTTAAAATTTTTCAAACAGTAGGAAACTACACCACCTTAAAAACCTATCTCCAGCAAACCCCAACCATACTCATTCATCGTCATCTGGACTGGTCAACAAACATAATTACATCAAAAACATACTAAGAGGAGACATTGAAGGATTTTTCCCAATAATATAAAAAAAATTATTTTAAATTTGTTCTCATTTTGACATAATCCAATGGAATATATAATAAATATCTAAATTTGAGAGGTATTGAGCTCCCCTAAGTAGATCTAGAAAGTCATCAAGACATAGTAATGGGTATTTTTTCATTAATGCGACTTTGTTGAGTTCATGGTTGTTGATGAAATGTTGCATTGATCGAAACATTTTTTTTTGAAAAATATCATTAGATTACCCAAAGGTGATTGATAATATTGTATGGATCACATTTCAAAATTCTCTTGAAGCTACTTCTTTAACACATCTAGTTAAATGGTGTATATCATCTATAGAATCATGGATATATTTGGGGCTCTCAGTATAAGTAAAATTAATAAATCTACCTCATGATATTGGGTACGTAATTTTTTTTTGGAATGATGTCCTTATACTCCAGCACAATGGGAATGTCGTCACGGTTGATTCATTCCTATAACACAACAATTTGAGACAAATATTCTTCTTCATTGTGTAATATCATCATAATTTATTTATTTTAATAAAAACAGCAGGGTGTGGGGGATATAGAACACACAATAATGATGCCTATGGTGGCCTGAAATAGTGTAGGATTAGGTAATACCCTCTAATAAAATTAACCCCCACGTGTTTCAAGGTATTCCATTTATAGAGGTAGATGCTCTTTGGACCGAGGACATCAAGTGATGTAAGATGATCCACAACATGGTTCCCCTCCCGCCAAGTGCGGACGACATAGATGTTATAGATGATCAAGCCTTTGCACTTTCTAATGATGCATTTGATGGACCCTGGGATGGGCCCCCTACCATTCAGGGAATTGTGAAGGATCTTTGAGTCTGTTTCAGCCTCTCTGAGAATGACCTTTATTTGGTGGCCCAAGGTTAGGCCTGAAATAAAATATTCTTCTTCTACCTCAAGAGAGGAACCTTTTCCAAGGCGAGACAAGAATGCCAAGATGATAGAGTAGAAGTGGTTGTGGGAAACTCTGCCCCCACTAAGGGCCCCCATATTACAAGACCCATATGTGTTGAGTTTAAGGCCCCTTGATGGGGGGTTCCAGTGGACCCAATGCCCACTGGTGCTACATGAACTGGGAAGGCCATCAAGGTCGTACTTCTTGAGACGATGGAGTGTGGGAGCCTCTATCCAATTGATGTGGAGCCTGACCAGATCAATAAGCATATTAGTTGTTCTTAGTATGAGGGAATGTCCAGTAGTAGGATACCCTTCATGAATGTTATTGTTTTGGGACTACCAATTGTTCCAATAGCCATCATGGAGGAAAAAATGATCGAGCCATCTTCTCGGGCCCCCGCTCTCTTGCACCATAGAACCACTAGTCCAGGAATGGTCGATCTTCCATGTTGGGATCATGAAATTTAGTGACCTTCCAGATGTATCCCCATACCGCCCTCTCCTATTCCACCCCATAGAAGAGATTCCCAACACTTTCTTCCTGATGGTTGTGTAGCAGGGACATTTGGAAATGAGTAAGATTCTACATTTCTTGATATGCTCATTTGGTGGAATATCTTTGTCCCTTATCCACCATAGAAGAAAATTATATTTCTAGGGAATGCACTTGGACCAAAGGATGTCGTCCCAGCTTTTGGTATGGACATGCACCCTAAAAGTGCACTAGATGTCTCTTGAGTAGAAGGCCCCTATGGACTAGGGGATGAAAACAAAATGATCAGGATCTGAACTCATATCAATGAAGTCAAAAATCTTTTATTAGCTCTCATTCAGCACTACCTTGATGAGGAATGGATATGATATAGCCTCCTGAAATAGATCAAGGGAGAGGGACTTCCCATAAATCCAAGGGCAACCCCAAACATGTCCTCATGCCAAAAGAAGAGGTCACCCTTCCAAATGAACCGACGTGAGTGAGGAATGAGGAAATAAATAAAAGGACATATGACGAACTAGAATGGAGAGGCATGAGCAGTCACCGATGATAGGGTTCTAGAGTTTTAGTTTTTCATTTTTATTCTCCATAGAGTGTCCTTATCCAAGGCCTCCCATGCCAGCATGGCATGCATGTAGAGAAGGGTGTCTTCAAGACTCCGAACATTGATGCCTCCTGCACTTTAAGTCCTTTCCACCCTGCTCTAGGAGGCCCAATAACTTTTCAACTCAGACTTGGGGTACCAAATTAAGTCAACCAATAACTTGTCATTTTTTGTGATGACACCATTGGGGACTCTGATAGGGGAGAGGGCACATACATAGTAGAAAGGAGAACACTTTTGATTAGATCAATCCTCCCTACAAATGAAAGGAATTTTTTTTCAAATTCTGAATTCGGTCTGTATCCTTGGAGTTGGGGAAGTAAAAATCCCAGATGCGTAGGCTGCTATGGGAGATTGGTGCACCATGTTATTCTATGGGGAAGCTGTCCCTATGCATGGAAGGGATCTGATGAACCTCTATTGACTAATAGGAGGAGAATGTATTGGAGATGTAGATGTTACTCTTTGCCTTGTGGATCATTTAACCACTCCAGTGGCAGTAGTCCTCCAGCCCCATAGAGATACCAATGATCAACTTTTTTCTAGAATTCAAGAAAATTATGGTGTCATCCACAAACAAAAAGTGGGAAATTTTTTTGGGCCTCAACCTTTTACGGTAGAGAATGACCTCTCCTCTGGCCATGATCCTATGAATGAGATTGTTGAGGATGTCTTAGTAGAGGATGATGATGCTTTGCGAGAGTGGGTCATCCTACCTGAGACCGCAGGTGGCCTTGAAGAAGCCGAAGGAGTTCCCACCAAAGGTGACTGCCAACCATGAGGAACTGAAACACCTAAAGAGTATATCAATATTCCAAGGTGAAATGACAATGCTCTCCATTACCTTGTTGATGAATACAAACTCAACACGGTCGTAGGTCCTACTCATGTCCAGTTTGAAGGCCATATTGGAACCGTGAAATTTGAATTTAAATTCTCTGATCATCTCTTACACCAGTGTAATGGCTCCTTGGATCGATCATCCTTTCACAAAGCTATGATGATCTAAAGAAACCAACTGAGGGAGGAGGGAGGCCAACCTGGAGATGATGATACCAACCAGGATTTGGTACGGGAAATTGCACATGCTCTCCAGCCTGTAGTGCATGATGGAGGGAATTTTCAATGTATTATATATTAAAATACTTTGGTTTTTACAATATCCTTTTATCATTCATAATATATAAAGATATCTATTTTTCCTAGTTGTTAAGAAGATGTTTATATAATCAAATATTATCCATGTCCAATATAGAAAAAAATTATACCAAAGGAAGGATTGCGATATATTCTAGAAGAATCTTCCCAAATCTGTTAACTAGAAAGGATTCCCACGCCTGGGATGAAATTATTACACCATTGGGTAATTTAATTTATATTAATGCATCATGGTAATGAGGTGGGAATTTAAAAGTTATATAAAAATTTCTAGATTTAATGTAATTCATAAAACATGAATCAAATAAAACATTTTCCATTCTTTAGTGTGTAGTAAGATTACCTTACACTGCATCATTTTCTTGATCCACCATGGCAATGGTGGTGCCATAAGAATTCCCTTCAACCATTGTTTCTGGTGGCTGTGGAAAATCATTACACTTAAAGGCCCTTGGTTTGGTGAACTATCTTGAATAGTTACATTTCTTTTCCCAGTTGATGTATTGGTCCATGGGTGGTGAATTTGGTGGTTTCTTATTTTCCTCCATTATATTTATCATATTTTTCAATTATCTATGGAATTTATAAGATTAGTTCCCTAATATTATATATTTAATACATTTCATCATTCCCTTAAGGTAGTTACTATGGTACATGCTTTTATATATTTGAAATGTGGGTGGTCAAAACATCATTCCTATACTATAATTTTATCCTCCAACTTGAATATCCACCCATATTTTTTATCTTCATATCCTTGATATAATTATAAGAACCCCATCCCAACTTTGAGATACCATTTAACTGCATCTTCATAACTCCAAAATGTTTATATAGATAAATACTTTTAGGTGATGTCCTTTTAAACCACTAAAAAATATTTCTATTTATCTATCATTATTGAGAAAAAACATACGTTTTACCTTGAAGGACTTATAAAAACCACCTCATATATTGTGCTAGATTCTCTCTCATTTTTGTTAATCTCAATAATTTCTCTATGCATCATGGTATAAATATTTGAAGGGAAATAATTTTTATAAAATGTTTTTTAAATATATTTTTTCTACGTAGATTCTACTTCACCATTTGAGTTTTTTACTCATGGTCACTATCCACCATTAATCAGTTTATTCATTTAAATAGTAAAAAGAAATAGTAACATTCCCCTTCTCTTATATATGAATAATGTAAGTGAAATTTTTTGGGGAGTTACCCCATTGTTCCATAACAAGTTGTTCAAAAGGCCACTTAAATTTTGGTGGTCTTCATTACATATAGGACACATGGGCTAACTAATCTATCAAGGGTAAGGTCCTATGTTCCACATGGATATTTTTATTATTAATAAACTGATACAGGTGGTCGTGTATGGCCATGAGGTTTTTAACTCCACCCATACTTTTTTAGGTAATTTCATTTATAAAATCCTTTTAATTTATATAACATTGGTTGTTGTCCAAGTTTCTCTTATTTCAAAAAATTTTATAAAATTAAAAATATCAGTCTAAATCATAAGTTTTGAATTCTTAGATAAATAGCTTATTTACTTGATTAAATCAATTCTAAAAGTATCCCCATATGGTATCCATATATGTAACATAATTTATATTTTACTAAATTAATTTCAAAATCAACTAAACCTCAATTTGATAACAATTATAGACACTCATATCGTTACTTTATGATTTGTACATAATTTTTACGGTAAAACCAAGATGATATTATAATCCTGAGTTAAAGGTTATATTTTCTTGAGAACATTCGGTTCATATGACATAAACATATTTAAAACATTAAATATTATTTAATTCCTATAATTTTTTCCTCTAATTGTATTTCATTTGAACATAGTATATGCAATCACATGAGGATATACATTAATGAAAATTTTGAGTTAAAATCCCAATAAGGGGAAGAATAACATATAATAAATAAGGAAAATGAATTAATAGTACATAAATGACTGTAATATTATATATCATATCATAAGAAAAAGAACCATCATCATAATAATTTAGGAATCATTTAAAATAAACAAGGATTTTGAATTGTGAATACAAGTTAAATAACATATCTTTGTTGTCAAAGCCCACTCATAGGCTAAGAATAAATCTATGATCGTGATCATGCATACAATTTGTGTACAATTCAACACTTCATACATTATGAGGACAAATTATATCATGTTTTCATATAATACACATAACATAATGAGATATATCATATTAACCAGTACATTATAAGGATAAAATAAACATGGAATTACCCATCACATCATTAAAGTTTTATAATCTTGCATGCCACACCGGAAGTAAATATACATAATAATCATATACATTAAACAAACCCATGGAATAGAATAGGTCTTATAAGGATATCATAAAACATATTTCATGAAGAAACTTTCAGGTTACTATAGGAAGATGGAAAACAAAATTTTGTAAATAAAGTATTTCTATAAAAAGATTAAATTTCATTGAAAGATGAAAAAACTATAAATTTGAATCAAATAGATGTTTTTTGAAATAATGACTTTTTTGAAAATAATTATTGGTGGTAGAGAAAGCATCTCAATGATGTATAAGAATGAATATTACTTGTAAAAGAAAATATAAATAGAATTGGAAGACTATTTGGAAGGTATTTGATATAAATAAATGTTGAATAAAATTGGAAAGAGGTTTTAAAGCCAAAAAGAAATAGTTTGGTTCATGATTCCCCATTCATTTTTCCTGATTTAATTTTTCCCAATTACACTTTTGGATTAATATTCTATTGTGCATTAAAACCTGAATTTCTATGTCAATTATATACATTTTTACATTAAATAAATTATAATTAATAAATATTATTTATTACTTTTCTATTTTAAGAAAAAAGTATTAAATAATTGTTTATATAAATTTTCATGATTTATTTTTAATATCCTTCTTTTGAATCATTATTATTTATCAATTAGTAATGTTAACACAAGAAGCTAAAAAATACATAAATTCGCATGTTTATTTATTATATATTTCATCATCCTAACTTCAATACCACTAAATCGGTTTCCCTGGCTGGTTCGCCACAAGTCCTCAATACAATACAAAAAACATTGTATCTTTAAAACATTTTAGAGAATATTTTAAAAAACAATTCTAATTTTGTGGCATTTTTTCTGCCACATTTTAAAAAGTCACTAATTTAAAATTTAATCACATTTTCCAAAAGCACTCTTAATTTAGTTACATTTGTTTTTGGAAATGTCTTTATATTAGTGATGTCTTTTCCAAAACATCGCTATCATTATATATATTTATATAGCTCATTTCCCTGCATCGACTTAATTATATTTAGATATATATATTTATATGTTTAAACACAAACACATATATATAAATATATATAAAAATGAACACACACACACACACACACATATATATATATAAACATGCATAAACATATATATTTATATATAAAACACACATATATTTTAAATTTAGTAACATTGATAAGAAAACGTGGATATTTTTGAGACATTTTACCAGGATTTTAAAACATTGCTAATTATATATATGTATGTATGTATGTATGTATGTAACAATAACTATATATATGTATACATAGACATATATTAAAGTGCCCAGTCGAAGTGTTGTACCAGTGAGAGGGGGAGGGGGTGAATCAGTGATACTATTTTTCATTAAAGTTTCATTTCAATTGAAACAACCTCCACCTACTATTAAGGATTTTTATTCCCTACTGAGAAACAAATCAACACACATCAAAAGGAACATAATGATTTACAAGGTTAACTATTAAAAAAGAATATCTACATCCAGGATATGGTTTTGAAATGATATAATACCATAAAATCCACTAAGAAAACAATCCATGGATTTCAACGAGTTGGATATACCCTTTCACTCATGTAGCACTATGAAATAGTCCCACTAGTGCATGTGCACCCTATTAGCACAATAGATTAATACAATTATTTTCTAAAAACTCATGTTACTTGTGGTTATTTTCAATTCAAAAAATGAATTCAAATTGGAATACATTTCATCAATTCCTCACCCAGAAGAAAGGAAATAACCACCTGGACTTTGTTATGAAGCACTGAGACCGATCTTCTCTTAGTACATTTCCTTCAAAACAATGTCCCCAGCCCGATTCATTCAAAAAAAATCCCCTGTTATGATTCATTCAATACAAATCTAACATTAAGATTTTATTATAGAAAACAATAGGTTTGAAAAGTCACTACATCAATTCCTGAAAAACATTGTCTTGCTGAATTGAACATGAATGAATCAGAACCATTTGAAATCCCCAAGACAATTGTCCTACCAAATAGAAAATCTTTAAATTGGTGCCACATTAATTCTAAAATGAAATTTTCATCCCGAATAGAATATGAATGAATCAGCACCACTTCAATTCTGTAATTCAATTGTCATGTCGAATAGAATATGAATGAAAATGCACCACCCAAACAATTGTCAATCCGAACAGAATTGATCTCTTCTTCTCTCTAGAAACCTGGATCATCTCTCCCTTCACCTAATCACACAAATAAAATGTAATTAACTCCTTTTATATGTGTCCCAAAACATTTTTAGTTGGGAATCCAAAACACTTTTCAGCATTCTTAAATTCACCGAAATCATAATTTCTCTGGAAATCTCGGAGGAATTATGACTTTGTCAATGATTATCAATTCTTCTCGAAACATCCAAAATCTCCATCTCTTGTTTTATAAACTCCCATTTCTATTGTCAATAAAATTACAATTGATGGCCAATACATGGGTTTGAATCAGATTCTCTCATTCTGATTTCTTCAAAATAATTCTTGAAACAATCCCTAATGAATGTGTTCGAAGAAATTCACTTCTCCACTTGAGTTATGATCATTATTTTAAAATAAAGGCTCCCCCTTAGACAAGTCATTAATTAGTATCCCTCTCTTTTCTTTTATATTTACACACATGAGAAAAAACACTTCATCAACCAAAATGATCTTGTATCACGAAAAAATTCATGACTTTGAATTCATTGAGCATCAGCTTTAGAATCGACTGAATTCAATTAGAAAGTATTTCTATTGTCCATTAATTACTACTTATTTATTTTCATCTCAACACAAACATGATCATTTCTAAATACAATGGTTTGGATACTATTATCTTCAATACGATCATGCTAGATATGATCATCCGGGATACGATCATGTTGGACAAGATCTTTCTAGTTACGATCAAGCTGGATATGATCATGCTGGAAATTTCTAGTTACGATTGCTGGATACAATCGCAGATCATTTATGGTTACGAATGCTAGATATGATCGCCGATCATTTCTCATTACAATTGCGGAATACAATCTTTGATCATTTCTAGTTATGATTTCAAGATATGATCACTGATCTTTTCTAGTTAGGATTGTTGGATACGATCACTAATCATTTCTGGATACAATTTTTGCATACGACCATCTTGGTTTTGATTACCATACATGATCAAATAAAATCTGAAGACAAAGATCGGCCCAGATACAATAGAAAACAATCTGATAAGGATGATCTTCACAAATACAATAAAAACAATATTAATATGATTTATTCTCAATCAACACCATATCATTTATTTTATTCTACCGAAATACTATTTTTTTAAATAACAAATGGTGTCTCATCTTCCATCGGCATCACCTTTCCCATTGGAATCACACTTTTAAATCAACTTTACCTATTCAATAAGTATTACTTTTCACTCCCACCCTGTATCCATTTTTTTGGAAAGACAACAGATATAATCTGGATACAATTTTTTTGAAATACAATAGGAACTACTCCTTTCTTTTCTTATTGTTCTGAAAAACAATAGGCACCACTGCTTTCTTTTCTCATTATTTTGAAAAAAAAATCTTGAATACAATTATTTTTTTGATTGAATGCATCTATTTCACTCCCCCTTTCTTCTGTCAAGCTTTCAACACAAGTTATCACATCAACTCATGATTTATATGAAATAAAAATAAGAAAATCATCATCATAATAACCTAGTTCTGCTTCTTTCAAAACAAACCCAAAACAATTGTTTCCACAAAACAAAGTGAAGTAATTTCCTTTCTTCAAAACATTCCTTGACAACACAAGACAACTCTTTAAACCTTTATCTCATTCATCATCTGCTTGTTCCCAACAATATCCACCTTTGGATTTTTTTGTCAACCAAGTTTCATAAATCATTGAACATTGAAAACTCATGAAAAGGATTAAATATTAAGAATTATAAGCCTACGTGAGATAACTGAATGTAGGAAACAAGAATCATTAATATAAAAACCATGCTATACAAAATAATGATCAAGACCACCTCATTGTTTTCATCAATCGTCCTGGAAAATAGTTCAATTCCATTTCCTACAACCACTCCATCAAATTGTTATAACAATTCTCACACTAAAAAATGCTGAATTCATAGCTTACCAACAACTCTCCCTTTTTTAAAATAGATTTATGAATCAAAAAAAAAATTCCCCCTTGACAAAACAATCCAAAGTTAAGATGAGAGAGGGGATATATACATATACCTCAACCATGATGATAAAGGGGTTGGACACCCATGTTTAACCTCATTTTTTATAATTATTACTTTGATAAATGTTTTGTAAAGATGTTAACAACTTTTTATGATGTTGGAACATACTCGTGATTCATTTAATTCATATCCACATACTATTTGATGAAATGGTATTTGATATCAATATGTATAGAATGAGAATGTTTCACTAGATTCCTGGTGAAATTGACTGTACTTTTATTGTCACAACCCAAGAGCAAGGGTAACTTCACATCAACAAGTAAGTCTTCCAATTGTGTTTTCATCCACATAAGTTGAGTAGAATCTTGGGTAGTTGCAACATACTCAGCTTCAGTCGTACTGAGAGTTACTGCGATTTGTTTCTTCAAATGCCAACTAACAGATTTCATTCCCAAAATGAATCACCACCAGATGTTGGTCTTCTATCATCAACATTTCCTTCCCAATCTGCATAATAATAACCAAATATATCAATACTATCTAAGATGTAATACATGATTATGAATTCTATTATGCATTTTATTTATCTGACAATTATTTTTCTAGCAATAAGATGTAATTCTCTTAGAGCACTCTGAAATATTGCACATAAGGTAAAAACATAAAAAATGACATACCCTGAAGTTTTCAAAAACAATAGACTTCCAATCATCTTTTGAGGTTCTTTTTGGTCAATTTCATTTCCATATCCATCTTTACTCAAATTTGTTCCCACAAAATCGGGACTGGAAAAAGGTTTTGAATTTTCCATGCCAGACCTCTTGAGATGTTATTTTTCATACATTTCATTAGAAATAAAAATGAATTCTTTCTTTTGTTTAATTTGAAACCCATGAAACTATTTCATTTCTCCATGAATGGAAATTTAAAAAACATTCTACATTTCGTTATAAAATCTCTCACAACATCCCTCATCATTCCCATCAAAGATAATATCACCAACATAAAAAAATTACAATGAGGGAATAGTCTCAACTTTCTCTGATGCAAATATTGTTATCCAATTTTCCTTTGTTACAATTCATCTTTCTTAAACACGTATCCAATTTGGAATACAATTCCCTAGGAGCTTGTTTTAGACCATAAAAATCACATTTCAAACTTCACACATAACCTTCATCTTTTCAAATAACAAAGCCACAAAGTTATTCAATAAAAACCTCATCTTCTAGATAACCATGTAAGAATTCCGAATGACCATCCATTTGAATGATCTTATAGCCTTGTTTTTTAGGTAATAGTAATAATGATTATAATTGTTTCATGTCTTTACATAGTACCAATGGTTTCATCAAAATCAATATGCTCAATCAGTGAGTACTTATTGCACACTATTCTTTCTTTGTTTCTTATAACCTCGCAATATTCATTCAGCTTGTTCCAGAAACCCCATTTTTTCCAATGATGTTTTTGTTTTCAGGATTGGGTATGAGTACCCATGTATTAATCTTTCCCCTCTGATCTAATTCATCATTCATGGATTGAACCCATTCTGGATGGTCAAAACCTTCATTCACATCATTTAGTTCCACTTTTTAATATAATGAAATATGTGTAATGCAATTGGTTGTTCTTATTGTTTGAACCTTATGATTTTGATTTGCAATTATATTCTGTGTCTCCACATGTTTCCTCATCATTGGGTAATATTTTAGATTGTATTTATCACTTGAAATAGCTGATTCTAATTCTTCTTCATGAAATGGATTACACTTGTATGTATCCTTATCAGAATTATTTTCTTAAACTTTCTCAACTTCATTGTTTTCCAGAACATGTTTCTCTTTCTCAGATACTTCAGTCACTTTCACATCAACTAAATCAAAAAATACTATTGTTTCATTCTTGTAGCATATGTATCCTATTCATTCTGGGGAGTATCCATAAAAAATTTCATCCATAGATTTCTTCTCAAACATACCATAGTTTCCACATTTTTTCATAATAATACAAGGACACCCAAAAACTATAAAGAGATTAAAACATGGAGTTTTTCTATAAAACAATTCATAGGGATTCATACCTGATTAGTACCTATAGAAAGAATGGTTTTTAATATAAACCGCATTTCTCATGGCATGCCTCCAAAAGTAATGAGGTAGACCATGCTCAAGTAACATGGTTCTTCCCATTTCCACAAGGATTATATTATTTCTTTCATAAACACCATTTTTTTGGGGGAGTTAATGGAGAGATATACACATGATGATTTCCATGATTCACAAGATACTTTTCAAACTATTCACTTCATTATTCACCACCATTATCATTTCTCAACTTCTTCACCGAATACTCACATTCCTTCTCATCTTTTCATCTGAAACATTTAACCATTTTCAAATCATCTGATTTGTTTCGTGTGCATAACAAGTAATGTGTGTAAAATAATAAATGAATTTAATGAAGTACTTATCGACATGTTTTGATTGTTTTCTCATTGGAAAACATATATCAGAATGAATCAAATGCTAGGGTTGTATTGAAAAAATATCAACTTTCTTATGAACAACATTTGTAATCATTCCTCTCTGAAAAATAGTGCAACACCAATATATAATTATTGGAAAATCAGGAATGTCTCGGATACTATCTCTTTTAGATAACTTTCTTATGTTTCTCTGAAACATATTTCCAAGACTTTTAGGCAATAACTGATTCCCTTCCATCGTACTTATGTAACTAGGGTTTTTTAAGTAACCAAACTGAAACAAGTTTCCTTTCGTACATTGACCTCATGTAACAATCATTCCATCTGTTACACTCTTTATAAAAAATCCTTCTTTTGTAGAGATAACATTGTTACCCTCATCACCGAATTGTGAGACACTTAGAATATTGTGTTTCATCCCTTCAACATATAATTTTTTCTTAGATTTCATCTTTTCTATTCGAATGATGGATGACCCAACACCTTTTATTTTCGATGATTCATCATTTCCAAAGGTCATTGTACCTTCTTTAAAATAGTTCACATCCTTCAAAAATTTTGATTCTCCTTTAATGTGATAAGAAAACCCACTCTCAAGTATCTGGGTTCATTCTCCTTTCCTTGCTATTAATGCAGTTTCAACAACGAGCACCTTTTCTCCATTATTTTCATTCGTCGCCTTTTTCTTTTGATAATTGAGAATCATTTTATAAGAGACTGAAAACAACAATTCCATCTTCTTGTTGTCTAGGTTGTTCCCATATTTCACAAATAGTTTCCAGAGGATTGAACCAATTTTCAATATTCAGTTCATTGTTTTCATATTTCTACAAGACAAACTTTTAATTTTTCTTTCATCGAAGAGATTGAATCCCCCTCAATATATTCCTTTCATAAACTGTGTGGTAATAGTAATGTTTTTTTATTAAACCATCACATACTTTATGTGTGCATGAATCCACCACAATATCAGCAATACCCAAAGAAAGATTATTTTCCTCTGAACCCTATATATTGATCAAACTTGTGGATGTGTTTCTCACCCACCTTCTTCTATTTTTTCTGATTCACCAACCATTCTATTATCAATCAGATTCCTTCATTTATTTTATAAATTATTAGAACCATAAGTATTAGAAACATTTCTAGGATCATAATGTTTCAATACATTACCAACCTTCTTGGTCTTAGCCATATACATAACATTCCTAGCATTCTTCATTTCAGATAAAATTTTATTCTTATTAACTCCCTTTGAAGGTACCTTTTGTGGAACAATCTCAAGTTTCTCATTATGAGAACATTAACTAACTTTAATGATAGAGTTTTTGAAACATATACATTTCTTTTCAGATTTAGATATTTTTTTGGACTTGTTCTGACTCATCTTCTTTTACATTCATCTTCACTTATAAATGCTCTTTATGATTATTTTCATCTTCAAGAGATTTCTCCGAATCATCAATATCTCAATCATCCTTTCTTTCTCACCAGAAAAAAAAATTCATGGTTGCTTGAGCATTCATCTTCTATCTTATGGTTTTACTTTTCAAGCCTTCTAATCTTTCTTAGACATTCTTTCAACTCTTCTTTCATATATATTTCAATTTGAGTTTATTCTTCTTCAGAACTACTTCCTCTAAATTCCTCTTCATTAACTATTTCAATGAAAGTGTTTTCATTTCCATACTTAATGGATTTTTCAGATTCAACATCACATTCTTATTCTTCTTTATCTTTGGACAAGAATCTGCCTCTTTTTGATTTAAATAATTTCTTTTCTTTTCTTTTTTCACACTTTTTCTTCAATAGTCTTCTTGTCTTTATTTCTTCAATATCATTGTCCTATTGTTTCATTATTCGAGGAAAGTTAGCCACCAAGATAAAATCAACTCCACATTCAAAACATTTCAAGGGAAGTCTTTCATTGAATTTACCTATACCTCTTTTCACAATTTTATAAAACAAGGATAGGATTTCATCGATATTTTTATGTACCACATTTTCAGATTCAGAATCACCATCTTCATCTTTAATAAAAATCTTTTTTTATTTTATTTACTCATATCCTTAAAATACATCTCTCTATAAACATTTTTTTATCTTCATAGAATTCTCTCTTCTCATATTATTGGTAATAAGAGTATTTTGTAAATTATCAAAAGACAATGTTTCCAGATCTCTTTCTTCCAACGAAGAAAATTCTACACTAAATTTGTCAGGTTGGATTTGCAAGATCATTTCAACAACAATAGAATCCTTTCGCTTTTCACCAAGACATCTAATAGGACTCACAATGTCATTTACCTTGGTAAATAATTCCCCAACAAACTCATGTTCACCAATCTTCAAATCTTCATACTTCAATCTCTATATTTTTGACATTGATTTATTCACTTTTCTGTTGACTTCTTATATGTTATTTAACATATCCCATATACCTTTAGCTATGGAAACACCTTTCACTCTCAAGAATTCACTTTTAGAAAGTGATGAGGATATAGCATTCATGGCCCATCCGTCATTGTCACACAACTTCTTGTCAATAGGTGTAAGTGGAGAACTATCATCAATGGAAGATAAACCAAATGTTGAATCTTCAGGAACATCATAACTGATATACATAAGATATGGTAACATTCTCTCTTTCCAAATATGATAGTTCTTTCCTTCAAAAACTAGAATACCTTTACTGTTAACACAGTTCACATTCTCCATCATCAAAGAATAGCGAAGGAATCCTTCCCTCTGATTGCAATTGAAAGTGCCTAGCCAAATTTTAGTTTCATTGAGGGGGTTATGGGGGTGAATTAGGGATGCTATATTTCTTTAAGGTTTATTTGTAATTGAATCAAACTCTGCCTCCTGTTAAGGATTTCAATTCCCTGTTGAGAAACAAATCAACAGACATCCAAAAGAACAGAAATATTTACAATGTTTACAATACAATAATAATAGATACATACTTGGTATGGTTTGGAAATGATCAAATACCATAAAATCCACTCTAAAAACAATCCTTGGATTAAAATGAGTATGATGTACCCTTTCACTCATGTAGCACTATGAAACAATCCCACTAATGCGTGTGCACCCCCAAAGAACAATAAAGTAATAAAATTGTTTTGTAAAAACTCATGTTACCTTCTATTCTTTTCAATTCAATTGTAGTATTCAAATTGTAATACAATTCATCAATTCCTTACCCAGAAGAAATGTAAAAACTACCTGGACTTTGTTATGATGTATTAAGACTGATCTTCTATGAGTAAGATTCTTTCAAAACAATGTTCCCATTCTGATTATTTCAATAAATATATCCCATTCTGATTCATTCAATACTAAGCTCCCATTATGATTCTTTCAGATAGAAAACAATAGGGTTGAAATGGAACCACTTAAATTCTAAAAAAAATTGTCATGCCAAATAGAATATGAATGAATCAGAATCACTTCAATTCAGGAATACTATTTCCATGCCGAATACCATATGAATTGATTAGCACCACTTAAATTCTTGAATGCGATTTTCATGCTGATTACATATGAATGAATCGGCAGCACATCAATTCTTGAATGTAATTTTCAAACTGAATGGAATATGAATGAATCAGAACCACCCAAATCAATTGTCAATAAAAAGAGAATTTATCTCTTCTTCTCTCTAGAAACCCGGAGCATCCATCTCTTCACCTAATCTCACAAGTAAAATGTACTTCATGCCTTTTATTGGTGACCCAAAACATGTTTAGATGGGAATCCCAAAACACATTCCCACTCCATAAAATTCACCCAAATCTAAATTTCTCCTCAAATCTCAGAGAAATTATGACATTATCAATTCTTTTCAATTCATCTCAAAAGTTCCACAATATTCATCTCTTCTTTTCCAGACACCCATTTCAATTTCTAATACAATTTCAATTGATAAGAAATACATGGGTCCGAATCCTGTTCTATCATAATGATTTCTTGAAACCTATTCTTGAGACAATACTAAATGAATGTGTTTGAAGAAATTCACTTCTCCACTTGAGGTACAATCAGTATTTTAAAATAAATGATCCCCCTCAGAAAAATCAAACATTAGTACCCTTATCTTTTCATTTATCTATACCCACATGAGAAAAAACACATCATCCACCAACATGTGCTTATAACATGCCTAAATTCATGACTTTGTGTTCATTGAGGATCTATTTTAGCATCATCTGAATTCTATTGGAAATTATTATAACATTCCATTCATTCATAATTTTCTTTCATCTCAATCCTAGCTTGATCGTTTCTGAATACAATAGTCTAGATACTATTTTCTTGAATGCGATCATGCAGGATACGATCTTCTAGGATACAATAATGAGGTATACAATCATTATAGTTACGATCATGCTGGATATGGTCATGTTGGACATTTCTGGTTATGATTGTTGGATACAATCGTTGATCATTTTTTGTTACAATTGATGGATATGATCACTGATCATTTTTGGATACGACTGCAGGATACGATCACTGATCATTTTCTCATAAAATTTTGGATACAATCGCTATTCATTTCTGGTTACGATTATTGGATACAATATATTATCATTTCTAGTTATGATTTATGGATTCTATCATCCTGGATACGATTTATGGACATGATCAAATACAATCTGAAGACAATGATCTACCTGGATACGATACCAAAGATTTTTATAATGATGATCTTTCCTGATATGATACAAAACAATATAAATATGATTCATTCTCAATCAAAACCATCCCATTCCTATAATTCTAACTGAATACGATTGTTTTGAAAAAAAATCGGTGTCTCATATTCCACCGGCATCACCTTTTTCATCGGCATCGCCCTTTTAAATCAGCTTTACCTCTTCAATCAGCATCACATTTCACTCCCACTTAGTATCCAGTTGTTTGGAAAGGAAATCAAAACAATATAGATATGATAGTTTTGAATGAAAATAGGCACCCCTCCATTCTTTTCTAATTATTTTGAATAACAATACGCACCATATCTTTATTTTCTAATTCTTTTGAAAAACAATCTGAATACAAATATTTTTCAATTGGCATCATCTCTTTCACCCCCCCCCCCCTTTCTTCTATCAGGGTTGCATCACAATTCTCACATAAAATCATGATTTATATGAAATGCAAACCATCAAAGCATTGTCACAATAAACATGGGACTATTTCTTTTCAAAACAATCCCAAAACAATTGCTTCCGCAAAACAAAGTAAATTTATTTCCTTTCATCAAAATATACCATGAAATGAAAAGACAAATCTTGAAACCTTTATCACGTTCATCATTAGCTTGGTCCCAACAATATTTTTATACGTACACACATATAGACACAAACACACACATATATTTATATTAACATGGACAGACACATATACAAATATATGTATATATATATTTATAAACATATGATATATATATTTAATTTAATCGTATTATATATATATAATATATAAACACATATATAATATACTATATTAACCTATAGATATATAAAAATATATATATAATATAAAAATATATAAAATATATATTTAATTTAGGTATATTAAGATGTGAAATTATATATATATCTATATAATATATTAATTTTTTAAATACATAAATCTATTTATATATAAATATATATAAATATATCATAATAAAATTATATACCCAAAACTAGCATAAATGAGTTGTTTTGGTCATTTTGGAATGACGGTGAGGATGTTGGGTTCAAATTCTGACGATGCCCTATTTTGATCGTGGGTTTTATCCTTGTGTGGTGGCAGTGCATGATGTGTGCGGGTGTAGGTGTGGAGCTCGTCGCATATTGTATGAGAACCTAACACTACAATAAACATGAATTTAGCGATGTTTTTATCCATGTTTAAAAACCTACCTATATATATAAATAATATAAACCTATGTATAAAAATAAAAACATAGATATATATATATATATATTAATTATTTATTAACATGGATTTCAGCCTGTCCCATATTAGAAAATTGATGTGGGGAATGTATCATTCCATCCTACTGGGTGTTTTGATTTCGTAACACCCTCTACAAATAATATATATGTGTATGTGTGTGTGTGTGTCTATACATATAGATATATATACTAATATATGTGTATATAAATATACATATATATACAGATTTACAGTTATAAATATATACATATATATATTATATATATTATTTTTTTGAAAAATAATATATATATACATACATACTTATATATATATATATAAACACACAAACACATAATCATATATTTATATATTTATATATATATAATACATATACATCTAAAATTTACCCTCATTTTTAAGAAAATATGACTATTTTAGTCACATTTTTACTACTCTTTTTAAACATGGTGAATTATATATATTTAATTATAAACATATTAATTTACATATATATATAAAATATAAATTAAATTATATATGTGTACATATATAAATTCATAATGATATAAAAATACATTAATATTTATTTAAATATCATAATATATAAAAGAATATATATATATATATATATTCATACACACACACTCACACACACACAGACACAAATATATGTGTGTGTGTGCGCGTGCGTGTTTGTAAACACACACACATACACAGACACACACACAGATATATATATATAAACACACACACAAACATACACATACACACACACACATATAAATAGACACAAACGTATAGACACACACACACACACACATATATATATATACGTATTAATTTTTTAATAAATAATATATATATATGCACAAATACATACATATATATATATACATATATATATATATATATATTATATATATTTAATACTGAAATATATTAATATATGTATAAACATATGATAACATATTTTTATAAATGAATATTTTGTAGATTTGTTGGTCAGTGTGCTGCATTGTTAGGAGAAAGGTTCATGGTTTGAATCCCACGGGCGGAGTGTGAGTGAGGGGTATCATGGAAAGAGGAGGGAATCTACCTAAGGAGTATTGGGGGATGAGATATATGCATGATGTGTATAAGGGTGAGGGGAGGTTGTTCTCATAGGGGGAGTAGGTGAGGGGCGCCCGTCAGAGGTAGTAATCCAGGGGAGTTGGGGGGCATTAAAAATTATTTTATTTAAAAAAATTGTGAATTTCAAAAAATAGATAAATTTTATAACTCATTTACAGACATCTTTATAAAAATATATACACTATTTTTCATTTACTAACATTTCCATAAAACATTAGTAAATGAGGTGTTGTATGTCACTAATTGGAAGCTTTTATAAACACCTTTATTTGGTGATGTTAATAATCATCACTAATATGCATCTCCAATTAGAAACATTTATAAATGTTTCTAATTTCTGAAACCTTATTCACAGAAATTTTTCAAAAACATCAATAAATAAATTAAAAACATTTTAAAACATCGCTAATTTATGTTTTTTTAGTGAGTGAAGATATCCATACATATGAGGCTACTAACTATTAGTGAGGACCTGAGGTATTTTTTTAAAGATACAATGTCATTATATCATAGTAAGAAATTATAGAAATAACCAGATGACATCCAAAATAGTAAACAAAAGAGTTCCAAACCAGTAAATATAAAGAAGATTGTAATAAAGAATAAAATTCAGTAAACCCATGAACAGTCATGTCATACATACAACACTAATCACCCAGGGGGATAAAAATACATAGACATGAGTAAATAAAAGAAATATAAATAAAAGAAAAAGGATGTAAGACATACACCAAGCCATAAAAAATAGATCTTCTCATACATATCTAATTCATATTGCTTGATCAGTCCAGATCCTTGACTAATCATGTGTCAGCAATAAAGTGAAAATCTTGTCAGGTAAACCTATGCAATGGTGTACCTAGTGGGGTGTGAGTACAAAAATCATTAGGGAACTACCAACATGTTTCTATACATAGCCAATAATATACATTGAATGTAGAAGTGGGATATTCATTAACAAAACATTTTAAATGATAATAATAAGACCAACTAGAAATAAGCTAAAAGACAATTTTGTGGAAGGAATGGTTAAGGAAAATGCTCGACCTAGTCGAGACAAAATTCTAATAAGGTGTCTTCATGTTTATATATTTAGATGTGTAAACATATTTATTCCCATATATATATATAACTATATATATATTAGTACGAAGTCAAATAACATGAATCAAACTATAACTGATACTAGGGTATGTATTCCCAATCATCATGGTTTCTTCTAAATAATTAATTCAAATGGATATTTTAACACACAAGTCATGAATAATTATTTCAATCCTTATGTCTGTAATCTTGATCGATGATACATGCTTCACCAATCATCAAATATTTCACTAAACAAGCCATGTTACCATAGGGGGAATCATTTCCTAATCCTGGGTTCACCCATACTAGAATCCAATCACTATAATGAAGGATTCTATGTAGTTTCTAGAAATACTATAAATTTTCATTGATATGGATTCCATACCTATCAAAGCCATGTTAATTCAATCTGATGTCTACTCCATATGTCTCAATATATAGGTGAACACGACATCCCAACTAGGAAAATTCCTATGGGGATCACCCATAGATGATATGTAGGAAATTCTCTCTCAATAAAAGTATGGGATAACTATCCACTCTATGAAAGGAATTATAGATCACTCAATTTTTTTTGATAATTTAGTAATGGTGCATCCACCAAAACCTTGGGATTTTCCTAGGAATAACTCGTGGGAGAGTAATAATTCTTGGGTGTGTATCAAATCCATGATAAGGGTAATCATATTCAACACTATAGTCAAGAAAAGATCACAATCCAGATCCTAGGAAGTACCTTTGGGAATCCTTGTAATATCAATCATGTAGTCTCAAAAACAAAATCTCATAAAGTATATCAAATCATCCTAATAATATAAAAATAAAATAAAATACACATAAGCTATATCCCAGGAAGTACATATGGGCATCCCTAAGATTTACTTCATTGCATCAGGCCCACTAGCCAAAACACTAGGTACCACACCTATAAATAATATCTCCATTAACAGAAACTGAGCGGAATTTTTAATAAAATATTTACGGTGGCCAAATTCCTAAACCCACCACTTCAATCAAGTTTTTTTGGATGTGGAGTTCATTACAGGTTTTAGGTGAAACCTACACCCATCTTCAATCAAACCCACATGCCATTGGTTAAGGTAGGTCAACTACTTGGGAACCCACTAGGGTCCCCTAGATTAATAAAATAAAGAGGAATCCTAATTGAGATGATCATGGTTCATACAATGTATTTTCTTTACCCAGATCGCCACTCAAACTGTGCTTTGGGCGGGTTGGACACTAGGCCTTAGGCATGCCTCCCCGTTCACAAAAGGCTACCGACTAGCAGTGGGGGTATGATTATTTGATAAAGGGGAGAAAAAACCCTTAGGTGTTGATATTCAGAATGGTCCATATGTATAAAACATATAGTAAAACGACCGTAATAGTAGAAGCAACACTTAACTTCGAAAAGCATAATCAAGTAGTAGTAGTCAAAAATAAATAATCCCAAAGACATTCGATTTGTAGAAAGACATTTCAGGACATTCAATGTCGATAAACGTGGTATCCCATGGTAGAAAATAATAAAACATTACTATATAAGGCATGATTATATCAAAAAATGGAACTCTGAATGCTGTAGAGGAACCAACATGGTCCACCACCATCCATCCCATGCAAAAGGTACAACTCGATCACTATGGTCTAGCTCCTGATCCTAAATACTTTCATGATCTCATAATAATAAATTCTAAAAGCACCCATAGGGTTCCATGTAGGGTTTGAAATGGAACTATATAGGAACCACCAATCTATAACTATCTTACACACATAATTATTCCATTTTATACTAGATGTAAATAATATAGTTAATCACGCACATTTAATATTTATCTACTCTTCTTATTCTAAATAGCCATAAGTGATAATTCTACATACTTCATCTAATGTTGATATAAATGTATGAACATGTACCCCCTTATATATATGGAATAAAAAACATGTATTCTTATATATATTTACAGTGGTGAGGATCCATGTCTTAGTTACAAGGAATCCCCTGAAGAATATCATGTCGGGTGAACCCTTGGGTTCAAAATTAAGAATTTCACCAAAACCTTGTGCCATCATTTATGTTCCTGATGTCCCAACAGCATTCCCAAACAATAAATCATTGGTCCCTTAGACCTTTGACCATAAATCCCCATCGCCTTGACAACCCGACATAATGAGGCCCAACAAAAGTTGTCCACAAATCAAAAATAATTGTTTTCTCAACATCAAATGTCTTGAGGCACAGTGATATCTGTCTTCCAAAGATCTGATATCAATATCTTAAAGGGTAATGGGGAGCCTCATCCCCCAAATAATTGTCTCAACAACATCACCTGATGGTCCATCCTCATCCTTGTGCCTTTCTACGATGGGAATCCCATATTACCTAATGGTCAGCATCATCCCCCAAAATGCCTAATTTAGGGGGCCATCACCTATAATGAGTGTTCAACACCACACAAAATGAGACCTATATGTGTTCACATGTCTCCAACAACATTTCATCTAGTAATGGTTAGTGGAAATCACCACTATACCTAATCCTCATCATTTTACCCCTCATGCCCCTATAACCATGTTTATAAATCCCAAAGGTCAACAACATCTCAAGTTGTATGGGCCATTCCCTCATCCTAAAGACCTCATCACCTAAATCCTACAACCATGTCACCTCATCTTAGTGATCTTTATCACCCCATGATTTGAGCTATGCACAACATGGAAAACCACAGTGCCTAAATATAAGTGATCATCATCACCTCAATCCTTAGGCTATGTCTCTGATGTTCCATGGAACTCAATAAATAAAAATAACAAATTTAATTAATTAATTTACACATTTAGACAAAACATCCCAAGTTGTTCCAAGCCCATTACTGAGCATTACCATTTTTAGTGTAACAAGATCATTCCCTTAGGCATCTCTAGTCATTAGTAGAACAATTCAAAATCAGGATTTTTGATAATTATGTGTCTCTATTAGACTACCCACATGAAATACAGAGAAATCGAAGCCATAAAATCTCAAAATAAATGATATATCTAGGAACCAATATAATTTGGCTAGTGGGAGCTCTCTTTTCTAATATCAGCCTCTAACTTGAGAAGAATTGTGAAAAATTAGAATTTTTTTATAAAATTCCTGAAAATAGGAAAAACGATATCACATGGATTTGGAATTATATATGGATATAAATGTGAGAAAAATAATCTAATGGATCTAGTGATTTACTGATATGAATCAATATCCAGCAACGGAGGATGAATCAAAGCCTGAATGATGAAGATAGATCAAAGCCTAAGCAGAAGTGAAATAGAGGGTCCCCTGTGCATGCGGTTGAAGTGGAGGATAAAGAAAAGGAAAAACAAATAAAGATGTGGTGAAAATTTTAATTTTTCTATTTTTATAGAAACTCATAGTTTGGATTCAAATTTTGGTTAACCATGCACCAACAGTGTGTCTCCCACTGTCCAAGCACCCCATGTGCATAGCTTAGGTGCTAAATTTTTCAAACCATGTGAAAACCATGAGAATCTCTTATATTAAGAACAAAAAAAGTTCCCCACAACCATGTTCCCCACATACAAAGTTTGATAAACAATGCTCAGTACAAATGGAGGATTGAACGTTTTACCCTAGGAGGCCTCACAATGAAATCTAACCATGTGCATATTTGTGTGCTTCATGAAAAAGTTGGTTTGTAGGCTCTAATGCATGATAACACCATTTGAGCCCCATATTAACTTTTGGTTCCTTAATCTCAATAAAAAATAATCATTGGTACAACAAAAATCCCAAAATTAGGTTTCTAATATCACTAGAAAAGTCTTCAGGCACACCAAACTCAAAAATTGAAACAGGATGAGGATTTTTACCCCGATAAAAACCCTAAGATGTTAAAATTTCCCAACATATAAATTTCTCACCCTTGATCTATCATGAATTAAATAGGGATGGCCCTAAACATACCCATATCTTATATATCACCCCATTATACCACCGTCATAAGTTATGTTTCAACACTCCTCAAGGCACCGCCACCTTAGTAGTTACCTTCCCAGTCACTTCCAGCACAAAAAAACTCTTGATGGTCTACTAACCATCTCAAGACACACTAATCCTCCAATAACACATCTTTATTCATGTACCTCATAATGTAAAAAATTAATCCCATTTCATATGAGATAACCATAAAGTACCATATCTCATAAGATTCTCGTAAATACCTATTCCATACACATCGCCCATAAAATCCTACATCTCACCAAATTCCCATAGATCCTTCATCTCATTATATGATCACAAATAATCATTAATTATATATAAGTATTCATTTCCATCATGGTCTCGATGACTATGCACCTTATATAAAACATGCGTCACATCGATGCACAGATTCCTATTCACAACATACATATATTTATCAAACATTATTACTAATACAAACCTACTCACCAGATCATGGTTAGTCCAAAAATTAATCTCATTCACATAATACTATAGAATAATCCAAAATCTAAAAAAAGAAACCGAGTAACATCTATTGTGTACCTCCAACTATCAACGGCTCCCTAAAATGATCTTCACCTTGCATGAAAGAACATATTTTTTATATTAGGTATAGATCTTTTAAAATTTGGAATAATTATTTATTTCAGACCTAATACAGATTCTTATAGAGTTCACATGAGTTTTGGGGGTGTTTGAGGCTTTTTCGGAGCCCAGAACCCAACTTTTTTAGAGAAACAGGGTAGTTGTAATTCTGGGGAAGGTATCACAGATACTTATAACAAAGTGATGATAGAAAATGGGATATATTAGGGCACACCATTTTCCCTTACTATGTTTCAAGGGACTCATGTCCATGAATAGAACTGAAGACATTCTGCAGAGGAGTTTTTGTAGGTTGATCCATTGTTTCCCAAATTGTGCATCCTAACTGTGTCAATTTCCCCTTTATATAGAACATGGTGCAATGTTTAGAAAATAATGTTTTTAGACCATTTGAATACTATTTTTTGGTGATATTAACAAAATTAAAATAAAATATTATATTTTCTTAACCCTCCCTCTTATTTCATTTCCAATAGATAGAATTCCCTCTATTCTCCCTCTTTAATTCCATAAAGAATAGTTGGTCGTATTTCATCTCGATCATCCATCCAGAGTGTGGTCAAAGTGTTTTCAACATGTTGGATCCACACTGGTAAACTCTTAGTATATTTTTATCAATTTTCATTTCATTATATTATAAAATAAATTTATATAAAAGATCATATTTCTTATTTTGAGGTCATTGATCCATTCCTCAAATCTATACCAATCCAAGAAAAACTAGAGGATGATACTATAATAGGATATTCATATGAGTATGTCGTATGTTATAGCATCCCACCTTTTTAAAATACCTTTTTATTGAAATTTACAAATAGGGGACCTTTAAATTCTAGTATCTTGGAAGTCCAGAACAAAATTCATGAAAACATAAAACACTCTTTTAAATACCCTTGAAAATACTCTTGAAATGTTCATCCTATATACAACTACAGCATCTCATAACTTAGAGATATAAATAAAAGGAAAGGGTGAGCAGAAACCCCAATAAGGAAAGAAAGGGAATCAGTTCACTTGTGATATCAATACGAACATGATGAAAAACATAAAGACATGAGCAATGGAAGTAGAGTAATTTAAAAATGAAAATATCATAAACCATACCATGAATATGTGGATACCACATTTAATTTATATATTCATGAACATATCACCATGGTTCATCCCCAAGGTTTCATAAAAATTACCATGTTTATTCACTAAGGTATCGTGAAACTTGTCATCTCTAAAGATTAAATTCATTACCCAATGCATTAGAGTGATATCAGTGTGGACCCTTAATATGTATTTATATTCATGTGAGCCAGATATATCATAATCAAGCATTTCAAAAATAACCCATTGAGAGTAAAATTAATGGGGTTCACTTCTAAATTGTGACATTTTAAAAATCCTTAGAAGCATGACCTTTATGTCTTTTATAACCCTTGGAAAAGGAAGAGGGTTTCATGTATGTAGATTACAGAATCAAATAAATAAATTTTAATTCTTGATGAATACCTCAATAAATGAAAATATATTTGGGTATTCGGATAAATAAAATTGGAGAATTTATTGATAAAAAGAGAGAGAGATTTTGAGACAAAATTTCTACTACATAAAGGATATATAACATGCTTTTAAAAAACAATAAAAATAGAGGGTACAAGGGTATCCAATAAATAAATGAATCATTTATAGTAGAGGTAGAGAATAAAAATAAATAATATCATTTTCTGTAATGACACACCACATGAAAAGGGAACATGAATGAAAAAATAAAATGTGATTTCTTTTACTAAAATTCAACTGCCTAACGGTGTTTCTTATAATTCTGAAAAAAATAAGTTGGTCAGAGCAGAAATATTATTTCATCAATTCAAAATGAAAAGAAAAGTAATGACTATACATAATAACATACCCCTACATAATTAAATGGAAACTAGAAGACATAACATAAATGAAGTCATGACTTAAAAGAGGAGGGGCGATGGTTCCCTTACCTTGAAGAGTTACTTCGAAAGCATGAAGGTTGGGACCATGGGGGACTTGAGGGAACCTTGGGAGGACTCCTTGGGAGGTAAAAAGTCTATAAATGCATTGAAGAGGATTTTGGAATTAAATGAAAGAGAGAATGGAAAGGAATTTATAGGAAAAGTGAGGTAATATTTAATTAATTTACAAGGGACACCTCATCGGTGGTATTTAAAAAACCATGGGCTTGCCCATGGCATTTTCCCATGGTATTGGACAATTGGAACACCTCATGGCATATCTAAGAACTCACAAGTCGACCAGAATGATTACATCATTATTACATCATTATTGATGTCATTAAAAATCTGATACTCAAAACTGTATTTTAACTATTCAATGAAAAACAAAACATTTTATAAAAATATTATAAATTCACCCTAACATTATATAGATGCTTGGAATTCAAAAATGAACTCCATTTTATGAAAATAATTTTCTAAATATTTTAATTTTAATTTTTATATCAAATCATTATTTATTCGAAATAACTCTAAAACTATAACTTAATTTGTAATACCTTGAAAAAGTAATAAAGGTCCCCCAAAATTATGATATGACCATTGGACAATAAAGTAGAAATTTATGATTTTATTTTATGAAAATAAATTTAAATTATAAATTATTAAATTAATTGTAAACTTTTAAATAAATTATTTATGACATACAAAAATAAAAAAACTTTTACTATGATCGTCTTTTAAATTTTGAGATGTCTAAATGGTATTTATACATTCATGGGTGAAGTTTCTATTTTTTTGGCCGATTTACTTTTCATAAGGGTATGTGACTATTCATACATTACTATTTACTAAAAATGATGTTGATTATATTAGACTCTAATTTTCATACTGATCACAACATTAGAGACCATTTTTTGAAAATCATTTCACATTATTAATTATTTAAAGTTTACATAAATATTTTAAAATACCACTTTTACATAATTCATCAACAATATTAATCATGTATTTATCCAAACATTTGAAAATCACAAATTTTACCATAATAAGAACTAATAATTTTATTTATACCAAGGGATTACAAAAATTATCAAAGGACTTGTTACATATCCCCTTATAACACCTGCATATGACCTAAGTGTAAGGTGTGATATGGTGATAGAATCTTGGGGCGACTCAGACAACATTTCTCGAGTGGTGATTTCAATTATCTTGAACTTCTCCCTTAGGCGATTTCATTCGAACTTCACATGTTGAAGCTCGGCTTGGGATTGGTCCAGAGTAAGGCCCAGAAATGCTACCTCCTTCCCAAGCTCTAAAAGATGGGCATCGTACTGCCTGAGTCTACTAGATGAGGCCATCGACTCTTCTTTCAATATTAATTAACCATTATCACATGTATTTATAAACAATAATTATAAAGTTAAGAGTTTAGTTTCCAACAGTTATATTGACCAATGGTTATATAATAGTCAAATCCCAATGATATCACTCAATTGATTAAAGGATATAGTTTTGTGAAGTATAAAATGAAATAACACACAAATTTAGGGAAAAATATTATTCAAAATTTAAAGACGTTACATTCTTCCCCCTTTAGAAATTTCATCTCTGTTATTTTATCTCATACCCTATGAAGAAAAATGGTGTGGGTAGTACTTCCTCATAGACTCCTCTGGTTACCACGTGGCTCTTTCACATTTGTGGTTCCTCCAAAACAACTTAACAAGGTGGGTAGTCTTGTTGCGTAGAACATTGTCTCTACGATCAAATATCTCCACCGGTTGCTCCTCATAAGAGAGTTCATTTTCTAGTTGTCCCAACATTTGATTTAGTACATGTAATGGATCAGGTATGTACTTCCTCAAAAGGGATACGTGGAAGACATCATGAACTTGTGCTAGGTTTGGAGGAAGTGAAAGATGATAAGCCACTGCTCCTATGTGATCAAGGATTTAATAGTGGACAATGTACCTGGGGATGAGCTTCCCTTTCTTCCCAAAGCTCATTACTCTCTTCCAAGGTGATATTTTATGAAAGAATTTTTAGCACCATCATACTCCAAGTCCCTTCCACAATTTCCAGCCTAGCTCTTTTTCCGAATCTAAGCAGCCTTAATGTGTTTTTGGATGTCTTGGACTATTTCTATCATCTCTTGCATAATAATAGTCCCATGAATCATTATCTCACTAGATCCATTCGAACAAGTAGATGTTCTACATCACTTACCATATCGAGCTTCATAGGGTTCCATTTTAATGCTCGAGTGGAAGCTATTTTTTATGAGAACTTTACTAAAGGGAGATGTTGATCCCATCCACCTTTAAATTCCATTGAGAATGTTCTCAGCATATCATAGAGTGTTTGAATAGTCTGTTCAGATTGGCCTTCAGTTTCAGGATGATAGGCCTAAGGAAATTCAATTTAGTGCTTAGAGCATGTTAAATACTTTTCCAAAATTTTGATGTGAACCTTGGATCACAATTAGATCTGATAGAAAGTGGAATTCCATACATCCTTACCACTTCCTACACATAAATCATGGATAATTGATCAAAATAGAGATCTTCCCAAATGGAGATAAAATAGGCAGTCTTGGTGAGACAGTCCAAAATAACCCATATCTTATTGCTTCCTTTCGATGTTCTTGGGAGACCAATGATGAAGTCCAGAGTGATATTGTCCCACATCCATGCTGGTATGGGTAGTGGTTGCAAAATCCCTTTAGAAAGTTGTCCCTCTGCCTTCACTTGCGGACATACCAGGCACCTTGATGTGTAGTTAGCAATCTCCCTTTTCATAGTATCCCACCAATAATGGTCACAAATGACCCTATACATTTTTGTGCTTCCTGGATGTATATGGATAGTAGAGCTATGAGATTCATCCATCAGTTCTTTATTTATATTCAGAATAGATGGAACACATATTCTAGTGTGAAATTTCAGTACACCTTCTTGTTCAATATAGAACTCAAGAAACATCCCATCCTTCACAACCTCAAACGTCTTCTATAAGAGAGGATATTCTATGTATTATTTTTTTATCTTCTCTAGTAATGAAGGTTGAGAAATAATTTGTGTTAGGTTTAATGATGTCCCTTCCCTTAAAATTCCCCTATCCAGCTTTACTAGGTCATTGATCAGAGGATCTCTTTGAATCCTTATCTTGGAAATAACAACTGGTTTATTCCTCATTAATGCATGAGTGACTTTGTTTGCTCTTCTGGGATGATAATGAGTTATACAATCATAGTCTTTTAGATGTTCCAACCATCTCCTTTGTCGTATGTTCAATTCCTTTTGTGTGAAAATATACTTCAAATATTGATGGTATGTGTATATATCACATTTCTCCACATAAATATAGTGCCTCTATATCTTCAGAGAAAAAACCACCATAGCAAACTCCGTATTATTCATAGGATTGTTCTGCTCTTGAGTCTTCAACTGTCAAGATGCATAATCAATGATGTTTTCATTTTTCATGCGGAAGCACCCAATACCTTTCAAATATGCATCACAAAAAATAATGAATCCTTCTCCACTTTAGGGAAGAGTTAACATGGGTGCAGTAACCAATATCTTCTTCATCTCTTGGAAACTTTCCTCCCACTCCTTGGTCTAGATGAACTTGACCCCTTTTCAAGTTAACATTGTTAATGGATTAGAATGTCGTGAAACTTTTTCACAAACCTCCTATAATATCCTGCTAATCCCATGAAACTACAAATTTTAGTTATTTTCATAGGCTGAGGCCACTCCTTTAGAACTTTAGTCTTTGAAGGGTCAAATGTGATTCCTGCATTGGTAACAATGGTCCCCAATAAATCAAATTGTTGTAACCAGAATTCACATTTTCTGAACTTCCCAAAAATCATCTCCTTCCATAGATTTTGAAAAATAACCCTAATATGATCATTATGTTCCTCATAACTTTTAGAATATATAATAATATCATCAATAAATATTTGAAAAAATTTATCAAAGTAGTCCTTAAATACTCTATTCATCAAACCCATAAAAATAGAAGTTGAATTAGTCAGTCCGAAGTGCATAAAAACAAACTCATAATTCCTATATCTTGATCCAAATGCAGTTTTCAGAATATCTGTATACTTCACCATCAATTGATGATAACCAGATTGAAGATCAATCTTAGAGAAGAATTGAGCTGCACGAAGTTGGCCAAATAAGTCATCAATTCTTAGAATAGGTTATTTTTTTCTTCATTGTGATGCCATTCTGTTCTCCATAATCAATGCATAGCCGCATTGCTGCATCCTTCTTCTTTATAAAGTGAACTGGTTCTCTCTAAGGAGACACACTCGGTCGGATAAAACCCTTCTCCAAAAGATCTTACAGTGGTTTCTTTAACTCCTACAGCTCCACATTTTCCATCCTATACTGGGTCTTTTATATCAGATGGGATCCAGGTACAAGTTCATTTGAGAACTCTACCTCTCTTTATGGGGGAGGTTTGGGTAATTCCTTAGTAAATACATCAATGTATTCCTGGATAATGGGGAAATTTTCTATCCTCAAACTCTCATTTAATTCTTATTCTTAACCAATAAACTCCATAAAGAAGGATATAGGAGGTTATTCTAGACAAAGATTGTGTTGATATATCTCACATTTGAAGATAAATGTAGGCTTTCTATTCAACACTATTGAGATTTCATTTCTTCTACATTTGATCTTAGCATTATACATTGAGATCCAGTCCATCCCTACTATAATGTCAAATTCCATCATGGAAATGACTTCTAGATTGGCAATAAAATTGTTCTCACTAAAGTAAATACTAGAGTTTCTAAACACTAACAATGCTCAGATAATCCCACCAGGAATCTAGACTGATAACTCTACTTTTAGAAAATCAAGAGTTGATTCTAAATTATTTTCAATCTTGGAGGAAATAAAAGAATTTGTAGAACCAAAATCGAAAAAAGTACTTGCTATATTTTAGAGAAAAAAAATAGTACCTATAACCACATCATTTGGTGCTTCTACTTTGGCCGTAGTGATTGAAAAAGTACAACCTTATTCCCTGGGTCATTGCTGAGGCTGATGGCGATTCCCCTCCACTTCCCTCAAATTTGTAATGTGATTTGAAAAGTGCCCAAGTTTTCCATAATTGTATCATTGGACATCAGGTAGGTCCTTCACCATCGTCCTTTTGTATTTAGTGTTGGTAGGTTGTGTCTTCACCTCACTATGAAAATTATGTGCAATGTGGCCATCTCTACCACACTTGTATCACATCCCGCTCCATAGTAGGCAGTTCCCCGAATGCTTCTTCCCACATTTATTACACATGGTACGTTGTACTTTCTTGCCTCCTCTTCCCTGATCAAAGCTCCTCCATATTCTTATCTCCATCAATATTTTCTTGTCATTGGATTTATGAGAACATTGCATCTCACCAAACTCCAATTCAATATTCATCTTACTTCACATGATCTCCTCATATCAATCATAATCTCGGTTCTCTAGATTCTTTTGCAGATGAGGTCTTAGTCCACTGAAAAATCTATCAACCTTAATATTTGGATCCATGAAAAAGCTTGAGGTGTAACATGAATGCCTTGTGATGTTAATATCATAGATTCCCACATATTCATTCACCTTCTGCTTTAGCTCAAGAAACTCCTTCTCCATTCTAGTTGTCATCGATTGAGGGAAATACTAGTTGAAGAATATCCCTCTAAAATCTTCCTCCTCCATAGCATCAACATACACTATTGGACTTGTGTTTTTAATAATTTCCCACCCCTGATATGCTTCTCCCTCTAAGTGATAAATAGAAAAGGTAACTTTCCCTTATTCAGAATAGCGGATAACATAAAATATCTTCTTGAAAGAGCTGATCCAATGTTCATCAATCAATGGGTCGGTAGATCCACTAAATATTTCTCATCATTTATACATAAATCATTCAATAGAAAGTTGTTCCCGTTGTGGTTAAATCGGTCTCTCAACTTGATTCAAGTTATTTCTCATATCCTGAGTCAGTTGGTTCGTCATTCGCATGAAATTTTCCATTATAGATTCCATCAGAGAGTCATCAATGCATGGTCCATTGTGGTCACCATTTGCACGGTTACTCCTATTGCCCACCATTTTATAATATAATTAAACTGTAGTGAGAATATTATTTCATTTATGAATTTTTTAACTATAAAGTATTTTATGTCTTAAAACTCCATGATTTAAACAATTTCATTTCTCTATAAATCCTTCATAATGATTCATAAAAAGATTATGATATACCAAACATATCCCCAAGGAGTATTGTATCCAAGAGTGAAGTGAGGCCTATTGTCATGTACAAGGATACCCCAGGTCAAGCCCAAAACATCTTGTTAGAGTTTTCAATCCTTGGTACATATGTTCCAGAGCCGCCTCTACATGCTCGTATCCAGACTGGGATGTATTTTTTTGATAAACCACTTACTCAATACTCATTAAGATACCAGGAATTATTCCTATATTTAAACATTTATATAGTGTTATTACTAATGTTTTAATATCCTAATTTCCATTAATAACTAAACTTTCCTTAGATACCTACTATAGCATCATGCCATTTTAACATAACTTTTCATTACATTTTACAAACAAGGGACCTTTAAAGTCTAGTTTCTTGTAAATCAAGAACAAAATAAATGAAAACACAAAACAATATTTTAAACCCCTTTGAAAAGAATCTTGAAAAGTTTAGCATATGTAGAAATACTGTATCTCATAGCATGGATGCATAAATAAAAGGAAAGGGTGGAAAAACCCCCCAGTAAAGAAAGGAAGGGAATTAGTTGACATGTGATATCAATAAGAACTTGATGAAAAACATAAAGACATGAGAAATAGAATCTATAGAAAATCATAATGAAAATAACTTGAACCGTAACATGAATATGTGGCTAAAACATATAATTTACACATTCATGAACATATCACCAAGTTTCATCCCCAAGTTTTCATAAAAATTACCATGGTTATTCACAAAGGTATTGTGAAACTTGTCAACTCTAGAGATTAAATTCATTACCCAATGCATTGGATTGGTATTAGGGAACACACTTAATATATCATTATATTAATGTGGGTCACGTAGATCATAATCAAACATTTCATAAATAACCCATATAGAGTAAAATTATTGGGTTTCACTTCAAAATCACGGCATTTTAAAAGTTCTTAGAAACATGATCGTTTTGTCTTTTATTACCCCTGGAAAAGGAAAGAGGGTCTCATGTATGTCAATTACAGAATCAAATAGATAAATTTTATTCCTTGATGAATACATATAGAAATGAAAATATATTTGGGTATTCAGATAAATAAAATGAGATAATTTCTTGGGAAAAAGAGATACATTTTGAGACAAACTTTCTGCCGCATAATGGCTATAAAACATGGTTTTAGAAAAAAAAGAGAAGGGACAAGGGTATCCCATAAATAAATGAATAATATACAGTATATTTACATAATAAAAAAGAAATAATATCATGGTGTGGAATGACACACCACAAGAAAAGGAAACATGAAAGAAAATAAAAAATGTGATTTCTTTTACTAAAATTTGCCAGCCTAACGTCGACGCTTATAATTCAAAAAAAATAAGTTGATGAGGGAGGAAAGGGTTTCACATAAATTAGAAATAAAATGGAAAGTAATTAAGATATATAATAAGATACCCCCACATAATGAAATGGAAACTAGAAGACAAAACATAAAGGAAGTCATGACTTAAAAGAGGAGGGTGAAAGGTTCCTTTACATTGAAGAGTTACTTAGAAATCATGATGGTTGGGACCTTGGGGGGATTGAGGGAACCATGGGAGCACTCCATTAGAGTTAAAAATACTAAAACATCATTGAGGAGGATTTTGGAATGAAATTAATGGGGGAATGGTTTGGTATTTATAGGAAAAGTGAGGGAATATTTATTTAATTTCCAAGGGACACCTCAATAATGCTATTTGCAAAACCATGGGCTTGCCCATGGTATTTTCCCTTGGAATTGAACACTATGGACTCGTCACAGAATATCGTACTATTAAAAAGTCACATATATTGATTAAATCATTATAACATCATTATTGATGTCATTAAACACCTGATACTCAATACTGTATTTTCATTATTCACCGAAAAACAAAACATTTTATTAAAATCTCATAAATTCACCATAACATAATAACGATGCTCTAAAATCAAAAATGAACTCCATTTTATGAAAATAATTTTCTAAATATTTTTTATTGAAATTTTATATAAAATCATTTTTTATTAAAAAAACAACTATAAAACTATAACTTATTTTTTAATACCTTGAAAATTTAATCGAGGTCCCAATAAATTATCGTATAACCTTAAGTCAATAAAGTAACAATTTATGATTATATTTTTTGAAAATAAATTTCCATTCTAAATTATAAAATGAATTATACCATTGTAAATAAATTATTTATGACATACAAAAATAAAAAAATGTATACTATGATCGTTTTTTTCACTTTAAGGATGACTAAATTGTATTTATACATTAATGGGTGAAGTTTATATTTTTTGCTGATTTACTCTTCATTACTATTCATAATGGTATGTTACTATTCATACGTTAATATTTACTAAAAATAAATTTGATATTATTAAAGTCTAAATTTATTACTAATAACAACTATAGAAGGCCATTTTTTTTAAATCATTTCCCATTATTAATTATTTAATGTTTACATGAATATTTTAAAATACTATTTTTACAGTATTCATCAATAATATTCATCCTATTTTTATCCATACATTTGAAAATCACAAATTTTACCATAATAATAAATAACAATTTTATTTATACCAAGGGATTACAAAAAGTATCTATGGTGTAACGCCCCGACCCCAGTTACCCAGAGTCGGTGCATTATTACATAACATTGGCATGATCACAAGAAAGATCAAATCTCGAAAGACCGATTGGTTTAGTAGCCTTGGAAACACTAGATATATCCATAAGTTTTACATTACATCATAAAATGAAAAACTACTACAAAAACATAATGTTTCCACAATCCACACTATTAACCCCTCATAAAATCCCTGCAGGTCATTCATAACTTACTTCTTCACATCCTAGGAAAAATAAAACATAGAAAAGGGGTGAGCTCAAATGCCCAGTAAGGATAACAATATAGCGGAAACTTTCATAAATAAGAATAAACATTTAAGGAAATGTATAACTAAAACAAAAGCCTTTTAAATATGAACTTTCAACATGGTATGGCATAAATAAAATGAAATAATGCCATTTACTTATTCACATGGATATTCTACTCACCGAATAATCACATGCAAAAATCAATAACCACTTTCATAATGTTGGAATGCATAATGCCAGACTATCATAACCACATAGCCAAGGCCTCGTGCCAAGACTACAAATAAGATTTTGTCAAGGCCTTGTGCCAAGACACTAGTTTGTCTCATGAGACCTACTGATGCATCGAGGACCTATAGCGGGCTCCACCCGTCACATATTAAGTCCAATGCATTCCCATATGAAAAGGTTTAAACATAACATAAACATTCATATTAAAACTAGCATATGAAATGTCAATACTTTCACCATAAACTATGAATGGTATAAAAATAGCACATCCACAGTCAAACATATCACAAAACCTTCAATACAATATAGAAGTTTTGTATCATAATAAATCAACTTCAAATAATCTTAAAATCCATCAAAGGATGTTGACATAGATGAAATCAAAATTCTTTTTAAAGAAATATCTCCTTTTATTTTGAAATAATTTAAGATCCATATAAAATAAATCATTTTCTTTGAAAATATTCTTATAAGCTTGTAATGGAAGCTTTGAAGATTTTATAACGGCGGAAAATAGCCGCACCCGCCGTATAAGTTAAAAAAACATTTTTACCTTAATTCTGTCGAAAAGGTTAAAAAGGACCTTGTTTTGAAAAAGACCGAAAGATTCCTTTATAAACCACTTATAAAAGTCAAAAAGGGTATAAATGACTTTAACTCATATTCTAGTAAATAGTAAAAATGTTTTGAAATGCATTTTTAAGAAACATGGATGTGGATGATAAAGAGATCCCAGTAGATTATTACGTATAAACAACCTTGGATAATGAAGAGGTTGTAAAGTAAACCTTTACCTTGTACTTTTCCTTGGTTGGGGTAGGTTAACCTCCTGTATAATGGTGAAATAGTTGTTATTAAATTATACAAGAATCATATATAATAATATGATATCATATATGATCTTTTAACATTGATTTGTTAATAATATCTTAGAATTATCGTCGTTTCGGGAGTTACCTTACTCAATTTATTTTATATGTTTTGTTACATAAGCCATGGTTGTTGTATCTTATTCATATCCAGAATGATATCTAGTCCTTAAACATCATTTTTAAATCATCAAATGATAATTATACTTGAATGGATTCGATGGAGAATGAATCTCATCGCGTTCGTGGAGACGGTAGTCCGTACGTACGCACGAGCGACAATATCATTCTTTTGATATTAAAATAATATATAAATGGATGGTATATCATATATACAGAATCATTAACATGTTATATTTATTATTTACATGAGTTACACATCATTATTATACCCATCCAAATAATATTATATTGAATAACAATTACACCACGACGTGGAGACGGTAGTCCGTACGTACGCACGTACGGTGACATGTTATTCAAAGGGTGGATAGAATACTGAATATGGTTGTACCATATTTATAATAACATCACAGTATATGTGAGATACTGGAGTTATTATTTTAGAATGGTAAGAACAAAGGAAGAAGAAGTGGAAGAAGAAATGAACTTGGAGAAGGGTTGTGAAATCATTACCTCTTCTTCGGGTTCTTCCTTTTGATTTGATCAAAAGGGCTCCTTAGGTTGGATTTCTGATCAAACTAAGGCCTCTAGGTTGTAGTTAGGGATGTTGGGAGAGTATTTGGGCAGAGTTTGGCCGAACCAAAAGGCTTTAGAGGTGTGAAGAAATGAGAAGGAGGGGTGCCCTTTTATAAGAGGGGTGAGGGGAACCGTTGGAAAAGCTAGAAATATTAATTTATATTAAATTCGTATTCGGTTTCTAAAGGCTCCAAAGTTGATTATTCAAAGGTTAAGGTGGGGATAGGTCTAAAACCACTCAAACAATAGAATTTATACAGGTTTGGGTACTTATATTAACCTTATCTTTAAGTATTAACTCTAAGTTAATTAGTTTCACTTTTACAATGTCTCTTTGTATTTTTATATAATATGGTTAATAAACTTACTATATACATCCAAGCGACCCCCAAGTGGTCCATTAATGATGAACCTATAATGATATAAGTCTCTTGGCCGAACCTTAGATTTTTAGGAATTTAATATCAATTAATAATATAATATTTGTTTTAAGAACTCTTTTATGTCAATTTTGACACTATTCAATAGTTGATTTTTTTGAAACTCATAAAAGATTTATTACTTCGAACAAAGTCAATTAAATAAATCCTAATATATCATATTATCCTAGAAAATTAGTTTAATTCATTAAAAGTTTCATATTATATTTATTTGGGTATTTATAATATCAATTATTTTAATTTTTCACTATTATAGTAATTACTGCATCATCATTGTGTCATAAATAAAATAAATTATTTAATGTCTAAAAATTATAAATAAAATATAATTATGTAGGAAATCGTTTTAGATTTCTAATGAATATTTATAATCTAAAATCCAACATATATAACCCTATGTAACAATTGTTTTTCTAAAAGATATATGCTTGTATCATTTTTGTATTCATTTTAACTTAATTAAAATAAAGTGTCATTATCACTTACAAGTGGATCCATGGGGTCCCAAAATAGACCCAAAGATTCCCATGGTCGACCATGTAACAACCAATAGGGTTAATACACATTTTAGGGTAATTTAGTATTATTATAATATTATTTTTTTAACCCTTATTTACCGGATTTACCCTTAACCATGGTAAATAAAATATTTACCGCAGTAATTATTCAAAATGTCTAAAAATAAAAGTTACCTATTTACACAATTTGAACATCCTGATTCCAAATATGGAATCCATTTTCCTAAATTCTAAACACAAAAGTGGCAGAAATTAATTTAAAATTAATTCCCGTTGTCAAAACCAAAAGCGTGTTTTTAAGAGATAATAACTATCAAAAGATTGACACTTGTTTATGTTCGGTTTAATTGTAAAATTATGTCCAATGACCAACATTATATTAAATGGTAAAAATATATTCTAAATATACTTTAAAACCACTCAAATTCATAATTTATCACTATTAATTATTTTGATTAAAAAAGTTGTTTTTAATTAAAACTTAGTAATTTTCATTATTCATCAAAATATGAAAGTTATCCGAAATGTACCAAAATTTCACCTTAGGATAAATTCGATATTCCGAATCCAAAAATGAAGTCCATTTTAAAATATAAAATATATATAACTTCAAAAAGTAGGTATTACTATTCATAACAGCTTGTTTGATTGGTTACAGTGTGTTGGAACTCGAAGTTGCGTACAACACACGCTACTGTTTTATTCAAAGGAAAGCGTACCGTGGAAGCTTGGGATGTTTCATTTTAAATTTTTTGATGTCTCCATTTAGTCAAAAAGTTTAAAATATTGTATTTAAAAAGGTTTCACTATCAAAAGTTGATAAAAGTGCAATAATGAAAATGAATTTGTTCTTGCATTATATCTAAGAAACTCATAATATGGATTCTAAAATTATAAGGATTATATAAAGTTTAAAATTTAGATAATACTATTCATAACCTCTTTTGAATGGCTTTTTTTTTGTAAGTCATGGTGTGATTGAACTCAGTGTTTCGTGTAGTGCAAGTTATTGAATTATTTTGAAGAAATAACACACTATGAAATCTTGGGGTGTTACATTCTCCCCTCCTTCAATAAATTGCGTCCTCGCAATTTGAAATTGTTCTTCGAAAATAAAAGGTTGAAAATAGAAAATATATTTTTGGGAAAACCCACATCGGAAATTGGGTTACTAAAATTTAGTCTTAATATGAGGAAAAGAGAAATGAAAGGGTCACCACCAAATTATGATCTTGATTAGGAGAACATTGGTGGAAATTAGAGACATATAATTGGAGGAAAAATGTAAATATTTATAGGTAGTGATTGAGGTCATCAATCACAAAAAGTATAAAATTGAGGTCCTTAAACTCATCAATCTATGATGATTTGAAGTACCCTCGGTTCAAAAAAATATAGGGTATTGGGATAACACATTTTTGACGTTTCAAAATATCTTAGTTGAAATCCCACATCGAAAAATCAATTAATGAGGCCTCTATTTAAAATAAAGAGTGGAAAGTATGAATAACACATACTAGGGTTCCATGTAGGAAAATATGGATATGGAGGAGAAATCTAACCATCAATTATCTGATGGAGAGTGGTAGAGAACATGGCTATGAAAAGGCCAACAATCCCAAAGCCATAAATTAGTGATGATTTAAGGTACCATCTAGGGAAACATTTTTGTTCTAAGTTCCTTTTATTAATGTTGAGGAATTTATTTATGAGATTGGCTAAGATCATAAGGAGATATACTTACTTTATAATCAGAGTTTTATCCATTAATAATTTTCTACCACAAACTCATCTTTCACTCTAAAAGATAATAGAATGTAATTTTTTATTTATTTATACTATTCGTATAGGGTTCCAAAATAAATGAATTTATAATTCATCTACCAGATCATTTAAAAAAACTACATTATTTAATCCAAGACATCTCTTGGGCCAGTGGTAGGTGATACACCCTTGTCGCCCTTCGGTTGCGGGTTCAAGTCTCGCAGCCTTTCCGGACGTGACGGGTTGCCGCCCGACCACCGGGTTGTCCTTTTATGGCAATCCAAAATAATCCAAACTAGAACTATCCAAAATACTTCTGTCCAAACTCACAGTCCAACATTTATAAGGAAGGTAAACATAATATAGATCCTTTTCACCCCGTAATAGCATATGAATACCTTCATCATGTATTACCATATTCCTTATTGATTACATTCATGCTCCATTATTCCATATAGAATGTTGGATATACTTTATTAATCCAAAAATGTTTTAAACCCCAACAATGATGGAATATACAAATCATTAATCAGTTCCAAGGTAGTCAAGAATAACCAATATAATTTATCCAAAACAATCACATATTATTCCAAAATCACTACCTCAGTATCAGAACTATATTATGATTTATCATTCTCTCAACCATATATTTTCCAAAAATTTATCCTGTTATTGAGTCACTTTTCTTGGTTCCACATAATCTCAAGTCCTTAATGAAATAGTACTGCAGTACAATCCTTATATACTCCATAATTATTATAACAAGTACATTGTTGATACAACACTCAATTGACATAATCAACATAAGAACTCTAATCATTCCTCTTCATCTGTGGTAGTATCATAACTTGATTATTATCCAATAACATCATTTGCGGCATAGTCTGATGACTGGGACATAGGCTCGCGTAGTGTCCAAACTCCTTGCAAATGAAGCATTGTACATTTGAAACCATTTTCTTACCCTTGCAGTCACGTACTTTGTGCCCTTTTCCTCCACACTTATAACAAACTCCCATTCCTTTCAGGCAAGTTCCAGGGTGTTTATTTCCACAGTTACCACATATGGGAAAATTCTTCTTTTCCCTCTTCCCTTTATCCATCTTTCTCTCTTCCATCCTTTTCTTCTCTTGCTTCCCTTCAAAGCCATAGGACTCAGTAAACTCTTTACATATCTTATCAACACATGATATTATTTCTTCATATGATGATAATACATGGGAGACTATTTCTCTTATAAATTCTAGCTTAAGACCATGAAAGATATGATCCTTCCTTCTCTTTGAATCATGTGTATTTCTGGAGTTCTCATTCCTTCTACTGGGCGCCATTTCTATACCATGGCATAAACTAGATCAGTTTATGAATCAAAACACATAATCCCATACTTATAAAACACTTAACATAAATTGAACTATTTATGGATATAATCCATAATCATAAGAATGTTTTCTTTGAGGATGTATATACTCATAATCCCTTCAGAATGATATGTAAAGAAAATGAGAGTTATCCTAAGCATATCCCCCGGGAGTGTCGTAACCAAGAGTGCAGCAAGGCCCGTTGTCGTGCACCAGTTCCCGTTCGAGTCTAGCTCAAAGTGGTGTTTTCGGGTTTTACCCCTAGGTACATCTGTGCCAGAGCCGCCTCTACCTGCTCGTATCCAGACAGGGATGTATTGCTCGGAAAACTCACAAAATCTCTACAATACCAAAATTCTAGGAAGTTCTTCTATACTAATCCTCAAAGTTCATCTTAGGTTTACGTGCTCTAATCAGAGTTTATCTAAATCTAGTTTCCAAGGTTTGTACTAAACCCCCTCTGATACCAACTGTAACGCCCCGACCCCAGTTACCCAGAGTCGGTGCGTTATTACATAACATTGGCATGATCACAAGAAAGATCAAATCTCGAAAGACCGATTGGTTTAGTAGCCTTGGAAACACTAGATATATCCATAAGTTTTACATTACATCATAAAATGAAAAACTACTACAACAACATAATGTTTCCACAATCCACACTATTAACCCCTCATAAAATCCCTGCAGGTCATTCATAACTTACTTCTTCACATCCTGGGAAAAATAAAACATAGAAAAGGGGTGAGCTCAAATGCCCAGTAAGGATAACAATATAGCGGAAACTTTCATAAATAAGAATAAACATTTAAGGCAATGTATAACTAAAACAAAAGCCTTTTAAATATGAACTTTCAACATGGTATGGCATAAATAAAATGAAATAATGCCATTTACTTATTCACATGGATATTCTACTAACTGAATAATCCCATGAAAAAATCAATAACCACTTTCATAATGTTGGAATGCATAATGCCAGACTATCATAACCACATAGCCAAGGCCTCGTGCCAAGACTACAAATAAGATTTTGTCAAGGCCTTGTGCCAAGACACTAGTTTGTCTCATGAGACCTACCGATGCATCGAGGAGCTATAGCGGGCTCCACCCGTCACATATTAAGTCCAATGCATTCCCATATGAAAAGGTTTAAACATAACATAAACGTTCATATTAAAACTAGCATATGAAATGTCAATACTTTCACCATAAACTATGAATGGTATAAAAATAGCACATCCACAGTCAAACATATCACAAAACCTTCAATACAATATAGAAGTTTTGTATCATAATAAATCAACTTCAAATAATCTTAAAATCCATCAAAGGATGTTGACATAGATGAAATCAAAATTCTTTTTAAAGAAATATCTCCTTTTATTTTGAAATAATTTAAGATCCATATAAAATAAAACATTTTCTTTGAAAATATTCTTATAAGATTGTAAGGTAAGCTTTGAAGATTTTATAACGGCGGAAAATAGCAGCACCCGCCGTATAAGTTAAAAAAAACATTCTTACCTTAATTCTGTCGAAAAGGTTAAAAAGGACCTTGTTTTGAAAACGACCGAAAGATTCCTTTATAAACCACTTATAAAAGTCAAAAAGGGTATAAATGACTTTAACTCATATTCTAGTAAATAGTAAAAATGTTTTGAAATGCATTTTTAAGAAACATGGATGTGGATGATAAAGAGATCCCAGTAGATTATTACGTATAAACAACCTTGGATAATGAAGAGGTTGTAAAGTAAACCCTTACCTTGTACTTTTCCTTGGTTGGGGTAGGTTAACCTCCTGTATAATGGTGAAATAGTTGTTATTAAATTATACAAGAATCATATATAATAATATGATATCATATATGATCTTTTAACATTGATTTGTTAATAATATCTTAGAATTATCGTCGTTTCTGGAGTTAACTTACTCATTTTCTTTTATATTTTTTGTTACATAAGCCTTGGTTGTTGTATCTTATTCATATCCAGAATGATATCTAGTCCTTAAACATCATTTTTAAATCATCAAATTATAATTATACTTGAATGGATACGATGGAGAATGAATCTCATCGCGTTCGTGGAGACGGTAGTCCGTACATACGCACGAGCGACAATATCATTCTTTTGATATTAAAATAATATATAAATGGATGGTATATCATATATACAGAATCATTAACATGTTATATTTATTATTTACATGAGTTACACATCATTATTATACCCATCCAAATAATATTATATTGAATAACAATTACACCACGACGTGGAGACGGTAGTCCGTACGTACGCACGTATGGTGACATGTTATTCAAAGGGTGGATAGAATACTGAATATGGTTGTACCATATTTATAATAACATCACAGTATATGTGAGATACTGGAGTTATTATTTTAGAATTGTAAGAACAAAGGAATAAGAAGTGGAAGAAGAAATGAACTTGGAGAAAGGTGGTGAAATCATTACCTCTTCTTCGGGTTCTTCCTTTTGATTTGATCAAAAGGGCTCCTTAGGTTGGCTTTCTGATCAAACTAAGGCCTCTAGGTTGTAGTGAGGGATGTTGGGAGAGTATTTGGGCAGAGTTTGGCCGAACCAAAAGGCTTTAGAGGTGTGAAGAAATGAGAAGGAGGAGTGCCCTTTTATAAGAGGGGTGAGGGGCACCTTTGGAAAAGCTAGAAATATTAATTTATATTAAATTCATATTCGGTTTCTAAAGGCTCCAAAGTTGATTATTAAAAGGTTAAGGTGTGTATAGGTAGAAAACCACTCAACCAATAGAATTTATACAGGTTTGGGTACTTATATTAACCTTATCTTTAAGTATTAACTCTAAGTTAATTAGTTTCACTTTTACAATGTCTCTTTGTATTTTTATATAATATGGTTAATAAACTTACTATATACATCCAAGCGACCCCCAAGTGGTCCATTAACGATGAACCTATCATGATATAAGTCTCTTGGCCGAACCTTAGATTTTTAGGAATTTAATATCAATTAATAATATAATATTTGTTTTAAGAACTCTTTTATGTCAATTTTGACACTATTCAATAGTTGATTTTTTTGAAACTCATAACAGATTGATTACTTCGAACAAAGTCAATTAAATCAATCCTAATATATCATATTATCCTAGAAAATTATTTTAATTCCTTAAAAGTTTCATATTATATTTATTTGGGTATTTATAATATCAATTATTTTAATTTTTCACTATTATAGTAATTACTGCATCATCATTGTGTCATTAATAAAATAAATTATTTAATGTCTAAAAATTATAAATAAAATATCATTATGTAGGAAATCGTTTTCTCCTTCTAATGAATATTTATAATCTAAAATCAAACATATATAACCCCATGTAACAATTGTTTTTATAAAAGATATATGCTTGTGTCATTTTTGTATTCATTTTAACTTAATTAAAATAAAGTGTCATTATCACTTACAAGTGGATCCATGGGGTCCCAAAATAGACCCAAAGATTCCCATGGTCGACCATGTAACAACCAATAGGGTTAAGACACGTTTTAGGGTAATTTAGTATTATTATAATATTATTTTTTTAACCCTTATTTACCGGATTTACCCTTAACCATGGTAAATAAAATATTTACCGCAGTAATTATTCAAAATGTCTAAAAATAAAAGTTACCTATTTACAAAATTTGAACATCCTGATTACAAATATGGAATCCATTTTCCTAAATTCTAAACACAGAAGTGGCAGAAATTAATTTATAATTAATTCCCGCTGTCAAAACAAAAAGCGTGTTTTTAAGAGATAATAACTATCAAAAGATTGACACTTGTTTATGTTCGGTTTAATTGCAAAATTATGTCCAATGACCAACATTATATTAAATGGTAAAAATATATTCTAAATATACTTTAAAACCACTCAAATTCATAATTTATCACTATTAATTATTTTGATTAAAAAAGTTGTTTTTAATTATAACTTAGTAATTTTCACTATTCATCAAAATATGAAAGTTATCCAAAATGTACCAAAATTTCACCTTAGGCTAAATTCGATATTCCGAATCCAATAATGAAGTCCATTTTAAAATATAAAATATATATATCTTCAAAAAGTAGGTATTACTATTCATAACAGCTAGTTTGATTGGTTACGGTGTGTTAGAACTCGAAGTTGCGTACAACACACGCTACTGTTTTATTCAAAGGAAAGCGTACCGTGGAAGCTTGGGATGTTTCATTTTAAATTTTTTGATGTCTCCATTTAGTCAAAAAGTTTAAAATATTGTATTTAAAAAGGTTTCACTATCAAAAGTTGATAAAAGTGCAATACTGAAAATGAATTTGTTCTTGCATTATATCTAAGAAACTCATAATATGGATTCTAAAATTATAAGGATTATATAAAGTTTAAAATTTAGATAATACTATTCATAACCTCTTTTCAATGGATTTTTTTTGTAAGTCATGGTGTGATTGAACTCAGTGTTGCGTGTAGTGCAAGTTATTGAATTATTTTGAAGAAATAACACACTATGAAATCTTGGGGTGTTACATTCTCCCCTCCTTCAATAAATTGCGTCCTCGCAATTTGAAATTGTTCTTCGAAAATAAAAGGTTGAAAATAGAAAATATATTTTTGGGAAAACCCACATCGGAAATTGGGTTACTAAAATTTAGTCTTAATATGAGGAAAATAGAAATGAAAGGGTCACCACCAAATTATGATCTTGATTAGGAGAACATTGGTGGCAATTAGAGACATATAATTGGAGGAAAAATGTAAATATTTATAGGTAGTGATTGAGGTCATCAATCACAAAAAGTATAAAATTGAGGTCCTTAAACTCATCAATCTATGATGATTTGAAGTACCATCGGTTCAAAAAAATATAGGGTATTGGGATAACACATTTTTGACGTTTCAAAATATCTTAGTTGAAATCCCACATCGAAAAATGAATTAATGAGGCCTCTATTTAAAATAAAGAGTGGAAAGTATGAATAACACATACTAGGGTTCCATGTAGGAAAATATGGATATGGAGGAGAAATCTAACCATCAATTATCTGATAGAGAGTGGTAGAGAACATGGCTATGAAAAGGCCAACAATCCCAAAGCCATAAATTAGTGATGATTTAAGGTACCATCTAGGGAGACATTTTTGTTCTAAGTTCCTTTTATTAATGTTGAGGAATTTATTTATGAGATTGGCTAAGATCATAAGGAGATATACTTACTTTATAATCAGAGTTTTATCCATTAATAAGTTTCTACCACAAACTCATCTTTCACTCTAAAAGATAATAGAATGTAATTTTTTATTTATTTATACTATTCGTATAGGGTTCCAAAATAAATGAATTTATAATTCATCTACCAGATCTTTTAAAAAAACTACATTATTTAATCCAAGACATCTCTTGGGCCAGTGGTAGGTGATACACCCTTGTCGCCCTTCGGTTGCGGGTTCAAGTCTCGCAGCCTTTCCGGACGTGACGGGTTGCCGCCCGACCTCCGGGTTGTCCTTTTATGGCAATCCAAAATAATCCAAACTAGAACTATCCAAAATACTTCTGTCCAAACTCACAGTCCAACATTTATAAGGAAGGTAAACATAATATAGATCCTTTTCACCCCGTAATAGCATATGAATACCTTCATCATGTATTACCATATTCCTTATTGATTACATTCATGCTCCATTATTCCATATAGAATGCTGGATATACTTTATTAATCCAAAAATGTTTTAAACCCCAACAATGATGGAATTTACAAATCATTAATCAGTTCCAAGGTAGTCAAGAATATCCAATATAATTTATCCAAAACAATCACATATTATTCCAAAATCACTACCTCAGTATCAGAACTATATTATGATTTATCATTCTCTCAACCATATATTTTCCAAAAATTTATCCTGTTATTGAGTCACTTTTCTTTGTTCCACATAATCTCAAGTCCTTAATGAAATAGTACTGCAGTACAATCCTTATATACTCCATAATTATTATAACAAGTACATTGTTGATACAACACTCAATTGACATAATCAACATAAGAACTCTAATCATTCCTCTTCATCTGTGGTAGTATCATAACTTGATTATTATCCAATAACATCATTTGCGGCATAGTCTGATGACTGGGACATAGGCTCGCGTAGTGTCCAAACTCCTTGCAAATGAAGCATTGTACATTTGAAACCATTTTCTTACCCTTGCAGTCACGTACTTTGTGCCCTTTTCCTCCACACTTATAACAAACTCCCATTCCTTTCAGGCAAGTTCCAGGGTGTTTATTTCCACAGTTACCACATATGGGAAAATTCTTCTTTTCCCTCTTCCCTTTATCCATCTTTCTCTCTTCCATCCTTTTCTTCTCTTGCTTCCCTTCAAAGCCATAGGACTCAGTAAACTCTTTACATATCTTATCAACACATGATATTATTTCTTCATATAATGATAATACATGGGAGACTATTTCTCTTATAAATTCTAGCTTAAGACCATGAAAGATATGATCCTTCCTTCTCTTTGAATCATGTGTATTTCTGGAGTTCTCATTCCTTCTACTGGGCGCCATTTCTATACCATGGCATAAACTAGATCAGTTTATGAATCAAAACACATAATCCCATACTTATAAAACACTTAACATAAATTGAACTATTTATGGATATAATCCATAATCATAAGAATGTTTTCTTTGAGGATGTATATACTCATAATCCCTTCAGAATGATATGTAAAGAAAATGAGAGTTATCCTAAGCATATCCCCTGGGAGTGTCGTAACCAAGAGTGCAGCAAGGCCCGTTGTCGTGCACCAGTTCCCGTTCGAGTCTAGCTCAAAGTGGTGTTTTCGGGTTTTACCCCTAGGTACATCTGTGCCAGAGCCGCCTCTACCTGCTCGTATCCAGACAGGGATGTATTGCTCGGAAAACTCACAAAATCTCTACAATACCAAAATTCTAGGAAGTTCTTCTATACTAATCCTCAAAGTTCATCTTAGGTTTACGTGCTCTAATCAGAGTTTATCTAAATCTAGTTTCCAAGGTTTGTACTAAACCCCCTCTGATACCAACTGTAACGCCCCGACCCCAGTTACCCAGAGTCGGTGCGTTATTACATAACATTGGCATGATCACAAGAAAGATCAAATCTCGAAAGACCGATTGGTTTAGTAGCCTTGGAAACACTAGATATATCCATAAGTTTTACATTACATCATAAAATGAAAAACTACTACAACAACATAATGTTTCCACAATCCACACTATTAACCCCTCATAAAATCCCTGCAGGTCATTCATAACTTACTTCTTCACATCCTGGGAAAAATAAAACATAGAAAAGGGGTGAGCTCAAATGCCCAGTAAGGATAACAATATAGCGGAAACTTTCATAAATAAGAATAAACATTTAAGGCAATGTATAACTAAAACAAAAGCCTTTTAAATATGAACTTTCAACATGGTATGGCATAAATAAAATGAAATAATGCCATTTACTTATTCACATGGATATTCTACTAACCGAATAATCCCATGCAAAAATCAATAACCACTTTCATAATGTTGGAATGCATAATGCCAGACTATCATAACCACATAGCCAAGGCCTCGTGCCAAGACTACAAATAAGATTTTGTCAAGGCCTTGTGCCAAGACACTAGTTTGTCTCATGAGACCTACCGATGCATCGAGGAGCTATAGCGGGCTCCACCCGTCACATATTAAGTCCAATGCATTCCCATATGAAAAGGTTTAAACATAACATAAACGTTCATATTAAAACTAGCATATGAAATGTCAATACTTTCACCATAAACTATGAATGGTATAAAAATAGCACATCCACAGTCAAACATATCATAAAACCTTCAATACAATATAGAAGTTTTGTATCATAATAAATCAACTTCAAATAATCTTAAAATCCATCAAAGGATGTTGACATAGATGAAATCAAAATTCTTTTTAAAGAAATATCTCCTTTTATTTTGAAATAATTTAAGATCCATATAAAATAAAACATTTTCTTTGAAAATATTCTTATAAGATTGTAAGGTAAGCTTTGAAGATTTTATAACGGCGGAAAATAGCAGCACCCGCCGTATAAGTTAAAAAAAACATTCTTACCTTAATTCTGTCGAAAAGGTTAAAAAGGACCTTGTTTTGAAAACGACCGAAAGATTCCTTTATAAACCACTTATAAAAGTCAAAAAGGGTATAAATGACTTTAACTCATATTCTAGTAAATAGTAAAAATGTTTTGAAATGCATTTTTAAGAAACATGGATGTGGATGATAAAGAGATCCCAGTAGATTATTACGTATAAACAACCTTGGATAATGAAGAGGTTGTAAAGTAAACCCTTACCTTGTACTTTTCCTTGGTTGGGGTAGGTTAACCTCCTGTATAATGGTGAAATAGTTGTTATTAAATTATACAAGAATCATATATAATAATATGATATCATATATGATCTTTTAACATTGATTTGTTAATAATATCTTAGAATTATCGTCGTTTCGGGAGTTAACTTACTCATTTTCTTTTATATTTTTTGTTACATAAGCCATGGTTGTTGTATCTTATTCATATCCAGAATGATATCTAGTCCTTAAACATCATTTTTAAATCATCAAATTATAATTATACTTGAATGGATACGATGGAGAATGAATCTCATCGCGTTCGTGGAGACGGTAGTCCGTACATACGCACGAGCGACAATATCATTCTTTTGATATTAAAATAATATATAAATGGATGGTATATCATATATACAGAATCATTAACATGTTATATTTATTATTTACATGAGTTACACATCATTATTATACCCATCCAAATAATATTATATTGAATAACAATTACACCACGACGTGGAGACGGTAATCCGTACGTACGCACGTATGGTGACATGTTATTCAAAGGGTGGATAGAATACTGAATATGGTTGTACCATATTTATAATAACATCACAGTATATGTGAGATACTGGAGTTATTATTTTAGAATGGTAAGAAAAAAGGAATAAGAAGTGGAAGAAGAAATGAACTTGGAGAAAGGTGGTGAAATCATTACCTCTTCTTCGGGTTCTTCCTTTTGATTTGATCAAAAGGGCTCCTTAGGTTGGATTTCTGATCAAACTAAGGCCTCTAGGTTGTAGTGAGGGATGTTGGGAGAGTATTTGGGCAGAGTTTGGCCGAACCAAAAGGCTTTAGAGGTGTGAAGAAATGAGAAGGAGGAGTGCCCTTTTATAAGAGGGGTGAGGGGCACCTTTGGAAAAGCTAGAAATATTAATTTATATAAAATTCATATTCGGTTTCTAAAGGCTCCAAAGTTGATTATTAAAAGTTTAAGGTGTGGATAGGTAGAAAACCACTCAACCAATAGAATTTATACAGGTTTGGGTACTTATATTAACCTTATCTTTAAGTATTAACTCTAAGTTAATTAGTTTCACTTTTACAATGTCTCTTTGTATTTTTATATAATATGGTTAATAAACTTACTATATACATCCAAGCGACCCCCAAGTGGTCCATTAACGATGAACCTATCATGATATAAGTCTCTTGGCCGAACGTTAGATTTTTAGGAATTTAATATCAATTAATAATATAATATTTGTTTTAAGAACTCTTTTATGTCAATTTTGACACTATTCAATAGTTGATTTTTTTGAAACTCATAACAGATTGATTACTTCGAACAAAGTCAATTAAATCAATCCTAATATATCATATTATCCTAGAAAATTATTTTAATTCCTTAAAAGTTTCATATTATATTTATTTGGGTATTTATAATATCAATTATTTTAATTTTTCACTATTATAGTAATTACTGCATCATCATTGTGTCATTAATAAAATAAATTATTTAATGTCTAAAAATTATAAATAAAATATCATTATGTAGGAAATCGTTTTCTCCTTCTAATGAATATTTATAATCTAAAATCAAACATATATAACCCTATGTAACAATTGTTTTTCTAAAAGATATATGCTTGTGTCATTTTTGTATTCATTTTAACTTAATTAAAATAAAGTGTCATTATCACTTACAAGTGGATCCATGGGGTCCCAAAATAGACCCAAAGATTCCCATGGTCGACCATGTAACAACAAATAGGGTTAAGACACGTTTTAGGGTAATTTAGTATTATTATAATATTATTTGTTTAACCCTTATTTACCGGATTTACCCTTAACCATGGTAAATAAAATATTTACCGCAGTAATTATTCAAAATGTCTAAAAATAAAAGTTACCTATTTACAAAATTTGAACATCCTGATTACAAATATGGAATCCATTTTCCTAAATTCTAAACACAGAAGTGGCAGAAATTAATTTATAATTAATTCCCGCTGTCAAAACAAAAAGCGTGTTTTTAAGAGATAATAACTATCAAAAGATTGACACTTGTTTATGTTCGGTTTAATTGCAAAATTATGTCCAATGACCAACATTATATTAAATGGTAAAAATATATTCTAAATATACTTTAAAACCACTCAAATTCATAATTTATCACTATTAATTATTTTGATTAAAAAAGTTGTTTTTAATTATAACTTAGTAATTTTCACTATTCATCAAAATATGAAAGTTATCCAAAATGTACCAAAATTTTACCTTAGGCTAAATTCGATATTCCGAATCCAATAATGAAGTCCATTTTAAAATATAAAATATATATAACTTCAAAAAGTAGGTATTACTATTCATAACAGCTAGTTTGATTGGTTACGGTGTGTTAGAACTCGAAGTTGCGTACAACACACGCTACTGTTTTATTCAAAGGAAAGCGTACCGTGGAAGCTTGGGATGTTTCATTTTAAATTTTTTGATGTCTCCATTTAGTCAAAAAGTTTAAAATATTGTATTTAAAAAGGTTTCACTATCAAAAGTTGATAAAAGTGCAATACTGAAAATGAATTTGTTCTTGCATTATATCTAAGAAACTCATAATATGGATTCTAAAATTATAAGGATTATATAAAGTTTAAAATTTAGATAATACTATTCATAACCTCTTTTCAATGGATTTTTTTTGTAAGTCATGGTGTGATTGAACTCAGTGTTGCGTGTAGTGCAAGTTATTGAATTATTTTGAAGAAATAACACACTATGAAATCTTGGGGTGTTACATATGGCCTCATTACATAGCCCCTTAAAACACCTACATAGGACCTTAGTGTATGGTGTGCTATGGTGATAGAATCTCAGGGCGGCTGACACAACATTTCCTGAGTGGTGATTTCTACCAGCTTGATCTTCAACCTTATGTGATTTCGTTCAAGCTTCACATGTTGAATATCATCTTGGTCTCGGTCCAGTGCAAAGCTCAGAGATGCTACCTCTTTCCCTAGCTCTGACCGATGGGCTTCGTACGGCCTGAGTCTGCTGGATAAGGACATCGACTCTTCTTTCTATATTAATTAACCAAGATCACTAATATTTATAAAAAATAATTTTAACATTAAATGTTTAGTTTCCAAAGGTCATATTTACCAATGGTCATATAAGAGTTGAAACCCAATGATATCACTTCATTAATTAAAGGATATAGTTTTGTAGGGTATAAAATTAAATAACACACAAATTTAGTAAACAAATATTTTATCAAAAGTTTGGGTCACTACATAGGTGGTATATAACTCATCCTTGAAGATTCATTATTTCCAAAATTTTCTTCTGTGTGCACTGATTTCATTGGGAATCCCCTCTTTTAATTTTTGTGTCCTTCTTATAGTCATTAGAAATGGTTTCTAGCACTCTTATTAAATATTCTTTCCATCTTTACAGGTTGTGACCCCAACGATGACTTCCCTTTTAAGGTGTGTACTATAATTGGGTTTTTAATGGTCAGATATGTTTGTTTGTGTTGTTGTTTCCGTGTGTCAGGGATTGAACCTGCTAGTGGTAATACATCCTTACCTAATTGACTGCTTAATTTTTAATTGGAGTGTACATTATTTGATTCCAACTTTATCCATCTATGGTAAGCGATTCAAATTGATTAATCAATATAAAATGGAATTGGAAAGTATATTTTAAATATTATTTTTCGTAATTAAATGTAAATAAATCTCTTGTTATAAGATTTTTAGAACACCTTTCCTTGTTTTAGAGAACAAAAAATATTGAGACTAATAAATTTATTATTACTTATATGAATTAAGGAATGGTTTCATGTCCCTGTGATAGATTGTCAGTTGTATGCAACGCATGGAATAAAACTCTTGACCTAAAAAATTTCATGATTATTACATGGCCTAACTTATTAAATGAATTAATTTTAAGGTTCCTAATTCATACAGACCAAGACACTATTATATGAGTGGTCATATGTGGGCTCACCTTGTATTCCAGAAGGAATGTCTTGAACACTCATGGATGCCATTCTGATTCAAGGATGTCGGTTTCCAGGGGTGGTACCCACTCAAAAACACAATATTCGTCTATCAATAAATGAGAGGTATGACAATGTAGGATCCATACATTATTATAGGATTCCTTGGATACACTCCATGGATACATCATGGCATCGTTAGACATGAGTCTCTATGATTACATCCATCTAGCCTAGTCATTTAATACCGATTTTACCTTGGATGTGATCCTTGGACGCAAATATATTTATTATTGTGGAATTACTTCGATGATTCCCCTTAGATTAAAATCTTACCCATTTATGCTGGTAATATTTTATTTCCAAACTGAGCTCAGCCCCTGAGGTCTGGGATACATTGGTGATTACCTTGTATATATGTCATTATTAATAACATCACAAGATTCCTTATTATATCTTGGTTCCTTCTTTATTATTATCTTGTCAGGATATCAGTGCTGGTATCACCTCCCATGATGTGATATATAAACTGGAACATAATATTTAAGGAACTAGTAAAAATTTTAAACAGTATACATGGGCCAATTAAGGTAGTTGGGTACTTATGTTACTATAATGCTTTAGTTTTCTATATTCAAGCTTCCTAACTGATTCATTTTATGTTGCCTGGACTGGATGTTATAGATTTCATTGGTGGTGGCCTACTAAGTTTAATCTCAAACCCTATCTGGGTCTCCATTTGAACCTAAAAAAATTACATGAATGCAGGTGTTGACAGAGGGATGTGTACGTCTTTAGAAACTTTATTTCTAGATTTCATAGGATAGAACTAGTAGTTGATGACTGAGCTAGGGATCAGGATACTAGTGAATGTTTTTGGATTCATTTTTTCTACATTTGTGTTTAATGTTATGTCTACCACCTTGTATCTATGTTTTTAGATGTATAGATACATTACATGCAACATCATTAGCTTTTGAGTTTTATTACTAGTTGTTCATGTTTCTTATCAATTGATCTTCTTCTTTTGTACCACCTGTTCATACCGGTTTCTCTATTTTATTATTATCTTGTTTGTTTATTATGTTACACTATGATAATGAGGGCATAGTCTCCCCAAGGACACACCCTAGGCCCTCACTTCTAGTTAGATGCCTCTGGTGTTTGCGGAGATGTGTTTGAGGCCATGAAGCCAACCGGTCTTAGGTAACCTCTGAGTGCCACCTTGGCCCAAGATATCACAATGTGGTATTAGAGTAGTTTCATTTGTTACTGTATGATTTGGAGATATTATATGGGATATTATTAACACATATAACTTGGTTATAATTCATGGATGTGCCTAGCTATCCCTTGTTCATGGAAAATTCCATGGTACCTGAATAATGATGTTTGTTCTGATTTTTCCAAAAATATTTGATATAATTTCACCATTGGGGGTGACCATTATATGTTGTGGTTATTATTATAATTCTGATTGATGATTTAATTTCACCCTTGGTCCAATGATATTATGGCAAGTATCATTGTTACATGAATTATCATGGTCACCTATAATTCACATGACATGCATATTATTACGCCATATTAATGTATTTCACAACATACATTTATTTTTTTCCAGTGATTATTGAGTGAGCCTTGTTTATATATATATATATGTGTGTGTGTGTGTGTGTGTTATTGTCTTTCTATGTTATTGAGTGATTTTTGGTTTCATTTCATACATTTTATGGGCCCTCTTAGGTTGGAATGGGTAATTTAATGAGTTGAGCCATTAGATTAAAATTAAATGGTTTTTGATTTCTGTGATAAGTTTTATGGGCCTTGATTCACTATGAGTAATGATCCATTTCAAAATAACTTTGATCTGTAGAAATAAAATAATGAAAAATGTAAAAGCGAAACATGAATTATGAAATAAAATTGTTTCCAGTAAATGAAGGGGAAAGGTGTAATTCATATATTCAAATTCCTATATATAAAAAATGATAATATAACAATACTTGGCCTTCTAAGTGAGTAGTTAGGGTTGTATACCATGGTTATTGATCCTTTTCCTTACATTCATCTTCCGATATTTCAATCTATAAACATAATTCTTGTTCTAGGACATGTGCCTTGAATTTATAAACCAATGCTTTCATGAAGTCCTCATGTCATTTTTCAGGAAGGTGGAGATGACCATGCTCTAGACTTGGTGGGCCTTGATCCACTATTCATACTACTTGGAGTGACACTGGAGACACTTCCTTATAAATCTGAAATGGGCACCGACACTACACGTATTGGTAGTTTTCAATGTCTGACGTTGTCCATGAAAAGTGATCCATGACCTACACCTGTGAATTACAGAAGTATTATCCTTCCACATTCTATGTGGATGGAGGTACAAAAGCTACTATGTCATGGCCGGAGTCCACCCTATCTATCTTTTGAAATATGGATATGTCAGCAGAGAAGAGAATAAATATTTTTGCCTACATGTTCATAAATTCATCTAAGAATCGTTTGGATGTAATTAAAAAGTATGGTTTCCATAAGGGCATGGTATGGGATGATTTACAGACTACCATCTATGATAAATTATTTCCTAGATAATGAGATATGATCGATCTAGAGTGTTCATGCATCTATGTAAGGGTTCTATGTTAATAATGGAGTATTCAATGCATTTCACAAAGTTAAATCTATTTTCACATCTTTGATCTTGTGATGAGTTTTCACATGCTAGATGCTTCAAGGATGGGCTTCACCATTCCATTCGTACTCAAGTGATGAATTTACCCTACCTACCATATTTGAGATTTTTAATAAGGATCTTATCAATGAGCACATCCTAGGGTTGGTGATAGTATCAGGCATATAGGATCTATGTCACGGTATCCCAGTAGTTCTTCTGGTAGTAGGAAATGTTCCCTCTATGTTCTTTTTCAGGGAAGTGGTAACTACTGAACTCATATTTGTAATTCTGTGGTATTCCAATAGTGTGAATGATATGGGAATTTGAATCCTTAGTGTTAAAGAGTACCTTTGGAGTGCTATAATTCTGGACGTAGGGAGAACCTTCAGAAATTCTGTCAATCCATTCCATCAGCTTCTAGTAGCAAAGTATTTACACAAGCTCTACCTTCAGGGGATGGTTCTTTTAAGGAATAGTAGGTGGGGAGTTGGAGTAGCACCAGAAGGACTAGGATAGGAGTAGTTCTCAGTCATAGTATCCATATTTCAAATTTTTAGTAGCACCTATAGATATTTCATGATCTTGGTAGTCTAGTTTTTGAATAGGGTCATGGATCATGTTAGTTTCACGCACTACAACTGATACTCGAGGATCAGGATGTTGGAGCATCTACAGTATGAGATACTATTCTACTAGCCTCCACTATAGTATTTTCATTATTTGATACATGTTCTCCACACTCCTTCATCTCTATATCTATCATGGAAATTATCAGGTTGAAAATATTTTATTACTATGGTGTAATGACCCTGGATGCACGGTTGGATGTATGGTCAGAGGGAATACACCAATGTAAGGACTATCCCCTTGATGTAGACAGTAACCCTTTATTATGGGACCTCTTTGTTCTTGATATTATAGGCATAAATTTCAACGTTTGGATAGAGTGTTTCATCCCATATCACACCCTTATTGACTACTATCATCGTAGGGTATCATTTATATCACTATAGGTAAGTAGTTATCTACACAAGGGTGAGGGGGATTTCCAGGCCTGTAGAGATGGACTAGAGCACTGTGGGCTAGGTGAAATGACCTCCCTTATTTCTAATGTCTTGATTAAGAATCATGGTTTACATGATTCTTAATTCCCCCAAGTTTATATCATCTCAAGGATGTCTCTACCTATGATTTTTTTTTCTTACCTCCTAAGAGAGAGGAATATTTTACAATCAATCTTATTCCAGGAGTAGCTCTAATTTTCATTGCTCCCTAAAGGATGAAACCTAATGGGCTCTATAAGCTCAAGTAGAAGTTTGAAAATATAGATGCCAAAGGTTTTACTTGGTCTATCTCTTAATCTTGGGGTTCATCTATGATTTTCACAAATAATGTGGATGTGACCCTTCATTTGTGCATGTATTACAGATGGTTGAACTAGATTACAATCAAGAACTGGTATCCTCTTTGTAAAAAATGTGATCTCATAAACCATATTTAACGAGTGAGGGTGTTCTCTAAGATCGACCAGATATTAATCTGTCATCAAAAATGGTTTAGGACATTATACATACATTGTACATATTTCTTTAGCAGGTATGGTATGTATAAGTGCCATTTTATTCAATTTGGTCTCAAAAATAAGCCTACCATTTTCATGGCCCTGAAGAATATGGTGTTCCACCCAATATGGATTATTTTTTGGGTTCTTTGTGGATAACATCTTCATGTACTCTCAGACTTTTAGAGACCATGTAAAAACCCATTGTAGCATTCTATGTACACTGGGTGAGCATCATCATTATGAAAATATAACTAATTTTCAATTTTGGATCAACAAAGTTCAATTATTAAGTCATATTATCTTAGAATCATGTGTAACTGTTGACCCAGATAATGTTAGTGATGTGGTTTGTGGGGACATTTCATGAATGTGATAAAGATATGAAGTTTATTTTATATGTATGGTTACTATAGTAATTTCATATTGAAATTATCACACCTTGGTTCACATTATACTGGCCTTAAAAATAATAGTGTTATTTTCCAATTGTCAAAACAGTGCCTGAAATCTATTCAAGAGATAAAAAGAAGGCATATCATAACAACGATTTTGATTTTACCATATCATTTATGAGGCTATATTGTGTTCTTTTATCCATCATGAATTGGCCTAGGTGTAGTTCCTATGCACAAGGAAATATTCATCACATACATATCTCGAAATTTTAGGCATCGTCTGAGGAATTACCTGATGCACGATCTAGATCTAGTGGAAGTTGTCCATGCCTTATGTTACTATATAACTTATACATTAGGTGAGAACTTTTTGTTGTATACAGACCACAAGAGCAACAAATATATCTTTACACATCATGAAATGAACCTCGCACAATGGATATGGGTTGAATATATTCAATCATTTGATTTTTGTCTTACCTATTCAACTATAAATGAATATAAAGTAGCTGATGTGTTGAGTCAGAAAAATCAAGCACATGTCATATGGGAACCAATGATTAATGGAAATTGATGGCCCACATAAATGGGTTGTATAATGAGTATCATGAAAATAATGATAAGTATTATGTCTCATCCTTAATAATTACCTCTTCTCTCTATGAAATAAAAAAGTGAATAAATTTTCTGATCATGATGGCTTCGTTCTCCATGATATTATTCTAGGAGAAGACCAACCTCCAGATTGGTCTCTAAAGGGGTACAACAACCTATGTATCCAGGGACATGTCTAGGTTCTTACAGATATGAGAGAGAAATATAAGTGTGAATCCCATGCTTCTCAGTGGTAATTATATCTAGGAATATCCATGATTTATCATGAAATGTGATGTCACTATGGGTATCCTGGGACTAAATTTCAAATAGTTTGTTTTATCTCTTGGTGTTCCACTTATTAGCAGGAGACGGTAGAGCACCGGTGACCTATGGGTTTATTATAGCATATTTATGTCCTGGAATAGAAATGGTGAGCTATTTCCATGGAGTTTTTAGTTGTCTTATTGAGGTCCCCTAGAGATAGTAATGTTTTATGGAATTTCATTTATAGACTAATGATGGTAGCGCACTTCATTCCTATCTGGGAGACTTTCACATTTGATGATATGAGAATGTTGTATTCCCATGAGATTATCTAACTACATAGGGTCCCTTGTACTAATCATTTCTGATAGGTACACTCATTTCACATCTTGGTTCTAGCAGGGGTTATAGAGAACTATGGGTACATAGGTTCTTCTAAGCACAGGAATCCACCCTCAAACTAATGGATAGTTAGAACAGAGAATAAAAGTGTTAGTGGACATGATATATAAATTAATCCTTGATTTTATCCATTCTTGAGGGAATAATATCCCTCTCAAATTGTTATCCTGCAATAATATCATTCTTGCGACAATTTATATAGATCGTATGGGGGCCTTTTATGGTAAGTTGTGTCGTTCACACCTATGTTGATTATTGGAAAGGGAGGCACCCCTACTGGGTCATTCCCTCGTGGTGGAGACTTCAGAGTAGTTTCAACAAATTAGAATGTGTTTTTATACTGCTCTGTCTATACATAAGTCATATGTTGATCATTGTCAATGACCGTAGGAGTTCAAGGTTGGGGATCACGTTTTCTGGAGGTTATCTCCCAATCAAGGGAATAGATGAATAAAGTTGAAAGGGAAGGTTTCACAGTGTAATGTAGTGTAATTTTAGATTCCAGATAGATTTGTTCTGGTATCTTATATGTTGTTACTACCTCATAGGTATTTTTTTTGCATGAATTATTCCATGTTTCATATCATCATTATTATCAAGATGACCTGTTTGATACTTTTTATCCTGAGGAAGTTGAGTTAGATGTCGATGATTCATTTTATGAGTACCATATATGCATGTTTTACAGCAATATAGGTTCAATGAAAGCATAGTTATGTGCAGGAAAGGACTTTAGAGTGGGAGGACAACCTATGTTCCATGTTTCCAGAGTTGTTCTCAAACAGTGTTTCACTGGCATTAAAAGGTGAACACTATGATGAGTTCCTTTAATGGTGGGAGACTGTAAGAACTCAATTTTTTAGGTATATATCAATTTAAATATGTTCTAATTATTTATTCTGGACCCAGTACGAATACCTAATAAGATCACGAGTGTCTCGGGGGTGTTATAAGGTTGTTTAGAGCCTCAAACATAGCTATTTGGGAGAAATTTCTTGGTCACATGGTTAGTAGAAACAATGTCGGGTAGGCCTCAAGTTTACTTCAAACCATGAGGGGATGGACAGTGGGCCGGAATAGAGAACATGGTATTCTATAACTATACAACAATGTTCGCAGGTCCCTGTAAAAATATGTAGACAAGTTGTAGAGGGGGTTTTTCGGTTGCTGCATAATTTTCATAACATTGCATCCTAACGATGAAAAATTACCCTTCCTAGAGAAGATAGTGTACGATTGCCGCCCATTTTTGGAAAACCATGCATCCTAATCCTGTGATGCCTATTTTTCAATGATTTTACCAACATTCCATTAAATGATTATATTATTTAATTGTCCTCCATATTTCATTTACAGCGGACATAATACCCTAAATTCTTGCTCTTTGATCCCTCAAAGCTGCTTTGGCGGTATTTTATCCGGATCATCCATCTGGAGTCTGGTTAAAGATTCTTTCATTTCGTTAGATCTACACTGGTAAGATATTAATTCCTTTTTTGTAATTTTTCTTCTTCTTTATATTGACGATGCTATTTATATAAATGATCATATTCTTTATTTTCATGGAATTGATCCATTATTCATCTCTATTTCAATCTAGAAATAAACAGTGGTTGATTCTGGATGATTTTAGTTGTATGAGTATGAGGTAGGTGGTCTATAACTCATCCCTAAAAATTAGTCATTTTATAAATTTTCATGTGTTCATGCTGATTTCACAGGGCATCACCTATATAATTAATGTGTCTTTATTATCATTTTTTGAACCAAATTCAATTACTCTTGTTAAATTTGATATCTATCATTGGAGGTTTTGACCGTAATGATGAACACCACTTATAGGGTGTTTTCTATAATTCAAATTTTACTGTTTTGATATGTTAGTTTTGATATGTTAGTATGCATATCCTTTCAGTTCAGTCATGGATTGAATCTAATAATGGAAATCAATCAATATGTAATTGACTATATAATTTTTAAAAGGATAGTACCACATTTTCTTCCCACTTGGAACTACTAAGGTATGTTCTTAAATTTGATAAATCAATCTTAAATGAAATTAAAAATTATATTGTATATATGACTTGACCTAATTCAATATAAATGATGATCTTGGTTTCTCATTAATAGAACACCTTTCCATTTTTATGAAATGAAACTGAGTGAACAAAATAATTTTATTCTGACAAATATGAAATAATGAATAGTGTCATGTCCTTGGGATGCCTTGTCACTTGTATTAAAGGCGTGGAATGAACATCTTTACCTATTAAATGGATTTATTATTAGATGGACTAACTTATTAAAAGAGTTAATTTTATGGTGCTTAATGAATAAGGACCTTTACACTATTAAAGGAGTGGTTAGACTCGAGCTCTCCGGGGATTCCTAGGGGAATTCCTTATGCACTCGTGGACACCGTTTTGAAACAAGAATATCAGTTTTCAAGGGTGAGACCCACATTATAACCTAGTGATTTTCTATTAGTGGATGATCAATATGACCCCACAAGATCCTTCCATAATTATAGTATTCCATGAATAAACTAGTCAGATCCAAAATGACATCTATATATATGATTTTCTGTGGTTTCATCCATTAGGCCAAGCCATTGCATACCCATTTAATTTTTTATGAGATCCTTGGACTCAGATGGATTTATTATTTTGGAATGCCCGGGATGACACTCAATGTATTACACTATTACCCTTTAGCCAAGCTATAGCTTCTTACCTGATTTGGCATGACCCATTATTTCATGGATTCCATGGTGTTTACCTTGGATCCTTTTCATTATAAAAAACTATATAGGATACCTTGTTACATCTTGGATCCTTCAGTATTATTATCAAGTCAAGATATCAGTTCCAGTATCACCTCACATGACATGATATATAAATTTGAACATAATAACTAATGAACATGTTACATATACATACATGACCAAAGAGATACAGTAGGTGCTTGGTTATTTAATTTATCTTAACAATTTACTTTATATATGTATTCTTTACACTTTTTTGGTTTATATTACATTGACTAGATGTTATAGAGACAATTGGTGCTAGCCTACTATGTTTTATCACACACCCTATCCAGGCTACCTTTGGCACTCTAGACAATTACTTGTATGTAGATGTTGAAAAAGGGAAGCATGCCTTTAGGGCCACTTCATTACTTGCTTTATTTGGATGGAGCTTGTAGCATATTACTAATCAAGATTTGTGGATGGTGGGGAAAATTTGGGATTCCTTTTGGGTACTTTTTATTATAATGTTATGCATGACACTTTAAATCCATCTTTTCTAGTTCTCTTTATACATGACATACATCATCATCAGCTTTCGAGTATTGTTACCAGTTATTCCTATTACTTATTATTCTATCATTTTCTATTGTGCGGTCTAGTTATAATGATTTTTCAATTTTCTAGCTATACTATTTGTCTTCTATGATACACTCTGTTAATGTGTGCATAGTCCCCGACCAGACACACCCTATACCCCCATGGCTAGTCGACATCCTCATGCACTCAGGGATACATGATTGATGTCTTGTAGACAACCAGGCTCGAGGAAGCTCTGAGTGGAACCTAGTTTCGGGACATCACAAGGATTCTCAACTAGGTGAAAATGGCTTGAAAGAGAAGTATGGCCACCCTACGGAGCTATATTATCCACTGGCCACTGACCACATTATTGCATCTCCCTTTATCTCTCATAACCTCCTCATATAGCTAAATCTTCATTTCTAGGTCCTTGTACAACTCTCGATCCTACTTCAGATCCTTTAGTGTGACTCCAACCCTAGATCCCAGCTATCTAATGAGTATTCCTAGGGAACCATTCAAAATGTCCCATCAGGCCACACACACAAAATTCCTTTGGAACCTTATCACACTAGGTTCTAACAATCCTTTTCTTCCCCCACTAGAACCAAACTGCTGAAGACCCACTCCAAGATTGTCTAATTGAATCATTAGACTAACTACCCTACTAGGATTACACGGAGCCTTGCTTCTAGCTACCAAAAGCATCACTACCTAGATCACTTGATACTATCACTCGACTCATATAAGATCAATGTCTCAAGTTTCCATAATTTATCAGTGCCTAGTTAATATCCTCTAAAAACAAGGTAATCCGGATGATATTGACCTACACCTTGATGGAATTCTTCAAACCATCCCCATTGTGTCGCAGCCTGTTGATGTCATTTCACAAGTTAGTATCTAAAAAAGCAAAAATGCATTGAAATTCAAAACATAGTCTATGATTGATGTATACCCCTACTGGAGGTTCTAGGATAGACCAGATTTCTACAATATCAATGTTTCCAGAAATAGGTGCTCGAACTACCTAGCCTTGAAATCATTCCATTTACATCCCCCCATCTCTACCCACATGAACCTATACATCCCACTAGTGCTTTTCCGGGCCTCTAATCATGTATGTGTCCAACTTCACCATCCAAACAGGAGGTTTCTCAAGCTAATATAAAATATTATGCATCAATTCTATCTTTTTATACTACCTTTGGTCCACACTCACCCGAAAATAATAGTGGGTGGTAAGACTAGAAATCATAATTCAAGAATTCTATAGATATCTCATCACCCTAATCCCCTTACTTATTACCCTTTATGACCAAAACCATGTTTTCCCTAAGATTCTCATAAATACATGGCCCAACATCATCCATATTCTATGGTTTTACCCCCTATAATTTAGCTTGTACCTATGGATCATGGTCATCCCAACCCTCAAGGGCCTCTTCCCATCCATCAGGGGCCTCATCCCATGCATGATCTTATAGCGTCATATCTCTTCCCTCCTGATGATCCACCAAAATCTGTATAGGTTGTATCATTATATGACCTAACAATATCTTCAAATATCCATAACAAGTTATATATATTTCATAGATATGGACGGTTGTAACATGAATTGCATCTCACTACCCTTACACTCTCATACCACACCAATTCCACTAGACATCTGGCATCATGACCCCTTACCTACCCATATCAGTGTTAGGTATTTAGTATCATCTAGCCACATGGCCCCCTACCTACCCACATCAGATATAGGTGTTACATATAATCTATCCTCATGAAAACATTATTATCTCTAAAATAATTATGCAACAGATATCACATATACAATCCTTGGGTAGCTCGGATTGGAGTACATGAATAGCCATTATATAGAAAAAATGATATTTTGATTATTTGTTGAATGTTTATACAAATCACTCATATAACTATCCCTACCTACTCATAATATATTCCGGCCCATAAATACAATATACACAAAGTTTCACACACTAAGCTCCTTAGGAACCATATGTATGGACCTGCTAAGTAGAATTCCACCAAAAAGGATCAGCAAGAAAACATTTTTTAGCTTATTTTTTGACACTTTTAACAACACAATCCTTCTTTCTACCTTCCATGTTCCTAATTAAAATCACAGGAAACATAATTTATATGAGATTAAGATCTTACAAGGATGCATAAAAAATCCTCCCCTACATCCAAGTCTCCATTATACCATATAAATAATATTAAGAAAAAATAATGAATATAAATATAATCTGAAACCATTTGTATTGTCCCAACATAGTTCACCACATGAACAGTGCTCCAAGGCTAGTTGGCCACTAGTCCTTAGCCGTGCCTCCTCATATTCCAAAGGTTGTGGACTAATAGTGAGGATCTAATTAGGTGATAATGGAGAGACTATACCCTCATGTAGTGATAATAATCATGGTTCATATGTATGTATCATAGTGGAAAGATGGCTATAATAACATAAGAAAAAATTAACTCAGCAAAATAATAATCAACTAGCTATAGAAATAAATAAACAATCCCAAATACAAAACATTTGAAGAGAAAATTCCAGTTCATAAAAATAATAGAAATGTGGTAGTCCATGGTCAAACATCACATTATAAACATATATATTTCATGCTAAGATACAAAATTAAACTATAACTACTATAGAGGATCCACCATGGTCCACTACTCCCTATCCCATGAAAAATATATAACACCATCACTAAAGTCCATCTCTCAAGCCTAAATACTTACCAAGTCTCAAAAGCATAATGTTTATACATGTTCGATGGGCTTGTGTAGAGTTTGAGAATGAACTAATTAGGAAACCACCAACATGTTCCTATATTATATCCATAATTATGTAGATGTATGGTAAATGTTAATAAAATATCCATGCATAAACATTTAATAATTACCCTCCCCAATTATGTTCAACAAACACAAGTGATCATGATACATACTTTGGCCAACACCAATATAAAGGTCTTAATATGTGCCCCAAAATATATATATATATATGGAATAAAACACGTGTATTAATATATATATATATATAGTGATAAGGATACATGACTTAGTTCCCAATGAATCCATGAATGAATATCATGTTGGGAGAGCCATGGGGTTCCACCCATTATCATGTCACTGGAAACTCATGCCATCAATCAAGTACCCAACATTTGAATGGAATTCCAAAACTATCACTCATGGGTTTAGAGAACCTCCAATAATAAATCCCCACAATCTTTACAGCTTGATATCTTGAAACACATTGATATATTTACTCAAACAAATAATCATTGTTGGCTCAATAACCAAAATATAGGGTCTTGAGGATATCAATCCCCCCTTAATCTCGAACCAATGACCTCAAGAGTAATGGAAAGAATCATCCCTTAACCAAGAGTCTCAACACCATCACCTAATAGTCCATCACCATCCATGAGGATTTCTGCAGTGATCACTCCAAGCATACCCAATAGTCAACACTATCCATGAAGATGCATAATCTACAGGGGCCTCCACCCACAATGGGTGGTAAACACCACCTCGACTGAGTCCTATTAGTGTGCACATGACTCCAATAGTGTGTCGACTAAAAATGGGGACCGAAAATCACCAACATACCTATGCCACATCATCTGCAACCTCTCTCCCCTATGTCCATGTTGCTTGATCTAAATTTTCATTGTTATCTCAGGTCACATGGGTTGTTCCCTCATCCTGATGACCTCACAACCTCAATTAGAAAACTAGGCCACCTTAATCTAGTGATCATCATCACACCATGCATCAGGCCAAACCCAACTAGATGAACCTTTTCACATCAATATAGGTGATAAAAATCACCTCAATCCTTAGTCCTTGCTCAAACTTTTCCCATGGAACTCAATAAATAAACATAAATAATTTAATTTATTTATTTTTAACACCCGGACTAAAAATACTAAGTTGGTCCATTCCCCTTAAATAGAATAAAATTTTTTAGTGAAGATATATTATTCCCTTAGGTATCTAATTTCATAAATTGAACAATTTAAAATCAATAACATAAATAATTAGTGTCCTCTCTTGGAAAACCCAGATGGAGTATATAGATTTCACCCCCCCCCCCCCGCAGTCCTCAAAATCATGGAGAAAGATTTGAACCACCTTCTTTAGGTAGGTAGGATCTCGCTAATGTGATATCATCCTATAAATTGATCAAATTGATAGAAAGCATCATTTAAGATGAACACCCTAAAAATAGAGGAAAAAAAGATCACTCGGATTTAGTATTCCATATGAAGAGATAAAAGAGAATTAAAATCTAATGTATCTAAGGAATTGCCAAAAAAATTACATCAACTAATATAGAATGAATTAGATATTAGATGACGAAGTTGGATCAATGCTTAAGTTGATAGAAAATGAGGATAACCCAGAAATCAAGTAGGTGAAGTGGAGGAGACTGAGGAGGAAAACAAACTAAAAACGGTGGGGGAATAGAAAATATACCCTTTCTGAAATACCAACATTGTTTGGCCATACAGTTAGGATAACCATTCTCCAACTATGTGGTTCCCACTGTCCAAGAAACACATGGGCACAAATTATGAGTATGGTTTTCTTAATCATTCAAAAACTATATCAATCCCTTCTTTAAAAAACTAAAAAGGTCACATGTGACCATTCACCACCACCTTCATGGTTTTATAAACTATTATCAATGAAACTAGAGGGCTACACAGTTACCCCTTGGAGGCCAATGCTTAAATATGACCATGTACCTTTCTATATACTTCTTGAAAAGGTGGTTTTTTAGGCTCTCACACACCCCGAACCCATATGAACCCCCAAGGAACATTCCATGAATTAATACTCATCCAAAAACAAGTCATTTAGTCAATAAAAATCATAGATTTAGGGTCCAAAAATCATGTAAAATTTTTTCATGCTCACCAAACATTAAAATTCAAAAATGGTGATGATTTTAGACCCACTCAAAAACCTAGTATGTTAAATACATAAGGAAAATTATTCTTATTAAGAACCTATAAGTCAGTACCATAGTCACTCTGGACTTTACACACACCAAACCTAGTTTTGGTCTACCTAATGTTCAACCACCTTGTCTTATACAATGGATGAGAGGCCTTACCAACCACATTATCACCTCATGAGAGGTCTGGGGGATACTCGATGTATCGAGGTCTAAGTCTCAGCCACTATAGGGCCAAATAATGAAACTACTGCGGAGAGTTTGTTAGTGACCCCTTTCATTCTTCCACTATAATTATACAATTAAATAATTAAAAAATCCATTGAATAAATTTAATAGGAGGTTTCACCCTCATGGGAAATCCTAAGTACACATATAATAACATAAACATGAATAAATACAAATAGGGAAGGAATGATATATAATCTAATTTTAGGAATCTTTAAACCATTTATGAATAGATCTCGGAAGATCCATCCAAGATTGCTGATGTCTGAACCAACTCGTATCAGTTTCCAAGCTCCTACCTGAGAGTGGATAGATCAAATATTGTCTAAAAACATCAATTACAACATTACAAAAATAATTATAATATAATAGTGGAAAAAAGTAATAACAAGATGAAATCACTGAATATTTGTTGCTAAATTTAAACTCATGAAACCATGTAAAGAAGGTATACTGGGTATCCCTAAAATAGTTTCTAGGAATGGACCTAACCAACTATTTCAAAAAACTTACTAAAAAAATTTAATTTTATCTTTAAGATTTATAAATTCTCTATGATGACATAACTTAATGAAATAACATGTGACAAAGTGTAGATGACCTCTAAAATTACCCTCTTTTTTATGTACGTAAAAATCACTATCACATTTATGTGTTTCCACCATGCCCTGGTGGATATAGGATTGACGACACTAATCATGGAAGCTTGTAATCAAGAAAGAAGAGAGGATGAGAACGATGATTATTAATTTATGATAAATCATACAAAAAAATTGAATTAATATCCATAAAAACACCCTCCTTGGTGAATTTTGAATACAGGAAGGAGAAGAGGGAGCTTCCTGGGTTGTGTGAAGGAGAAAGGGGAAAGAAATAGGGGGGTTACCCTTTATTAATGGTAGGGGAAAGGGTTTATGTTACCATTTCAATGGGTTGTATAGTTTGGATGCACGGTTTCCAAACCATATTCCAACTCAGTTGTTGGAACTATCATGAACCCACCACCTCGCATGATTGTCAGGTGCAGTGTAATAGACCATGCGCCCATCGTGACACATGTCTACAAAAACTTTCATACCCAATTCATGGTGTCTACAACCTTACCATATGTTTTCTCAATCCATGATCAAATAGAAATTAGCACACATGTACAGGTCCCATAGTTATCACAAAATTTTCACCAACCATTCACTTTTAGCTACACCCTTCCAAAACTCCAGTTTTGATCCCCAAACCCACATGAAACTCTCAAAACTTATTATATGTCTTTTAAGCCTGAGATCACAACTAAATAATTATTTAGTTGTGATTTAATGATTAAAATTATTATCCAAATGCACCAATAAATATTTGACACTTCTATTGCATTTAAAATTAAAGACCCTTCCAAAATTTACATCTCGGAAAAACACAGAATATTCCAGCCTCCCCACCTAAAAACATCAATTCCCTGAGAATACATGGTGGTAATTTAAAATAACAACCCAAAAATATTAGGATCTTGAATTACATTCAAATTAAAAAGTTTCATTTATAAACACACTACGTACCTCCAAATCCCGGTTCCATCACACAATAGTTAACCCCTCTAAATTTGATCCAACATTCAAAACTGAAATTGAATCATCGATATGTCACATACCTGAGTCTATATAATCTAAATTATGATCACGTTGTTTCCCAACTGATGAAAAATCATGTGCCTCACCCCACCATAGGTTATTTCTTTTTAATGGACAATTTGGAGAGAGAGTATTACATCCATCATCATTTTCAAATCAAACATGTTCCTATAATCCTAAGGATTATTCAGTAACATTTATCAACATGAAAAACATAATCATAAATGAGTTCATTGATCAGGGGCCTTAATAAAACCTCATTTTCAAATTCCATTTGATCACTCTCAACTTTTTCATGCCTAATTTTCCATGAAAATATCCAACAGACCTCCAGTATGTACCCAACTCATCGCAATAGTGTTCTTAATGTGGTAACTCACTAAAAACTTCCAACAATCGAGGACTTTGTAGGTCGAATAACATTTATCTGACTATTCTCGAAAATGATCCTCTTTTTTAGCCAATGTGGCCTCCAAACCCAAATATTGTTACCTTTATCCTCAGGCACATAGAGATCATCCCTACAAATGATCACTAGAGACCATACCAAACTTCTTGTGACATACCCTAGCCAAGATTTACTATTTAAATTCTATTTTCATCCTATAACATGAACATGTACCTGGAATTTAGCAAGGGATCATGTAATACAAAAAGGCCATTTATTTTACAGAATTAGAGTGTCAAAAGGCCATACAATGACCTATATCTAGATATCATGACCCTTCTAACATGATGGTCTCAAACCAATGACTAATGTCCTACTCACCACCATATGATCATCATTTTTCAAACTAAAAGAAGATAACCTAGTTCCCAATGCCTATTCCCTATCCATCCCACATATATCAATTGGAATAGATTAGAATCCTCTCATCCTACGTGTTAATATAAATCACACCCATGACTATTTCCTACTTCCCAAAAATAATTTCCACATCACACGCCAAAATTCAACCCGAATTTCGGGTCACCACCATAAAATGTAAAATGGTTTAATGAGTACCATGTGTCATACTTCTAAAATGCACCACAAGTACACTTTTAACGAGCCTTTTATATAACCAAAAAGGATAAATATGTATCTAATAAATATTTGATTCTCTCTAAGCATTGTTAGAATGATTTCATGAAACAGGGCATGATCATCTCAAAAAATTAGTACACTAAGATACCATCGATAAGTGTGTATCTCTCACCTAATTCCATGCATACATAAAACTAGGCTATTATATCCTTAACCTAACTCTTGACACCACATTTACCGACAATGTGTGTCTAGGTCCACCTGCAGGTTAAATAACTCCCATCACTAGATTTATTCTCATTATATCCTCTACCACAGGGAGAAATTTATTGTCTCATCACAAATTCTAAGAAATTAAATCAATTTCTTTTAAAATAGTGGTCCTCGGATCACACACAGTGGATCAACAATTTTCAAATTAAATGTTTCTGTACATAACATAAATTTACGATTATAAACTGACTAAGGCTCCTCTAAGTCCTCTTTTACTAGGATAAGATGACTCTATTACACAACATAATATTCTTAGAATATGGAATCTCACTTGTAACTTCTCTTTAAAAGAAGCACCTAACCTACACCATGATTTATTCCATGACTACCTATCACATGGAGTCATTCTAACCCTAATAGTATTCTCGTGCTCTATGAACATACTAAAAACACCCATTTTTCAAAAGGTTTAGGAAACCAAACTGTCCTACCCTTTAAACTCACCCTTGAAAAACAAGCACCCAAGGTTCTTTATCAGAAACTGAATGCATTATCATTCATATATCACAATACTCAAGAACCTAACATGCATCTATCTCAAAAATATTGTTCAATTAGTCTCAACATCTAAAAAGAAATCTGCATATACCAAGGACAACACCACTTGAATGTTTAAATCAATAAATCCAAACGTCAACCTATAAGGGTCGCAGTCACATCTATGGGTATCTAGGAATCCCACCTAGCCCAATAAATCATGTGTTATAAAAGGGTCACTAGGTATTAACCCAATTCCCAAAGTTCGACCCACTCTAAGGTCACATCTCAAGATGCATCACCCACACACTCATCAAAACCATTACATAGAATCTTATGTTACTTTCAACCCAATCTATAATAGGTATAGATAAAATAATCCTTTCAGGATCAAAACAGATAAAATTGTCCTACCAATACCTGATCCTTTATTTGAATCCTCATAAGGAATTGCTCCCTAAAGGTTCAGGATGTAAACGTAGAAATTAATAATGAAATAACACTCACTACAAATCGGTATATAGTAATACCCCCTCAAGGATCATATTCCTTAATATTTTAGGTACCTATCAGCATCACATTAGAAGATTAAACTAGATAAACATGAATGAAGGTTTCATAAGTAAAATATTGTAGCAAGATAGAGTGGACACCTCCCTGTACTTTTTTTAAAATATTTATTTATTCGCACCTGCAATGATATATGCACAAGGGGTATAATAAAAAAGGAATCATCTTCCTAAATCAACATATGAGAGTCAATAATACACACACAACATCTTCTCAATGATCTATGTTATATTGAAATTATTTGGTTTTGTTAAGTATAATTTCATTAAAATATATGAAGGAAACCACTATATAGGTTGTTACTAACACATTAAATTTCAAAAATTAAGTACCAAAATCATATAAGGGGTTAAACACATGGGAATAATATGCCCCATTGGCCTAATAGGGTCATTACAGCTCATTTCACAAAAATTGAGTCATTTTCCTCACCATAAAACATCTCATCATAGATCCACATGACCTTCCATCAAAAATAAATATATATCTATATATATATATATATATATTTGTAAAAATGAGTAGAATTCCACCAAGAACATATATGTTAAAAAAAATTTAGGTTTTTGTTTAAACATTACATAGTTGACATAACTATCATTAGTAATATAGAACAATAGAAACCTTATAACATATGGACCCTATGAGACAAATATGATGCATGAGACACCTTTTCAATTTTTCAACAATGATTCAAAATCAATCATTGGCCTCTTTCTAATGGTTCAAGAGCCAAAATTACATTAATTTTTTCTCTCTAATGGGTTGAGTACCATAAATCTGTAGCAGGTCAAAAACTCTAAAAAAACATGTGTATCCTTCAATGAAAATCTTATATAAAACTGTGAAATGTCATATGAATAACTCTAATCTTGTAACCCTATAAACCTCTACTTATTTCCCAAACAAATGTTCTCAACACTCTAGTCTTATATCCATTACAGATTCTGAGAAAATGCTAATATGCATCTCAAGCATGTCCCAAAAAGTAATATAATTGAAATTTAACAGCTCTAATACAAATTTGTAACATCTCGATCCAGATTCCACTAATGTAGTTCCATAAGATAATTTGTCACAAGGCCTCAAGAACAATAGTCTATACACCAGAGGCCACCAAAAAGTAGTAGTGGCCTAAGGTGTGTTCATGGATAGACTAAGCCCCCAAATCTGAGAAAAAAATATCATAAATAACCAGATAACATCCATAGTAGTTACTGATAGAGTGAAGAAGTAATAAATATAAACATGATTGTAATAAAAAATGAAATGCAGTAATTTTCCGAATGACCACTTCTTACATATAGCACTATTCACACAATGAGCTGACCATACTTTTTCATGAATAAATAAAATAAATACAAATTAAATCACAATGATATACTATATAAACCAATAAATACTACATACATGATCTCCGTATACATATTTGAGTCACTGGAATCAATTATTCACAGACCTCATCTAATCCTATTCCTACAACCAAATGAACATCATCTTAGGTACCCCTAGTACAATGGCATTCCAATACGTTTGTGGGTAAAAAACATAGTAGGGAACCACCACCATTGTTCCATACATAGCCTATAATATATAGAGTATGTGAAAGTGAGCTACTCATGAGGAAAACATTAATAATAATAATAATAATAATAATAATTGTTGTAAATAATATGAAAGATAAATTTATACACGGAATTATCACGGAAAATGCTCAACCTAGCCAAGACACAACTTGAAAAAGGTTTCTTCATGTTTATATTTTTATATTGATATATATATGTATTCCCATAAATAAATATATATATATATATATTCATAAATATATATATATATATATATATATATGATTAATGAGGAAAGTAACATGAATCATACTTTAGCTGATCTTTGGGTCTATAATCCTAATTTTCTGGATATCCAATGAATTAATAATTGAGATAGATACCATACCACTCAATCCATGAATAATTAAAATGATCCTTTGTTTCATAATATTGATAAATGATGTCACCTTCATCAAACACCAAAAATTTTACTATGCAACCCAAGTCTCTAAAGGGGGATACTTGTTCTAAACCTTGGATCTCCTGTACTTGCTTCCAATAGCTATAATGAAGGATTCCATACAGCATATGTACATCCCAAAAATTTTCACGGATCTAGATTCCATATAACTTGTGAAATTTAATTCTAATATGATTTATGAGCTCTAGGTCATGGATAGTAGGTGGTCACGACATCACAATGTAGATAATCCTTATAGCAATGATCCTTGTGTGATATGTATGAATTTATCTCTAGATTCAAGTAAATTATTTGTATCCATTCAATAAATGGATCAATACCCCATTCCAAAAAAATTCGAAAAAAAATTAACAATGGTCCATCCTCCCAACCCAAGGGATCATCCAATGTGTCACCTTCAAGAGTGTAATCATCCTCAGGAGTATCTCAAATCAATAATGGGGAGGATCATGTCCAACAACATAATCAATTAAGGATCCTAAGATGAATCAGAGGAATTAAATATAGGAATCCCTCTAATATAATCCATGTAGTCTCAATAGAGGATTTCCAAGAATTACCTATGATCATCCCAATAATATAACAACAAAATACAAGGATTAGAAATCAGATCCTAGGAAGTAGATCTATGAATCCTTGAGATATAACCCAATGCATTAGGGCCACTATCCAAAATACCAATTATTGATTCTAAAAATCACATCTAAATCAATATTAATAGATTGAAAGTATAAATTAAAGAGTGAGGGTGTCCAAATACTAAAATCAACCACTACTATCACATCCTCCCTAGCTTACATGTTCTGTATGAGTTATTGGTGGAACCCACTTCTATCTCTTCCAAAACCCTCATACCTTATGATGAGGTTGGTCAACTACTAGATTACCCACTGGGGTCCCCTAGATAAATACATTGGAGAGGAATCCAACTCTATATCATCATTCCCAATATATAAGAAGATGTATCCCTCTTGGGAACCTATATATTGATACCATGGTCTCTCTGGGATGGTCTACATACCCAACCCAGTTCTCGACTACCTTTGTTTCTCCTACAAAGGTCTATACAAGGGATAACAGGCCTTACCAACCATAGTATCACCGATTTAGAGGTATGTATGTTTCATGTTGTATCAATAGATAAGTCTCATCCACTCCATGCCAAATCATGAGGTTAGAAGATGGAGGTTGTTAGTGACACCTAAAATTCATCCATTAATATTTTATAACAATATAATTATAAAAGTTTTTTAATTAATTTAACATGACACTTCTTCCTCTAGGGGGAGCCTAATAAAACAAATTATTAAATAAACATAAATAAATAATAAAAAAGGATAGGTATGATAGACCAACTGACTTTATGATTCTTTACACAATTTACAAAGTCCTCTGAATAGCTCTATCCAAGCTCACCGATATTTGATTCAAGTCGTATCATCATTCAATATCCTACCTAAGAGTGTAAGAATAATTTATAGTAAAAAATCAATTAAAACAATAAAAAATTATTAAAAAATAAAGTTCAAAAGAAAATAATAGGATACAACTCATTGAGAAATCATTGCTTGATGTAAATTTGAGCAACTGGGTGTAGAAGTTCAATCGGGTATGTTTGAAATCTTACTTAGGAATATACCTAACCAGCGGTGTCAAAAGACATATCGAAGAAAATAATTGAGGATTTAAGTATTTTTTATTTCATCTTGGTTGCATACTTCAACAAATTAGTATATGGTGAACTTCAGATGGCCTCCATGGTAATCCTCTTCCTAGGTAGAGTAAATGACCAGTCACTGATATCTTATTCCGCCATGATCCGGTGTAATTAGGATTGAAAATACTAACTAGGGATACAAATAATTAATAAAAAAACTGAGAGGAGGATACATATTAAGGTTACCATATGACAAATAATACCTTAAAATGCCCTGAAGTTCCATCAAAACACCATACCTAGAGAGGATTGAAGATAACAATGACAGGAGGGAGCTACCTAGGTTGACCAAGGGAGAAATGGGAAGGAAAGAGGTGGGACTCTCCCTTAAATATTTTTTGGGGAAATGGTTCATTTTAACATTTTAATGGTCCGTACAGTTTGGTCAAATGTTTTGGCACTATCTTAGCCCCTCCACCTCGCACGATTGTATTGCATGATTTAACAGACTGGGCTCCAATTTTGGGACATGTTTAAAAAAAATTCAGGCTCCTTTCATGGGCTCCCCTACCTTAACAGAAGTCTTATCATACTATGATCTTGTAAAAATTCGATAGAATTGTTGTCACTAAAAATGTGCCAACCTTGCGCTGGTAGCTGCACCTTTCCAAAACTCTAGTTTTGAGACCTAAACCCCCATTATTCTCCCAAACCATATAATAAATCATATAATTCTCAAACCACTTATAAATAAATTTTATATCGGTATTACAACTATTAAATTCTCATTCTGAATGTATGATCAATATTTAACCTGTATAATAGTTCGAAAATTCAAATTCATTATGAAATTCAAAACATTAAAAAACACTGGATTTTAAATATATTAGCAAACTTAACCTTCCATGATGGTACTTATAAATAATATCCTCATCGGAGGGTAAAATTTAATATTTATGGGGTGTTTCTGAAAGAGGGGTAGAGAGAAATATATTATACATATATTCCAAAATTACATTTTTGAAATAGAATAATATAATTAATATAATTTATATATAATGATTAAATAATTTCAATGAGTTAGTATATAGTGGAGTGGGACAAAAGAAAAATATTATGTGAATATTTATATCAAATGAAAAGCGGTTACCTTATTTATGATGTCACTCCACTATTAAAACCTTATCATTATAATGGATTAGAGTTGGGCGACTCTAAAACTTCCATAATGGTAATATGGGGAGAAATAGTTTTTAATTGGATATATATTGATCATAGATAAATGGATGGGAATTGGATTTAAAAGATGTGGGAGAGCGGATGATTATACATAAGGGGAGGGGTACTTTTTTGTTACCATATTAAATAAATAATTATTTCCAATGTTATCATATTAATAGTTATATTGATGAAATTTTCCATCATATTTGAATAAAATTACAAGAACATAGATATTTTATAGATTTTCACCATATAATATCATAGTGTATGCATAAGAAAATAATAATAAATGGAAAAAAATTATAAGGAATGATATTCCATTTTTAGCCTTTGAAAGTTATATTTTAGATATATAGTTTTAATTTATTTTTTTAAAGAACCATTTTAGAATTTATTTTATCAATATTACATAATGAAGGATGCAATTAAAAATTTATGATAACATAAAAATTATATTTTTACTATTCAAAAAAAATTGTTATTTTTTCGAAAATTTTAAAAAAAAAATCCTTAGGTAACTTCAATAGGTTCATTAAAAAACAAAATTAATTTTATCAAAATAATTTTATATCTTAAGTAATTTCATTATTAATATTAAAATTATGGTTTTTATATGATATGTTAAAATAAATTTTATTTAAATTATACATATACATTCTATGATTACCTAATTTTAATACTTATTTTGTGGTATTATGGTGATTATATTTAATTTATTTGTTTATTAAAATAATTTTGTAATGTTCATTGTACTTTTTTATTTGTTATGTTACAATTTGAATTGTTAGATTACATTTCTGACAGTAAAGTTACTATTCCAAACAGTCATATTACTATTTTAGTGATCAAAATAGAATTAAAATGGTTATATAGTTTTTATAATTCCTTAAATCCCTTGTTTTCTTTTAATAATAATTTAAATAAATTTCACCCATAATTTTATATTTATCATATTCAAAATGAAATTTTTATTAATAATGTTCTATTTGTTTTTTAGAGTGTTATTTATGAGTGTGATCATTCTAGGTGATCAAGATTGTCAAAAAAATTACATTTTAGTTATTTTATTTGATTTTATTATCCGATTTTAATATTTTCAATTTTATTATGTCAATCAATTCAATTTATATCATTATATTAATTAATGAAATAAAATGTTGTCTTTTCAATAATATTTTCTAAAAAATGACATGACTATTTATTCCAAAGGAAAATTATATATATAAAAATCTAGGTTGTTACATATTGAGGAAATATATTATGTTATGTGATGAAATAGTAGTTATAGTACATGTATGTCTATGTTTATCTGGTATAACATCTTGGCCCAAACTACCTAAATATTAATGGGACATGTGGTATTGTGGGACCTCATGGACACTTCCCTAAATTCTCTAGGTTCTTAACAGGAAGTGAGGATCTATATATAACATAGTGTGATTATACCCTATAGATTAGATAACCATAGATAGCCATTGATAAAATAATCGTAAATAATTATCATATTTTAGTAGCATTATATAGACATTATATTTATAAAGAAACTATAATAAATAAGTCACATTCCTTAATAGAAGGTTGATCAAATATAATATCCCATGTCAATATATTTTAAATAAAGATTCCCTCAAGAGAAAATCATATACCAACTTGTCTGAAAGAATAAGAGAAAAGAGGGATAATAGAAAAAATATTGTTTGATTCTCTAATCATTCATTGACCCTGCTCCATCAATCTATTTTAGTTATCTATATAATACTGATCCCAACCCCTTACCTACATCTGTGATCATGAAGTATTCAAATGCACTAAGATTCTAGTATAGTGTGTGACTTCAATTCAGTGGCCCACTACTAATGGTGCCCCTATAAAATCTAAAATATATACATGCATGAATGAAATGTGATTCTAATAACATCATCAATATTATGTTCCCATGGAATCATTGGCCAAAAACTATAGTCCCATGATTCACTATATCTTCTTTTGATGTTATTCATGTTGTGTTTAAACATATAGGGAAAGGATTATATAAGGTTGGTATCGAATATTTCCATAACACAATATCAAAGTGATCATGTAGAATAGTTATAATTAAACTAAACATATACCGAATAAAATAGAATAGATGGATGTGATACCATCCTTTATTACCATGATAACACGGTTCCAATTATACCCAATATTATCCTTCTATGAGAAATGGTTAGTGTTACACATAACATTATTATATGACATGAATGGTTTCCATTACACCCTATATTGTAAATAAAAATAATAATTTCCCTAATTATACCCAATGCATGTTATAACAATATTAACTCTTGGCTATTACACTCAACCCATATAAAAAGTAGATTCATGGGTGGCATTTCTCCCAACCCAAAATAAATGTATAGTCATGGTTTTTGTTACACCAAACCCCAAGTTATAAAAACGTCATATTTGGAATAACACACAACCCAATCCCAAAAATAGTAATGTATAGAATTACAACCAACCTACATAACAAAAACATCACATGTTTCATTACACAAAACCTAATCCCTCTTTGAATAGGGGTTTTCCTTACAACAAAACTTGTTATGTCTTAAAAATATTAGTACTAACACCCAACATATAAAAAAAAGTAATCATGGTTTTAATTACATATTACCCACATGATTGTAATATAGATGGTTAAAATGAAAACCAACCCACATAACAATATAAATAATTATTTGAATTATACACAATCTACATCACAACAATATCTTAGTATGAATTAAAAAAACCATACCATGTGGTATTAAACTACATGGTATGGTCCAACCATATACCCTTAAACTATGTAATTGGAAATATGTTGGAATTGATTACTATTAAACAAGAAATGTAGGAATCCTCTTATAGGTTCCAACACAATAACACAAACCAATAATATCAATCCTTGTAGGGAAATATTCCTCATAAGATCATTTATGTCCTTCTTTTTCTGGCCAAATCCTCTATTAGATTAGAAATCCATACTCATTGATCCATATTCTTTTTAAGACCAAATTTTACCATTCATTGGGATATATCCCCTATATAACTATATTTCAATTAGTTCAGGTCCCTAAAAAATCATACGCCCACCTGAAGGGACATGTTACACTCAAAAAATCATTATATCATTCTCATCTAGGTCGTGTTCCCAATGAATCCAATCTTCTCCAGGCTAGGAAATATCCCTTACCAAATGAGCCCACCTCCATGGGGATATATTCATTAGGATTCAAGATAAAAAAATGTTACATACTCTCTTTGAGTCTAACTAGAAATGGATTTTCATGCAGAAGTCACACACAAACCATTTCTACCCACATTTCTGGTAGTAGTCCATTCATTAACATATTAAAATTATAATAGTTGGTCCCTATTACTGGATATTAAAGGTACTTGTATATACAACTATGTAGAACCAAACTACATAGTTTGTGATTCCATTCACAAGGATGTGTAGGAATAACCTTTATGTTCCTGATCACACAACAACTAAAATGATCACTTTACTGGAATTCAATTAATTCAAGAGCACACAGTTGTGCATATTTAGAAAATAATATCCCACATTTACTATCACTAATAATTAAATTAAATATATAGATACTATAATATATATATATATGTTCACCTATCAACATGTTTTTTATAAATGATTAAAATAAGATTGACCAATATATTCCTATGAAGTTTTAAAGGATTCAAAAAAACTTATAAAATATATTAGAGAGTCCTGGAGTTGGAAATAATCTCCCCTGAAGGGATTGGTGAGCCTAACCTACCATCCTCTTAGATAACATGCATTCCTAAGAATCATTAGTAAGAAACCCAAATTTTTAACAACATTCAAAAATTAGGTCTATAGAAACATTTATTTTCATGGGTAATGGGGTCAATGGGTATTTTTAATTTCACAAAAAAATATTATCATGAATCAACCAAAAATAGTGAACCCTACTTGAATTATTTTATAAATAAATAAATTACATTTCCCGAATGTTGGGCCTTTTTTTATGTGCCCAATGAAATAAAAAATGGTGAACCTTGAGTGATTCCTTTACATTTGATAATTATTGATTCAATATATACATAACATTTATACTTCATTCATCTATATTATTATTTTTCTAATTATATCTTGGTACCCTTTCAAAATCTACATTCAGTCCAATGTGATGGCTTCATCTTTGAAAAATATTTCTCAAGATTCAGATGTCTAAAGAGGGGTGAACCCCTTGACCCAAAGGAAGATTTCACACATCCAAAACCTAGAGAAACAAGTGGAAAATATGATGGTGAGAGAGTAAAACCAACATAATGCCATTATGAACCTAGGGGCCAACTTTGAAAGTCTAAAATCATTGAATCATTAAATATCATCCCATCAATTCAAAATTGTAGGGAAGAAAGTATCACTTGTCTCCACCTTCAACTGCTGCATAAGTCTATTTCTGAAGCGTGATAGTCAATACCACCCATATCAGTGGGAGTAATATCATGAGGCTAGTTATAGCCTCTAAATATATTAGGTGTAACTTTGGAGGGCCTCTAACATTCTACATTGTTGTCCACATCATGTGTCCAATAACTCATAGCATTTTATTAATGAAACCATAAAGAATATCCCTCCTCACTTCCTTATACTTATGTGTCTAGTAAATAACACTAGACATAGTGGGCTTCTGAAAATAGAGATGGGCCCATAACCTTGATTCTCGAGAAGAAGCCTTTGAGGTCACCGTGACAGCAACCATCAAGTAGGATCATATCAATTGTCATGCCCAGTAGTCCTAACAGAACACTCTATAAAATCTATGGTATAATTAAAGCATATCTCAGAAGCAATCATGCTGAATAAACATACTCCTACCATCATTCATAATGTCTTTTTAAATCTCCTGATAGTTGTCCAAAGATAAAGGAGGGCATGTATCCCCACTCCCACAAAAGAAAACGTTCAAACTCATATTCCCGTCATAGAATCTTATCAGCACCTCTATAATTATATGGAGTGAAAGGAATATATCCCTACCAAAATTTTATACTGTTTTCGTAAAATCATTACAATGTTAAATAATGATGATAATTAGAATATCATGGAATCCAACTAAGAGAAAGCCTAGACCCCTCCACCCACTAATGTGAAAGAAGTTTAATAGTGTATCCCATCTACTTTTTGAGAGGGATTCATATCCATGGCCCTCTTCGAGAGGATAGACATTATGTTTCAAAAGGAAAATAGGAATTGGGTTATATTATCATATCCTATAAATATTATTGTTAGTATATTCTATTAGCGGTTCAAAATCATGTACAACGTTTTCTCCCCTTTGGCTTGTAGAAGATAGGTGACACGACTCGGTGGCTACTGACATGTGAAAATTTATTCTAACATTGTATGAAAGAACCCATCAATATATTAAAATGGAAAATAATATATATTCCCATATTATTTCTAAGATACATGAAGATCATAATCCAACTCCATCAATGGCATGGGATTCACCATTAAGCTCTAATCTAAAGTGGTCATCAATATAACACAAGAAGATCATCTAAAAAATTGTCTCAAAAATAGAATAGAATGACCTAATAGAAGCCAAAACACTGTCATTGATTAGAAATGATGTTTTTAGGCCTTGTAACACCTATCCATAGAATCATGAGAGCCTAAAAACTCCTCATCAGAAACTAAGAGTAAATTGATCCATGAATTTACTTCCCATGATAACATGACCTCTAGGTCTAGAGGTAATCTCTATAACACAACATAATAAGGTACTCCCATATTTATTATACTTCAATAGTTACATCATACTAAGTTGAACTTAATGGATTGAGTTTAGTCATTCTAATGGTCTCACCCTCCAACTATGGTATATCATCTACATCAACAGAAGAAAAAAATACCCTTTCCAATAAATGATATGGGATATAACCACAGTGGTTGGATTAGGTATAGGAATTTCCCCTTAGAGATTGTGAAAATAACAAACTTTTTTGATAATTATATGTGGGTAATCTCCCTACTATTTTTTTTGTAATGTCTATGGTTTTTCAAAGGGTCAAAAATACTCAAATTGTTTTTAATATTTTCATTAGTGACTAAATTATCTTCTTTGGATCTTCAAAACATAATTTTGGTATTCTTTTGACCCAATTTATAGTTTTAGATGTTTTTTAGGATTATAATGTTTATCAATGTTCCATGTGAGTTTTTAGTGAGGGAATTTAGGGAAACATGGTTTTGGGAATGTACAAACAAAGATGCTTTGATTTTCAAAACCATACGACCTCCTAGAACTAACTTTGGAAACTACATGTAGCACTGTACATGATTTTAAAAACATTTTAGGAGGGGTAATATGGTCATGTGACACATCTACAGTTTCTAGAAGACGGAATTCATATGGTTTGTAAAATTGTGCACTTAACTATGATATGTGGGTTCCCTAGATAGTGTCATATACAAAGGCTTCACACATTTTGGTAAATGGTGCACCTAGCTATGCAACGGGTGATCCCTTTTGGATAGTGAGTGTGCATCATTGGTTCACAGTTAGACAAGCCATGAGAGATTACTGTTCTCCTGTTTAAATATTGGAAAATTACTAAAATTTCCCTCTTCCCTTTTTCTTTATTTCTCCCCATTTCTCATCCAGTGTATATGCAGTAAGGGGGGATCCTTTATTTTACTCTTACCTAGGATTTGATCCAATCTCTACATCTAGAAATTCATCTTTGATTCATGGTTGTATATGAATTATTATTATTATGACCTTAAATCCTCTTTATTTTTTTCTTCAACAATCTTTTTGTGTGGATATCTAAATATGTGAGATCTCGTTTACCCTATTTTCAAGGAATTTTTCTAAAATGAAATTTTATTCCAATTCCTCATGAGTTAGAGGAAGATAACAAATGATTTAGTGCCTACTAGTTCAAGATAGGTGGTTCCTAGATTTCTCTTTAATTTTGTAATTTTTTGGGGGTCCACTATACATAAACCATGTGGGAGGTCTGAGTGATACCATAATAATTCAAAATATTGTTTTTTAATTAATTAATTGATTCAATGTAATGTAATTGGGTATGAACTAGACCATTTATAAACCATAATCCTAGAGATTGGATTTAGGCCACTTGTGTTTATTAGGTTGGGTGTGTAATTTAATTAAATTAAATTGTACAATTGATATGCTTGAGTACCATGGAAATGTGATTGGATTTTCTTGAGGATTAAGGTGACATAAATCATTAGATTGAGTTGATATTGTCATCAGGTTATGAAAGGCCCTAGATACATGTATTTCTATTGATCACATCTTGACATGATATGACCACCAGGTTGACTCGATGAGGTCTTCAGTATTATATCATGGATCTTAGGACATGGGATGTTGTTGACCATCAGGAAGAGTGACATGGTCATAGGGGAATGAGGTGTAGGTATGATGTTCTTTAGGTACTTTTTCTAGGATTTCCACTCATTTTTTAATGGATGGTTCACTGTTGGATATGTGTTCACATAGATAGGACTCAAAGTAGATGGTGATTTCCACTCTTTTTGGGTGGAGTCCCCCATAGTTTATGAAACATATGTGATGGTTTTGACTATCATATGTGCTAGAGGTTCTCACTGTATAAATCCCCATGGATGGTGATGGACCATCGGTTTATGGTGATGTGACCATTGGTTGGGGTTAAGGATCACTAATACGCTTCAGTACATTAGTCTTGTACATTAGTAGAAAGATATCAGTGTGCCTTGTGATGTCGGTTTTTGAGACAACTGTCATTTTTATTAGAGGATAGGAAACATTATGACTCAAGATATCGGAGTTTGAGCTGACAAGGATTTATTGATCTAAGGTGTGAGGGACTAGGGAATTTTTGGTCATGCTGTTTGGATATCAAATTTTATTGTAGTTGGACTGAGGATTCAGTGACATGATTATAGGTGGAACCCAAGGGTTCTCCTGGTATGATTCTTGTTAGGTGTTGCCTAAGGATTTAGGTCACGGATACACACTACTGTAGTTATATATATATATATGGGTATTTCATTCCATATATATAACTGAGGTCATGTATACAGTCTTACCAAAGATGGACGAAGCAGTTGATCTCTTTTTTATGGCTGCTGAGTAAAAGGGAAGTAGGTTATTCATTAAAATGGAATGTAATTCAATTATTTACATTTAGTACACTATTATTTTTTTGGGATGTAAGATATGAACTTGTGTTTGGTTTCATAATGAGATTATTCAAACACACTATATGGTCCCTTAGAGCAATGTGTAGACTTTATGTCACTATGATCAGGAAAGAGACAAGGCTTGGGAGATGGAACTTAGTTACCTTATTTTTTTATGATAATGGGATTGATGGAAAGGAACCATGGTGTTTTCATTCCATCAGTTATATTTTATTTTTATTTAGTCACTATATATATATATGTATATGTATATTTATATTTATGAACTGATGGACATCCACAGGAGACCCTTCTGACTATTTGTTTTGTATGACATGTTATTCCATATTGTTTGTTTTCTCAAAATGGTATGTTTTGGGATTTTTTTTATTACAAATATGTAGTGGTGCTTCCATTCTTTTATTTTCTTCTTATGCTTCTATATTTTCATATGTACCATAATTATTATTAACACTAGGTGAATAGTTTCCCCACTAAACCCTCTCTGGCCCCTGCTGCTATTTTAGCATTTCGATTATATGGGCATGCCTAAATCCTATTTCCTAACTAGTATGGAGCATTTTCATATTTAAAACTAATTTGGGGAAAAATGGTATCAGATGAGTTTTCCTTTCATATTTGGTCTTACTATTTTGGATATGGTATAAAAGATACTAAGATGTAGTTGGGACTAGGTGTACTTCTCATATTTGGGTCCATGAAACACAGTGCATGGGGGATTGAAGAAGATACCAAAGTTTGGAATTAGAAGTTCTATAGTGTTCTTTTATAGTTGACATAACTTCCAAATTGAGTGGAGAACATTATTGTGATATTTATTGATTATGTGGATTTGATCCTTGGTTCGATACTGTATGGAAGGATTGTTTATGCATCATGATAGGCACTTAGGATCTTATGATGTATTTTCTCAATGATTTTATTTGGGAACATGGTTTTTTCTTAAAGGGGTTGGGTTTTTTAATCTTCCAATAAAAAATATAGAAATTATTTTCCAATACTACCTCTTTTAGTGGCATTATTTGTATCAAACACAATAAAGTGGATCTAATGAAAATAGTATTTCATGTTATGTGATTCTATATGCATGTGCTATATGGGACTTACCATGATAATGTTATCCATGTATGATGACAGGGGTGATCTGTTTAATGTTTCAGAAAAGAATGTAAATAGTTTTTTCTTATGTAGCATATTTGGTGGAATTCTAATCTACTACCCTGGATATGTGATATGTGATTCCTAACTCTGATGATGTTAATAAAGGGGTCATGAGGTTGGATTATATGTGAATCATGACTCTAATGGGGGTAGGCTGGGGGCCATGAGGATGGATGATAACTGATACATGACCCTGTTATGGGTTGGTACGGGGCCGTGAGCTATATGTTTAGAGACAAGTTGTAGTAGGGGGTGTAAGGGTGGTGATATGTGCATCCTATTACAACTTTCCATTTCTACATTACATATATATACGTATATTTATTTTGTTTTCCAACCATTGTGTTTCTATTCCGTTAGATTCCACCTAGATGGTATCCTGTGGAGGGGCATCAGGGTGGTGATATGGTGCAACATTAACGTGTATGGGTTGAGGCCATTGAGCGTATGGATGAGGCCCCAGAGGGTTAGGATAATCACGAGCCACAGGTGTAGGAATAAGTATAATGTCAAGTACATGAGTTATAGTTATAGAATACGGATACTTTGGGACCATTGATAGATAGTAATTTCATGGTAAGATTGGTTCACATCATACAGGGTATTGAAAGGGGTGCGCAGTGGTAGAGTCAATTATGGCATACCGGACTCACAAGTTCTAGTTTTAGCACCCACTGCTATTTTAGGGTGAGGGTGGACCACAGGTTTAAAAGAACATGATCATGTTAGTCCAAACAATTTTCAACCATCTTTAATACCCCAAGGATAGAGGGTAATGTTTAAAATGTACATCATTAGAGGACCAGCAAATAGCTTGTGGGATACACAGGTACAAGTTGGTGGATACGAGGGACTAGCCTAGAAGGATTTCAAGTCCAGGTTCTTCGTGTACTTCTTCCCTGATACACTGAGGGTAGAGAGAGTTTGAGAGAACAATAACCTTTAATGGGGGGACACATTTTTCATGTAATATGCATTCGAGTTCATAGTATTTTCAAAATTTTCACTAGGTATTATAGGATATTACAGAGTGATGGTGAGGAATTTTTATGATGGTTTATAACACACCATCAGGGTGTAGGTAAAAAATTTATGTTTTCCTCATTCTAAGAAGTGGTGGAATAGGCTCTAATATTTGAGTGGAACTTGGTGGAAAAACCTTATTCAATATGGGTGATGAAATTAGGTGTTTTTAGGGGTGAATATTTGGGTGGAATGATTCAGGGTTTTTGATGATTCTTTGTAGAGTTTTTCAGTTATTGATTCATGATGACCACTAAGGAGTGGGGACTTATTGGTACTCTTATAGTGTAGGAAGCCAAGACATGTTTAGGCCCAGTGCAATCGGGTTCTGAAGGGGTTTTGGTCATGTGTCAATATGGGTAGTCACTAGAGGTTTCTATATAAATCCTTCTTGTAAAACTAGGAGTCATGGATTAGGACAGACTCATGCATCTGAGGTAGGACTGGGAATGGTTTCCAGAGATGATATCCAAGATTTAGCTACACGTGGAAGTATTGGAAGACATATTAGTACCAAATAGTTTGGCCAGTGTATGTTAGTTGGTGTAGCTTCATAGGGACGCATGGTATTATGTAGTTGGGCTTTAGGATAGGTTCACGCAGTAGAGATACCAGGTGCAGAGAAGGTCGGGGAGTTGACTATAATTAAAATTATGTTGTGAAAATGGGAATGAACACGTTTTTATTTTGTTCTTTTTAGGATATTTTTGATGCATGAGGTACATATGTAATGATTTTAGACAATCCGGTTTCTATTTAGTATTTTGGTATCAAATATGGGTTGTAGTATAAATATATTTCTGTGGTGATTTGGAACTGGTACTTAAAATGTGCATCGAAACGATGTGAATTTTTATATGAGGTGCATAGGAATCTAATCATAAATGCAATTCAGGTTAAATATGAAGTTATAAGGTATAATTATTTTTATGAGAATGAATATGTATATATTATAGTTTTTATTTGGAGAATATGTTAAGATGTAATATTTTATTGGCGCCAGATGTGGCATGGTAATTTTGCGCAACTGAAGTGATGAAAGACTTGGTTGGTGTTAGGTACAACCTAAATATGTTTTGGGAACCTAATGATGTGTATGAATGATAAAGCATCATGGGGGAATTTTGACTCTCAGGAGGGTCGACGGTATATATGATGTTTTTTTGGGTCAGTATATAACATGGTACGTATCACCTAATGTGGAGAGAACCTTGAGAGAATAGGCATATGACCAAATGACTAGGGTATACAACGTTAATTTATGTGATATTGGTATGTTTTGTACCATCTATAGGTAGAGGTTGATAGCTTTAGAATGATCTATGTTAAGGTTGGTAGATTATAACATCAAAGGTTTTTGAGTGGGTTGAAAATCCTCAAATAGTTTGAATTTTTTTAATTAGTGAGTGTATCAACTCTTATTTTAATCAGAAAAACATAATTATGAGAATTTTATGACCCAAAACCTTTTTTACATGGGTTCTGGGTTCATAACATTACTCAGGGTTTCAGGTGACTTTCTGGTATGCCAAGGCTAGGAAAATATATTTTAGGGAAGCATAGAGAGAGATGCATAGTTTTTCAATACCATGTAGACTCCTAGGAGTAACCATGTGGCCTACCTGCAACACTAGACATGGTTTAGAAAACTATGTATGAGGGGGGTTCATGGTTGTGTGGAACCTCTGTAGTTTTTTACATAGGTGATTCATATGGTCTTCACATAGTTTGGGAAATTGTGCACCTAACCGTGAGAGGTGGGTGACCAGGGGAGTGGTATCTGTGTGGGCTACACATAGTTTAGTAATCTATGCACCTATCCATGTGAGGTATTATCCATTTTGGATGGTAATTGTTCATGTTTGGTTCATAATAATATAAATAGTGTGATCAAACCATGTGCCTATTTAAAAAGTGATAAATTATTTAATTTCCCATCCTCTGTTTACCTTTCTTTCAAACCATTTCTTCTCCACTTCATGAAATACAATTGGGGTTACCTAATTTTTCTCCCTCCTAGGATTTGAGGCAATATCTCAATCCAAACATTTATTTTGATATTTTGGATTCTACATATTCTTCTTGGTAAGAACTTCAATCCACTAGTCTCTTTTCTTTTTTTATCCTGCCATATATTATGCTAAATCAATGTAATATCGTTTAACATATTTTGGGGTGTTCATCTAAAAATAGTTCTCTCCTAATTTATTTTGAGTTACATATCAATATTAGATGAAAGAGAGCCTACTGGTATATGGTAGGCGGTTCCTATAATTATCTATGGTTTTGGTGTTGTTTTGGGGTGCGTGATATATGATATATGTGGGTAGCCTTAGTGATAGCCTGATAAATTAATTTCATGTTTTTAAATTAATGAATTGATTCCAAGAAATTACATTGGTTAATCCCTATTACTTTTATGAATGATGAATCAATTTTTATGCTTTGGACCACCTCGGAAGATTACATATAGTGTATAATTTAATTAATTTAATTTGTAAATTGATATGATTGAGTTACATGGGAACCTGATGGGCTTGGGCCAAGGATTGAAGTGATTTCTACCACTTGGATTGAGGGGATGAGGTCATTAGGTTGGGAAAGGCCTAGGATACATAGGTGGTGTTGATCACGTTTGAGGTAACATATTCTTTATGTTCATATGATTATTTCATTAGGATGAAATAATGGCACTTAAGACTTGGGATGGTGTTGACCTTTGGGATGAGAAACATGGTCATAAGGGAACAATGTGGGGGGTGATGTCTATTAGGTACTATTTTGGTCATTTTTCTTGTTGTTAGTTGGTTAATGCACCATTAGAGTCATGTTCACACAGATAGGGCTCGTATCAAGGTTGGGTTGACCATTCCTTGTGGGAAGAGGCCCCTATATTCTATATGGTTTAGATGATGATGTTGACCATCATATGTGATGTGGTTTCTCATCGTAGAAATATATATTGATTGTGTTGTAAAATTGGTTGATGGTGATGAGACCATCAGTTTGGGGTTTAGAATCATTGATACACTTGAGGTAGTTTGTCTGGGACATGAGATAATGTATATCATTGTGCCTTAGGATGTCTAATGTTGAGAGGATGTTGATTTTTAGTAGTGGGCAGACATCACTTTGCCTCAGGACATCAGGCATCGAGATGATGTGGATTTTCATAGCTGATCTCCAAGGGACCGGGGACATGTTTGGGAATTTCATTTGGACATTGCATTTTATGATTTATGATATGTGGTTTTGGTGAATCGATTATAGGTGGAACCTGGGGGTTCACCTAGTATGATACTTTTTAGTGGAACCTTGGACTTTATTCCATGGATCCTTACCACTACAGTTATATATATTCATACAGTTTATATATTCCATATATATAACTAATGGAATGTGTTAAAAATTATCAATTATGGCCAAATAAGGTTATCACATCTTTGTGGATGATGAGAAAAATTAAAGTGGGTTTTTCATTAAATATGAATTTGATGATTTTACTTATATTTGATATGCATTCATTTATCATGGATTTAAGATAGGAACATGTTGGTGGTAGCCTAAAAATATTATTCTCACACCCTAAATAGACCCTTTCTGATGTGAGTAGACTTTCTATCCATGTGATCAGGTAAGGGATCATGATTAATAGATTGATATTAGTGACTATATTGTTTTTCTTTTCATGGTATGGCTGAAAAAGGACTATGTTTGTTCCTCTATATCATATGGAGTTCCTTTTTTATCATTCCTTATATATTTATATTCTGATGATCAGCCATATGTGACACTTTATATTATTTATTTTCATAACCTATTATTCCATGTTCATTGTTTTCTATAAATATAATGTTTTGGTATTGTTTACTATTATTAATTATTATTAACTCTTCTAATATTTTATGGTCTTCTTATGTTGCTATATTTACGTATTAACTGTTATTATTATTACCACTAATGGATATTATATCCCCAATATAACCTATCATACCCTTTCTAGTAGTTGGAATATTTGTCATATGAGGAGGCTTGCCTAAGGCCTAGTGACCAACTAACCCTGATCACGGTTGAAGGAGGAAACCGAGTTGGGGTGATATCGTTATGGTCCATTTCTTCTAACTAAAATGAAATCTATAATGTGCTAAAGGAAGAATTAATGTCTTAATTACGCTAAAAAATTTCATGTCCCACCATAAGTTGAATGATAACGACCTCCCTTAGACAGATTTTGATGACCTTCTCCAATAAGTGAATGAGATGTATTGATAGATCAAAATGTCAATATTCTCTATTTTATGAAATATGATATCTATGAAACATTATAAGAACTTTCAATAGGCATTTATCTAGAGCTTAGGGAACTCTGATTGGTCAACAAAATTTCCCCATTTTATGTATGTATCCATGGATGGGGATAATATATAGAATTTCATTTCAAGACATTACTAGGAAATAGAATTATTTTAAAAAAATCATGGGATATTATTTCCAATGGAGAGTTTTTGAGCCCAAAAATTGTATATGATAGTTGGTCTGAACAGATAAATAAATTTGTCTCTAACACATAAAAGAGGTGAAACTGAATTGAATGAACCATTTATAGGCCCAACTTATTAGGATCCAATAAGTTCTCATCAGCATCCCATTTATGATGGTAATATCCTATGGCCATAATGAAACCTCTTGTTCCAGCTGACTCGTATTATAAATAGGAATTATACCCAACACACACTTTTTAAAAAAACACCAAATAAATATAATTGTATTGGAATTAAATAATATAACCATTAGCGAGAAACCCCACCCCACAAGGATGGGTACATTTTTAACCCCACTATGACCAATGGGATAAAAAATCATCATGAATTTCAAGATTTGTTTCAGGTGAAATCAAGTCACCCCGAGACCATAGGGTAGGGGGACATTTTAACCACCACCAACCCTAGATAAAAAAACCTCAATGGGTCTAGAATATTTTATTGGTATAATAAATTTATCCCCAATCCTTAAATCTAGAGTTATTTAAACCACATCCTGTAATGAGGTCTGTCTTTTCCATGTTATGTAGTGACCATTAGTTGTCATTATCACCTTAATTTATATCATTACATAACACACCCATATCATTTGTTCCATTATTAGTAAAGATGTTTGGAAAAACCCTCATGATAACAATACATAGTAAAATTCCATTGGAATTTCTGATAAACATAAGACTTTGAAGGTCCTAAAACCAAAATGGCATATTAATATGGGAAACTAAAGGATGGTTCCATGGATCATTTAAATGAATATAAAAGTAAAATTTATTCACTATATTATTATTATGAAAATGAAATTATTCTCATTTACTATTATAAATCAATGAACATAATCAGTGCTAATTGATAATATGATGGAGATCTAGAGATTGACATTGAGGCATGCAACGAAGAAACAACATCCTAGGATTTGTTTTTCACCTAAACTAAAGTTGAGAGTGAGAAAACATATAATCAAAGGCACACCATGAACCTAGAAACTCCAACTGTTTAGTTTACACACCCTCAATGCCCTTTTTCTAAATATAATGGGAAGGCATGGTTATATCCCAATCACCATTTAAAGAAGTGTAAGTTCTTTATTTTGATAAAAACCCAGTAATGTAAAATGATCAAACTGACCATCATGAAATTCTTAACTATTAATTGTATAGGGAAAATATTACCTCTTTTTAAAATATTTATGTAGAGTTGAATTTTTATCCTCTCACTTGGAAAAAGGGTTTACCAAGCCAGTGAGAGTAGATTTTGAGCCCCATGGTGGATCTCATTCTAGAAAACTAGCGTACATAAACCTAGTGATTGGGGAGGAGCATGGTTTTTCACCACTATAATAACAGCTTCCATCATTCTAGGATAGTCACCAAGGTCCCTATGGAATTGTGATTTAACAACCAATATATTAAAAGTTCCCACATCAAGCTTCCCCTTCTACCCACATTCAGGGATCATCATAAAAAAAGTATCCTCAAAAACAAATCAATTTCATTTAGTCTCTTTATTCACCAAAATAATCTATTAAAGGATGATGCAACCCAGTGAATTCTGCTAGTAAACCCTTCCCGAAATGGGTGAATTCTACTACACCTTCCCCAAATTTTGGAATCTCATATTTCAAAAAGTTAAGGTAATTGTATATCTGAAGCAACAACTATAGCAATTAATGTCCCAGTCCAACTGTAACACAATAATTTCTTTATGGAAGAATATATCTTTTATAAAATATATGTTTATAAATATTATCTATTTTTATGTTTGTTTAATGAAATTAAAATTGATTTTAAAATATGTCATAAAATATAATAATTAAACTATATAAACTTTATTCATTCATAAGTGTAACATTAGAATAATATTAGATAAAAATATACATTTCACATCAATCATTATTACCCTCCATAGAAAAATATATCCATTAAAATTTCATAGATAATGGGGGAAATATACAGAAAATAAATAATTCTTTATGACTAGAAAATTACTGGGATCATCTTTAAATTTTTGGATCACCAATAGCCAACCAAAACCTATAATGAGGAATACCACCATGAAATAAGAAAGTAATATGAAAGATATATAATATGAAATAATATTTTTTCCATATGAAGTGATAAAAGAGTTAATAAATTATTTAGTTATTCTACTTATATGAATTAAATATTAATGTTATAAATATGGTTGTTTGATATATGGTCATTAGAAATATGTTCATTGGATATAAATCCAATATTTATATTTATTTTATAGAATATTATGTATTAAAATTAATATTAAATAACTAATAGTTAAATAAAAAATATGATATTAAAATATTATAAGAGTATATATATTTATGAGTTGAGTTTAAATATTTATTTTATTTTTATAAAAAAATTATATGATTTATATATATAATTAAAATAACCATTTCAATGTCCATGGATTAGTATAATTTTATTTATGAATATAATTAATTAATTTTAATGGTATTTCTTAAACCATGGATAAAATAAAAGTAGTATTTTGAAAGAATAATTTTATTATGTGTTTCATATTTGATCCATATTAATTAAATTTAAAAATGATAAAATATCACTGTTAAATAATATTTTTTATAATATTAAAATTAGAATCTGATATGAAATAATTTTAAGGGCACTTGATTAAAAATCATATTTTTTTAATAAAATTAGTTTCCCCTTATATTTTTTATTTTCATTAAAAAGATAAATATAATATATATATAGTTTGAATTATATAAATTGAATACAGTTTTTTAATTTATAATCTCAAAATTATATGAGTAGGATTTTTTTATTTTTCTAAAAAGATAGATTTTTATTTGAATAGTGAAAACTACTTTTTTTTTTACAAATTCCAATAATTTTATAAAATCTAAATGATATATGTATAACCTAGATATTATTATAGCTAATTCTTGAACAAATATATTTTTTTATAAGTAACTATATATAGTTTGAAATATAATGTTTAATTTAAAAACCAATATCTGGATTTTTAAGAAATTAATTTATATTTGTCTCAAAAATTGTTTTAATAAATTATAATTTTATTATTTAAAAATAAATTTTAAATATTTAATATAAAAAAATTTATTTCAAATTTGGAATTATAACATCCATATTATTTAACAAGGATCATTTTTTGGATAAAATAAAAAATTACTTAGTTAAAAACTAGTTACTGCGGTAAAATATAAAATGGTAAAATTAATAAATCTTGGGGAATGGAATTGAAACATGTTAAAAACATGTATATAATTTAGTGTTTCATAAATTTCCATATTTATATCATCATACACTCCATTATTGTATTATATTTTAGCCACTTCATTTGTGAAACATGTGTCCATTTATATTAATTTTAAATATTTAAAAAAAATATATCATCCCCACATCTTATAAAAAGTCCTCTCATCACCCATACAATACCAGTCAAAAAGTCATTTTATTATTTAAAATACAACATTATGCCTTACCCTATAAAACAATTTCACCCTCATAATATTATGCCCATACGATATTATCTTACACCCTCTCATTCAATGGGATCCAGCAAGGGAATCCCAATGTTTTCAATGTAAGTACAATCTTTTTGCTATCATAATTTCCATAATATAATTTCATTGTAAATCTATTTTTTCTAATATTATATGATTAATTTTATATTTATAGTTTTATTAATGTTTTTTTTCTTCAGGAATTACTATTATCAATCATAGCCATTTTCTCTTATGGAAAACCTAAATGACATTCATGAGTTTGTTTAGACTACCACCTCCAAGAAACCTCATATGTCATTTTCTTTACCCAAGTAACAAAGATGTTCCTAAGGATGAAATTAATTAATATTTTATTATTTTTATGACATATTATATGTTCTTAAATTGTAAAAAATATTATATATTTCTTCGGCTCTATGGAAAATAAAATCATCAATCATACATACAGGTAGACTACCATATCCCTAGAATATTGTATTATATCCTTCATTAATTCCATTAATGGATTTTAATAATATTGGTTTTATGTTATTTAAATGATATTTATAATATTATTTAATTTTTTTGAGACAAATTTGTGGACCTATTAATGATAAAATAAGAAAATGATCATTGAAAATTCAAACGTCTACAATAATCATACTAAGAGGAAAATAAATTTATTCATACAATATAACAATGTCTAAATCATTAACTCTTATTCAAAATATCTTAAATTTTTTACATATAATAATAATTATATATAAATAAATTCACTATTATTTTATAAAAGTTATAATAAAACTAAATTATTCCATAATCATCTATTTATTAAGGAATGTTCTCGTCTAGGTTGGTTAAACAACCCTCTTGAACAATTAAATGAATTTATATCATGGAGGAATATGGGAATTTAATTTCTAGAGATATAATATATAAATAAATATTTATTTATTTTTTATGGTTCTATATAGGTTATATAAAAATTAATCTCATTATATAATAAAATACCCTTTGTTTTCTAAGAATCATCGAAACATTATCGTTGTTAAATTAATCATTAAGTATCATTACCAAAACACACATAGAATAAAATTATAAAATAATATTTATGAAGATCAATTTCAGAACAATGTATGATCTTTTAATGTTGAAAATTTGGAGAATAACAATGAACAACAATGCAACTATGAAACTAGTTTAAAATGATCGATATTACTCACACATTATATTGGAAATAAAGAATAACTAAAAGATATACATGTAGAGAATAATTATAAATGAAGGTTAAAAAAGGTTATAGTTATGAATAAGGTCCTGAGATAAGTTATAAATAGATTTATTTTTTCATAAAATAGGTTATGGTGCATTCGTTTATATGGTAATACAAGGAAATGGGTTTTTTTTCTCAAATTAAATTTCTTGAGATATAATTATTATTGAACACCATGACATAATTAATATGGTTTGATTACATCATAATGTATTTACTTTACCATATTCATCAATTTATTTATTTTCTAAGATCTGTATCATTTGAATTCATTAAATTATTTTTAATGATAAAGATACCAAAGTTTAAAGTGGTTTGGAATAAAATGTTAATCGACCCATAAGGGTTTCATTGCCAATCTAATTTTCATATAATTTTTTTAAATATAATTCATTTACAGAATTTTAAATGTTTCTAAAAACCCTCATAATTTTATTTGAGAATTCATTAAATTTAACATTTCCCCTCAAAATTTTATTCCCCCATGACTCATATTTTACCCATTATTACTCTTATATGTGAAAATAACCCCATCTCATGTTCTCAGTAAAGAACTTCCATTTTCCCATCTCCATATTCAATGAATTATTTTTCTAATATACTTATCTATATATTTATAATTAAAAAATTTAATTTTATACTACTTATCATTCATTTAAATTTTTAATGAAATTGTTAATATTTTTCATAAGGGACATTTTGGTCAAAGAATGAAAGTAATATCCTTTTAACATTTTATATGTGAGAGAATCTTTCTAATACATTTATCCTTTTATATAAATATTTTTCTATACTTTTTCATGGTTTCTAAAATATATTATTTTCCCCTATATTAATAAAATATTTATTTTAAAATTATTTCAAATGATCAATTATATTTTTTATTTCTAATGTTATTTTTCTAAAAATCTAAAAATAATTTGTTTGTCTAAGTCAATTTCCTTGAAATATATTACTCTTGATCAAGGTTATTCCCCAAATATAAACATCAATATTATTTATGTGGAAAAATTATGTAATGTTATTTTATATTTTAGATAAGATATATCACTGCCTTTTTATTTTCTAACTATCCACCGAGAATATGAATAACATTCTTCTAATAGTTTTCCATTATGAATACCCTATTATAAAATTATTTAAGAAAATGTTGTTCACATAGATTATATATTACTATTTATTAGGGATTTTTTTAAAAAAATATATAACATTTATCTTTAAAATATATATTCTTTATACCTCCTTATCTTAATTTATGGGAATTTACCTTGAATTTTTCAAAATATCATTGGATTCCAATTTATTTTCCATAGGTTTGTCATGAAATGATTTTTAATGGAAATTTGAATTTTTTTTTAAAAAGGATATGAAATCCATTTCCTTTCTAGGGATTCATTATGGTGTGTTGAAAGAAACACATTTTATTTCTATGGTTCCTTTATGGTATAATGAATAATTGAATTAAATTTAAAATAATATGAATGAATGGTTATTGGTGGATTCCTATATAAATATATAATGATATAGTGATGGATTTATATTTCATGATAATATTAATCATGAGAAGGTTTAAGTTTCTCATAATCATGAGCACTCATGGTGTGACTCATGAAAGTAAAGTTCTCTATATTAATATTAATGTTATACTCAAAATATATTATGTATTATTAAATTGTTCTCTCATGGTGTGTCATGTTAATGTAATGTTCCCTATATTATTATGTGTTCCAAAATTATATGTTTTTTATGAATATTTTATTCTTTCATGGATCACGATTCTTTACTCTTGTTTCCACAATCATTTGATTCCTTAATTATATTATGACATTTTTAAAGCCATGAATCATGTTTTATTATCAATGTTTTTATTGGGTAATATTTTCTTCTGTACAATTTGTTTTACCTATATTCTCATCTTATGATCACTTATTATATTTGAAAATCATATAAAATGTTTACCCTTAATATGAATTTGAACTCAACTCTTCTTATGTTTCCTTTCCTGAGGATATGAAATGAAGTAATATGTATTATTATCCTAGATGATTCTCTTGTGTTGAGAATTTATGGGATATTTTAAAGTCTCATTTTTTATTAACAAGATTATCATATAGTGAGGGAAATATATATTTTTTTATAAAGAAATTGGGTTCTACCAATAAACAATTTAACATACCTCTCTGAAACTATAAACCTAAGTTTTCCTTGGAATATAATCATTTTATAATTTTAAATGATCTTGTAATTAAATAAGTTTTTCAAATACTAATTTTAAATTATTTTTCTCTTATAATGTAATCCTTAAGTGTGACTCTGGGTACTTAGATTTCGAATCAAATAATGTTTTAGATAACTTTAGAGGTTATGATATTTTTGACTCATTTAAAATTAAGGGTTATAAATTCCTTAAGGAATGATAAACTAAGGTTTATCATTATTTCAAAGGTATAGATAAACTGTTGAGTGGTATATAATGAATATTTTATATTGGTAAAGTATTAGAATGATATAACATTAGTAATAACCATTCTGAGAAGTCTAGCTGTAAATTAAAACCCTGATGTTTTGGTAATGTTTTGATTATATGGTTTTCCTAGAAGTGACATCCCTCTATGGTCACAAGGAAGTGTATGCTATTATTTAAGTGATAAAACTATTGGTGATCACATTAAAAAGGTCTAGTTTAGTATCAACTCAATCTTCACATGGGTGTATGATGTGTGAGCCTAAAACTACACACTAGGATATACACTATCGAAGGGTATTCTTTGGATAAAATCATTTTCATTTCAATCCATTTTAAAGGATTAATTTTGGTAATGATTCAGGATATGAAATATTAGTGAACCCAATATAAATAAACCCATGTCAAACAGGTCGTAATTTAGGTTCAAATAAAGCTAATGTAATAATTTCTAAGATCAAGACATTTTTAGGTATAATATTTCATATCATAAAATAATTCTATTATGGTAGTTATTTTTCACTAATCGTGATTCATTCCTTTTGGTTATAGGAATGATTTAAGATGGAAGGAACCAATTAAACAATAGATTTCATGGATAATTTATAGATTTAAAAGATTAGAAACGTAGTGGGATAAGACCTAGATATTATGTTGAACCATTTAACAAAAATTATTATTTACAAAATGAAAAAAAAAATGAATTCTCATACCAACTAATGAATAGATGGATGGATTATCATGGGGGTTTAGTTGATGAATATGAAAAATGAATGAATATTCAATTTCCTACTTATCATGCATGCAGAAGGATGAACCTAGGGAGTTCACTCAAAGAAATTAAATCTTGACTTATCTGTGGTAAATTTGATCATAAAGTAGTCAAATATAGAGGTTAAATGAAGAGTTTTGTTAAAATTATTTAATTAAATAAATTTCATCCTAATATAACATTAATAGTTAAGTGTCTCATGTGTGGCTTACATAGTCATTATCCAAAATAGTTCACTAATATAATGAATAATCATGGTCATGAACATAACCTCCCACAATGACTATGATTACAATTGAATATATATTCAATCACTACTCTTGATGTATATATTAATTTTTAAATTTCAACTCTCCTCCACCCTATAGTTGTAGATGTTATGTTGGAATTTAATTTTCAGAACTCTAAAATTTCAAAGATGTTTTTAAGATCATGAAATCTCAAACCTCAAAGATTTTATTATTGGGGAAATTTTTTAGTGGTACGATTATTGTTTTCAATTATAAATTTTTAGGAATTTTCCTTGTGTAAATCCCATTTCCCTTCATTTAGATATTTTTAATGTAGTTTTAGTAACATATTGGTTCCATATACATAAAAGAAAAATTATTTAGTGTAAGGAAATAACATTTCATATAAACCCATAATATTATGTCCATAAATGGATGATAATAAATATTACTCAGAAAAAAATGGTATAATCTAGTCCTGGGAACCAAATTACACTAGGATATAGACTCGAATGATTAGAGAAAAACTATATATTAGGGATAACCCGATTCTAAAGGAAAAATATATTTCTCATGAGTGTGTGGTTTATATATCTCCTAAAATTATATTCAGGTTCCTACAAATCATTTATATTACCTTAAAATTTTTATTGGTATGTGTTAATTAATATTATGAGGACACAATTTATTTGAGGGATAGAATTGAACACTCCTTGTTTTTAGGGGGGTATTATTTTTACAAACTTTATCTTTATAAATATAAATTATATTTCTATTTTTTAAAAGAAATTTAATGTGATTAGGAAATATATTTAAATATATATGAATTAATCATACAACACATTATTCATTCATAATTGGAATATTACAAAAACATTACATAAAACTAATAATTTCATACCATGTATTATTACTCACTAGGGATGAATACATCCCTTAAAAACGTATAAATAAATAGGGGATAATAGATAGAAAAGAATAAAATGTTTATGACTAAGAAACTCCCTTGATATTCTTCATCCTTTAGGATCACCATTTTCCAAAAACATCTATTATTAAAATGATCTCCATGAAAGGATAAAGTAATTTTCAAAATCTATAATAAGAAATAAGAATTGTTCCATGCGATGTGAGAGTATAATAAACAAATAATTTTATAAGTCTTTATATTTGAATGAAATATGGTGGTTATAAAAATGGTTGTTGGATATGTGGTCATTTTAAATATGGTTATTGAGAATATGGTTATTGGATATTCATTCAATTGGTATAAAAATTGTTTTAGTATTAAGTAGTAATTTTATAATAATATAACTCGCAATGAAATAAAAAAATACTACAGTAATATAATATTTTCTTGTCTTACGTAGAAATATTAATGATATTATTATAAAAGTATGATATAATTTATATAAAAAATTTAAATAATGATTTTCATATGAATGGATTAGTAAAAAAGTATTTTAGAATATAAATAATTAATTTTAATTGAAGTTTTTCAAGAGTGTTTAGTATAAAAGTAATGTTTTTCAAATAACCATTTTATTATGCGTTGTATATTTTATCCTAGTAAATTAAATTTAACATACTTAAAAAATTAATATGAATTAATATTTTTTACATTATTTATATTATAAATATAAAATAAGCGTTAGTAAGGACAATTGATTTTAAGACTCCATTAATTAATTAATTCAGTTTTCCTTTATATTTTTTGGTTTCATTAAAAAGATAAATATGAAATTATTATAATTTTAATTAAATAAAATGAATATAATTTTTTAATTTATAACTTTATAATTCACTTTAATTCACTTTTGATATTTTTATAAAAAAAAATATATGAATTGCGAAAACAAAGGTTTTTACAAATATCAAGACTTTTAGGGAATCGCTTGGATATTATCATAACCAAACACTTATGAAACCAAATTCTTTTCAAAATATTCATTTTGTAAGTAAAATTATATAAATTAAATTATCATATTTAATTTAAAAACAAATATTTTGTAATTTTAATAAAATAGTAATACTTTTTCTCAAAATAAAAATTAAAAAATATTATTTTATTATTTTAAAATATATTTTAATAACTTTTAAAAGTTAATATAATAAAATTTATTTTAAATTTGTAATTACAATATCCATATTATGTAATAAGTATTATTTTTTTAATCACAATTGATAATATATTAATTAAAACTGATTTATCATAATAAAATCTAAAATGGTAAAAAGAAATAAATCTTTTTGAAAGGGATTAAAACCTGTTGAAAAAATGTATCTAATTTATTAGTTGAGATATTATCTACCTTATCCAATACTCGAATCCTTAATTGACCAATTGTAGATTCACGTTACTTGTGACACATGTGCTCTATTTATATTATGTTAAAATAATTAAAAAAAATTCATGCCCAAAACTTATAATAGAAGCCTCTCACCACCCCTTTAAAAACAATCAAAAAAATTGTTTTTTATTGAAAATATACCCTTCTTAATTACACTAAAATATATATTCAATATATTAAGATTATTCTCATAATATTTTATCTTAATACCTCCCTTTTCAATGAATACTCTAAGGGAATATTAATTTTGAAAACATAAGTACAATATTGTTGCAAAAAGCATTTCTTTTTTATCATTAAATTTAAACTATATTTTTCACAATATTATAAAATGACTTTATTATTTATATTGAATTATTCAATATTTTTTGAATTTATCATATCCATTTTACTGATTTCCCTTTTGTAAAACAAAAAATCACATCCATGAGTGTTTACAGACCACCACCTCCATGAAGGATCATGTTTAATTTTACTTAACCTCCTTAAATGGATGGTAAAAATATGGAATTTATAAAATATTTAGTGTATTTATAAAATATTTTGTATTCTTAAATTATGAAACATATTATACATTTTTTCTGTAAAAAATAAAAAAAATTCATGTCTGCATGTAGATATCACCTCCATGGAATGGTATATTATGTTTCTCAATACCACCTATCATGGACAGTTGAAATATTGGTGTTTCAAATAAAAATATAATTTTTATAAAATTATTAATGTTTTGGTAAGAATAATTGGACAACCTATTAAGGATATGATTAATAAATTATCATTGTAAATTAAATCATCTAAAATAAGAATACTAAGAGGAAAACTATTTATTCATACTATGTAATAGTTTCTTATAAATTATATATTGTTATACTTCAATTTATGTATGATACTTAATTCTAATAAAACCAAAATAATATCATTATTTCTCTATAGAAATAATATTAAATCTCAATCACTTCATAATCATCCATTTTTTAAGGTTTTTTCTTGTTTGGGTTGGTTTAACCACCTACTTTAAATATTCTATAAATTTATATCATGGATGAATATGGGAATTTATTTCTGGTAATATATGATACTTAAAATTTTAAAAAAAATAATTTATGTTTTAATAACGGTGATATAAAAATTTAACTGATTATTTAAAAAACATAATTCAGTAATTTTGAATCATGAAAATATGTTCATCGATGAATTTAACTATAAGGATATTAAAAATAATATCATAGAATGAAATTATTATGTGATAAATAATTAGAATGTATCAATTATTGTACCTTGTATGATCTGTTAATGATGTACATTAGGAAAAGAACAAAGAAGAACAATGTTTCTAGGAATCTAGTTTAAAAAAATCAATATAACTTGCATTCGATATTGAAAATAGATATTAAATAACCACTATACATGTACATAATAATCATAAAGTAAATTGAAAAAAGGTTTCAATTATTAATAAGTTCTTAAAATAAGTTATTACCAGGTTTATTTTTTTCATACTACAGGTTAGAGTGAATTCGACTATGTGGAAATTCAAGGTGAGGGTTTTTGTCACAAATTGAATTTCTGGAGACATTTTTCATATTATGATCCGAGACATCTTTAATAATCTTTGATTATTTCCTAATGATTTTTTTTTTACCAAATTCATTTAATTACATGGGTTTGAATAGCTATATAATTTGCTTCCATTAAATTTATTTCTACTCAAATGATACAAAATTTGAAAGGGGTTTGTATTAAAATTTTACTCAAATCATAAGAGATGCATTTAAAATATTATTTTCGAATCAAAATTTTTCTGAAATATAATAAATATAAAGATTTTTTAATAATTATAAAAACACTTATCATTTCTTTATTATTAATTTGTTATTACATTTCCACTCAAAATTTCATTTCACAATGACTCATATTTTACCTGAATTTTTTCGTGGAAGTTAAAATGAACCCATCTCTTCTTCCTAGCTAAGAAACTCCCATTTTTACTTTTCCATATATATTTAATTTACTTTTTAATTAAAATATATATGACTAAATAATTGATCTATCTCATTTTTTTACTTGAACTTATTTAAAAAAATTAATAAGTTTTTATAGCTTTAGTATGGGTTGTGGTCATCAAATTGTAAAAATCATTTCTTATTAATGATTTTTATAATATATTTCTTCCACATTTATCATTTTATATGTATCTTTATTTTTATTCATTATTGTTTTCTAAAAGAAATTAATTTTATTCTATACTTATAAAATATTTATTTAAAAATTATTTCATAATATCATGGATAATTATTATTTCCAATGAGTTTTTTCTTAAATTCATAAAAATTATTTTTTATCTAAATCATTTCCATTGAAATATATTATTCTTTATCTTGAGTATTCATTAATTTTTTTTGTAATCCACCTTATTTATATTGATGGATTATTTAATTATCTTTTAAATCAATGATATGCCTTATCACTTCCTTTTTCATGCCCAAAAATCCACTATGAACTTGCATAACATTCTTCTAATGTGATTTCATTGTGAACACCCTATTTTACAATTATTTAATTACGAGTGTTCACCTAGATTTAATGTATCAATTTATTGGGGAAAATAATTGAATAAATTGTGTGATTTTTATCAATATGATTTAGATACCCTAGAACTCATCATATTAATTGAATGTTATTTTCCTAAATGTTTCTAAATATATTTTATTAGCCATTTATTTTCCAAAGGTTTATCATGATATTATTATTGATGGAATTAAAAATGGTTTGAATAGGATATAGAACCCAATTTATTTCCATGGGGGTTTTATAATGTGTTTAATGAAACTTTTTTTCATTCTATAGGTTTATTACAATAATATGGATAATTTGGTTCAAGTGGAACTCATACATATCGATGATGATAGGCAGGGTCCTATATCACACTCTAATTATTTTTTTATCAATTTATATCTCATAAAGAAATTATTCATGAGTATTTTTTAATTCCTTATAATATTGGGAACTGATGGCTTGGATCATTAAAATAATGTTCCCTATTCTAATGTTTGTGTTATATTTGAAATGTGTTCTACACTATTCTCTTAATCTCTCATAGTGTGGCTTGTAAAATTAATGATAATTGTACCAATATTTGTTGTATAGTCTTATGATTTTTTTATGAATATATTATTCTCTCATGTATCATGTTTATTGTCACTTTTTATATACAAAATTAATTCATTTATTACATTAATCCATTCCATATTCCAAAAATCAAGATTTATGATCAACATTTTTATCAGGTATTATTTTATTATTTATATTGAGTATACTCATACACACATATTTCTTTCACTTATGATCATTAACATTCTTCTCTTATTCTCAATCTTATTGAGCATTTCATCCCACCCCTTATTATGTATCATTTCCTAAGGTTTTAAAATGAGGTAATATGTATTATTTTCCTAGAGTATTTTATTGCATGGAATATTCAATGGATCTTTTAAATAATGATTTTTGAGTAATTAGTTTCTTATATTTTAGGAAAAATATACCTTTGGTATAAATAAAATGGGTTATACCAGTTATATATTTTTTATAACTCTATAGAAATATAAACCTAAAATTTACATAGAAATATAATTATTATTTTATTTTACAAAGATATATTACTTAATGATGTACTTAAAATCTATACTGTAAAGTATTTTATTTTCTATCATCGAATCCCAGAGTGCAATCCAGGACACTATAGTTAGTTTCAATATTGGGTTTCTATATCTTTGGATGATAAGATTTTGTCTAATAAAGTAACATTAAGAGTTATAATGTTCAGTAAGGTTTGATAGTTGAATATTGATCATAGTTTCATGGTTATTAGTAAACCATTACTTTGGTTAGAAGGAATATTTTATAATGATTGAGGATTTAGATAATAGAAACTTAGTGAAAATCTTAGGGACAAACCTAATTGTAGAGTTGAATCTTTATGTTTTGGTAATGTTTTGAGTATTTGGGTTCCCTAGAAATTATATCCATTTCTAGATACTATAAATTTTATGTATTTATATTATAGACACACCTATGGTTAATTGCCCTAAAAAGACTTATGGAGTATCTACTCAATCTTAACTCGGGTTCATGATGAGTGTACCTAAGATATCATAATGAGATTGATAGTCTTAGGGGTTATTATTTTTAATCCAAATTCTATTTAAAATCCATTATAAGTGATTAATTTTTTTATGGAATTATGTTATTTAATATGATAGAAACCAAATTAATAATCATATATTAAAAAAAGAGTTATTTAGTTTTCACTGAAATATAATGATGAAGTTTCTTAGAATATTATTTTTTGACGTTGAATTTGTTATATATTATCATAATTATATTATTGTGTTAATTTTTAATCACTCATGATTAACACCTTTTGGTTTTTCTATTGGATAAATCCTGATGGAACCATGTTAAAAATGGATTCTGTAGACAGTGCACTAATTTCCCCAAAGTTCAACCCAATGAAAGAAGAGATAGTGATTATTATAAATAGTAATAAAAATTAAAAATTAAAAATATGAACATAGTTTATTTCCCAAACAAACCAAATAATATTAGGAGGGAGACTCATGGGATTTCATGTGATGAAGATGATAAAAGAAAAAATATTAAATTTCCTTATGGTTAATACTATGTGGGAAATAACCCAAGTTGTTTTCTCAAATGAACATTAAGATGTTTTATTTACAGTAAAGGATATCATAATGTACTCAAATATTAAGTTAAATTAATATTTCAGATAGCACAATTGAATGAAATAGAGTTCATCCTAATGTAACATTAATAGTTTAATGTCTTATGTGTAGATTACTTGGTAATTATCCATGTTAATGCCCTAATCAAAAGAAAACCCAAGATAATTATCATCACCAACCTCAAAGACCAAGATGTAAATAGAAATCCTTCGAAACTGCTACTCCTGAGGTGGATGTTGATATTTAAGGTGTATGTACCCCACCCCCAACTATTGATTTATAGATATCTTGTTGGAATTTGATTCCTAGAACACTATAATATCTACAAATTTTTCAATATCATTAAATCTCCACCACGATTATTTTTTTAATTAATAAATTCACTAGTGGTATTATTATTGTATTCAAGTTTATTTTTATAGTAATATACCTTTTTTAAATCTTATTATCCTTCCTTTAGTTAATTTAGTGTGATTTTAATAATGGATCAGTTCCCTCCACTTAAAGGAATAATTATTTGAAATTAGTAAACCAATTTACATATAAAACTGTGATATTCAGTTAATAAATAGATAATAACTAATATTTATTATAATAAAATACTATAATGTAGTTCTTATCACCGAATAATGATAGTCTCTTGGTTCAAATGATTGCAGAAAAAATCAATATTATGGATTACCCTATTCTGAGTGAAAAATTGTGTTTCCCAAGATTCAATGTCAATGTCTCCCTCAAAATTATATCTGAGTTCACTCATTTCATTATGATTCCCTGAGATATTTCTTAGTGTATTATATAATTAAAATAGCAAGGATACAATTTATTTAAGAGAAAAATTTTAATTCTCTAGGGTTTCTTAGGAAGAAAATTATTTTAATAAATTTTATATTTATAAATCAAAAATATTTTTTCAATTTATTGACGGAAATTGAAATTTATTAGTAAAGAAGTAATAAAATATATTAATTAAACTAAAAACACATTATTAATACATAATTTGAACATTACAACAAAATCCATAAAAATAAATATTTCACAACATGGATTATTAATCACTATGGATAAATACATCAATAAATATTGAAAAAAATAGGGGAAAATATATAAATAAAATAAAATATTTATGACATGGAAGTAACCTTGATATTCTTAAACCCTACGGATTTCCAATAAACAAACAAAATATATTATTAATAATAACAAAATTAAAGGAGAAATAATTATAATAAAAATATAATACGAAATAAGAATTGTTCCATGTGAAGTGTGATTGGAATGAAAAAATAATTTAATACGTTTATATATAGAAATGAAATTTGGCCATTATAATTATGATTTTTTGATATATGGTCATTGGAAATATGGTTATCAATAATTTTTTCATTGTATATACATATAATAGGTAAATTGATCTCATGTATTGTTAATTAGTAAATTTAAAATAATATAACAAAAAATAAAATAAAATAATTATTATTAAAATATAATATTTATATATTTATATATTTATGTGTTACTTGTAAATATTATGAATGTGATTATAAAGATATGATATGATATATATATAATTTCCAAATATTAATTATAAATTCAATGGATTTGTAAAATCATATTTTAGTATACAAATGAATAATATTAATAGTCTGTGTAAAAGTGTATTATGTATAGATTAAATATTTTTTCATGAAACATTTTATTAAGCATTTTCTATTTTATCCTAATAAATTAAATTTACCAAATTCAAATTATATTTTCCATAAAGTATGTTAATATTATTTAAATTACAAATTGATATCAAATAATATTAAGGAATCGTGATGATTACAAATTTCACTTTTCAATAAAAGAAGTTTTCCCTTATATTTTTTATGTAAACTAAAAATATAAATATATAGTATTTATATATTTAATCAGTTAAAATGGAAAAAAATTAATATATAATTTCACAAATTATTTTGTTATATATATTTTGGTTTTTTTTAAAAATTATTATTATATGAATAGTGAAAATACGGCTTTTACAAATACTAAGACATTTATGACATTACTATTTTTTAACCATAACCTAAAACATATGAATCCTAATTATCGATCAAATTTATTTTTATAAGAAAAATAATATAATTTAAAAGAAAATCACTGATTTAAATTCCAATCATCGGCATTCTAATAACATATGTAATATTTTTCTCAAAATTTCATTTAATAAGTTATGTATTTAGTTTTATCAAAATAAATTTACATAACTTATATAATGTGAATATAATTGAATAAATTTTAACTTAGGAATTATTTGATCCATATTATTTAATAAGGATCATTTTATTTTTAGTCATAATGGATAAATTACTAATGTAAAAACTACTTACCACGGTAAAATCTCAAATAGTAAAATTGAAAAATATATAGGGAAAGGTCATGAATCCTGTTAAAAACATGTTTATAATTTATTTTTTGAGATAAAAGAATGCATATCTCATACTAAAATCCATTATTTTCAATGTCTTTCCATATCACATTTGAAACATGTTCTCTATTTATATTAAGTTGATATATTCAAAAAAAATATCATTCCCACCAATTATATAAGAGGCCTCTCACCACCCATTCAATACGACTAAACAAAATCAGTTTCATATTGAAAATAAAACCTTATAAAATAACCTATAAAAATATTTCACCCTCTTAATATTTTGTCACAATAGATTATCATATTCCCTCCCTTTCAATTAAAACCTCCAAGGGAAATCTAATGTTCTCAATGAAAGTATAATATTTTTTATGACATCATTTCCTTTTTATATAACAATTTCTAATATATTTTTCCAATTTTATATCATGAGTTTAGTATTTATTGTAACATCCCAGGTAAACAAATAATATGAAATTTTCATATTTATTAATATTTTTAAATTAATTATTAATTTTACATTAAAGGGTATACTATGTTCGATGGCATACCCAATACACAACAATGGGTTTCTTCAAAATCTTATATTGCACACAACATCGAGTTGAAATGAAAAATAATAATATAATATTATTTTAAATCTTAGTTAACACATAGTCATTTTATTGGCAGGAATGGATAGAACTAACTACAATATGAGCATAAATGTTTGTTAAATGTTTTTTTATTTATTCCATAATTTTTAGAGGCTTCAAATAATAAAGAATCTGATTTTAAGCATAAATACTCAAATATTCATTAAAAAGTCGATTTACCGCCTTTTGATGGAGAACCCTCTTTAAATATAGTGTTGGTATCTTTTATATGTTCAATTTGAAAAAATAAAATTCTTCGTTAGTATCAAGACATCAAAATTAACATTGGGTAAATTTTTTGTATTTATCTGATAAAATTCATTTTTTGATGATTACTGAAAAATATTGTATTTTAATTTAAAAATATGATTTAATCTAATTTATTTATATGGTAAGATTATCTTTTTAATTGGTTTTAAAGTGTAATTAGATTGTATTTTTTACCATTTAATCCAATATTGGTCATTGTAATTAATTTCTCTAAAATTCGGCATAAACAAGTGTCAATCTTTTGATAGATATTTTTTCTTAAAAACACGCTATTTGTTTTGAAAACGGGAATTAATTTGAAATTAATTAATCAAACTTATATGTTTTTAATTTTTTAAAATAAAAATAATTTTTTAATTCATAATATCAAATATATCTTAGGCTGATTTTTTGGTATTTTTCTGAAAAACATCAATTTTTGATGAATAGTGAAACAACTAAGTAATGGTTAAAAAACTGACTTTTTCATTCAAATGAAATTTTACCGCTTCTATGAATTGAATTTAAAAAATCTGACATTCATTTTTTTTATTAGTAAGTAAATAATTTGGTTCAATAAGATTAAAATAATTTTTTGGTGAATAGTAACTTTTGACTTTTATTTTCCACGATTAAAGGTAAATAGGGTAATTCAAGAAAAAAAATTATAATTATATGAAATATCATTAACACATGTCTTTAACTTATTGGATGAGTCCTAGAAGACCATGGTAATCTTTGGGTCAAATTTGGGACCCCATGAAACCACATGGAAGTGATACTGACACTTTATTTTAATTAACTTAAAATAAGGCAAAATGACTAAAACAAATATCTTTTATTAAGTTAATATTTACATGGGGTTATATAAGTTATCTATTAAACTATAAATATTCATTGAAAATATGAAAATATTTCCTACATCATGGTATTTTTTATATAATTTTTAAACCTCATATAAATAAAATTATATATGACATAAAAACGATGCATTGTTTACCTAATTAATAAATCATTTAAATAAATAAGATTATTAATATTAAAATAACATCCAAAACCAGTACAATTATTATTAGATGAATTTATTTAGACCATTAGTCATCCTATCTTCTACCATAATGAGTTTTGGACCTTTAAAACCAAAAATCATTATATAATAAAATATTATTTTCACACTTTCCTAAAGAACCCCTCCTCTCCCTTATAAAAATCCCTCACATCTAACCCATTACTCACAACTCTCAAGCCCCTTGGCTCATCCAAAACGTGCCCAAATAAGCTCTCCATATCCCCCTCTTCCTCCTAGAAGCCTTATCTTAGGCAGAAGGCACTTCAAGAAGTCCTTTTAGTTCAAACCAAAGGGAGTTACCCAAATTAAAGGTAACAATTTCTCTTAACTTCCTTTTCATTTATTTTACTTATACAACACCTAAACTATTTTTATTACTTTATTTTATAAAAAAAATAGTATCCACGATATACTAGTATGTTTTTATGAGAATTATTCGAACAACTCTTACACACACCTCCATCTAATGGGTAAATAACATACTATTTCTGTGGCTGGAAAACTAATGCCTCACGAAACGATGATTGTTCAATTATCTCCTACCACCTGATATGGTGTCCATTATGATGACACTATATTTATATATGATATATATTATGTTTTTTTTTCTATTATTCTTTATTTTTAATTTATAACATACCTTTATGGTTTACATTATGAGTAAAGGTGATAATTTCATTTGAGGAAGTACGGACTATCACCCCGGTCAAAGTGATATGACTCATTCATACCATATGTGAGATGTATAATGGATAGATTTATTGAAATCATATATGATATTATACTATAATTATTATATAACTATGTATCATTAACTTTTCATTCAATTAAAATACGAAATAGAAATAAAAGTAGCGGTCATGCCTACGTACGTCTTACCGTCTCCATGAACGGTGCATTTCATTTCTTACCTCCAAATGTTATGTACTATTACAAATACATATATATACTCGATATATATGATATATAATATATCTAAATCATGAATATAATTATGAAGATAATGGAATCTTGACCACATGGATAACATGTAATTATAAGGAGTTGATTTTTTACTCAAGTACCAAATATCGAAAAAACGACCATTATTAACTTAAATGATTACATAGTGTTTATAACATTGTAATAAGTGATATAAATGAAATAATAAACATAAAAGAGGGTTTTTGGCCAAGTATAAATTAATTTAAGATTATTATTCTGGAAGAACAAGGAACAAATGAGTCAATTCTGACACGAGGTATGGGATTTCTTATCTCACATTTAATTCTGTGATATTTCCATTGTTCACCACTAATTTATTGTATGTGGTGTGTTTTGTACTGAAATTTGATATATATTATCATGATTACGTATATAATCATATTATTCTATGATTGATTTGGTGGTTATTAACTTTTGGTCATACGACTCAATTGATTACAATGTGGTAAGGGATTTTCATCCCACTTTTTATTCCCGTGAGATTCATACTATATTTGCCACTATTTTTTTGTGTGGTGTATGTACTGACCATAATTGTATTCATTGTGTATTATACTTCAATTAATGGTTATTTAAATCTTCATTTTCTGATACTTCTTTCATGGGATGTATGTTTCATAAGTTACTAAATCGGTAAGGGAACCTTTTAACCCAATTTCCATTCCTTGGGTTAATCCCCAAATTCTTAAATATGTCATGCTACGATTATGTGTGGCATCACTATTTATTTATTTACGTTGTAATTTCCACTCCCCATTGTGTGGGTATACTTTTAGTACAAATAATAACTCCATTGATAAATTCTCATGTCATCAATATGAACTTGATAAGAGTAATTTTAACTCAATTTCCATTCATTGAGATAAACATCCAAGTCATTGGTTTTCCCTTAAAAACAATATGTGTGAATGTTCTCTGATTGATTTACACTGAATATAAAATCGTATTGAGTGTATTTATATTTTTCACACATTACTATGTCATTAATTTATCCTTAATCTATGGATATCATATTTATAAGGGATTTCTTCTACATGCCTTCCTACAAATCATTTTTTTCAATTTTTAATGGCCGGTTTAAGGGTTTACAGTACCCGAAACAGAACAACACCACATCCAAAATACCACAACCAAGCATCCAAAACATTCAAATTTCATATTTCAAAAAATCAAAGTAGGGCCTCGAGCCGTGCACCATCCACCGTACCACCCACTTTTCCGCTCATCAGACTACGCACCAACCAATAGGTCGCGCCTCGATTCTAGAATCACCACCCCGTACCACCCTACAATGCGAAATCCAACATCATGCTACCGGCGAGACAACCTGGACCGGCCACCTTCTTCAACACAGAAACCCGACCATCCTTCCTTGAGTCAATTCCATGTCACCACCCTCAGTGTTGAACTATCGGTTGCACACCACATTCACCGGCGTTCCTCGCTATTGACGCCATCAACAACCACTAGCCCAGATACCGGTCGGAATCACCATTTCACAACAACAATAAAAAAACATTGAAAATCAACCAAGTAAAACCCACTGAAGCCACCCCAACCACCGAATAAAACCCTCACAGAACCTCAGAGTACTCAGCCGCCATAAATCAGGGGACGACCTCCACATGTCGAGAGACTGCCGCAGGACAACAACTCAGAACTGAGAGAAAACCCTGGAATGCTCTGTAGAGAATGTCGTTGAACAAACCAGTCTTACGCTCACAGATCAGACCAGCAGAGTCGTAGAAGCCTGAAGCATTCCACCACAGCAAGAATAAAGAATCCCAAGATCTCTACGGAGAACACCCGAGGCATCCGAAGAGGTTCCACCACAGGGATGAGGCAACGACAAGATAACCCTCAGCATTATCAGCTTCATGAAAATACCGATAAAATATTAATTTCATTAAAAGTGTAAAAGTGGTATGGGACACATTGATTCCAAAATATTTTTATTAAATGATTCTAATGGTTTTGAAAATGGTTTGATAAATCATTGATTATATCTATATCTTGAAATGATTTATTGTGATTGTAATCTAGAAATTTTATATTTCATTTATTCTTGGTTTAAGTTTTATTAATATTTTAGGGTTCATGGGCATTGCTTACGTATACTGGTGGTTCCCTGATAAACCTAGAGTGGGTGAGCCTGATATTTCTCTCCAATGTAGTGGGTAATGTGATGGAGTTAAACATTAATATTTATCTAAAGAGATATAGGGAAAATACTATGATGTTTATTTAAAATGAAACTCCCTCTATAGTTGTGATAGATACAATGTAAGTATATTATGAATTCCATAAGTCACCTTTATGATTTTTTTATTTGTGTGTGTTATTCATAAATATTTGGATTTCATAAGGTGTGTTATTATTGAAAATTATGGTTGGATTGATTTGTATTTAATGATGGGATAATGTTTTCTATCCCTATTTAATAACCCTTACTGAGCTTTTTATGCTCATCCCATTTTTTTGAAATGTTTTTCAGAGGATATGAATTGGAATAGGGACAATTATGTCATCAATGAAAATTAATGTTGTCTAAAACATGGAACAATACATGTTTATTTTTTATAGTTTCTATTTTATAAAAAAAATGGATACTCTATAGTAGTGTCTACATTTAATATTCAAGTTGTTATGTAATAGTTATGGACTAGTTCTCTAAAATTCTAAACCTAAAAAGATCCTCAATTATAATTCATGACATAAATCTAGATTATGAAATGATTAAGGTATGATTCTTATTGTTCGTATCAGAGGTCGGTTTAGATAACTTTAAAGGTTAGCGTTCTCTTTAAGAATATGTGACATAACAACAATGATTTGGATTTTTGAAAGAGTCATAGTTATTTTAGATAAAGTGAATGTGTTTAAGACAACATGAATAAGTATATCTTAGTATTTACCATCCTCATAAATTATTGTATGATGATTTTACTGATATAATCACACATACCTTTTTGGTTTTAGTAAATGGCTGGATCTAGTAGGCACCAAAGTAATAGTGGATGTGAAGAAAACTCTGATGGTTTTCTGAACAAGCTATTGAATGAAATGGGAGCTTCAATGAGAACTCTTGTGGTTATTCTCAACCAAATATCTGGAGTCATCATTGACCACCTGAACCTTGGTGATTTTTATAAGGCATCATATATATAATAAACAAATCCCCACAAATGTTCAGGTAATAATCGTAAGGGTAAGTATATTCAAAAACCTATGTGTAAAGGATGTGAAAATAAACACATAGGAAAATGTTTCAAGGGGATTGGAATATGATATAGATGTGGAACTGAAGGTCATAAAACAATAACCTTCCTTGAAAAATGGAAGCATCCAGTTGAATCTAGGAAATGGAAAGAATTTCTTTCTTAGGGATCAATTGAATTTTTTAAATGTGGTGTGCATGGTCATTATTCAAATTGATGTCCTATGATGAAGTTTCGGGAATGGGATCACCATGATCTTATAAATATATGTTTACCAATACCTAATTCCATTCCGATTGAGAATGAAGAAACTGACAATAACCAATGAAAGTTATGGATTATTTATTAACACATAATTTGATATTTTTGAATTTTGGGATATTATTCGTGATTTTGTCTGTATGAAAGAAGTATTTCAGAATAAGTTGGAAAGGAATGTTTAATGTATCATGAAGAACATTGGATGAGTATGAATTCAACATATAGGGTATTCAAGAGTTATGGTAGATTTTAGGATGGTGAAATGCTTAAAAGTATTAAGGCTCTTTTGATGATGGGATTACATTCGAATAATTTTTATTGTATGTGTAACCCTGAAGTTTGATATATGAAAATTTTATTCCTGGAATAGTTATCTTTTTTTGGATATAGTTATAAATAACCATTTGGGTTTATATGATCCTGGAATTTGAGGTAATTACAGGTTAATACATTTTGGGTTGCAAAATGAATGTCATTAGATAAACATTGTGGTTAAAATATATTATGGTTTTTTTATATAAATTTAACTCTTTTTGGTAATGTTATAAAATTATATAGTTTTTTAAAAAGGACAACACACAGACCGTGTGACAACCCATCACGTCGGACAAAGCTGCAAGAATCAAACCCACAACCAAAGTGCGATTGGGATTTATCGCCTACCACTGTACTACATGAAGTCCCTAGTTAGTATGACTAAATAATTTTTGTTTGATAATTTTATGAATCAATAATAAGTTTATTTTGGATTATCTATGGAAATGATTAACCTATAATGGAGAATATTTGATTAGGTTAATTACTTTTCAATATGATACATTAAGAGTAACTGCTCTTATTTGGAGATAAATGTTAAGATTTATCTTGGAAGACTATGTGATTAAATCCTACTGAGATTTGGGTTTCAATCTTAGGCTGGATTATATTGATGAATTTTATGGATATTTTTTTTATTGAATGGTCTTGGTTGAACTTTGGGTATGGTTTGTCAAATTTTGGAGAATAAGAGAGAGTTTTTCTTTGAGTAAAAGATTCTCCTTTTTGTAGATTATCTGATCTTCTACTAACCAATTTGGTTTTGGATGATGTCTAAAGATATGGGAAAATTTATAGTTCATCTTTTGAAGATTATGAGATACTCTAGAAACTGATTCTATCACTTAAAGTGTTACCAAGTCATCTTGAATAATTACCACTTTGAGAAAATATGGGTTTGTGGTAGAATTTTATTAATGGATGAAACTATACATGAAAAGTTAGGATATTTCCTTATGATCTTAGTCTAGTTATTAATAAATATCATCAACTCTATGAAAATGATCTTGAAGTAAAAAAATTATAAGCTCTCTTTTATCATCAGAATTTAACCTAACCACACATTTTTGGTATTGTGGTGGTTAACATTCTGTGATCAAGTTTTCTATCACTCTATATTAATCTATGAGGGTTAGTTTCTCTTCCATATCCATGTTTTCACGGAATCCTAGTATATATTGTCCCAGGTTACCTTTTTATATATCTTTCTTTATTTTAAAGTGATATTTTTATTGACTCTTTTTACAATGTGGTACTTTTAATGGATTTTCCGAGCCCAATTTTAAAATTGCAAGGACGCAATTCCCAAAAGGGGGAAGGATGTAACATCCCAGGTAAATAAAGAATATCGCATTTATTTATTTATTAATATTTGTAAATTATTTATTAATTTTACTTTAAATGGGATGTTATGTTTGATGGTGTACCTGATACACAACAACGGTTTTCATTGAAATCATACATTGCACACAACGTTGAGTTATACAGTAAAATAATAATATAATAATATTTTAAATCGTAGTTAAGTCCTAACTTTTATATTGGAATGAATGGATAGAACTAACTAAAATATGAATATGCATGTTTTTTAAATGTTTTTACAGTTATCCCATAAATTTTAGAGGCTTAAAATTAGAAAAAATCTGATTTTAAGCATAAATACTCTAATATTAATTAAAAGGTCGATTTACAACCTTTTGATGGAGGACCCTCTTTAAATATAGTTTTGGTCACTTTTATGTGGTCTATTTCACAAAATAAAATTCTTATTTAGTATCGGGACATCAAAACTTACTTTGGGTATTGTTTTGGTTTTTTTCAGACAAAATTCATTTTTTTGATGAATAGTGAAAAATATTGTATTTTAATTCAACACTATCTTTTAATATAATTTTTTTATATTGTTATATTATATTTTTAATTTAATTTAAATTTTAATTAAATTATATTTTTTACCATTTAATCAAATATTGATCATTGGAATTATTTTCTTTGAAATTGGGCATAAACAAGTGTCAATCAACTGATAGATATTGTTTCTTAAAAACATGCTATGTGTTTTAACAACAGGAATCAATTTAAAATTAATTAATTAAAATTCTATGTTTATAATTTTTTAAATAGGAATCATTTTTTAATTCAGAATATGAAATATATATTAGGCTGAATTTTTGGTATTTTTCTGAAAAACATCAATTTTTTATGATTAGTGAAACCACTAAGTGGTGGTTGAAAAACTGACTTTTTCATTTAAATAAAATTTTAATGCTTCTATGAATTGAATTTTAAAAATCCGACATACATTTTGGTATTAGTAAGTAATATTTGGTTCAAAAAGATGGAAATAATTTTTTTTTGAACAGTAAATTTTGACTTTTATTTATCACGATTAAAGGTAAATAGGGTATTTCAATGTCAAAGGAATATTATAATAATAAAACATTACCTTAACACTTCTCCTAAACTTATTGGATGAGTCTTGACTAACCATGGGAATCCTTGGGTCGATTTTGGGACCCCATGGAGCCATTTGGGAGTGATAATGACACTTTATTTTAATTAACATAAAGTAAAGGCAAAAATGACATAAACAAATATCTTTTAGTAAATTAAAATTTACATGGGGTTATATAAGTTATCTTTTCAACTATAAATATTCATGGGAAATCTAATAATATTTTCTAAATCATTTTATTTTTTTATTATTTTTAGACATCAAATAGATAAAATTATTTATGACCCAAATATGATGTATTGTTTACCTCATTAATAAATCATTTAAATAAATAAGATTATAAATACTAAAATTACATCCAAAACCTGTCCAATTCTTTTTGGATGAATTTATATAGACCCTGAGTCATCCTATATTTAAACATAATGAGTTTTAGACCTATAGAAACCTAAAATAATTATATAATAAAATAATATTTTCACACTTTCCTAAAGAACCCCTCCTCCCCCTTACAAAAATCCCTCACCTCTATCCCATTCCTCACAACTCTGAAGCACCTTGTCTTGTCCAACCCCTGACCAAATAAGCTCTCAATATCCCCCTATTCATCCTATAAGCCTTACCATAGGACGAAGCCACTTCAATAAGTCCTTTTCGTTCAAACCAGATGGAGTTACCCAAATTTAAGGTAACGGTTTCTCTTAACTTCTTTTATTTTATTTTACTTCTACAACACCTAAATTATTTTTCTTCCATTATTTTATAACAAAACCAGTATCCTGAATATAATAGGATGTTTTTATAAGAATTATTCAAAATATTCTTACACATACCTCCATATAATCGGTAAATACCATACTGTTTCTGTGGAAGGAAAACTAACGCCTCACGAAACAATGATTGTTCAATTATATCCTACCACCTCACATAGTGTACATTATGATGACAGTGTATTTATATACGATATATATTAAGTTTATATTTTTTATTCTTCTTTATTTTTAATTTATAACATACCTTTATGGATTCCATTATGAGTAAACGTGATAATTTCATTTGAGGAAGTGCGGATTATCGCCCCTCCCAATGTGATATGACTCATTCATACCATACGTGGGACGTATAAAGGATAGAGTTATTGAAATGATATATTATATTATACTGGAATTATTATATAACTATGTATCATTATGTTTTCATTCAATAAAAATACGAAATAGAAATGATAGTAGCGTTCATGCATACGTACGGCTTACCGTCTCCAGGAACGGTGCATTTCATTTCTTACCTCCAAATGTTATGTAATATTATAAATACATATATATATATATATATATATTGGATATATATGATATATATGACTTCTAAATCATTAATATCATTCTGAAGATAATGGACTCTTGACCACATGGACATCTTGTAATTATAAGGTGTTCGTTTTTTACTCAATTACCAAATATCGACAAAATTACCATTATTAACTTAAATGATTACATATTGTTTATAACATTATAATTAGTGATATAAAAGGAATAATAAACTTGAAAAAAAGTTCTTAACAAATTATAAATTAACTTATGTTTATTATTTTGGAATAACAAGGAACAAATGTGTCAATTCGTACATGAGGTACGAGATTTCTTATCTCACTTTTAATTCCGTGAGATTTCCATTATTCGCCCTTAATTTATTGCATGTGGTGTGTTGTGTACATACATTTGATATATATTATCATTTTTATCTTTATATTCTTCTTATTCTATTATTAATTTGGTGGTTATTAACATTTTTTTCATATGACTCGATCGGTTACAACATGGTGAGGGATTTTTGTCCCACTTTTTATTCTCGTGAGATTCATTCTATATTTGCCGCTATTTTTTTGTGTGGTGTATGTACTGACCATAATTGTATTAATTTTGTGCTATACTTCAATTTATGGGTATTTAAATCTTCATTTTATGATCCTTATTTCATGTTTTGTATGTTTTTTATGTTACCAAATTGGAAAGGGAACCTTTTAACCCAATTTCCATTCATTGGGTTAATCTTCTAATTCTTAATTATTCCTTCTATGATTATGTGTGGAAGCACTATTTATTTATTTATGTTTTAATTTCAACTCCCCTTTGTGTGGATATACCATTGATACACATAATCACTTCATTTAGAAATTCCCAAGCCATCGATATGAACTTGATAAGAGTAATATTAACTCAATTTCCATTCATTGAGTTAAACATCCAAGACATTGGGTTTTTCTTAAAAAGAATATGCGTGAATATTCTATGATGTATTTACACTGAATATCAAATCATATTGAGTGTATTTATATTTTTCACACATTATTATGTCATTAATTTATCATTAATCTAAGGATACCATCTTTATAAGGGATTTCGTCTCAATTTACATTCCATTGAGACTTCATTGTTGTTATGCACCAATTCACATTTATATGGTGTATATACTATACTTTTGGATTATTATATCATTAATACATTTATTCTCATGATATTATTAAGATTTGATAAAATTTTATTCCTCAATTATTTGAATTCAAGAATCTCTCACTTGGTTAAGAACTCCTTAACTAAAATATTGTTTTAAAGATTTATTCTTCTAAATATTTCTCATTAATGTCCATGTTTTAAAAAAAATTAGGATTTATTTATATCAATATTAATATTTTAAAATGGTAATTCCTTCAAAATCTTCAAAGTGGTAATGGAAACTTTCATTAAAAAATATTTTTATTAAATGTTTTAAATGGTTTTGAAAATGGATTGATAAATAATTGATTATATCTATATCTTGAGATGATATTTTGTGATTACAATGTGGAAATGTAATATTTACTTTATTCATGGTTTAATTATTATGAATATGTTAGGGTTCTTGGGCATTGTTTGTGTATACATGTCGTTCCGTGATAATCCTAGGGCTGGTGAGCCTGAGATTTGTCTTCAATGCATTGGGTAACGTGACAGAGGTAAAGATTGATGTTTATCCTAAGAGATTTAGGGAATATACTGTGATGGGTATTCCAAATTTTACTCCCTATGTAGATGTGATAGCTATAATGTATGTATATTATGAATTCCATAAGTTACCTTTATGATATATGATTTTTGCTTGTTATTCATAAATCTTATGATTTCATAAGGTATGTTATGATAAAAAATTATGGTTTCATTGATTTGTATTTAATGACGAGCTAATGTTTTACTTCCCTATTTTCTAACCTTTACTGAGCTTTTTATGATCATCCCAAGTTTTTGAAGTGTTTTCCACAGGATATGAAGTGGAATAGGGACAATTATGGGATCAAGGAAAATTCATGATGTCTAAAACATGGAACTATACATGTTTCTTTTTTTAGAGTTTTTATTTTATGAAAAATGGATAATGAGTAGTAGTTTCAACATATAATATTCAAGTTGTTATGTAATAATTATGGCCTAGTTTTCTAAAACTCTAATCCGGAAAAGATCCTCCAGGATAATTCTTGACATAATTCAAGATTGTGAAATGTTTAAGGTCGGGTCCTTATATTTATAGAATAATTAATATTTTTATATTTTGTTAATTACAATTATCTATCTTACCCCATTTCGATTATGAAAAAAACAACATTCCCTAATTTGTGTGGACTAACACCTCCACAAAGAATAAAGATTAATTTTCTTTCAATATATTAAATTTATTGTGATAATATTTAATTTAATAAATAATATATAACATATTATAGATTCCAAAATGGTAAAATATATTATAACTGATTATTTATCTATGGAAAATGAAATCATCATCCACGTGTACATACAGACTACTACCTATATGGAACATTGTATTTTATCATTAATTACCTCCATTAATAGATGGTTCTAATATTCTGTTTAAGGGATAAATATTATGTTAACGAAACTATTTTGGTTATGGTAAGATAAATTGTACAACCATTTAGCGATATGATAAATAAATGATCATTGTAAATGCAACTGCCTCAAATAAGCGTACTAAGAATAAAAACAATGTATTCCTAGTATAAAGTATTTTTTTCTATTAGTGATTATTTTAATTATGTAATATTATCATATAACATTATATTTAATGATAATTATTCCCATTATTCCTCTGTAAAAATGACCTTAAAACTAAATCACTTTATAATCATACTTTAATTAAGGTATCTTCTTGTTTGGTTTAGTTTATCCACCCCCATTGTCATTGATATTAATTTATTTAATAGATTAATTTCGGAATATAATTTACAATAATATGTCATACAACTAATTAAATATTTTTTTATCTAGTGGTATTATAATATTTAAAAACATTATTAAATAAAATACCCTTTATTGATTGTGAATCATCAGAACATACTCATCTTCGAATTCAACTATAATAATAGTAACCAAAACTCCAATATATTTTAATTATAAAATTTAAAAAAAATTCTAAATCAATAATTATATAAACTTATATAATCTATAAATGATGAATTTTGGTATAATAAAAAATAACAACAACACTACAATGAAACTACTTCAAAATGGTCAATATTACTCAAACCTAATATTAAAAATAAATAATAAATAGATAACATTGATGCATATAATAGTTTTGAATGAAGGATAAAAAAGGATATAAATATGAATAAGGTACAAAAATAAGTTATAAATAGAGTTATTTTTTCATACTATTGGTTAGAGGACATTCCATAAAGCTATAATATAAGGTAAGAGGTTCCTATATAAAATTTATTTTCTGGAAATAAATTTCTATGTGTGCTCTAAGAACCCTTTAATACATCTATGGAATTTTTTTCATTTTAAAATTAACTATTAATTTAAATTGATTATTCATATATTTTTACATGTCCCCACAAAATTTAATTTCCCCCATGACTTATATATTACCTGAAACGTGTCTTTTAATTGAAAAGGAACATGTCTAATATTTTTTAATGAGAACCTCCCTTATTCATATCCATCTTCATTGGATGTGTTTTAAAATTTCCTTATATTTCTATAAAAAAATTTATAAAGATTATTTTATAGTAAATTACCTTCTTAAAAAATTTTAATGACCTTTTAACTTTTTATGAATGGTGCATTTTCATCAAAGTGTGAAAAGCATATCTTATTTACATCGTACATGTGAACACCTATTTTCTCTACCTTTATCATTTTAGATGAATTATTATCTAAATGATTTCATTATTTATAAGAGAAATTATTTTTATCATTGAATTACAAAATATATCATTGCAAATGATTTCAAGGGATTAAAGATATTTCTTTTTACCAACAAAATTTTTCTAAAACTCTTAAATATTTTGATTCAACTAAGTCATTGCCCATACAATACCTTATTTTTCGTTAGATATATTATAAAATTGTTAAAATACATCTTATTTATCTATATATCTATGTAATTTTATTTTCTATCAATGATATGATCCATCAATTCCTTAGTCTTTATAAACCATCCACTATGAATAGACATAACTTTATTCCAATTCCTTTTCAATGTGAATACTCTATATTACACTTATTTAATTTAAGGGTGTTCACCATGATTCCATATATTAATTAATTGGGAATAATTATTTAATAAAATATATAACATTTATTTATATGATGTGGATACCCTATAACTCATTATCGTAATTAAAGGGAATTTACCTAGAATGTTACTAAATATCTTTCGATGCCAATTTTTTTCAATGGGTTTTTTATGTTGTGATTATTTGTAGAATTATTAATGTTTTTTTTAAACTATATGAATCCTAGTTTCTTTACATTTGTTCATTGTGATGTATTGAATGAAACCAATTTTCGTTGGTTGGATTCTTTTTGATATGTTTATCACTTGTTTACAAGTGGAGGTCATGTGTATAGATGATGAAAAGTGGGGTCCTATGTCACACTCCAATGAATTGGTTAAACACTTATATCTCAGAAAAAAAGTATTCATGAAAAAAAAATAGTTTCTCATAAGCATGGGCATAGTTTTTATGGTCAACGAATGTAATTTTCCCAATACTAATTCTTGTAAAATATTTTAAATATGTTCTATATCCTTTTCTTATACTCTCATGGTGTGGCTCATGAATGTAATTCTCTGTATACCAATTGTTTTGGTAAAATATTATGATTTTTCAAATGAATATGTTATTATCTCATGGATCATGTTTATTAAAATAGTATTCCAAAATATTTTGATTCATTTTATATGTTGTTACATTCTATATGACATGAATCAGGTTTTATAAAAAAAATTATTTTCTTACAGACATTGATTATACCAATATGTTCATATTATAGTAACTTATGATCCTTGAATGTCTTCATATATTATTACCCTTACTGGTAATCTGATATCACCCCACCTCATGTTTATTTTCCACATGTCATGAAAAAATTAATGTATATGATTTTATAATAATATAATCTTTTTATGGAAAATTTATCGGAGATATTGAAGTATCATTTTTTATTAAGTATCTTCATCTATATTATGAAAAAATTTCATTTTATAGAGATATCATGGGATCTAATAGTTAAATATTTATCCTAACTCTCTAAAACTATAAACCTATATTTTTCTTGGAATTTAATTATTATTTTATTTATGATGGATATGGTAATCAAGGATTTTTGTCAAATACAAATTTTAAAGTAATTTTTTTCCAGAACTAGATCTGGGAGTGAGTGTCTGGGGATCTATAGTGGAAATATGATGGGTAGACTCATTTATAAGGAGGTAAAAAAATCATATTATTTATGTTTAATTTAGATGGGATCTTCTTCTTCTAGTACCATAGTTTTCTAGAAAGATCATTCACAATCTAGGAAGACCATGTTCATCAATTATTTTAGAAATTCATATCTATGATGAGGAAGATGATTTCATTCACATAACATGTTGAATGTAATGTGATAACAATATGGTATCTGATTTCATAACTAGATTAAAACTCATATCATATTGTGTAAATTTTTGTCTCCTGTATGAGAATATACATGAGATATTCATAGACAACCTACATGATGAGTTCAAGAGACCATTAATCCTATAAAAGCATCCCAAATAATTTTAGTAGTTTATAGAAATAAAAAACATTTCTAATTTTTTATTAGGTAAACCAAGGACACATCTCGGTATGTGGACACTACTAGGGGAAAAGGGTTTGGTAATGAAGAAATCATAATTTCAACACTTAGTTTAACACCAGCAACTAAAAAGGTTCCCCAAAAAGATCCACAACACCCAATACCTCTCATAGAGTGATAACAATAGCAAAAAAATCCATCATCTTTAGGCATATAATGATTATGGTCACCCAAAATATGATGATCAACAAAAAAAACAAAAACTTTTTAAAAGATAATTTTCTAGGATACATCATTGAGGAAATGGAAAATAATCAACTCAAGTTACATTAGGTCATGAAATGTGATCAAGAAGAACATATTGATCACTTAAATTTTTCCCCTTTTCACTTGATGATGGACCACACCTTCCATGACTACATTACCTTTAATTATATGCTCAATAAAATGTTATATTATTTACAAGTGACATTTGGAAAATCCCAAGCACAAGTTCCCTCTTTCATCATTGTCCAACCAGAGAAAGAAGATGACTGGAAAGAAGTCTGAGCCAGATCTGAATGAAATTTCAATAAATCGTTGTCCTGAAAGATATTTTATCGAGATCATTCCATCCTAAGGTAAAAACGAAATCAACCAATTATTGTCCGAGTTCCCATTTCTCCATTAATTACCATGACTTTTTATCTATCTTAGAGAGAATAACATTATTAGTGGGAGTAATAAATGAAATAGAAAAATGATCATCAATTAAATCTATTGATATCCAAATCAATATTGGACTTCATATCACTATCATTTAGAATATAGACACTACCCATCCAAATGAATCCATCGCCAGACAGAGTCCCAATATGTCTTAGTCAATTTCATCAATATTCATACCAATTATCAAATGGATCACTTGCATGTGAGCCCCAAAATCCCAAACTAAATTGGGGGTTGTAAGAGAAAATCCCAATGGGACACAATGGATAGAGAAAATGAAATCATGGTTGAGATAATCATTTCAGGAATTTCTTAGCTGGATATATATATATAGAAACAAACATGAGGGAAATCACTTAACTAAGAATAAAAGTAATGTGGATACACCCCTAAATTCCACAGGGTTTAGACAAATCCAATTTTCTTAGAATAATGGTTGAAAGGTGTTTAACTATATTACCAACCCATATGTGTGGGTAGAATAGCTCTGCTAAACCCACCAGTGATAAACATACCCTCAATATCATTCTATGTACAATGCTCATCAGCATGAAATTCCTTGAAAGAAAATCATGATGCTAGATAACAACACAACATTGTTAAGAATTGGCCTCTTGGAAAAAATTATTATATCCTGAAATAGTTAGTTATTATCCCAACATAATATTCAACCCTTGATGTACTTCATCTCCCAAAAGAGTTCAGGGAACTACTTGTTAATTCACTTCATATCCCTAAAGAATTCGATAGAGAAGTGGTTATCGTTGGGGTGTATCATAAAAAAACTACAATATTATAGTGTCAAAAAACTATATTCTTTAAATATAAGGTCTATTATTCCACTATTAAAGGAAATATTTGGCCATTATAAGTCTCAAGAATTCTTGATAATTTCAAAATTCATTAATATTTTAGTGATAATGGATTTGGGACTTATAATATCTGAATACAGACTCTCGGATGTTATATTTATATTGTGGGTGGATTTTATCCACAAAATTTGACATTTCATATTTTCAAATAAAGTGATAAAAATATACTTGAAATTTATAAACTCATATCCTAGTTTAGGTTCATGAAAATGTTGTGGAACATAACATTTAATGTTTTGTTAGGGGGTCTTTGGCTTCTAATCCATGAAATGGTACCATCATCTTACAATGAATGCCTAAAGTACCCAATCAATGGAAAGGTCTTGAGTACTATGATTTTATGGTCAACTTTTGAATCATGTGAAAACTAGTATGTTGATGTATTTTTTTAAAACCTAGAAGAAAATAAGTCAATGATAGAAGGTGGAATAGAGGTAACTTCACCCAAAAGTTTTGAAGATACCCCAAAAAACATTATAATCAACATGGAAATTATAATTTATTTCCCATTAATCTAATAGAAGTGAAAAAAATAGAACTAGGGATAATTAGTAGTTCAAGTTCTTCATAAGATCTTGTTTACAAGGTAATAGTTGTGTCAGTAATGATAGTCCCATCAGAAGGCGATCAGGTCACACCCATGGAGATGGGAAAGAGATATGGAAATTCTCCAACCAAGAATCCACATATATGATCCTTGAAACCATTTTAAATCTAAAAATTATCTTCTATATCAGGGTATATTTCACCATCATTGACATGCAAGGAAGATACCCTCAAATCATCTACCAAATTTTAGGAGGTAACCACTTCTTCTACCATCAATATTATAACATCATTGGTACTATTAGAAATCAAAGACACCTCTCCATCATTAACAACGATTAAAAATTACCTTGTATTATTTTTGAGTCCTAAAATAAATCTTTTACCACCCACTTCCACTAAAATTGAGACAGAAGAAGAAGAAGAGGATGATATGAGTGGTAACCCCCATGTATTTGAGGAAGGCAAATCGATGATAATTTATGAGATCAAACAAGTAAATATATGTAAAAAAAGGACCCATATCATAAACTGATATGTTACCCCATTCATATATATGTGAAATAAATGTATATATCATTCTTCAAATAACACTATTATGTGTACGTCTAGAATTTTATAGAGTTTCTTTGGATAGACTCTGATATGGCTACCATTCATCTGGAATTTCAAAATGATCATCTTGGTTTTAATTAGGCATCTTGGAGGATGAATTACACCCATTATTCTATTATTAAACATAAATTTAATAATATTATTGAATATGTCTTCAAATATAAATTGTTGTATCGAAAATGGATTTCCAACATCAGCCCATTAAGAAAAAATGGATTTTTTTTGTTTTTATCAATTTAAAGGATCACATCCAACATAGTCTGAAGGTTGATCTCCTAATCTTAATCCCATAACTCTTAATTGATAAAACTATAGTATTTAAAGAAAATTACATCATAGAAAACTATTTAGGTTAAAATTATATTAGTTTACCCCTGAGTATAAGGTAGCCACTAGTTTTAGATAAACTAAACATATATTATACTATTAGGTCACTCCCATATACTTAAAGATTGATGTCACTACCTATCAATGCACCATGAATAGGATCTTCAAGATGTTTCTAGGGATGATCGTAGAGTGTCATGTTAATGATTTAGTGGTTAATTACTATAATAAATGTGATCATTATTCCAACCATAAAAAAATCATAAAATTTTACTGTCACTTCTTGATGATAAACCCCATGAAATGTGTTCTGGGGTGACTTCAAGAAAATTATCAAGATTCTCAGTATTACACATTGGAATCAATGACCACTAGGAGAATACTATTTGGATCCTTTAAATTTCACCTCCTCAAAACCCTAAATAATTTATAGTTATTTATGGAAACCACACCTAAATCAGGTGTTTCAATGTTAATATGGCCAAAAAATCCTCACCTTAAAGAAGTTTATTAATAAGTTATTCAGTTTATTATGAGATTAATATTATCAAGAGTCCTTCAAAAATATAATGTTTTATTTTTTCACCCACTAGTTGTGATGATGCTAGTATAATGGAAACTTATCTTATATATGTTCACCATGGAGCCATCACTCGGTGCACTTCTGGTGGAGAAAATTGATATATGGATTTAAAATAGTCATTATTATCTCATTATAAAAAATTTAGACACTAAAACGCGAAACCCTTACATTGAGAAGAATATCAACACAATAATTTTCATAGTATAAAATCTAATACACTTATTAAAACACAGAAATATAGTCTTTTTCTCTCATTGTGATCCACTAGAGTACATACTCAATCATCTAATGTTGACTAGGTTTTTCTATTAATGGGATATTATCCTAAAATAGTTCAACATTCAATGTTTATCAAAGAAGGAAATAAAATAGAATACCCTCGGTGATTTTATGGTAGTAAAATATATTTTAGAAAGCATAATTATGAATACCAAGATTTTGGATGAAGTATTTTTTTCTATCTAGGGAACTCCCCAAAAAAGGATATATAATTTAATAGTGACTCTTAAAGCCTAACATGGAAAATAATATAAAGACAAGTGAGCAATATAGTTGGTCTAAGTATTTTCTTCAACTCACTAACCAAGGTAGTTTTCTATTATTCCTTCATATTCTCAGAAGGTTATACCAAAAATGAGGCAGAATACCAAGATACCATAATACGCTTACTGTTTTCCCTCCAATTTTAGGTATGCAATTTAAATGTTTTAAGAGACTCAGATCTAGTATTTAAGAATAATAACATATAATATGGTATTAGGACGGCAAAATATTATCCCATCCTTGGTTATGCATGGGGAACCATGATAGATTCCACTTTGAGCCAATATTGAATCATAAAACCAACATATATAATTCCCATGATGATTCCTTAGCTAATATATATGTGGAATCTATGTATCTTGAAAATGAAAAAGCTTTTTACTATATCTTGTACCACATAGTGGTATCACAATTCATCATTTGTGGCATAGATAAAAACAATAATATCGATACTACCCAAAAGAAATATGATCTATTCCCCTCATAAAATGATACATTTATTAAATAGATTCTCCATATAATATACTAAATAAATATATTTATCCTTCATTTATATCAACGCTATGAAGGAAAAAATATGATGTTATGTAGTGAACATCATCCTTTTTATGGTCTAAATAAATAGAATATTCTCTGAAAATGAGTCTTTGATGTATTCCCAGTTAAATTTATTAAAGGATAAGAAATAATCACCATCATGTATGTTATTAATTTAGGCTCTTGTGGTGCTTTTCAGTCAAGTACAATTCTCTCCCATAAAATATATAAACTTGGTAGTTCTATAAAATCATAACCCAAGGTTGAATGGACCTCACCTAGAAGTTCAATCCATTTCAATCATGTGTAGAATTTATCCATCATCCACCAGAGTTCTTTCAAACATCCAAAAAACATAGTTACTCATCATGTGGATAATAAATTTAAACAGGCCATATGCCCTAACCATAGATAGATAGTTCATGAACATCCTTATAGCCACTGAATTCTTCACCAAATTGGCTGAGGTATACCCTCAAGGATGTTTGGAAAAAGAATATTATCTAATATAGAAAGTCTAACATCATAACAAGACATTGTGTACCTAAAACAATAATAAATGATATTAAAAATAATTTCTACTCAAATGAGTTAAAAATACTATATCAAGAGTATAACCTCTAGTCTAATCACTCATATATCTATCATACATAAGAAATATGGGTAGATTGAGGACTTCAAAAAGACTCTATCAAACATACTCCAAAATATGCTAGATAAAGACCTGAAATCCAAGACATACAAACATATACATTAATTATTTTCATACCACACCACAAGTAATTACACCACACAAATAAACACTAATTATCTTATACACATAATAGACGTAGTTATACCTAATGAAGTTCAATTCCCATCTTTATGAATTTGTGTCTATGAAATATCTTAGATACTGAAAATTCCTAGAAGTGGCTAGATGTGTTTTAGAAACATGATTTTAAGAGGTTTAAAACACTATGTATCCTATAATTTTATCTAAATAAGATTTCATGTGTTTTTATTTATAAATTTTTTCACTACACATTCCTCTTGGAAGACCAACAACTAGTTATAAATACTCTAATGTTATTTGGGAGGAAGATACAAATGTCAGATCATAAGGGGGAGATACCTAGTGCTATATATATGTTCTAATACAATAGAGCCTATTCCTTGTTCATGATTGATGGGAAACTCATCATTTCCCACCTAATATGAGATTTATTAGTAAAAAATTTACATTATTTCATATCACTCGACAATTTCATAGATGAATGATGTTAAAATGAAAAATCAAGGACCACGTACCAAGACCTTAAACTATATAAATATTTGGTCCTTACTACATGTACATAAACAAAATAGGTCTCTTTTCCATTATCTGTGACTTTAGACTACTTAGAATTGGTCCTTGACAAATTATCATAATAATGCACAAAAAATCATCCCTACTTTATATTGTTAAAATACATTTTTTTATGCACATACTGTGTGCTTTTAAATTGCTCATAGCTTCCCACATGGCCTACCGTTATTGTACATTAATTTTATATTTATTTAGGGATCCCCAGAACACACCTTTTCTATTTTGGGAATAATAAATTCCTTCATCCATATATAGGATCCAAATATTCAAAATAATTCATTTTGATAATAATTATGTGTGTCATGATTCATATTCCCATAAAATATATATTAATGGTGGGACCTACTTTTCCAATTCTGAGTTATGAATCAAAAAAATGTAACTTTCCCCATTAGTTAATCTAGATCTAGGTGGGGGGTTCTTGGGTGATTTCTCTTCCATAAAATTTAGGGTAGTGAAGCTTTTATATCTTTTCTTAGTCCCAAAAGAGATTATAAAAAATTACTTTCACTGTAATATGGTGTGCCTATTTCAAAATACATGGTCTTTCTGATGTCACTACTGCATGTTAAATCCTTATTTATTTCCCCCTTCACATGAAACTATTCTATTCAATGGTTTCCTCATAAAAATTGATGTTTTTAGTAAAAATTAACTTGCCTTCATAAAAACTAAAAAAAATAGTGGTCCATGGTATAGATTCATCCTTATGTTCTACTACTAGTTAATAAAATAAATGACCCTCTTCAATGTATGATACAGATCAACATAGGATCCCTCTTTGTGAATTTTTTCATTCTTGAACAGATATTAAAATTCTTACCCCCTTCTAAAAGATATTAACCTAAACATGTGTTATTTATCATTACCTATGGGATTCAAGGCTTACTTCTACATTTGTTATCCTAGATATCATGGTTCACCAAGCTTATGATTGGGCATGACCATGTACCCATTTAAGAGTTTGATATATATAGGGTGCCATATAAGAACTACTTATATATTTATCTCAATCCTCAATGGACATGTAGTGACTCTTATATCTCTTATAATATACCCAGTTGTGAATCCCAATAAAATACCCTAGTTCACCCAAGTAGTTTTAACACTTCACTTACACTGTCATTCCATTAATTATTTTATCTTCAAATGAAAACTTGTTATTTTTCATATGACATATTTTTTTAAAATACCCCTACACAAAATTCCTTATCGTAGTGGTTCCTTGGCCCTTTATGCTAGGGACTAAATTCAAATCACAGTGAAAACAATTCGCTCTCCCACCTTTAGTGCTTTTCCCATGGGAAATTCATCGTCTTCTTGATGGGACTACACTGAGGTGAGACTAAAATTTATCCCTATATACATGTGTTCAATCCATGAAAATACTATTTGAGAGATATATATGGTATGATTCCTTTTCTATTTTAATACTTAGTGACATTCGGGATCACCTATCCTATACCATTCTAGGGGATTTCACTAATGCAAAACCCACTATATTTAGTGTATGGTTAGAATGACCAATACTAATGAAACCTAGAATAATAAAAAATTCCAAAGATCACTCAATTTGAGGATACCATTGTCATGGTCATAAAAACATTGAATTCTAAAAAATCATTGTGCATGATTTCTATCTTATAATTGTGTGTCTAATGGGAAATCCCCTTTCTATATACATGATATTTAAATATAAATAAGAGTTCCAATGAATGTTTTTTCTACACCCATTAGATGACATCAAAGAAAATATACCACCTTTTCATCTAAGTCACACATTATCGAACTGTACATGTCCTGATACTCACAAAAAAGAGCAAGATCTGTTAAATTCCCACAATTTATGACCCCTGATCTCTATCAGTTAAAAATGAGGTTAATAATGGAAAAACTTATCATGTTTCCCTACATAAAATCCCAGTATATTTATGTGATTTATCCTCAATAACTATGTGAATCCTCATTACTACTCCTGTAGGATATGTAATGATAATTGTACCTCATATTATAGGTTCATCCATGAAGCATTAGTAAAATAATCAATTTCTCCATGCATGTGTATCCAAATATATGTGGAGTTTTCATGTTTGTATCAAGGTGAAAATGGCCCTCATATATTCCTTAACACAATATCTCGTGTGATTTGTAAAATTTCACAAGTATCAATTGTTTATCATGTAAATAATGACTTATAAAAGTTTATAAGATTTATAAAATCACTCTGCTTATAAGGATTTAGATACAAAGTATTCTAGTCAAGTGAAACAATTCCTTATCACTTAGTTCAAAGTAGAACGACATAAGGAATACTGTATATAATGCCTAAAAGAACCTATTGTGTCTAGTTAGGGAGACGCTTTCCCATTTATGATATTTAGATCCATCTAAATTATCCTTTTTTCATTGATATATAATTAGATCAAATGATTCCTTCAAATAAAACATGTTTCCTCTCTTTATAATATGTTTTATCCATGTGCCAATCCCTTGTGGATAAAACACATAGATGAGGTTATATTTCTTTACACATGAGTCCTATAACATTAATGTTACATTTATTTATCTCTCTTCCACTTAATATTAATCTTTTTGGACCAAGTTTATGTGGAATGATTTCAAACTACACAACATCTATATCCATGTCATGTGACATTAAACTATGTGAAAGGTCAAGTCATTCCACATGACATTAACCTAAAAAAAATTGATTCCTTTTTTCAAGACGTTAAATGTCATAACACCAAAGTCTTTGTCACATAATACTAAATGGTGTGACACTTGAGTCCTTATAACATGATGTTAAACAACATGATAGCTGAGTCTTGGTCTCATACCAATAAACTATACACCACCTAAGTCTGTGATTCGAAAAGTTGAAATTCGTGACACAAAAGACATTGTTGTATAAAACTAAATGGAATGAAACCAAATTCCTTTTAACTTGATTTTGAACTACATAAACCAGCACCCATTTTTAGTCATTCTCAAAGTTCCAAAACAACCAAAATATGGTATACTTGTTTCTATAATTACTCATCACCATTTCTGATCATCCTAATATATAAGACACAATTCCTGTTTTAAGTGTCGTGAACCACCAAAAAGAATTTCAAGCTTTTAGAAATGATTGAATTTAAATTTAAATGATGAATTTTTATAGCTATTAATATATTTCCCAATTTTCCACCTATATACACACCCCTAATATATCCTACCAACCAATGCCTTGTTTCCATCTTAAAAAATGTCTTATAGTTGATTTATTCCCTAAAAGCATCACAATGTGACCTATCATTAGAATATGTTAAAAAGTCACCCCTTATGTACCAATCCCATAGAATCACAATTATTATATGTACCTTCATCTAGGTATTATATCATTATCTTTTCCAATTCAATATTTTTATAGTATTCCAAGCCTTAGGTCCCCAAATTAGATAATTGTGGTAAAATTCCCCTTAACTTAATGGTATGAGCTTCATGAACCTAATGTTACCCTATTTTTGGGTAGTATATAATTCATCTATAATTTGTGGGGAAAAGGGAAATATTATTTATTTCCTTCCCCTTCGATAATCTGCAGATCATATTTACCTATCAAGATCGTACAATTAGGATCAAGAACACTCCCACACAGTTCTTATATCAACCTAAAGAGATCAAACTATAAATATATAGAAAATTCTTGGAGTGTTCTTTGATAATCTTTTTTATATCTCACAATCATGATCTAGAACACTCATGGAGAGTTCAATTTGAAATTCATAAAAAACAATGGTCTCCCTGATTGGTTTACTCGGGATGCACTTATTTGTGAGATCAAAAATATTATTTACATTTTTTCCGATTAACATCAGATTCACTTTTCCCATGTTTCCATGTAGACAACCACATCATTTTGGTTAGACTACTATAACATTAAACTATATCCCTTGATGGTCCTAATCACACGACCATAAATTATTAGTAAAAGATACATAAAACATATCATGATAGAACCCCAAAAATGGTATCCTAATAGAATGTTATATCTTTACTCATTATGATTTCAACATTACATGATTATTTGAAAGATAAAAAATAAATTTAAAAGGGATAAATATCAAGGGTCCCACCATATGTCCTTTAAAAAAGTCGACTTATGCTCACTAGATCCACTAATCCATGAAAATATTAGAGTAGTTATATATCATTTCTCACCACCCTGATGGGGTGTGTAATATGTAGTGATGCAACCTTCTAGGTATTATAACCCTACATCAATATTCCTTCCTTCCATGGATCGACATCATTCCTGAAATCTTTGAATCCCCATAAACTGTATATTTATATTGGAAAAATTTTCATCCAACCTCAAACAAAACCTCTGTTTTTTCCATGCATACATTCCCCAACATGGCTATTGTATAAGTGTTGTAACACCACTAGAAAAATGATACATAAAAGGATAACTTTTACTACCCATGTCAACAATGTGGACCTTTATATTTCATATCCTATATTATTGTAACCCCATAGTTAAGCATGTTTTCCCGGAAGTATAGATCATGATGGGTGACCTTTTGGGAATATTTTCAAGGATTGTCTATGTGAGGAAAAAAAAAACTAAAATAACAATTGTTGGATTGTGGGGATAATCATTAGTATGATAATTTTCCTCAGTGAGTAATATTATATGGTGCTATAGGAAGGACGACATGGTATTGAAGGAGTCCCATGGGGTTGGTTGACTATGTTCATGTCTTAGGATAGTTCAGGTTGTGCAAAATCATGTTAGAGAAAATACCCAATCAATAGTGAAAAGTCACTCCCTTGGTTTGAGACTTGGGGACTACTACGAGGTCATTGTAATTTAAAAGGATGGAGAGTGTAAAACCCTTGAAAAATGGCACTCAAAAGACAAAATTTTACTACCCATATCGAGAAGTTTTACATTTCTTTTCAGTATCCTACTATATTATAATTACATAGTTCAGTGTGCTTATCTTGGAGTAGTGATCATGATGGGTCAACATCATGGAAGATTTCAAGGGTGTGTTTGATTGAGGAAAAACACACTAAAAGAACATGTGTTGGCCTGTGGAGATAATAATTAATATGGTAATATATCCTACTATATAATAGCATGTTGTGTGCTAGGAACGAAACCACAATATTACATGAGACCCATGCGGTGGGATGACTAGGTTCATGTCATGGGGAAGGTTGGGTTGTGACATGTGTCTGATGCTTGGGGTCTAAAACGAGGTTGGTGTCCTTTAAAGGAGTGGAGAGTGTGACACCCATAAAAATGTGTGACTTAAATGGAAAGGTGTTTCTAACCAAGTCAACAAGATGCACATTTATTTTTATAATCCGACATGATTCGAACTCCATAATTAAGTGTGATTTTCCTTGAGAAATGATTAGGATGGGTGATGATCTAGTATGATTTATAGTATGTGTAAGAGTTAGAATATGTCACACTAAATGAACTCGTTTGGTATGTGTGGATAGTCATTAGTATGATAAGAGACTCCATTGAGTAATATAATTTGGTATGTTGGGAAGGAAACAATGGTATTAACAGAGATACATGGGTTCAAAGGACTAGGTTTATAGCCTTGGGATGTTCAGGTCATGACATGTATCCCTAATTTAGCCTTCCAATGAGTGGCATGGTCTGATCCTAAGGAATAGACCCTCTAATATCCACATTTCGTGACATCAATATAGCAGGACCGATTATTAAAATATGTCCAGTGGTTATCCCAGACATTTTTGACCCATATCATCATCTTGGATAAAATTTATTGAGTTATAATATATAGAACCCACAACCCAACTATTCATGTGGATTCAATTCCCTTGACCTTACTCAATCAAATATTGTTCATTTTATTAGATTAAATATGCGAACACTCATCCATGATCTTTGATTGGTCCTAATTGTATTTATTTAAACCGCAAAACATATTTGTTTGATTCTCATGACCATAATGTTAACATCCCCTTCCTATGATAGATTATATTAGCATTGGGTCCTCCATTGATGTTGGGTTTCCCTAAAACCTAACAATATAGACCGTCAGTCATGACCTGACCCGATGGGGCTCAAACCAAAACTACCCAAATCCAACAGCCATAGAACATGGGATGGTGACAAGCACTTAAATGCATAACTAATATGGCAGGCCTTTACCTATTGTACCCATACGCACCCACCCAAACATCTCAATGTAGAAGTGAATTGTAATAATAAGAAAAAGATTAAACATATAGATAATAAACCATGAATGTAAAAAATATAAGGTGAATAGGAGTAGGATAGAGTTAAATAAAAGAGTAAAGGAGTAAAATACATGCCCAAATTCAAAGAAGTCCCATCTTTAAAACTAGAAAGGAAATGCTGAGATAGCCCAACATTGAATCAACATGCTCTAACCACTGTACGAGGTCAAATGCACTAGGATTCCCCGTGCTCCTCTGTAATCTCCTTAAACATTTATGTCTTCTACATAAGGCATGACATGTATGATTCAGTACCATGAAGGGGTGAGTATATACATACCTAGTAGAACACTCTAAATGTTGAAGGGTGAGAAGTAAGAGACGTTATAAAATTAGATAGATAGCTCAACCAAAATTAAGAGAGTAAAAAACCAAAAAACATGTATAACATTATATATATATACTATCAAGAAAAATAATAAATTAAAAGAGATAGATGAGATCTATGTCACACATCTCATCCTAGGAAAGAGTGATAACAGTCCCAAGAATTCATCAATGATACCCAAAATCTCATGCATATATCCATCTTAAACATCCAAGTCAAGACACACCTTTCCAATATGATACACAATCATGGGGCCAAAATCACTAGGAATAGGACCCACATGCTGGTAGAAAATTAGGGTTCCACTTAGTGGATAGATAGAGTACCCATTCCATATCCCAATAGGAGGGAACCACTTTGATAGTCGAGGACCCATCCCCCAACTCTACAAAAGGGTTCCACTCAATGGTTGATAGATGAACCATTTCCAGCCCAGCTAAAGGATAAAACTCTAGTAGTTGGTATAGTACCCATTACCAACTGAATTGGAGGTTCCTACTCTTGTAGTTAAGGGATCATGCTTAGATACTATAGGAGGGTTCCCCTTGGATAGAAGATAGAGGTCCCATGACCTGTGCTAGAGGAAGGTGCTACTCTATAAATTGATAGTGGACACATTTTCTATACCATTAGTTGGGATAAACTCTAATAGTACCTATAGAAACCATTCACATCCCATCTGGATAGTGTCACTGTAGTATCTGATTGAGGACCCAAACCTTGCCTAGTAGGAGGGTGTCACTTTGATCCATTTGATGATCCTTCCCGATCACTACCATCATCAAGCACCACCTAAAGAATTTTCACACATAATATATTACTTCATATATAAAAACAACACTATGGGGGCCATGATCACATTATAAGTATAAAAATACCCATGATAGGTGACTCATGGGAACAATTTTTGTCCAAAAAAGAGGAGATATGAGAGGTAGAAGTTTCCTCTAAAGGAATAAGGGGGTACACTGCATGTAAGGGGACCCAAAAAATATGTAGTCAAAATCAACTTCTTGTTCATGTCCTTTATGGTACATGGCTAACTATTTGGGTATCACTCCATGACATTTAGGTGGACAACACGACATGTCTTAGGAACCCGGGGTCCTAGCCATGCTCTTAGTCATGTCTGTGTAAATTTACTTTTGTTAGTGTACTTTGGTACATGGTGTGTCCTTCCACATGGGGTTTCACCCATTTCCCTATTCATGTCTATTTATATTTATTCATGGATTTTTTCTCTCTATGTCCTCCCACATGGTATCCTTCATGTGTGATCAACCACCTAGCTTTTCCACCCACGTAGGTTTACACAACATGTAGGTGGACTACACATCATGCCATCTATAACATTATCAAATGTATAGAACCACATCCAAACAGGCACTACATAGTTTGTGTCAATCATTTAACACACCATGTAGTCAGGTTTTTAAAAAAAAATCATATTTTATTCTGACGATCCAGATCTAACCTCACCTCCTCATATCTCACCACCTTTCCACCCAAAATTGAACGAGAAGCCCTTGATCACCATTTCTGTCAATATAATGGTCGAAATGGATTTCTGATTGGTTCATTAAACTACGAAATAGAAATAAAATACCCCCACATATATCTATGTCATTAAATATATGATTTGGGTCTTTGGTCAACAAATAATTCACTCATAACCCATAAACACTCTAAATATATCCCTGAATCACTTAATCTTTCCTCACACACAAATCCTTCAGGAATCTGACGGTTCAATTAGGCTTGGTCCCACCCAATAATGTCGAATCAAGACCTTTTAGGCCAATTAGTGATGAAAACAAAGAAATATTGGGGTAAATAAATAATAAAATGGTTTTAAGGATTATGTTTTAAGATTTTTTGGCCAACGAACACAAATTGGGATATCTTGGGAGGTAAAACTGAATAAAAAATTCAAATTGGTATATATGATCATGAAAAGGGTTAGAATTGATGCAGAACAAGAGATAAAATTGATCATGCTCAAATAGAATAATATATTAGGTAATAATACACATATTTTGGCCTAATAACTCAAATTAAATCATGTTTTAATGAAAATTGTGCTCTCTAATGAAAGGGAGAAGTCGTTATTCAAACAGTGTCTCGATTTTCCTAGATCTGGAGTTTTTGTTATCGTCAGATTCTAATTTTCCAATGGAGGTGGAATGACCTACTCTCAATGGTCCTAGGGTTACATAGTTAACCCTGTAAACAAACTATAATGTGGCTTAAATATAGGATTTCTATTTTATGTCATTTAAATTAAATAACTAAAAATATATTTATTTAACTAAACTCACATACCAATGATTATGATATCCAAACACCCACACACCATCTGATTTTAGGTCACACTTAGGGTAAACATCACATATCAGAATCTAATCCTCTCTTATATTTCTAATACAATAATTTTTATGATTTATCCCAATTTCCTTAACAAATCATGCACGTATAATAACAAAATATTCAATATTTTTATAAATTTAATTACGAATACATCTGGGCTCTACATCAAAAATCATCTTAGCCCATAGTTCAGAAAATATTTCTAGAAATATTTAAAATTATTTTAATGAAAAAAATTGTCCTCTATGTCACTTCCTTATTCATTTTTTCATCATTAAAAATTAAAATCTAAACAAAATACTCCTGAGAGTGCACCCCCAACTGGATATCCTACTCCATAAAGATCTCCATAATTATCCTATACTTCCAAAACTCAAAAACCCATGTAATGGTCCATACACATTGGTATATTTCCTACCATTCCTTGATCTCTACCTGGTTCTTTGAAAAAGTGGCCCAATCCTTGTTTTCTAGCTCACCCGAGTCTATAACTTGCATGGACACTATAACACCTCGTGATTTTTATGGGATAGATTTCTTTTTTAAATTTATTTTATGTATTGTGTTGTATAATAAACTAATACAATATTATGATATACCCAACACTGGTTTATATCGGGGTATAAGAAACTCTATTCTTGACTTGTGTTACATATAATTTCAATTTGTTTGATAAAATTCATTTCTTGCAGGACTCAGTTTAAACGAGTTTATAAAATAATAAAATCACTCTTGATGGATTTTATTAATGAAATATATATGTAATATATATTCAATATAATGTTTAAATTTCATCTTATATGTTTTCTCCACGTGATATATGAAAAAAATCAATTTTTCCAATAAAATAATTATTTAACAAAAAAATGCAATTTTACCACCTCTTAATGAAGCTCTAATTTTAATTATAGTTTTTGACCCTTTAATATATTATATATAACAACATAAATATTGAATTTTTAATTGGGATATAAAAAGTTACTTTTGATGAAATTTTGATATTTTTTTCTGATAACTTTCAAATTTTGATGACTAGTAAAAAACACGAAATTTTCATTGAAAACAACATTTTTCATCAAAATAATTTATATTATTAAATTATATTTTTGAATGGTTTTAAAGAAAAAATAGAATATATTTTTATCATTCAATATAATTTATTCCATTAGCATTAATTTCACAAAGAATTATTATATAAAAACATTTCAATCTTTTAAAATGGTTTAAGTTTTAATCCTTTTTTTCATTCCAAATATGAGATTAATTTTATTATAATTTCTGCAACTTATGTGTTTCAAATTTATAAATGGGTTACATATTTGGAATTAGTGGGTCCTAATTATGTAAATATTATCCATTTATTTTTTGTTTTTCATTTTATGAATAATAACTATGGTAATTTTTATTTTAGACAGTTAAAAATAAAATCAGGTGAATTAGCGTAACGAATAATATGTTAGTGAAAATAAAATTACCCTAACACCTACCAAAATACTATTGTATGAGTAAAATTCGACCCTTAACACTTACAGAAAATAATAGACTCATTTACTGGACCCTTAACCCTAAAAATGATATATATATTATTAAAATAAAAGAAAGCGACAACATTTCACCCACTTATCTCTTATAAGTATAATAGTTTTAATACAGTGATAAATATGTGATAACATCAAAAATAATTATTCTCCAGAAATATAATGAAATTTTATGCATCATAGTGGTTTATTTATAATTTTTAGATATTAAATAATTACCTTAAAAGATTATATAATGATGAAGAAGAAATTATTTAATTGATAAAAAATCAATAAAATGAATTCTATTAAAATAATTATTATTATAAAAGACAAAAACACAAGAAAAAATCTTATTGGTTGTGTCTAGTTGACCCTAGTCATCAATGGGTCGTGTTATTGACCATTTTGATCCATATATATATGGATGATGACACTTATTTAATTTATTTAAAATGATGTTAAACATGTCACATTCTTGTATTAAAAACTATAACATTTTTAATGATGGATTTTCTAGAAGATATATTTGACTACAAATATTATTCTGAAATATAGTATATTTATCTTCGTTATGGTATTTTGTTTACAATTTCTATTCAAAAAATAAATGTAATGAATATTTATACAAAACTGATGTTCTAATTATTTTATTAGGGAAAATATAAAATAAATTTTAATAAAAATATTAAAATAACTATAATTAAAGATAATTAATATATACAATGAATTTTCAAGATAACCTTAACCACTTAGGGATATAATAAAATATTTTTTTTCTTGGATAACATCTTAGCATGATATTTTTAAAAAAAATCAATAAATTTAACAGTGTCAGAATGGACATTATTGAACATTTATCACAATTATGTGTTATTAAATTATTTAAATATCATAAAACATATTTAAAAATATATGATAATTATTATATAGTCTAAAATTCTCTAAATTATTCATTTATGGACAAATTGACATCAAATAAGTAAAAATTAGTCTATTTTAATATTGAACATTTTGTTGCCATAATTAAAATTAAAATAGAATAAATATAGGATAATTGAAATGATAATGTTTACAATGAAATGAAACCATGTATAAAAATATTTCTTGATGACATTAAAACCTATTCTCATGTCATATTTTATTATAATACATTTTGGAGTTTTTTTATGGGCTTTGACTTTACCATAAATTAAAATTTTGGAGATTGCAAAAGTGCCCCTAATGTCAATTATAAAATGGTGCCTCCTCCCTCAACTCTTCACTTCACTATGAGCATTCATGTAAATCCATCCCATTACCATTTTCCTTATAAACATCCCTAGTTACACTATAGAGGTTTTGGTTTTCTAAAAATATCAACTATAGTGCCTTTAAGAGGAGTTTTATAGGGAGCACATCAAATAAGAGGACTTTCATATACATAAAAATGAATTCAGACCAATAGTAAGGGATAATTTCATAATGTAATTATTATCCTATATTATTTATACATAAGTATTTACTGAGATATATTTATAATCCATATACATTTTTCCTATATATGTAATATTATTTATATTCTTATAATATTGTTTAAAGTCAATTTTACCCATTGGTGAGTTTTTATTAAACGATATGAAAGAAATATTTTGTCTTTATTCGATAGGAATCACGACATTTATAGAAAAATTCTGAGAATAATTTTTTTAAATTATATCTCATGAATGGATATTTACAACTTTATAATTACTTATTTCTAAGAATATTCCTATACACACTTTTAGGTTTGTTTCTAAATAAATTATTTTCCATTCAAATTATGTTTAATTTTGAGAAAAGAAATTTTTTTGAAAAAGAAATGATATTTTCTTCAAGGATTAATTCCAAGTGTTTTATCAAAAAATAATTTCGCCTAAGATTAAAAATATTTTTCAAGTATATCATCATTATTATTCATATGGTTGATTATGTTTATGATGGAATTCTATTTGGGAAATCCATTTTTTTACAAGGACAATGTTGTGATGGAATGATGTTTAAGAAACCCATTTTGGTCCCTGCATTATGCTATGATGAATGATTTTATGTTATTGTGGAACACATCTATATGGATTTCATTATATGATGCATGTGACCAATATCTCCCTCTTACACATTGGGTAAAGATTTATATCTCATGTGATAGACATGACTGGAATGGAAATTAAATCTATTTCAGTAAAACAGGGTTGGAACAATATGTAATTCTAGTTCAGAAATACAGGGCTAGAATTGAAAGTAAACGTAGTTTATTAATGGATGTTTTCCACTATGGTGATCTTGGAAAAGATCCTAGGATAATATGGAAATTATATTCTATGATTTTTTTTCAACAAATCCATGTTTTACACCAATTCTATTTTCTCATTGCTCATGTTCCTTAATGATTTATTAATTTATAACTACCATGATTTATTCCATTAATCAATATTTTGATATATGTTAGACATGTTATGATTTTTAAAGGTTATTTTCATTTTATAACATTCTTATGTTCATGTTCTTTTTTATATTTTCTTTGATTACAAGTATTTATAATTTAAGCTCACCTTTTCTTATGCCTCCATTCCTTGTGTCATAAATAATAATTTTAAGTAGGAGTAAAAAAGTGGTAGATGTTTAGAAAATATTTTGAAGATATTTCAAAAGATAGAAGAATATATTCCTATTTTCCAAAATAACTAAACCATAACATTCCTTAGGCATGCATTTTTAAAATTTAATGAAGAATCATCTAAAAATTTTTAATATTAATATACGTCATTCTTGGTTCTTTATAGTAGGTGTCATTGAAATGGTTTATTCAACCTTTGGAAACTAGGATGCGAGATATTTATTAAGTTCCCTAGATACATTTCTATGGTATGTATAAGGATGTACCTAAATTTAAGTCTAATTATAGTTTATAATCATTGACCATGCATGAATAATTTAGAAAATTTTAGACCATATAAAAATTATTATATATTTTTTTTAAAAAAATATATGACTTTAAAATAATTTAATAATGCATAATTTTGATAAAAAAAATTAATAGTGTCAATTTTAAAACTATTAAATTAATTTATTTTTTAAAAAAATATCTAGATAAGATGTTATCCTCAAAAAAATATTTAATTATATTCCTAAGGGGTCATGTTTATCTATAAAATTCAGTGGACATATTATTTAGCTCAAATTATATTTATTTTAGCTTTTTTAATAACATTTATTTGATAATTTATCTAATAAAATTATTACAACATCAGTTTTGTGTAAATATTTAATACAATTATTTGTTGAAAAATAATTATAAATGAAATAATATAATTAAGATAAATATAAATGGTTTAGAAAGAATATTTTTATAACCCAAGAAACAATGTAGTGTTTACCGCATTAATAAATCATCTAAATAAATAAGATTATAGATATTACAATAACACCCAAAACCTGTCCAATTCTTATTGGATGAATTTATTTAAACCGTGATTCATCCTATATTCTACCTTAATGAGTTTTGGACCTTTTGAAACCGAAAATCATTATATAATAAAATAATATTTTCACACTTTCCTAAAGAACCCCTCCCCCCATTATAAAAAGCCCTCACCTCTATCCCATTCTTCAAAACTCTCAAGCCTCTTGGATCATCCAACCCTGGCCCAAATAATCTCTCAATATCCCCCTCTTCCTCCTAGAAGCCTTACCTTAGGCATAAGGCACTTCAAGAAGTCCTTTTGGTTCAATCCAAAGGGAGTTACCCAAATTAAAGGTAACGGTTTATCTTAACTTCTTTTCTTTTCTTTTACTTCTAAAACACATAAACTCTTTATATTCCTTTATTTTATAACAAAAATAGTATTCGAAATATACTAGGATGTTGTTAAGATAAGGATTAAAACTATGCATACACACACCACAATATAATGGGTAAATAACATACTGTTTCTGTGGATGGAAAACTAACGCCTCATGAAACGATGATTGTTTAATTATCTCCTACCATCTCATATGGTGGCCACTATAATGACACTATATTTATATATGATATATATTATGTTTATGTTTTTTATTCAATTTTATTTTTAATTTATAACATACCATTATGGTTTCCATTATGAGTAAACATGATAATTTCATTTGAGGAAGTGCGGACTACCGCCCCCCTCAAAGTGATATGACACGTTCATACCATGCGTGGGACGTATATAGGATAGAGTTATGGAAATTATATATTATATTATACTGGAATTATTATATAACTATTTATTATTATGTTTTCATTCAATTAAAATTCAAAATAGAAATGAAAGTAGCGTTCATGCATACATATGGCTTGCCATCTCCATTAACGGTGCATTTCATTTCTTACCTCCAAATGTTATGTACTATAATAAATACGTATATATACAAGATATATATGAAATATATGATATATAAATCATGAATATTATTTTGAAGATAATTTAATCTTGATCACATGGATAACTTGTAATTATAAGGTGTTCATTGTTTACTCAATTACCAAATATCGACAAAACGACCATTATTAACTTAAATGATTACATATTGATTATAACATTGTAATAAGTGATATAAAAGGAATAACAAACTTCAAAAAGGATTCTCAACTAAGTATAAATAAACTTATGTTTATTATTCTAGAATAACAAGGATCAAATGAGTCAAGTCGGACATGAGGTAAGGGATTTCTTATCTCACTTTTAATTACGTGAGATTTACATTATTCGCCACTAATTTATCGCATGTGGTGTTTTGTGTACTTCCATTTGATATATGTTATCGTGATTATATTTATATTCTTGTTATTCTATGATTTATTTGGTGGTTATTAACTTTTGTTCATACGACTATATTTATTACAACATGGTAAGGGATTTTCATCCCACTTTTTATTCTCGTGAGATTCATGCTATATTTGCCACTATTTTTTGTTTGGTTTATGTACTGCCCATAATTTTATTAATTCTGTATTATACTAAAATTTATGGGTATTTACATATTCATTTTATGATCCTTATTTCATGGGTTGTATATTTCGTTAGTTACCAAATCGGTAAGGGAACCTTTTAACCCAATTTCCATTCCTTGGGTTAATCTTCTAATTCTTAATCATGCCATGCTACAATTATGTTTGGATTCACTATTTATTTATTTATATTTTAATTCCCACTCCCCTTTGTTTGGATATACTTTTGATACACATAATAACTTCATTTATAAATTCCCAAGTCATCGATATGAACTTGATAAGAGTAATTTTAACTCAATTTCCATTCATTGAGTTAGACATCCAAGTCATTGGTTTTTTCTAAAAAAGAATATGTGTGAATATTCTCTGATAGATTTACCCTGAATATCAAATCATATTGAGAGTATTTATATTTTTCACACATTATTATTTCATTAATTTATCCTTAATCTAAGGATACCATCGTTACAAGAGATTTCGTCTCAACTTACATTCCGTTGAGACTTCATTGTTGTTATGCACCAATTAACATCTATATTGTGTATATACTATCCATTGGATTATTATATAATAAATACCTTTATTCTCATGATATTATGATGTTTTGATAAAATTTTATTCCTCAATTATTTTAATTCAATCATCTCTCATGTGGTTAAGAACTTCTTAACTAAAATATTGTTTTAAAAATTTATTCTTCTAAATATTTCTCATTAATGTAAATGTTTTAAAAAATGTTTTTTTAGGATTTATTTATGTCAACATTAATGTTTTAAAATGTTAATTCCTTCAAAATCTTCAATGTGGAATGGGACACTTTGATTCAGAAATCTTTTTATTAAATGTTATAAAAGGTTTTTAAAATTTTTTGATAAACAATTGATAATATCTACATCTTGAAATGATATGTTTTGATTCCAATGTGGAAATTTTATATTTCCTTTATTATTGGTTTAAGTTTTATGAATATGTTAGGGTTCTTGGGAATTGTTTATGAATACATGTGGTTCCGTGATAAACCTAGGGCGGGTGAGCCTAAGATTTCTCTCCAATGCATTGGGTAACTTGATAGAGGTAAACATTGATGTTTATCCTAAGAGATTTAAGGAATATACTGTGATGGGTATTCTAAATGTTACTCCCTATGTTGTTGTGATAGCTACAATGTAAGTATGTTATTAATTCCATAAGTAACCTTTATGATTTATGATTTCTGTGTTCTCTTCATAAATATTATGATTTTTTAAGGTATGTTATGATCGAAAAATATGGTTTTGTTTATTTGTATTTAATGATGGGATAATGTTTTCCTTCCCAATTTTGTAACCCTTACTGATCTTTTTATGCTCATACCTAGTTTTTGAAATGTTTTTCACAGGACAAGAAGTGGAATAGGGACAATGATGTCATCAAAGAAAATCCATGTTGTCTAAAACATGGAACTAGACATATTTCTTTTTTTAGAGTTTTTATTTTATGAAAAAACGGATACTGAGTAGTAGTGTCTACCTCTAATATTCAGGTTGTTATGTAATAGTTATGGCCTACTTCTCTAAAACTCTAAACCTAAAAATAGCCTCCATGAGAATTCTTGACATAATTCAAGATTATGAAATGTATAAGGTCAGGTCCTTATATTTATTGTATAATTAATATTTTTATATTTTTTTAATAAAATTTATCCACCTTACCCCATTTCGATTACAAAACAAATAACATTCCCTAATTTGTGGGTACTAACACCTCCACAAAGCATCAAGATTAATTTTCTTTCAATATATTAAATTGATCGTGATAATATTTAATTTAATAAATAAGATATAACATATTATAGATTCCAAAATGGAAAAATATATTATAAATGATTACTGCTCTCTGGAAAATGAAATCATCATCCACGTGTACATACATACTACTACCTACATGGAACATTGTATTTTATCTTTCATTAACTCCATTAATGGATGTTCTAATATTGTGTTTAAGGGATAAATATTATGTTAACCAAACTGTTTTGGTTATTGTAAGATAAACTGTACAACCATTTAGCAATATGAGAAATAAATGATCATTGTAAATGAAACTGCCAAAAATAAGCATAGTAAGAAGAAAAGAATGTGTTGATAGTATAAAGTTGTTTTTTATATATTAGTTATTATTTTAATTATGTTGTATTATCAAATAAAATTCTATGAAATGATAATTATTCCCATTATTCCTATGTAAAAATTACCTTAAAACTAAATCACTTTATTATCATACTTTAATTAAGGTATCTTATTGTTTGGTTTAGTTTATTCACCCACATTGTCATTGATATTAATTTATTTAATAGATTAATTTGGGAATATAATTTATACTAATATATGATACAAATAATTAAATATTGTTTTATCTAGTGGTATTATAATAGTTGAAAGCATTATTATAGAAAATACCCTTTATTCATTGTGAATCAACAGAACATACTCATCGTCCAATTCATCTGTAAGAATAGTTTCCAAAACTCCAATAGATTTTATTTATAAAATTTAAAAAAATTATTAATTATTAATTATATAAACTTATATAATTTAGAAATGACGAATTTTGGTAGAATAAAAAATAACAACAACACTACAATGAAACTAGGTCAAAATGATCAAGATTACTCAAACATAATATTGAAAATAAAAAATAAATAGCTAAAATTCATGCATATAATTGTTTTAAATGAAGGATAAAAAGTTTATAAATATGAATAAGGTACTAAAATAAGTGATAAATAGAGTTGTTTCTTCATACTATTGGTTAGAGGACATTCAATAAAGCTATAATATAAGGTAAGAGGATCATGTATCAAATTTATTTTCTTGATATACATTTCTATGTGTGCGCTAAGAACCCTTTAATATATCTGTGGAATTTTTTCATTTTAAAAATAACTATTAATTGACATTGTATATTCAGGTATTTCTACATGTCCTATACAAATTTAATTTCCCCTTGACTTATATTTTACCTGAAATGTGTCTTTTAATTAAAAAGTAACATGTCTAATATTCTTGAATGTGAACCTCCTTTATTCATATCCATATTAATTGAATGTGTTTTAAAATTTCCTTATATTTCTATAAAAATTTTATAAAGGTTATTCTATAGTAAATTACCTTATTTAAAAGTTTGAATGACCTTTTATCTTTTTATGAATGGTGAATTTTCATCAAAGTGTGAAAAGCATATCTTTTTTACATCTTATATGTGAACACTTATTTTCTACACCTTTATCACTTCAGATGAATAATTCTCAAAAAAAATTCATTATTTATAAAATAAATTATTTTTATCATTTAATTATTAAATATATCATTCCAAACGATTTCATGGGTTTAAAAATATTTCTTTTTTCCCACATGTTTTTTCTAAAACTCTTAAATATTTTGTTTCATCTAAGTCATTGTCCATAAAATATCTTATTATTCATCAGAGATATTCTTAAAATGTAAACATCCACCTTATTTCTCTATATATCTATGTAATTTTCTTTTCTATCAACTATATGATCCATCAATTCCTCTATCTTTATGAACCATCCACTATGAATAGAAATAACTTTATTCAAATTCCTTTTCTATATGGATAATCTATATTACATTTATTTAATTTAAGGTTGTTCACCATGATTCCATATATTGATGAATTTGGAATAATTATTTAATAAAATATATATCATTTATTTATAAGGTGTGGATACCCTATAGCTCATTATCGTAATTAAAGGTAATTTACATAGAATGTTACTAAATATCTTTCGATAGAAATTTTTTTCAACGGGTTTATTATGTAATGATTATTTGTAGAATTATTAAAAAATTTAAAATTATATGAATCCTAGTTTCTTTCCATCTGTTCATTATGATTTATTGAATGAAACCAATTTTCTTTGATTGGATTCTTTTTTATATATTGATCACTTGTATACAAGTGGAATTCATGTGTATAGATGATGAAAAGTGGGGTCTTATGTCACAATCCAATGCGTTGGTTAAATAGTTATATCTCCAAAAAAAGTATTCATGAATACATTTTAGTTTCCCATAAGCATGGGAATAGTTTTTAGGGTACATGAATGTAATTTTCCCAATACTAATTCTTGTAAGATATTTTAAATATGTTATACATCCTTTTCTTATACTCTCATTGTGTGGATCATGAATGTAATTCTCTGTATATCAATTTTCATGTTACAATGTTATGAATTTTCAAATGAATATTTTATTATCTCATGGATCATGTTTATTGAAATAGTATTCCACAATATTGTCATTCATTTCATATTTTGTTACATTCTATATGACATGAATCGGGTTTTATATTTTTTTTATTTTCATACATACATTGATTATACCAATATGTTCATATTATAGTAACTTATGATCCTTTAATGTCTTCAAATATTATTACACATACTAGTAATTTGATATCACCCCATCTCATGTTTATTTTCACCATGTCACAAAAAAATTAATATGTATGATTTTATAAGAATATAATCTTTTTATGGAAAATTTACTGGATATGTTGAAGTATCATTTTTTATTAAGTAGCTTAATATATATTAGGAAAAATATCCATTTGACACAGATATCATGGGATCTAATAGTTAAATATTTATCCTAACTCTCTAAAACTCTAAACCTATAAGTTTATTGGAATTTAATTACTACACTATTTATTATTCATATGGTAATCAAGGATTTTTTTCAAATTAAAATTGTAAATTTTGTTATTCCTAGAACTATATATGGGAGTGAGTGTATGGGGATCTATAGTAGACATATGATGGGTAGAATCAATTATAATGAGGTAAGAAATTCATATTCTTTATGTTTAATTTCTATGGGATCTTTTTCTTCTAGTACCCTAGTTTTCTATAAACATATTTCATAATCTAGGAAGATAATGTTCATCAATTATTTTAGAAATTCATATCTATGATGAGGAAGATGATTTCATCCAAATAAAAAGTTGAATGTAATGATATAACAAGAGGGTCTCTGATTTCATTTCTAGATTGAAAGTCATATCATATTATGTAAATTTCTGTCTCATGTTGGAGAATATACATGAGATATTCAAAGACAACCTACATGATGAGTTCAGGAGACCATTAATCATATAAAAGCATCCAAAATGACTTTAGATGTTTATATAAATGAAAAATCCTTTATAATTTGTTATTAGGTGAACTAAGGACAAATCTCGGTATGTGGACACTACTTGGGGAAACGGTTTGGTTATGAAGAAACCATAATTTCAACACTTAATATAACACCAGCGACTAAAAAGGTACCCAAAAAATATCCAAAACACCCAATACCTATCATAGAGTGATAACAATAGAAAAATATCACTCATCTTGAGGCATGTAATGATTATGGTAACCTAAAATATGATAGTCAAATATCCAAAACAAAAACTTTTTAAAAGATCATTTTTTAGGATAAATCATTGAGGAAATGGAAAATAATCAACTAAAGCTTCCTAATGTCATGAAAACTGATCAAGAAGACCTTATTGATAACTTAAATTGTTTCCCTTTTCACTAGATGATGGACCACACCATCCATGACTACATTATCTATAATTATATCCTCAATAAAATGGTATATTCTTTACAAGTGAAATTTGGAAAACCCCCAGCACAAGTTCCCTATTTGATCATTGCCCAACTAGAGAAATAAGATGAGTGGAAATAAGTCTGATCCAGATGTGAATGAAAATTAAATAAATCATTGTCTTGAAAGATATTTTATTGAGATCATTCCATCCTAAGGTAAAAACTAAATCAACCAATTATTGTCCCAGTTCCCATTTCTCCTTTAATTACCATGCCTTTTTATCCATCTTCGAGAGACAAACATAATTAGTGGAAGTAAAAAATGAAATAAAAAATGATCATAAATTAAATCCATTGATATAAAAATCTATATTGGACTTCGTATCACCGTCATTTATAACATAGACACTACTCGTCCATATGAAACCATCATTAGACAGAGTCCTGATATGGCTTAGTCAATTTCATCAACTTTCATAGCAATTATCAAATGTATCACATGCATGTGAACCCCAAAACCCCAAACTAAATTGGGTGTGTAAAGAGAAAATCCCAAGGGGGGACAAAGTATGGAGAAAATGAAATCACAATTGAGATAATCATTTCATACATTTCTTAGCTACATGTATATATATGGAAACAAACATGAGGGAAATAACTTAACTAAGAATAAAAGCAGAGTGAAGACACCCCTGGATTCCCTAGGGTTCATACAAATCTAATTTTCATAGAATACTGGTTGAATGGTGTGTAACTATATGACCAACCCATATGTGTGGGTAGAATATCTCTACTAAAGCCACCAGTGATAAACATACCCTCAATATCATTCTAAGTACAATGGTCATCTGTACGAAATGCCTTGATAGAAAATCACGATGCTAGATAACAACACAACATTGGTAATAATTGGCCTCTTGGAAAAAAATATTACATCCTGAAATAGTTAGTTATTATCCCAGCCTAATATTTAACCCTTGATGTACTTCATATCTCAAAAGAGTTTAGGTAACTATTTGTTAATTAACTTCATATCCCTGAAGAATTCGAGAGAGAAGTGGTTATGGTTGTGGTGTATCGTACAAAAACTACAATATTATAGTGTCAAACAACTATTTACATAAAATATAAGGCCCATGATTCCAATATTTAGGGAATTATTTGGCCCATATAAGTCTCACGAATTCTTGATACTTTCAAAATTCATCAATATTTGAGTGATAATGGCTCTAGGACCTATAATATCTGAATATGTACTCTCAGATGAAAGATTTATATTGAGGGTGGATTGTATCCCTAATATTAGACATTTAATATGTAAAAATAAAGTGTGAAAAATACACTTGAAATGTCTAAACTCATATCCTTGTTTAGTTTCATGAAAATATTGTGGAACATGACATTTAATGTTTTGTTAGGGGGTCTTTGGCTTCAAATCCATGAAATGGTACCATCATCATACTATGAATGCCTAAATTACCCAATCAATGGAATGGTTTTGAGTACTATTATTTTATTTTCATGCTTTGAATCATTTGAATCCTAGTATGTTGATGTATTTTTTACATCCTATAAGAAAATAAGTCAATGATATAAGGTGGAACAGAGGTAACTTCACCCAAAAGTATTGTAGATACCCCAAAAACCATTAGAATCTACTTGGAAATGATTATGTATTTCCCATTAAAACAATAGAAGCGAAAAACATAGAACTGGGGATAATTTATAGTTCATGGTCTTCATAATATCTTATTTTCAAGGTAATAGTTGTGTCAGTAAAGATAGTCCCATTAGAAGGCGATCTGGTCACACCCATGGAGATGGGAAACACATATGGAAATTACCCAACCAAGAATCCATATTTATGGCCCTTGAAACCATTTTAAATCTAAAAATTATCTTCTAGATTAGCGTATATTTCACCATCATTGACATGCAATGATGATACCCTCAAATCATCTACCAAATTTTTGGAGATAACCACTTCTTCTACCTTCAATATTATAATATCATTAGTACTATTAGAAATCAATGAAACCTCTCCATTATTAAAAATGGTTAAAAATTACCTTGTATTATTTTTGAGTCCTAAAATAAATATTTTACCACCCACTTCCACTAAAATTGTGACAGAGGAAGAAGAAGAGGATGATATGAGTGGTAACCCCCAAGTATTTGAAGAAGGCTCGATGATAATTTATTAGATAAAAAAATTAAATATATATAAAAAAGGACCCATATCCTAAACTAATATGTTACCCCATTCATCCATATGTGAAATAAATTTATATATCCTTATTCAAATAACACTATTATGTGTACGTCTAGAATTTTATAGAGTTTATTTGGATAGATTCGGATGTGGCTACCATTCATCTGGCCTTTCAAAATGATCATCTTGGTATTAATCAGGCATATTGGAGGATGAATTACACTCATTATGCTATTTTTAAACATAAATTTGATAATATTATTAAATCCATATTCATCTAAAAATTATAGTATCAAACATGGATTTCCAACATAACCCCCATTACGAAATAATGGATTTTTTTGTTTTTATCAATTTTAGGGATCTCATCCAACACAGTCTGAAGGGTTATCTTCTAGTCTGAATCCCAAAACTCCTGATCGATAAAACTATATTATTTAAAGAAAATTACATCATGGAACACTATTTTGGTTAAAATTATATTAGGTTATCCCCTGAGTATAAGGTAGCCACTATTTATAGATAAACTAAAAATATATTATACTATTAGGTCATTCCCATATACTTAAATAATGGTGTCACAACCTATCAATGCACCATGAATAGGATCATCAAGACCATTCTAGGGATGATCGTAGAATGTAATGTTAATGATTAGCGGTTAATTACTATAAACAATTTGATCCTTATTCCAACCATAAAAAAATCAGAAAATTTTACTTTCACTTCATGATGATAAACCCCATGAAATGTGTTTGGGGTGACTTTAAGAAAATTATAAAGATTCTTAGTATTACACTTTGGAATAAATGACCAACTGGAGAATACTATTTTGATCCTTTAAATTTCACCTCCACAAAACCATAAATATATTTTAGGTATTTATGGAAACCACACATAAATCAGGTGTTTCAATGTTAATATGGCCAAAAAAAATCCTCTCCTTAAGGAAGATTATGAATAAGGTATTAAGTTTATGAGGAGATGAATATTATCAAGAGTCCTTCAAAAACATAATGTTTAATTTTTTTCACACACTAGTCATGATGATGCTAGTATAATGGAAACTTATCTTATATATGTTCACCATGGAGTCATCACTTGGTGCACTTCTGGGGGAGAAAATTGATATAGGGAATTAAAATAGTCACTATTATCTCAGTATAAAAATTTTAGACACTAAAACATGAAACCCTTACATTGAGAAAATTTTCATCACACTAATTTTCACAGTATAAATCTAAGACACTTATTAAAAAACAGAAATATATTCTTGTTCTCTCATTGTGACCCACTAGAGTATATACTCAATAATCTAATATTGACTAGGTTTCCATATTGAAGGGATATTATCCTGAAATAATTCAAAATTAAATTTTTATCAAAGATGGAAATAAAAGAGAATACCCTTGGTGATTTTCTCGTAGTAAAATATATTGTAGAAAGCATAATGATCAATACCAAGATTTTGGATGAAGTGGTTTTCTCTATTTAGGGAACTCCCCAAAAAAAGATATATACTTTAATAGTGACTCTTAAAGCCTAACTTGGAAAATAATATAAACACATGTGATCAATATAGTTGGTATAAGTATTTTCTTCATCTCACTACCAAGGTAGATTTCCATTATTCCTTCATATTCTCAGAAGGTTATACAAAAAATGAGGCAGAATACCAAGATCCCATTATAGACTTAGTGGTTTCCCTCCAATTTTAAGTATTCTATTTAAATGTTTTTGGAGACTTAGATCTAGTATTTATGAATAATAACAGAGAATATGGTATTATTAAGGAAAGGTAGGATCTCATCTGTTGTTATGCATGGGTAACCATGATAGAATTCCACTTTGAGCCAATATTGAATCATAAAACAAACGTATAGAATACCCATGATGATTCCTTAGCTAATATATATATATATATATATATATATATATATATATTTGTAATCTATGTATCTTGACTACGAAGAGTCTTTTTACTATATCTTGTACCACATAGTGGTATCCCCTTTCATCATTAGTGGCATAGATGAAAACAATAATATCGACACTACCAAAAAGAAATATGATCCATTCCCCTCATCAAATGATACATTTATTAAATAGATTCTCCATATAATATACTTAATCAATATATGTATCCTTCATTTATATCAATGCTATGAAGGAAAAAATATGATGTTTTGTAGTGAACTTCATCCTTTTTATGGTCTTAATAAATAGAATACTCTCTGAAAATGAGTCTTTGATGTATTCCTTGTTATATTTATTAAAGGATAATAAATAGTCACCTTCATGTGTGTTATTCACTTATGATATTGTAGTTATTTTCAGTCATATAAAATTCTTTCCCATAAAATATATAGACTTGGTATTTCTATAATATCATAACCCAAGGTTGAATGGACCTCACCTAGAAGTTATATACATTTCAATCATGTGTAAAATTTATCCATCATCCACCAGAGTGGTTTCAAACATACAAAAAATAGTTATTCATCATGTGGGTAATAAATTTCAATAGGCTATATACCCCAACCATAGATAGATAGTTCTTGAACATCCTTACAGCCACTGAATTATTCACCAAATTGGCTGAGGTATACCCTCAATGATGTTTAGAAAAGAGAATATTATCCACTATAGAAAGTCTAACATCATCACAAGACATTGTGTCCCTAAAACAATACTAAATGATAACAAAAATAATTTCTACTCCAATGAGTTAAAAATTCTATATCAAGAGTATAACATCTAGTCTAATCACTCATATCACTGTCATACACAAGAAATATGGGTAGTTTGAGGCCTTCAAAAAGACTCAATAATGCATACTCTAAAATATGCTAGATAAAGACCTGAAATCCAAGACATAAAAACTTATACATTCCTTATTTTCATACCACACCACAATTAATTACACCACACAAATAAACAAAAATCATCTTATCTACATAATAGATGTAGTTCTCCATAATGATGTTCAATTCCCATATCTATGAATTTGTGTCCGTGAAATATCTTAGATGATGAAAACTCTCATAAGTGTCAAGATGAGTTAGAAAATCATGATTAGAAGAGGTTTCAAACACTACGTATCCTATAATTTTATCTAAATCTGATTTCATGTGTTTTTAATTATAAAGTTTTTCACTACACATTCCTCTTGGTAGAGCAACAACTAGTTATAAATACTCTAGTGTTATTTGGGAGGAAGCTAAAAATGTCGGATCAGAAGTGGGAGATACCCAGTGATATATATAAGTTCTATTCCAAGAGAGCCTATTCCTTGGTCATGATAGATGGGAAACGCATCATTTCCTGTCTACTGTGATATTTATTAGTTAATATTTTACATTATTTCATGTCAATCCAAATGTTAAAATGACAAGTCAAGGACCAGGTACCAAGACTATAAAAAATATGAATCTTTGGTCCTTACTACATGACCATAAACAAAATAGGACTCTTGTACATTATCTGTGACTTTAGACTACTTAGAATGGGTCTTTGAAAAATTATCATAATAATGCACAACAAATCATCCATACTATATAATGTTAAAATACATTTTTTATGTACATACTCTATGATTTTAAACTACTCACAGTATCCCACATGGCCTACCATTTTCATACATAAATTTTATATTTATTTAGGGATCCACATAACACATATTTTCTATTTTGGGACAATAAATTCCTTCATCCATATATAGGATCCAAATCTTCAAAAGAATTCATTTTTATAATAATGATGTGTGGCATGATTCATATTCCCATAGAATATAGAATAATGGTGGGATATCCTTTCTAAGGCTAAGTTATTAATCAAAAAAATCATCATTCTCTAGTAGTTAATATAGATCTATGTGAGGGGGGTTGTTGGTTGATTTCTCTTCCATAACATTTTGGTTAGTGAAGCTTGTATATCTATTCTTAGTCCAAATAGAGATTAAAAAAATATCCTTTCACTTTAGTGTATTATGCCTCTTTCAAAAAATATTTTGTCTTCCTGATGTCACTACAGCATGTTAAATCCTAATTTATCTCCCCCTTCACATGAAATAGTTCTATTCAATGGATTCCTCATAAAAAATTATGTTTCTAGTAAAAATTAACTAGCCTACATAAAAACTACCAAAATAGTGGTCCATGCTATAGATTCATCCTTATGGTCTAATACTAATTAAAAAAAGACATGACCCTCATCTATGTATGATACAGATCAACATTGGATCCCTCATTGTGAATTTTTTCATTCATGTACTAATATTAAAATTCTTACCCACTTCTAAAATAGATTAACCTACACATGGTTCGTTTTTGATTACCTATGGGATTCAAGGGCTATTTCTATATTAGTTATCCTAGATATCATGGTTCACCAAGCTTATGATTGGGCATGTCCAAGTAACCATTTAAGATTTTGATCTATATAGGGTGCCATATAAGAACTACATATGTATTTATTTCAATCCTCAATGGACATGCAGTGACTCTTATATCTCCTATAAAATACCCAGTTGTGAATCCCAATAAAATACCTTAGTTCACCCAAGTAGTTTTAACACTTCCCTTACGATGATATTCCTTTAATTATCTTATCTTTGGATGAAAACATATTATTTTTCATAGGACATTTATTTTTTAAAGAACCCTACAAAAATTTCCCCATCTTAGTGATTCCTTGGTCCTTTATTCTAGGGACTAAATTCAAATCACAGTGAAAACAATTCCATCTCCCACCTTTAGTTCTTTTCCCATGGGAAAGTAGTCTTCTTCTTGATGGGACTACACTAAGGCGAGACTAAAGTTTCTCCCTATATATATGTGTTAAATCCATGAAAATACTCTTTGAAAGATACATATGGTATGATTCCTTTTCATTTTTGATAATTAGTGACATTCAGGATCACCTATCCTAGAAAATTATAGGGGTTTTCACTAATATGAAACCCACTATATTCAGTGTATGGTTAGAATGACCAATCCTAATGAAACCTAGAATAATAAAAAATTCCAAAGATGCACTGATCACTCAATTTGAGGATACCATTTTCATGGTCATACAAATTTGGAATTCTAAAAATTCATTGTGCATGATTTCTATCTTATTATGGTGTATCTAATGGGAAATCCCCTTTCTATATACATGATATTTAAATATAAATAAAAGTTCCAATGAATGTTTTTCTACACCCATTAGATGAAATCAAATAAAATATACCCCCTTTTCATCCAAGTCACACATTATCGAACTGTACATGTCCTGATATTCACAAAAAAGAGAAAGATCTGTTAAATTTCCACATTTTATGACCCCTGATCTCTATCAGTTAATAATGAGGTTAATAATGGAAAAAACATATCATATTTCCCTACATATAATCCTGGTATATATATGGGATTTATCCTCAATAAATATGTGTATCTTCATTACTACTCGTATAGGATATGTACTGATAACTGTATCTTATATTATAGGTTCATCCATGAAGCATTAGTAAAATAATCAATTTCTCCATGCATGTGAATCCAAATCTATGTAGAGTTTTCAGGTTTTTATCAAGGTGAAAATTGCCCTCATATATTTTTTAACACAATATCTCATGTGATTTGTAAAATTTCATGAGTATCCATTGTTTTTCATGTAGATCATGACTAATAAGATTGTATAAGAACTATAAAATCAATCTGATTATAAGGATTTAGAGACAAAATATTCTAATAATGTTAACCAAATCCTTATCACCCAGTGCAAATTATTACGACATAAGGATGGCTGTATATAATGACTAAATGAACTTATTGTTTCTAGTTAGGGAGAAACTTTCCCATTTATGATATTTAGATCCATCTGAATTAGCCTTTTTTCATGGATCTATAATTAGATAAAATGATTCATTCAAATAAAACATGTGTCCTCTCTTTATAATATGTTTATCCATGTGCCAATCCCTTGTGGATAAAACACATAGATGAGGTTATATTTCTTTAAATATGAGTCATATAACATTAATGTTCCTTGTATTTATCTCTCTTACACTTAATATTAATCTTTTTGGAACAAGTTCATATTGAATGATTTCAAACTACTGGACATCTATTACCTTTTTACATGACATTAAACTATGTGAAATGTCAATTTATGTCACTGGACATTAACCTAAAAAACAATTGATTCCTTTTTTCATAACGTTAAACGACATAACACCAAAGTATTTATCACATGATGATAAATGTAATGAAACTTGAGTCCTTATAACATGATGTTAAACAACATGACAGCTGAATATTTTCCTCATACCAATAAACTACACACCACCTAAGTGTGTGATTCCAAAAGATGAAATTCATGACACCAAAGACATTGCTGTATAAAACTAAATGGCCTGAAACCAAATTCCTTTTCACTTGATTTTGAACTACACAACCCAACACCCATTTTAAGTCCTTCCCAAAGTACCAAAACAACCTAAATATGGTATACTGAGGTCTATAATTCCTCATAACCATCTTTGATCATCCAAATATATAAGTCACAATTCCTATTTTAAGTGTTGTGAATCACTACAAAGAATTTTTAACTTTCATAAATGATTGAATCAAACTTCAAATGATGAATTTTTATAGCTATTAATATATTTCCCAATTTTCCTCTTATATACACACCCCCAATATGTCCTACCAACCAATGCCTTGTTTTCATCTTAAAAAGGTATTATAGTTGATGTATTCCCAAAAAGCATCATGATGTGACCTATCATTCGAATATGTTCAAAATTCACCCCTTATGTACCAATCCCATATCATCACTCATATTATATATACCTTCATCCAGGTATTATATCATTATCTTTTCCAATTCAATAGTTTTTATAGTATTCCTAGATCGAGGACCCCAAATTAGATTATTGTGGCAAACTTCCCCTTAACATGATGGTCTGGGCTTCATGAACCTAAAAATAATGTTACCCTATTGTTGGGTAGTCTATAATTCATCTATAATTGGTGGGGAAAAAGGGAAATATTATTTAGTTCCTTCACCATCGATAATCTTCAGATCATATCTATCTATCAAGATCGTACAATTAGTATCGATAACAGTCTCACATAGTTCTTATACCAACCTCCAAAGATCAAAAAATAAATATATTGAAAATTCTTGGAGTGTTATTTGATAATTTCTTTAATAGCTCACAATAATGATCTAGAACACTCATGGTATGTTCAATTCGACATTCATAAAAAACAATCGTCTCCCTAATTTGGTTATTTGGGATACACTTATTTGTGAGATCAAAGATATTATTTACATTTTTTCCAATTAACATTAGATTCGCTTTTCCCATGTTTCCATGTAGAAAACCACACCATTTTGGTTAAACTACTATAACATTAAACACTATCCCCTGATGGTCATAATCACATGACCATAAATTATTAGTAAAAGATAAATGAAACTTATCAAGATAAAACCCCAAAAATGGTATCCTAATAAAAATTTGTATCTTTACACATTATGATTTCAACATTCGAATATTATTATTTTTTTAAATAAATTTAAAAGGTATAAATCTCAAGGGTCCCACGATATGTCCTATAAAAAAGTAGAGTTATTCTCACTACATCCATTAATCCATGAAAAAAGTAGAGTAGTGATATATCGTTTCTCACCACCCTGATGGGGTGTGTAATATGTAGAGATGTAACCTTATAGGTACAATAACCCTTCATTAATATTCCTTCCATCCATGAATCAACATCATTCACTAAATCTTTGAATCCCCATAAATTTTATATTTATATTGGTAAAAATTCCATCCAAACTCAAAGGAAATCTCTGTTTTTTCGATACATACAAGCCCCAACATGGCTCTTGTATAATTGTTGTAACACCTTTGAAAAAATGAGACTTAAAAGGAAAAAATTTTACTACTCATGTCAACAATGTGGACCTTTATATTTCATATCCAACATTATTGGAATGCCATTATTGAGCATGTTTTCCCGGGATTAGTGATCATGATGGGTGACCTTTTGGGAATATATTCATGGTTTGTCTATGTGAGGAAAAAACAAACTAAAATAACAAGTGTTGGATTGTAGGGATAATCATTAGTATGATAACTGACCTTAGTGAGTAATAGTCTATGGTGCGATAGGAAGGAGGAAATGGTATTGAAGGAGGCCCATGGGGTTAGTTGACTATGTTCATGTCTTAGGGAAGTTCAGGTTGTGAAAAATCGAGTTAGAGAAAATACCCAATCAATTGTGAAAAGGCGCTCACTTGGTTTGGGGCTTGGGGTCTACTACGAGGTCATTGTAATTTAAAAGGGTCGAGAGTGTAACACCCTTGTAAAATGGGACTTAAAAGGAAATATTTTACTACCCATATCGAGAAGGTTTACCTTTCTTTTCAATATCCTACTATATTATAATTCCATAGTTTAGTGTGCTTGTCCGGGAGTAGTGATCATGATGGGTCAACTTCCTAAAAGATTTCAAGGGTGTGTTTGATTGGGGTAAAACACACTAAAAGTACTTATGTTGGCATGTGGAGATAATCATTAATATGATAATATATACTACTATATAATAGCTTGTGGTGTGCTTGGAAGGAAACCACAGTATTACATGAGACCCATGCGGTGGGATGACAAGGTTCATGTCATGGGGAAGGTTAGGTTCTGTTATATGTCTGATTCTTGGGGTCTATAATGAGGTTGGTGTGCTTTAAAGGGGTGGAGAGTGTGACACCCCTAAAATGTGTGACTTAAATGGAAAGATGTTACTAACCAAGTCAACAAGATGCACCTTTATTTTTATAATCCTACCTGATTAGAACTCCATAATTAAGTGTGATTTTCCTTGAGTAATGATTAGGATGGGTGATGATGTAGTAATATTTCTAGTGTGTGTAAGAGTTAGGATATGTCCCACTAAAAGAACTTGTTTGGCATGTGCGGATAGTCATTAGTATGATAAGTGACCCCAGTGAGTAATATAATTTGGTATGTTGGGAAGGAATAAATGGTATTAAAGGAGATCCATGGGTTCAAATGACTAGTTTTATAGCCTTGGGATGTTCAGGTCATGACATGTATCCCTAATCTGGCCTTCCAACGAGTGGCATAGTCTCATACTAAAGAATAAGTCCTATAATATACATATTTCTTGACATCAATATAGCAGGACAAATTATTCAAATATGACCAGTTGTTATCCCAGAAATTTGTGAACCATATCATCATCTTGGATAAAATTTATTGAGTTATAATATATAGAACCCACAACCCAACTATTCTTGTGGATTCAATTCCCTTGACCTTACTCATTCAAATATTGTTCATTTAATTAGATTAAATAGCTAAAAACTCATCCATGATCTTTGATTGTTCCTAATTGTATTTCCATAAACCACAAAACATAATTTTCTGAGTCACATGACTATAATATTAATATCTCCTTCCTATGAACGATTATATCACCATTGGGTCCTCCATTAATGTTGGGTTTCCCTTAAACCTCACAATATAGACCATCAGTCGTGACCTGACCCAGTGGGGCTCAAACCATAACTACACAAATCCCACAACCATAGAACATGGGATGGTGACAATCACTTAAATTCATAACTAATATGGGAGGCCTTTACCTATTGTACCCACACTCACCCACCAGTTCATCTCAATACAGAAGTGCATTGTAATAATAATAAAAAGATTAAACATAAAGATAATAAACCATGCATGTAAAAAAATATACGGTTAATAAGAGTAAGATAGAGTTAAATAAAAATTAAAGGAGTAAAATACATGCCCAACTACAACGAAGTCCCATCTTAAAAACTATAAATGAAATGCTGAGATAGCCCAACTCTGAATCAACATGCTCTAACAACTGTATGAGGTAAAATGCACTAGGAATCATCATTATCCCCTGTAATATCCTTAAACAATTATGCCTTCTACATAATGCATGACATGTGTGGTTCAATACCATGAAGGGGTGAGTATATACATACCAAGTAGAACGCTCTAAAATCTAAAAGGTGAGAAGTAAGAGACGTCATAAAAATAGATAGATAGCACTATCCAAATTAAAAGAGTAAAAAACCCAAAAACATGGATAATGTTTAATATATATATATAGTGTCAAGAAAAATAATCCCATAAAATAGATAGATGAGATCTAGGCCTCACATCTCATCCCAGTAATGAGTGCTAACAGTTCCAAGAGTTCATCAATGATGCCCAAAATATCATTCATATATCCAGCTTAAACATCCAAGTCAAGACACACCTTTCCACTATGATACACAATCATGGGGCCAAAATCACTTGGTATCGGACCCACATGCTGGTACAATATGAGGGTTCCACTTAGTGGATAGACAGAGGGCCCAGGCCCTATCCCGATAGGAGGGAACCACTTTGATGGTTGGGGACCCATCCCTTGACTCTACTGAAGGGTTCCACTCAGAAGTTGATAGATGAACCATTTCCATCCCTGCTGAAGGATAACACTCTAGTAGTTGTTAGAGTACACATTCCCTATACACTGGAGGTTTCCACTCTTGTAGTTAAGGGCTCGTGCTCAGATATTGTAGGAAGGTTCCCAGCAGATAGAAGATAGAGGTCCCATGCCCTGTCCCAGAGGAGGGTGCTACTCTATACATTGATAGAGGACACATTTCATATCCCAGTAGTATGGATACACACTAATAGTAAGTATATAACCTATTCACATCCCATATGGACAGTGTCACTATAGTATCCGATTGAGGACCCACACCCTGCCTAGAAGGAGGGTGTTACTTTGATCCCTTTGATGATCCTTCCCAATCACTACCATCATCAAGCACCACCTAAAGAATTTTCACAAATAAAATATTACTTCATATACAAAAAAACACTATTGGGGTAATGATCACATTCTATGTTAAAAAATACTCCTGATAGGCTACTCATGGGCACAATTTTTGTCCAAAAAGAGGAGATAGGAGAGGTAGAAGTTTCCTCTAAAGGAATAAGGGGGTACACTGCGTGTAAGGGGACACAAATAATATGTAGTCCAACTCAAATTCCTTCTCATGTCCTATCTGGTACATGGTCCACTATTTAGGTATCACTCCATGAAATTTATGTGGACTACATGACATGTCTTAGACACTCGAGGTCCTAGCCCTGATCCTAGTCATGTATGTGTAAAGTTACTTTTGTTAGTCTACTTTGGTACATGGTGTGTCCTTCCACATGGGGTTTCACCCATGTCCCTATTCATGTCTCTGTATATTTTTTCATGGAGTTTTCCTATCTATGTCCTCCCGCATGGTCTCCTTCCTGTGTGATCAATAACCTAGCTTCCCCCCCCCCAAGATGGTTTACACAAAATGTAGGTGGACTACACATCATTCCATCCTTAACATTCTCAAAGGTATAGAACCACATCCAAATAGGAACTACATAGTCTGTGTCCATCATTTCACACACCATGTTGTCAGGTTTTTTACAAAAATTCATATTTTTTTCTGACGATTCAGATCTAACCTCACCTCCTCATATCTCACCACCTTTCCACCCAAATTTTAACAAGAAGCCATTGATCACCATTTTTGTCTATCTATTGGGTGAAAATGGATTTCTGATTTGTTCATTCAACTACGGAATAGAACTCAAATACCCCCACATGTATATATGTCATTCCGTATATTATTTGGATCTTGGGTCAACAAATAATTAACTCGTAACCCATAAACACTCTAAATATATCCCCGAATCACTTATTCATTCCTCACACACAAGTCCTTTAGGAATCTGGCGGTTCCATTAGGCTTGGTCCCACCTAGTAATGTCAAATAGAGATCTTTTAGGCCAATAAGTGAAGAAAATAAAGAAATATAGGGATAAATAAATAATAAAATGGTTTTAATGATTATGTTTTAAGATTTGTAGGCCAACAAACACAAATTGAGATATGTTGGGAGATAAAACAAAATAAAAAATTCAAACTGGTATATAAGCGCGTGAAAAGGGTTGGAATTGATGTAGAACAATAGATAAAATTGATCATGCTCAAATAGATTAATATATTAGGTAATAATACACATATTTTGGTGTAATAACTCAAATTGGATCATTTTTTATTGAATAATGTGCTCTCTAATGAAGTATAGAAGTCGTTTTTTACACAATGTCTCGATTTTCCTGGATCTGGAGTTTTTTTCATCGTCGGATTCTAATTTTCCAATAGAGGTGGAATGACCTACTCTCAATGGTCCTAGGGTTACGTAGTTAACTCTGTAAATCCACCATAATGTGGCTTAAATATAGGATTTCTATTTTATGTCATTTAAATTAAAAAAATAAAAATATTTATTTATTTATCTAAACTCACCTTCCAATGATTATGATATCCAAACACCCACACACCATATAATTTTAGTTCACACTTATGGTAAACATCACATACTAGACTCGACCCTACTCTTAGATTTCTAATACGATATTTTTTAGGACTTATCCCAATTTCATTAACAAATCTAGCACGTATAAAAAAATATTTAATATTTTTATAAAATTAATTACTGTCACATCCGGGCTCAGCATCAAACATTTTCTTAGCCCCTAGATCAGAAAATATTTCTAGAGTTGTTTAAAATTATTGAAATGAAAAAAAATGGTTGTATATGTCATTTCCTTATTCATTTTTCATCATTAAAAATTAAAATCTAAACAAAATAATCCTGATAGTGCACCCCAACTGGATGTCCTGCTACCTAGAGCTCTCTATCATTCTCCTATACATACAAAACAAAAAAACCCCAAGAAATGGTCCATCCAAATAGGTATCTATCCAATCATTCCTTGATCTCTACCTGGTTCTTTGAAAAAGTGGCTCAATCCTTGATTTCTAGCTCACCACAGTCTATAACTTGCATGGGGACTATAACACCTCAAGAATTTTATGAGATAGATTTATTATTTAAATTTATTTTATGTATTGTGTTGTATAATACACTAATAAAAGATTATGCTATACCCAACACCAGTTTATATTGGGGTATAAGAAACACTATTCTTGACCTGTGTTACACATAATTTCTATTTTTTTGATAAAATTCGTTTCTTGCTGGACTAAGTTTAAACGAGTTTATAAATTAATAAAGTCATTCTTGATGGATTTTATTAATGAAATATATATGTAATATATATTCAATCGAATGTTTAAATTTCATCTAATATGTTTTCTCCACATGATATATGAAAAAATTCAATTTTTCTAATAAAATAATTATTTTTCAAAAACAAATTCATTTTTACCACCTCTTGATGGAGCACTAATTTTAAATCTAATTTTTGACCATTTCATATACTATATTTAACAACATAAATATTTTATTTTTAATTGGGGTATAAAAAGTTAATTTTGATGAAATTTTGATATTTTGTTCTGATAACTTTCAAATTTTTATGAATAGTAAAGAACACTGAATTTTATTTGAAAACAACATTTTTCATCCAAATAATTTATATTTTTAAATTATATTTTTTAATGGATTTAAAGTACAAATAGAATATATTTTTACCATTAAATATAATTTATGCCATTGGCATTAATTTTACAATGAATTTTAATGTAAACACATTTTAATCTTTTAAAAATTTTGAACTTTAAATCAGTGTTTTTTCATTCCAACTACGAGATTAATTTTGTTTTAATTTCTGCAACTTATTTGTTTCAAATTTATAAATGGGTTCCATATTTGGAATTAGTGGGTCCAAATTATGTAAATAGTATCCATTTATTTTTTGTTTTTCATTTTTTGAATAATAACTATGGTAATTTTTATTTACCACGGTTAAAACTAAAATCAGGTAAATTAGTGTAACAAATAATTTGATGATGACAATATAATTACCCTAACACTTACCAGAATACTATTGTATGAATAAAATTAAACCCTTAACACATAAGGATTATAATGGACTCATTTAATGGACCCTTAACCCATAAAATGATATATATATTATTAAAATAAAAGAAACTGACAACATGTCACCCACTTATCTCTTATAAGTAGAATAGTTTTAATATAGTGATAAATATGTGATAACATCAAAAATAAATATTCTCTAGAAATATAATCAAATTATCTGCATCATACTGATTTATTTATAATTTTTATATATTAAATAATTACCTTAATGGATTATATAATGATTAAAAAGAAATTATTTAATTGATAAAAAATCAATAAAATAAATTCTATTAAAATAATAATATCCATTAAAAGAAAAAAGACATGAAAAAATCGTATTGGTTGAGTTTAATCAAACCTAATCATCGATGGGTCATGTTATTGACCATTTGGAGCCATATATATTAGATTATTACACTTATATTATTTTATTTAAAATGATGTTAAACTTGTCACATTCTTGTTTTAAAAAGTATAACATTTTTTATGATGGATTCTATAGAAGATATATTTGACGACAAATATTATTCTAAAATATAGTATATTTATCTTGATCATGGTATTTAATTTATAATTTTGATTCAACAAATAAGTGTATTGAATAATTATACAAAACTAATGTTGTAATTATTTTATTAAGGAAAATATAAAATAAATTTTATTAAAAATATTAAAATAAATATAATTAAAGATAATTAATATATACAATGAATTTTCAAGATAACCATAACCCCTTAGGTATATAATAATATATTATTTTCCTGGATAACATCTTATCATGATATTTTCTAAAAAATCAATAAATTGAATAGTGTAAGAATGGATATTATTGATCATTTATCAAAATTATGTGTTATTAAATTATTTAAAAATCATAAAACATTTTTAAAAATATATTAAAATTGTTATATAGTCTAAAATTCTCTAATTTGTTCATTTATGGATAAATTGACATAAAATAAGTTAAAATTAGACTATTTTAATATTGACCAATTTGTTACCTTAGTTAAAATTACAAAAGAATAACTACAGGATAATTGAAATGTTAATGTTTATAATGAAATCAAACCATGTCAAAAAAATATTTTCTGATGAGATTAAAACGTTTTCTCATGAAATATTTGAAAGTAATACATTTTGGAGTTTTTTATGGGCTTTTAATTTATCATAAATTGAAATTTTTTGAGATTTCAAAAGTGCCCCTAATGTCAATTATAAAAGGGTGCCTCCTCCCTCACCTCTTTACTTCACTATGATCATTCATGAATAGACATCCCCTAACCATTTCCCTTATAAAAATCCCCAGTTACAATATAGTGGTTTGGGTTTTCTCAAAATACCAACTCAAGTGCCTTTAAGAGGTGTTATATATTAAGCACATAGAATAATAGGAATTTCATATACATAAAAAGGAATTCATACCAATAGTAAGGGATAATTTCATATTGTAATTATTATCATATATTATATATACATAATTATTTACTGAGATATATTTATCATCCATTTACATTTTTCCTAAATATGTAATATTATTTATATTCTTATACAAATGTTTAAAGTCAATTTTTCCCATTGGTGAATTTTTTTTAAACGATATGAAGGGAATAATTTGTCATTATTCAATAGGAATCACTTTTTGAATTTTACAGAAAAAGTATGAGAATAATTTTTTTAAGTTATTTCTCATGAATGGATTTTTACAACTTTATAATGCCTTATTTCCATGAATATTCCTCTACATGCATTTAGGTTTGTTTCTAAATAAATTATTTTCCTTTAAAATTATGTGTAATTTTGAGAAATTAAATTTTTTTGAAAAAGAAATTATATTTTATACAAGGATTAATTTCAAGTGTTTTATCAAAAAATAATTTCTCTGAATATAAAAGATATTTTTCAAGTATATTATCATTATTATTCTTATGGTTGATTATGTTTATGATGGAATTTTATTTATGAAATCCATTTTTGTATATGGACAAGTTTGTGATGGAATGATGCTTAAGAAACCCATTTTGTTCATTGCATGATTCTATGATGAATGATTTTATGTTCTTATGGAACACATCTGTATGGTTTTCATTATATGAAGTGTGTGACCAATACCTCCCTCTGATACATTGATTAAATATTTAAATCCATGAGATAGACATGACTGGAATGGAAATTAAATCTATTTCAGTAAAACAGGGTTAGAACGGTATGTAATTCCGGTTCAGAAATACAGGGCTGGAATTTAAAGTAAACATAGTTTACTAATGTATGTTGTCCACTATGGTGATCTTGGAAAAGAGCTGTGGATTATATGAAAATGATATTATATTCTTTTTTGTTTGTAATAAATCCATGTTTTACACCAATGCTATTTTCTCATCGCTCATGTTATTTAATTATTTATTCATTTAGAACTACAATGATTTAATCCATTACTCAAAATTTTGATATATGTTAGAAATGTTATGATTTTTAAAGGTTAATTATCATTTTATAAAATTCTTATATTCATGATCTTTTTTATATTTTCATTGATTACCATTATTGATAATTTGATCTCACCTTTTCTTATGCCTCTATTCCTCATGTCATAAAGATTACTTTTAAGTAGTAGTATAAAAGTGGAAGATGTTCACAAAAGATTTTTAATATATTTCACAACATAGAAGAATATATTCCTAGTTTCCAAAAGTACTAAACTATAACAGTCATTAGGCATGAATTTGTAAAATGTAATTAATATTCATCTAAATTTTTTTAATATTAATAGACGTCATGCTTGGTTATTTATAGTAGGTGTCATAGAAATGGTTTAGTCAACCTTTGGAAACTAGGTTGTGAAATATTTTTTGTGTTCCCTAGATATATTTATAAGGTATGTCTAAGGATGTACCTAAAAATAAGTATAATTATAGTTTATAATCATTAACCATACATGAATACTTTAGAAATTTTTTACCATATATAAATTATTGTATATTTTTAATAAAATATATGACTTTCAAATAATTTAATAATACATAATTTTTATAAAAAAATTAATAGTGTCAATTTTGAAACTATTAAATTAATTTATTTTTAAAAGAAATATCTAGATAAGATATTATCCTCAAACCAAATATTTAATTATATTCCTAAGGGGTCATGTTTGTCTATAAAATTTAGTGGAAATATTAATTAGCTTAAATTATATTTATTTTAGTTTTTTTAATAACATTTATTTGATATTTTCCCCAATAAAATTATTACAACATCAGTTTTGTGTAATTATTTAATGCACTTATTTTTTGAAAAACAATTATAAATAAAATAATATATTGAAGATAATTATACATGATTTTGATAGAATATTTTTAGTTGAATATAGCTTTTGCGAAATCTATCATTAAAAATGTTATACTTATTAAAACATTAATGTGACAAGTTTAACATCACTTTAAATAAAATAATATATGTTTCATAATCAATAAAATAAGGCTCAAAATGGTTAATACTTCAACCCTTTGAGGATTATGGTTGCGATATACAAAATGAGTAACATTTTTTCAAGTGTTCATATCTTTTAATGGTTATTATCATTTTAATAAAAATTAGTTTTGTTGATTTTTCATCAATTAAATAATTCCTTCAAGATCATTGTATATGACATTAGGGTAATTATATAATATCTAAAAATTCTAAACAAATTACCATTATGTATATATCTTATTTATCTTTATAGAGATTATTTATTATCTAATTTTTTTTATATTGTATCACTGTAATAAAATTATTCTACTTATAAGAGATAATAGGGTGACATGTCATCACTTTCTTTTATTTTAATAATTAATATATTATTTTCCAAGATAGGAGTCCATTAAATGAGTCAATTTTAATACTTTAGTGTTAAGGGTCAACATCTATTCATCCTATAGTAATTTTGAATGTTTTAGGGTACTTTATTGTCCTTATCATATTATAGATTGCACGAATTTACCTGATTTTAACTTTAATCATGGTAAATTAAAATTACCAAAGTTACTATTCATAGAATCCAAAAACATAAAATGAGACTATTTACATATTCTGGACCCACTGATTCCAAATATTGTATCCATTTTATTAAAATTTGAAACACAAAATTCATAGTAATTAAATTAAAATTAATCCCTTTTTCAGAATGAACAAGAGGTTTTAAAAGTTACAACATTGAAAAAGATTGAATAGTTTACCATCAATATTCAATATAAATTAAATATCAATAACATAAATTATATTTAATGATAAAAATATATTCTATTTTTACATTTAAACCATTCAACAATATAATTTAACCATATAAATTATTTCGATGAAAAAATATTGTTTCAATTAAAATTTAGTGTATTATTAATATTCATCCAAAGTTGAAAGTTATCAGAAAAAATATCAAAAAATCATCAAATGTAAATTTTTATATTTCAATTCTAATGAACAGGATTATGTTTTTAAATAATATATATAAAAGTTTAAAAAACTAGATTTAATATGTGTGTGCCATCAAAAAGTGGCAAAACTACATTTGATTTAAAAATAATTCTTCTATCTGAAAATTTGAATTTGTTCTTATATCGTGTCAATAAAACATATAAGATGAATAATAAACTATATATTTAACATAAATTACAAATATATTTCAATAAAAAATCATCAAGAGTGATTTTATTATTTGGTAAACTTTTATAAACTTAGTCTTCCATGAAATGAATTTTATCAAAATGACTAGAAAGTGTATATAACCCAAGAAAAGAACAGTGTTACATATAAAGAAAGATAAAATCGTGTTTCATATAGAATAATATAATTTGGTTGTATCATACAACTCACAAAATCAATAATTAAAAAAACTCTCATAAAAATCTTGGGTATGTTACATTCTTCCCCACTTAAAATGAATTTCTCCCTCAAAATTTTTCAGGTTTATGAATGGTTTAATACATGAATGTTTCTTTGATATAAAAACTCATAATAAAAATGAATACCAAAACTTTTTTATTGAAAATGAAAGTTATAAACATAACATTTACCCAATGTAACTCATCATTGGGTTTCAACATTAGAGAACATTTCTATGGAAGTGAAATATAACAATCATGTTATAATGGAGAGTGATAGAGAACAAGGTTAGGAGAAAGTTAAAAATTATAAATAAATAATTATATGATGATTTAAGGCTCCATCTGATTTATCAAATAAGATGTTACGAGGATAGAAATTTTCGGTTTTCAAGATCCTTTCCCTAAATTTGATGAACATGAGAAGGAATAATTATTTTATCTTAGTACAATCTCACCATTCGTAGTTCCTTGAACAATTTGAAATTATTCACTATTTAAATAAATAAAGTTAAAATTTTCATTATTGAAGTGTGTGTAGATCAATTGATCCATAAATAGAGTGATAGTTCATTCCATATATCTTTATCATAATGAAAAAATTATCACAAATAATCAAATGTTATTAAGTCCACATATAGTGAGATAATAGATTGTTCTAACAAACATAATCCAATTTATTAACATAAACATTACCTAAATTGATAACCTTAAAATCATCTAAAATTTAAAAATACAAAACTATAGAAAAAATTTCACTATCATACCTAAAAATTTATCCCCCGTTTTTCAAAAGTTCTCTCTTTTTTGGAGAATTTCAATAATGTGAACACCTTCATCATGTATTATCATGAGTCACTGTTATAACCTCAATTATTTTTTATCCTTATTGAACACATGAATGTTTCATTATTCCAAAACCTATTCGATATATTCCTTAGGTTCCAAAAATTTGTATAATTCATCCATTACAGCATAACCCCCTTGACAGAAAAATCCATAATCGATTATAAGGAAGTCATTACCATCAAATTTACTTATTCGTACCCAACATATCTTTATAAAAATATCGTTCTCCCAAAATCAGGCTCATATTAAGGGTTTTCCTTCCATTAATCATTTTTTTTTAAAACATCAACATATTACCTCAATCACTTTTGATGGTTACCAATACCAATCAACATATACTTTCAAATAAATGTGGAAAACTATAGTGTACCACTACATAGATATTCCAATATTCAATAATACTATAAAAAGAGATTATAAAACATTATTATGAGATCCCATTACATAAAAACTCAATCATTCCACCTCTTAATTGTTATACTCAACATCTCCTTTAGTGATCACATGTGATTTTTCTTTTTTTTACTTAAGAGGTTGTTGAAGTTGATCATTGTTGATAACCCTTTAATTAGAGCATTGGATAGAATAATTAATCATTTCCTTGTACTTATTTCATTGATGTGGGGGTGGGGTGCATTCTGTGTATCCTTTTCTCTATTCACCTCATTATCTAATTGTTTCCCATTAAGTTGTCACTAAACTACGCGATGACCTTCTTTCGCACAGTTAAAACATTTACTATTCCCATTAAGAAAATCTCCACCAGAATTATTTCCACACTTTGAGCATATGTAAATGAACATATTTTTTTAACCATTGTTCTGAGATTTTCCCCTGAACTCTATCTTCCATTTCTTCTTAAAAAAATTATATTCATGTGTAAAACCAACTTCCATTTCTACCTTGAAAGCACCAAACACAATCTCAACACAGCTAATAAATAATATTATAGCTAACTTCCTTCAAATACATGGTTTTAATCCACTTAATAATTGATAAAATTTACTTTCAGGTTGTATTATAAAGCCAGAAGCATACCTTGTATGTCTTGAAAATTGTTTCTCATATGTACGAATAGATTCATCATCTTCTTTCTTAAGATCTAAGAAACCCATTTCCATCTTCTTTTAATGAATATTAAGAAAGTAATTATTGATAAATATGTTCTTGAACTCATCGCATTCCATGGATTCAATTTCATATTGCTGCCTTGTATTGTTAAATAGAGTCCACAACTGGTCAACTTCACCTTATAAATTATAAATAACCAAAATGTCTTTTTCCTGTTTCGAACAGAGAAAGATAAAATAAATATTTTCAATGGTACTGATCCATTTTTCAACAAAATTTGGATGAGAAGACCCACTAAATGAAGGTGGATGTTTCCTCATGAAGCAATCAATGGAATGTTGTTCACCTCTATTGTCATTTGGATGTCTAGAATGATTCTTAGATTCTGTGAGTATAGTGAAAAGATTTTTAATTCCATCTCCCATATGATTAGTTGTTTTTGGAAAAAAAGCATAGCATTTCCTATTTCATTGATCATTACAATGGTTCCTTTAGGTACCATCCATTGTATTAAATCCAAAAATAATAGTGTGAGAGGAAAAAAGAATACTATGAAAACATAATATTCATGTGCAAGTACTTTTACTCTAACATATTGGGTGTAATATGAGGTTAACAATGATCATTACCAAAATTAAAGGATTTATCAAATATGTAAAAATTAAACTATTTTAATATTGAACAATTTGTTACCTTAGTTAAAATTTTAATAGAATAACAGAGGGCTAATTGAAATGACAAGGTTTGGAATGAAATCAAAACATGTCTTTAAGTTATTGGTTAATGATTTTACAACCTTATCTCATATAATCGTTGAAACTAAGACATTTTTTATGGGATTTAATTATATTATAAATAATTTTTTCTACATTCCAAAAGTGCCCCTCACATCAATTATAAAAGGGAACCTCTTCTATTACCTCTTCACTTCACTTTTATCTTTTATGTTCATCCATTCCCTACTCATTTCCCTTATAAGCTTCCCAAGTTACCTTTTAGAGGTTCTTGTTTTCTCAAAATACCAACTATACTTACATTAAGAAGATTTATATATGGATCACATTGAATAAGAGGAATTTTTTATATTTATAAAGGAAGTACAAACAAAGGTAAGGGATAATTTTCGAATCTCATTATTATCTGAAAATTTTTATACATAAGTATTTTCTGGGGTATATTTATCATCCATATCCATATTTCCTAAATATGTAATACTATTTATATTCTTATACAATTTTTTAATGTAAGTTTTACTCATTGATGAATTTCTATTAAACTATATGAAATGAATCTTTTTTTGTTATTCGATATGAGTTACTTATTGAATTTTTTGGAAAAAGTATGAGAATAATTTTTTGAACTTATATAGAATTAATAGATTTTTATGTCTTCATAATGCTTTATTTTAATGAAACATACTCTAACTATATCAATTTTATTTTAAATAAATTCTTTTCTTTTTAAATTTTATGGAGTTTTAAAAAAATAAAACATTTCTGAAGAAGAAATTTTATTTTCCTCAAGAATTTATTTCAAGTATTTTATCAAAATTATTTTCCTTCCAAGATTAAGGATATTTTTCAAGTATACTATTCAAATTATTCATATGTTTTATTATTTTTATGATGGAGTTCTATTTAATAAATCTATTTGTCTTATATGTATTATTTTATGATGGAATGATGTTTAAGAAACCCATTTTATTCCTTGGGTGATGATATGATTAATGATTCTATATTCTTGTGGGGAACATATGTATAGTTGTCATTATTTGATGTGTGGGACCTTTATCTCCCTCCATGGAATTGGGTAATGATTTATATCTCATGAGATAGACATGACTGGAATGTCATGTAAATTTGGTTTAGTAATATATGGCTGGAATAGTAAGTAAATCTGGTTTAGTAGTGAAATTTTTAAACTATGACGGTCTTGGAAAATAACCTTGGAAAATATGGAAATGATTTTCTATGATTTGGTTTTTTCCAAAAATCTATGTTGTATTCCAATGCTATTTTCTCATGGATCATGTTCTTTTATTATTTATGCATTATTAACTACAAATATTTTTTACAGGACTCATGATTTTGATATATTTTATACATAGTACGATTTTAAATTTTTATGTTCATGTTTTATCATTCTTATGTTCATGATCTTATTGATATATACTTTTCACACCCTTAATGATAATTTGAGCTCACTTTTTATTTTGCATCCATTCCTTGAGTTATATATAAATTTTTTAAAAATGATTACTAAAGAGGAAGATAATTATGGGAGATTTTGATGATCTTTTACAAGTTAAAAGAATCTATTCCATGTTTCCAAAGAAACTAAACAATTAAGGTACTCAAGAGTTCATTTATAAAATGTAATGAATATTAATAAAAAATGATTTACTATTCATGTATTTCATGCTTGGGTCATTATAGGGTCACATACATATCTCCTCAGCTAAAACATGTGTAATACGTCATACACCCTCTCCAACTATGGGGCTAGGGTGAGGGGTTAAGAAACCTTTTCAAACCTCTGCATGATCTTGAACGACCCGATGAACCTAAGGGATAGCTTTTCTCCTTAGCTGAATCTATATAATTCTCCTTGTAGGGAGACTCTCATGAAAACTTGGTCTCCCTTATCAAACTCCATGGGACTAAGAAATTGATTTTTGTAATATTTATGCCTTCCCCTGGATATCATTTTCCACTTGAGGATGACCAGGACCCTCTACATCATCGCATGCACCATCTCTGTCCCAATAAGAGAATCCTCGCTAGTCTTAGTCCAGCCCAAAATTAGCCAATAGGGTCTCTAGAATATGGACCCAAAGGGCTACATTCAGACAATAGAGTTCTAAAAATTATTTTATACAAACTCAAAAAAGGGAAAGTGGTCCTCCCTGTTGTGGCTGAAGTCTGACATTCAATCCATCAGCATAACCTCCAGCATGTGGATAGTGTGATCAGTCTACCCATCGATTTAGGGGTGGAAGATTGTACTCACCCTCAGATGGATCCTGAATTACTCCTTTATTCTTCTCTACAAATGTTAGGTGAACCACACTTCAAGGTTGGAGATAGTATTTTATGTCACCCCATGAAGGCAAAAAATATCATGTATGTACAACTGCCTCTAACTCTTTAACAAACTCTGATCCTAGATAGAATAAAAGTGCACTTACTTCATGAGTCATTAAACTATTACCTAAATGGAATCATGGACACTCAATTTCCATGGAATAACTATCAAAAAAATCAATGGATATTCCATTGAATTTTGACTCTACCATCTCAAGGGTTGCAAGAAAATATCCATAACATGGTGCTCGTCCTTCAGTTGTTGATAGGTGAGGAACCGAGAGACAAACGCCACCATTCATTCACTCATTTTTTCAAACAAAAACTCCCAATGAAGGTATCTATACAACTTCCCTAAACCCAGATATACATCTAAAGGGTTTGTTTGAAACACCCTCATCACCCCCTCCCACATCGTTACTAGGACGACAATCCTTACAAGGAAAAGTATGACATGTTTCCCTCCTACAGAATATCCATATATATAATATACTGAGAATATTGGTTTATGAATGACCTCATAGTTGATGTCTCCCAAATTGGACCCTCTCACATACTAAAAGAGAAGGGGAGTCAACATAATAAAATGAAGAATGTTTTTTGTCTCTATCTCAACCAGGGTCAGCTGCAAGGAAGCCAACTACTCAGAAACCCCCTACACTAAATGGAATTAGGACTTCCTTCTAAGGGAATAATACCCAGGTTTCCCTTACCATGAGTATATACTATCTCAATGTCATGTTCATGTAGTAAATCTAACCAACACCTCTATTCTATGTTCAATTATTTCTATGTGAAGACATGCCTAAGGATTTGACAGTCTGATTAAACTAAGAAACTCTCTCCGAGAATATATCGCCTGCATATTATCAGAGAAAAGACTACCACTACCAGTTTGAGGTCATTAGTTTCATAGTTTTAATTTTGGGTGCTCAAATTTCTCATCCCATATGCGATAATTTTTTCAACTTCATCAACATGCAGTTTAGCCCAGCTCCAAATTCATTGCAATACACTACATACCCTGCACCCTCCTCTGTTAGTCTCAAAATTGGATCATTCATGATACTAAGCATAAATTCATTGAAGGCCCTCTAGAACTACTCAATCCAAGTAAACAGATTCTCTTTCTATGTCAGGTTGGTCAAAGGGATTACAATCCAGGAGAAGACTACCACAAACCATAGTTGGTACCCTATAATGCTAAGAAAACTATAAACCTATGACATTTTCTTAGTAATCTCCCAATAAATCATTGTATGGATCTTTTCAAGGTCCATAGATAATCTAATATTAGAAATTTAATTCCCTAGAAAGTGAACCTCATGTATCCAGAACTAAATCATTGAGAGTTTACTATAAATATGGTTCTCCCAAAGCAAATCTAGGTTCTTCCTCATGTTCTCTTCAAGCTTATCCTATAATGTAGAGTATATGAGTATGTTTTTTATGAACATAATAATAAATAGACTCATATATGATGGGAAAATTTGGTTCATTAGTGTCATAAACATGATGGTGGAATTCGTCACACCTAAAGTCATCACTAGGAACACATAGTGACTATAGTGGCATCAGAATGCCAGCATTGGAATATCATCCTCACAAACTCTGAATAGGTTGTAGTCAGACTTAAGGTCAATCATTGAGGAACAACTCTTTCCTCTTAACTGGTCAAATATTTCATCAATCCTCAACAATTGGTACATTTTATTTATCATGGTCGAGTTTAGATGATGATAATACACATAAAAAATTTATCTCAATGTTCTTACGACTTAAACACCAACTCTTGGATATTTTTAGGGTCCACATTATATATCACAGAAGATATCTGAGTGTCTCCAAGTGAATGTTAATGGAAAACTCTGTCTCCCACTTCAGAGGTAGTCCTGGAACTTCCTCAGAGAAGATTTCAATATAATCCTCTAGGTTTGAGTGAATACAAATGCTTGAATATCATACTATACCAGGGGAAAAACTTTCCAACGACGGGATATGGGATGCAACCTCATGATCAAAAAACCCACTCATCCCTCCATGAGATCTCTCACACACATAAAGGATAATTTCATCCCATTAGTGTGAAGGAATATAAATCGATTGCGGTGATAGTCAATATTGCCTTGGAACCTAGAAAATTAATCTATAACCAAGATGACATCATATAGTTCCATCGTAAAAACCAAAAGGTCCTACAAGAACCACTCTACATAAAGTGATAGCACACACTTCCGACAGATAAAATATATTAAAGAAGTGTTCCCCATAGGAACCCCTTGACAATTTTGCTGAGATAAAGTCCCAACTGGGAGCTTAATCTATTGTATAAAGAATAATTAGATAAGTAATGACTCATACATATCTCTATTAATACTTAATGAGTTGTAAAATAAAAATATATCATATATCTGATGACCTCGTGTGCCTTTGGGTCATATACCTCCATAGCCTATAGATGTCCATGTCCCCAACCTCCAGCTCCTTGATCCTGATGTCGGATTCATAGTGGGGGTTGTTGAATGATCTCATAGAATCTTACACCACCCACAGTTCCTCCTCTTAGATATCCACATACTCAACTCCCAGCTTCTCCCCCCTTGGGGACCATCCTACCCTCACTTGGGATGTCTATGATCTTGTAGATTCCTCTACTATGGATGTCTATTCAATATCTTCCTTCACTCCTATGAACATCATGTCAGGAAATCATACACCATTTGACCTTTCCCATCACATGCATAGCATCACCCCTCTCTTGGATTCCCTGGTCCTATGTGGCTCCCCAAACCGTATGCTCATGCTTGATCCGGATATGATCTTCTATGTAAATATCCTATTGAATTGAGTCTTATAGAAACTAGATATGAATTATACCTATAACTCTCCCTTCCAGTTCCAACACCTTAGCATCCCTTTGATAGGAATCTCTCTATCATGAGTGGCCGCTCTAAAACCATAGCATAGGTGGGAATTCACAAGAACACTACACTAGTATGATAATCTCTACGGAGACCATTCTCAAACTTTTGTTCCCCAAAATAACTATTTTTTATCATGTAGATGGATTAATATTTATGTTATATGGTCCACACAACATACTCATCCAGTATCATCCTTCCCTACTATTTCTCAAGAAGCTCCTGTATTTGAACCAATCTCAAGAATTAGGGGTATTACTCTACAGTGAATAACTACTTAAATTTGGACCATGAGAGTTTTAACTCTTCTTATATTTCTGTAAGAAGACTCCACCAAAACCCAGTTGCTCCATGGAAAAGTATATCTGCCAGTGCAACAACCTGATCAGTTGGTGTATGGATATGCCTAAAAATATTGATCACCAACTTTTGAAAATCCTCCGCTGACTGCGGATTTGGATCACCGGGAAACCTCAATGGCCTCTAGGACAAGAACCCATGGAATTTTCTAAGAATTTGTATATCCTCTTCTTGATATAACGGTATGATCCACTTAACAATAGGTTGTTGTGATACTACCTTTCCACATGGAGAAAGAATCATATGGGATGGATCCTAAACTAAGGTATTATCACTCATCGAATCATCGTCCCAAAAAACAATCATTATCCAGGATGGGATTCATCAAAGAGGCATCCTAATATTTTAATAAAGATGTAACAAAGTCAGATGATAATGGATATACAATGGGGAGCTGACTCAAGAAGGATATTCAGAGACTCAATCCTATATGATGCTTGTAATATTCATCTCTACAACCAATGTCTTAGTATTTCATGTTGACAAGCAGGTAGTCAGTATCCTAGTGAATAGATATGTTGACCACCCACACCATCACTAGGTTCCCTAGCCTAAAATGCACCCTCGAGGTACTTTGAAATTGTTTCCCTAGGTCCCAACCAGATCCTCATAATGGGACTTCTCCAAGCACCATCACAATTTTTGAACTGCTCTGAGAATAATCTTTCACGAACCATTCTAATAGGGATCGATCTATAACTACCCCGAGCCCACTTTTGTAGCTAGGGGGTGGTGACAACAACTGAAATTCATAACTAATATGGGTGTTCTTTTCCAACTATAACTATATTCAAACTATCAACCATATCAATGTAGTATTGAAGAGGAATAATAATAAAAGATGAAATATATAAACAACAAATCGTGCATGAAAAAAATCTAGGGTCTACAAGAGTACAAAATAATAGAATAAAATGTAATGGGGAAAATACTTGACCAAATTGAAGCATGTCCAAACATGAAAAAAGTGGAAAATTAAATACTGAGAAAACCATCTTCAAATCTCGAATCTTTGACCACCATACATGATCAAATACACCATGTATCTCTATGCTTGTCTGTAATCACCTCCAACCTTATTTTCTCTTATATAAGATGTGACATATGAGGGAAAATCCAATGTAGAGGTGAGTGTATACATACCCAATAGGACACCCCAAAAGCTAAAGGGGGAGTAGTAAGAGACATGATAGGAATAGATAGACATCACAACACAAGGTAAGAGAGTAAAAAATCCAACATGATGGATTCAAACATATATATATATATATATATATATATATATATATATTCTCAAACAAAATAATCCAAAACGGGGGAGAAATTGGATCTCCATCTCATATCCCATCCCAAGAAAGAGTGCTAACAGTTCCAAGAGTCCATCACTGATGCCCATCATGTCACACTTTTGTCAAGAAGAAATATACAAGTCAAGACACACCTCACCATTGTTTGACATATTCAATGGGTCATAATTTATAGGTAGAGGAGCTATAACCTAGTATTATAGGTGTGTTCCACTCATTATATAGATAGAGGAACCATGCCCAATCACGATAGGAGTGTTCCACTCCGATAGTCGAGGAAACATGCCTTGAATCTGAGGGTGGGTGCCACTCAATAGTCGATAGAGGACCCGTGCCAAGCCCAGATAGAGGGTGACAATCTAGTAGTTGATAAATTCCCATGCCTAGTCCCTATAGAGGGTTCTACTATAGTATTTGAGTACTCATGCCCTCATACTACGGTAGGGTTCCACTCAGATACTAGATAAAGAACCAATGACCAACTCAAAAGGAGGTCTCCACTCTATTGACAAGTAGAGGACTATTATATAGAGACCAATGCGTAAAATACATGGATATTACATCATTTTGGATGAATATTTAGTACATTGAAAAATATATGCCTGAGGACCATAATAGTTTACTTTCTTTCGAAACAAGGAAACAAAATCATCGATCCTTGGGAAATATCTTCAATATCTCTCATAAGGATCTAAACCTTTTATACTTCTACCTAAAACCAATATTTATAACCAAGAGAAATGAAACAAAAGAAAGAGATGATATCAGACTCTCGATAAGGGTAAATAAAGAAGTTATTAAGCATAAAATTAATAAAAGGGTATGGAACATGAGAAAAACATTTGAAGATCATACCCTACATATCAAATATCATAATAAGGATTGGAATGAATCAGAAATAAATAGTGAAAATGATCCATTAAATCATAACATAGGAATAAAGCAAGGAATTTTGGAAGGCATATAAGCACTTAAAATCCTATATAAAGGTGACCTACCAAGGCCTTTGTAACATGTTATGCATGGGTTAATCAATTGTGTACCTACTTCAGGTTTCGGATTCCCTCTTGTGTACACTCTTTTTTCCCGATTTGGATGTCCTCCTATGTACCCTATTCCTTCAGGATTGGGATTTCCTACCATGTAACTTCTTGGTTCGGGATTAGGATGTTCTCCCATGTTCCCTTTTATTTTAGGATTGGGATGTTCTCCAATGTTCCCTCTTATTTTGGGATTGGGATATTCTTTATTGTTCCCGTTGATCTCATAAAACATTTATAATTACCCAATGAATTGGAGGGAGATATAGGTCTCACTCATCACATAATGAAATCATACATGCATGTTTCACAAAAGATCCATCATATCAGGACCCATGAAAAGATCTGAGTTTTATAAAAATCAAATCATATCCTCAAAAAAATGAAATGGGAATCAATAAAATTTCATCACATCATAACCTATATAAAAAAATATAGGTTTAATACTCATTTCATTGAGGAATAACCTATAAAAATAGAAGTGGGTTTCAGAAGTATATAACTCAATGAAAATAAATGTATTTCATAAATACCATATCATTAAGAACAATACATTAATAAAAGGAAATGAATAGAACCAATGGAAAATTTCCTCGAAGGTCATGTGTAATATCAATAGATGTCATCTTAGATGGAAAATAAATTATGAAACATATTTCGAAAACATTTCTTGAGGAAATTATCCTTTCTTGTTTGGAAATTATTTTTAAGGCATAAAACCATTTGAAAATCATTTTTAGAGAAAATATATTTGAAATAATATTTAATAAATTCTTGAAATTATTTAGAAATTAGCTTTGAAAAAATACGGGTAAATCCATACATGTCATAACAGGTCAAAAAAATATTCCTTTTTCCTAGTAAAAAAGTTAAAAAAGTTATTTGTTCATAAAATGACTATAAGATTAACTTGAAGAGATCGATAAAAGAAAAAAAACCATGAAACTAGATTTTAAAGATTACAGGATAATTGTAAAATATTCTTGGAAACCCATTTTAGAAAACATAGATTTCCGATTGAAGGGAGTGTAATGTCGGGATTTCTTAAAAAGATCTTTTTATGTACCAAAGAGTATAAATATGGTACCTAAAACGACCCATACTTTACATACATTGTTATTACTTCAAAATTGAAGCACACTTATTACAACATATAACAAAACCAGGAAAGGACCGTATAGGTACAGTGTCTTTAGAAACTGGTAAACATAAACAACTGGTTCATGAAACATCTATGTTGTCTCCCATTTATTTCATCATATCCAGAGTCTCTTTTTAGCATATACTACTTAATATCCTTCTTCATGATCTGGGGAAAATAAAACATACAAAAGGGTGAGTTTAAATGCTCAGTAAGGGTAAACGAAAGAAATATCAAACATATCAAATTCATAAGAACATAACATTTTGGAAATCTTACCCTGCAAAAGATATCATAATTTTCATAACATGGGATAAATCATGGTAGTGAAATGTAATCCCAAAAATCATAACATAAAACATGAAACTTTTTTGCATACACACATAATCATAGAGAATCATTTCTTATTAGTCAAGACTCATTTCCAAGACTATCTTAGTGGACAAAGTCCATTTCTGAACCGAGTTCACTCCTCGTTTCAGTCCTGTTTCACTGAACCGGTTTAACCTGTCGTTCCAAACATGTCTATCTCATGAGATATAAAATACTTACCCAATGAATTGGAGGGACATATAGGTCCCACCCATATCATAATGATACCATTCTTATGTGTGCCACAAAATCAAAAATCATACATCATTGCACAACCCATGTAATAAAAATGGGAATCCTAAACATTGTGACATCACAAAACAATTAATATAAGATAAAGGAATTCATAAAAATATTTCCATCACAACATAATCAAATCAATGTAATAATAGGGATAGAGACATAACCCTTTATTATCTTAGATGGAAAATAATTTTGATAAAACACTTGAACTCCATTCTTGAGGAGAATATCCTTTCTACTTCAAAAACATTTTCCTTTCTTAACATGTCATAAAATTTAAAACTAAAAGAAGTTGATTAAAAATAAACATGATAACATGTAAAGTAAGCTTCTTGGAAATATTTTTTTAAAAATCCATTCACGTCATATAAGTTAAAAAAACATTATTCTCGTACTTTTTTCGGAAAAGTCAAAAAGTACCTCGTACGAAAAACAAAAAAAGATTCCTTTCATATCTTTTACTAAAAACTCACCAAAGGGTAAAATTGGATTTAATAAATTGTAGGTAGATGGAAATAATATTACATATTGAGGAAACATGGATGTGGATGATAAAATACACCCCAGTAAATTTCAAATTATAAACAATCTCAGATAAAAATGAGATTGTGATATTTTCCCTTACCTTAGGTCCAATTTGCTTCGTAAGTTTCCGAACCTCCTGTATAATGATTTAAATAATGTTATTTACTTATTCCAGAATAATAATTATTTTTATGATATCATATATGGTCATATTCTTAGCTTATTATTAGTAATATTTCATTGTAACTTGTTATTCGGGTGTTTATTACTTTTTGTTCCTATGCGTGTTTTGTCGAATAAATTCTTATTCTTATTTTTAGGTTATAGATAACTCATTTACATAATGGTATTTGTGTAATATATATCATATTCATTCATTCAATTCATTTATATAATCATTATGCAATGAAGATCATGTATAACGAGTCGTATCACATCGTGGAGACGGTATTCCGTACGTACGCACGAGCGATGATATCGTTCCCATGATCGTGGAATTGTATTGGAGTGTATATATACTATTTAAGAATCAATATAACTTTACAATAATCATATATATTCATTCTTTACACCATTATACCCATCCAATTAAGTTGGTGGTGGAAAATAGATTACACCACGGCGTGGAGACGGTATTCCGTACGTACGCACGCGCGGTGATTCCGTTTTCCGTAGGATGGATAGATGGTGAAATAGGGTTGTTTCATACTTAAAATAACATATCAGTATTTGAGTGATACTGATGTTATTACTTCATAATGAAACAACTAAATAAGAAGAAGTGGAAGAAGAAATAAAGATGAAATAATCGGTAACGGACATTACCTCTTCTTTGAAGCGCTTCTTTGAGACATCCTTTTTGGGCACTAAAATTGGTCTTTGAAGAAGACCAAGACCACTAGGATGTTTCTAGGGAGGTGTAGAGGAGAAAATGGCAGGGTTTAGACGATCTTGAAGTATCAAAGTGGTGTGAGGAAGAGAGAGAGGAGGTGCCCTTTTATAAGGGAGGAGAGGGGCACCTTTGGAATAACTAAAAATATTATTTTATTATAAAGTAAAATTCGGTTTTTAATAGCTCAAAATTGATTTATTTTAAAGCTAAGGTGGGGATTGGTCGAAATCCTATCATCCAATAGAATTTATACAAGTTTATGTTCCTATTTTAACCTTATCATTTAGATTTAACATTAAGTTAAATAATTTAACTTTTACCATGTCTTCTTGTTTTCTTACACTATGAGGTTAATAAACATACTATATCAAGCCAAACGAACCCCAAGTTGTTTATTATTAATATATATAACCTTATCTAAGTCATTTGGCCGAACCTTATATTTTTAGGAATAAAATAACAATTAATAATATAATATTTGTTTTAAAAACTATTTTATGTCAATTTTGACACTATTTAGTAATTGATTTTTGTGAAACTCATAACAGAATTATTAGTTCGAACCAAGTTAATTAAATCAATACTAACATGTCATATTAACCTTTAAAATTAGTTTATTTCATAAAAAGTCTCAAATTACATTTATTTGGGTATTTATAACATCAATTATGTCAATATTTCATTAATAAGATAATTACTGCATCATCGTTGTGTCATTAATAAATTAACTTATTTAATGTCTAACAATTACAAATAAAATACCATTATGTAGGAAAGTTTTTTATCTTTCTAATTAATATTTATAGTAGAATTTATCTTATGTATAACCCCATATTAAAAATGATTTACTTATTAAACTTTGATTTTAACTATTTTAACCCTTCATTAAATAAATTAATTATAAATGTCCTAATCTAATCCAAGTGGGGTTAAATTGTCATATTTTATTCCTAAGGTTGTTTTTGGTCGAATTACACTTATCCAATATAATTAGGACATGTTTTAGGGTAATAATAATAACACTTTTACACTTAATTACCCTATTTACTTTTAACCGTGGTAAAAAAAAGTAAAATGTTACTATTCACCAAAAATTATTTTCATCTCATTGAACCACATTTTAGTCCTTGATATTAACTGTGTCTCTCGGATTTTTGAAATTCCACTCATAGAAGCGGTAAAATTAAGTTTTATGAAAAATTCAGTTTTTTTAACTACCACTTAGTGGTTTCACTATTCATCAAAAATTGAAAGTTTTTAGAAAAATACCAAAATTTCACCCTAGGGGAATATCAATATTCTGAATCCAAAAATGAAGTCCATTTTGAAAAATAAAAATTATAAAATTTCAAAAAGTGGTTATTACTATTCATAACAGCTAGTTTTAATAATATTTTAATAGCATATCATTGTTTAGTGAAACTCGGTATTGCGTACGACGCAAGCTATCGAGGAAGGCCACGGTTGCGTGTAAAGCAAGCCAAGATAGTGTTGTGTGTTGTGAAAGATTCCTTTGATTATTTATAAAAACAAAATATTTCTCATAAAAGACTCGGCTGTTACATTCTACCCCCCTTAAAATGAATTTCACCCTCGAAATTCGTCACGTTGTAACAAACAGATGAGGATACCTTTCCCTCATAATATCCTCAAGATCCCATGTAGCTTCTTCTATCTGATGGTTCCTCCATAAAACATTCACCAAGCGAGTGGTCTTGTTCCGTAGGAATTTTTCGCTACGATCCAGAATCTCTATCGGTTGTTCTTCATAAGAAAGATCTTTCTCCAGCGGTACAACTTCTTAGTTGAGTACATGTGAAGGATCAGGTATGTACTTTCTCAATAGAGATACATGGAACACATCGTGAACTTGAGAGAGATTCGGCGGAAGCTCCAATCGGTAAGCTACCTTTCCAACACGATCCAGTATTTCGAAAGGACCGATATATCTAGGGCTCAACTTCCCCTTATTTCCAAATCTCATGACCCTCTTCCAGGGAGATATTCGTAAGAACACTTTATCACCCACTTCAAACTCTGGGTCTTTTCTTCAGTTGTCGGCATAACTTTTCTGTCGACTCTGAGCTGCTCTTATGTGTTGTTGAATAGATCGGACCTTTTCTACCATCTCATCAACAAGATCAGGTCCTAATAGCTTTCTTTCCCCAACTTCATCCCAGCAAGTTGGAGTCCTGCATTTCTTTCCATAGAGAGCTTCATAAGGAGACATCAGAATACTGGAGTAAAAGCTATTATTATAAAAAAATTCCACCAAAGGTAGGTGTTGATCGCAACGACCTTTGAAATCCATAGAGCAAGCTCTCAACATATCTTCTAGAGTTTGAATTGTCCTCTCAGACTGACCATCTGTCTGAGGATGATAAGCAGTGCTGAAACTCAACTCTGTATCCAGAGTATACTGAAGACTTCTCCATAACGTTGAGGTAAACCTCGGATCCCGATCAGATATAATAGAAAGTGGTACTCCATGAAATCTTACCACTTTCTTTACATATATCCTGGCAATTTGATCCAGAGATAAATCCTCTCTAATAGCAATGAAGTGTGCAGACTTTGTAAGACGATCAACTATGACCCAGATAGCATTATTGCCTTTGGATGTTTTAGGAAGTCCATTGACAAAGTCCATAGTGATGTTTTCCCATTTCCATTCGGATATGGGTAATTGTTGTAACATCCCCTTAGACTTCTGTCTCTCAGCTTTAACTTGTTGACAAACCAAGCATCGAGAGACATATTCAGCAACATCGCTTTTCAGGCCATCCCACCAGAAGTACTCTTTCAGGTCCCTATACATCTTCGTGCTTCCAGGATGAATAGTGAATGAAGAACTATGAGCCTCATCTAGTAGCTCCTTCTTTAATTCGGGGATGGGAGGAACACAAACCCGATTCCTGAACTTTATTATCCCATCACAATTAAGGTTGAATTCAGGAATATTTCTCACCTTCTTTTGTAACTCTACATCTTCTTTCTGCGCCTCTTTAATCTTCACATGTATAGATGGTTAAACATTAATTTGAGAAATATAAGATTTTCCCCCTTCCATTATAATTCCAAGATCCATCCTTTGTAAATCCATAAATATTGGATCTTTTTTTATCCTCATCATGGATAAACAGACATGGTCTTGTCGACATAATGCATCTGCCACCTTGTTTGCTTTCCCAGGGTGGTAATAGATTGAGCAGTCGTAATCCTTAATCAGATCCAAACATCTTCTTTGGCGCATATTCAGCTCCTTTTGTGTGAAAATATACTTTAAACTTTTATGATCAGTATAAATGTCACACCTTTCTCCATAAAGATAATGTCTCCAAATCTTTAATGCAAAGATTACCAGAGCTAACTCAAAATCATGAGTTGGGTAATTTTTCTCATGGATTTCCAACTGTCATGAGGCATAAGCTATCACCATATCATTTTTCATAATAACACACCCCAATCCCTTCTTGAATGCATCACTATAGATCACAAACCTTTCTCCACTACAAGGTAGTGTGAGCACAGGTGCACTGGATAACCTTCTTTTCAACTCCTTGAAATTCTCTTCACATTCCTCCGTCCAAACAAACTTAACTCTTTTCCGAGTCAACCTGGTAATTGGATTAGATAATCGTGAAAAATCTTTCACAAAACGTCGATAATATCCAGCCAAACCAAGAAAACTTTGGATCTGAGTTACTGTTGTTGGTCTCGACCATCTTTTGATAACCTCTATTTTTGCTGGATCTACAGATATCCCCTCTTTTTAGATTATGTGACCCAAAAATGAAACTCTTTGAAGCCAAAATTCACACTTGGTAAATTTGGCATAAAGCTTCTCCTTTCTCAGGGTCTTCAATTTAATTCTCAAGTGATCTTCATGTTCTTCCTTTCTCATTGAATATACAAGAATATCGTCCATAAATACTACCACAAACTGATCAAGATAGTCTCTAAAGACTCTATTCATCATATCCATGAAGATAACAAGGGCATTAGTAAGAGAAAACGGCATCACTATAAATTCATAGTGTCTATACCTTGTACAAAAAGCCGTCTTTGGTATATCCTCCCTTTTGACCCTTAATTGATGATACCCTGAACGAAGATTAATCTTGGAAAAGTATAGAGCTCCTCGTAGTTGGTCAAATACGTCATCAATGCATGGGAGAGGATATTTGTTCTTGATAGTGATCTTGTTAAGTTCTCGATAATCAATGCAGAGTCTCATTGATCAATCTTTCTTCTTAACAAACAGAACAGGTGCTCCCCAAGGTGATGCACTAGGGCGTATGAACCCCTTATCAAGATTCTCTTGGAGTTTCTTCTTCAATTCCTGCTACTCAATTGGGGCCATTCTATAAGGTGTCTTTGAAATAGGTAAAGCACCCGGTACGAGTTCTATTGAAAGCTCAACTTCACGATTTGGTGGAAGACCCGGAAATTCCTCCGGAAAGACATCATCAAACTCCCGTACAATGGGAATATTCTTAATCATGTGTTTCTCTCCAACCATTTGAGATAAATAACTTTCATTTAGTGGAATCAAGACCCATAAGATGGTTGAAATTTCCACGGGAAGTTTATGTTCATCCTTTCATCGATAGATGATCATAGATTGATCTGGAATATGAAATGTGACTTCCCTTATTTGGCAATTGATATGAGCTCCATATAAAGAAAGACAATCCATGCCAAGAATCACATCAAGTTCCACTATAGGAAGGATCACAAGATTTGCAGGAAGCACTTTCCCACAAACTTTAATCGGAGAAGAATTATAAACTTTTGATGCTACTGTTGTGCCATTAGGGGTTGTCATAGCTAACTCAACATCTAATAGTTAAGGTAATACGGTGATATCCTAAGAAAATTCTTCAGAAATAAAGGAGTGGGTGGATCCAGAATCAAATAAAACATTTGCTAATTTAGAGTGGATGGTAACTGTAACTTTCACCACATCGTTATCGTGCTCCACATCGCTGATAGAAATTGCATGTTACTTTCCTTTGTATTTAGCCTTAAGAGTTTGTTGACGTCGACCATCATCATCAACCCTTGGATTAGGGCATTTATTGGCGTAATGCCCCATCTCCTTGCACATGAAACATTGTATTGTAGTAGGTTTATTCTGTGTGTCCCTTCCTTTGTTTACATCATTAGACATCTTCTTCCCATCATTACGGAATTCAAATTCCCAATGACCTTCCTTTCCACATTTGAAACATTTACTTGTCACTTTAAGACAACTCCCTCCATGTTTCTTTCCACACTTTGAGAATAAGGGAAATCTCATCTTCTTTTCAGTGTGCTCTTTAGATTTTCCTTTGAATTCCATTTTCCTCTTCTTATCAAACCCATGTGACTAATGGGTTACTCCAATCTCCATCTCAACTTTGAGAGCACATCGAACAATTTCCTCGTAGCTATTGAAGTCCCTTATTTCTAACGCCCTTCTAAGACTTGGTTTTAAGCTACTAAAGAATCGATCGATCTTAATCTAGGGTTGCATAATAATACCAAAATCATACCTTGCAAGTCTTGTAAAATTTGCTTCATAGGTACCAACAGATTCATCATCCTTTTTCTTCAGTTCAAGAAACTCTTTCTCCATCTTTGTTCGGAGAATACGATGGAAGTACTTATTGAAAAATAAGTTCTTGAACTCGTCCCATTCCATGGACTCAATTTCATCTCTTTTCCTCGTATTCTTGATACGACTCCACCATTCGTCAGCATCACCTTCCAAACGATACACTACTAAGATGACTTTATCATGTTCAGAACATTGAATAACTGAAAATATCTTTTCAATAGTACTGATCCATTGTTCAGCAACTAATGGATCAGTAGACCCGCTGAATGAGGGTGGATGCTGCCTCATGAAGGATTCAACAGAATGTTTCTCCTTCCTTTGCTTGTTTGGAAGTCCATCATGATTCATATCTTGAAAAAGTTGTGTGAGCATGGCTAAAAGATTTTTCATTCCAGCTCCCATAACGTTTGGTTTCTCAGGGGGACAATCATTGCATTGCCCGTCGCATTCCGCATTAACACGGTTCCTTCAGGTTCCAGCCATTGAATAAAACCAAGAATAATAGTGTGAGAAACACTAATTATAATAGGAAAACCACACAATCAAGAATAAAATTTCACACTTAAGGTCTTATCCTAGGTTATTCATGGCCATTTCTAAAACACTAATATTGTGTTCTATGCTTAGACTTATCCTTAGGGTTCTTACTAAGGCTTTCACATCCTAGTTTCCTAAGGTTGACTATACCTTTCCTTTGATACCAAATATAATGACCCATACTTTACATACATTGTTATTACATCAAAATTGAAGCACACTTATTACAACATATAACAAAACCAGGAAAGGACCTTATAGGTATAGTGTCTTTAGAAACTGGGAAACATAAACAACTGGTTCATAAAACATCTACGTTGTCTCCCATTTATTTCATCATATCTAGAGTCCCTTTTTGGCATATCCTACTTTATATCCTTCTTCCTGACATGGGGAAAAGAAAACATACAAAAGGGTGAGCTCAAATTCTCAGTAAGGGTAAACGAAAGAAATATCAAACATATCAAATTCATAAGAACATAACATTTTGGAAATCTTACCCTGCAAAAGAGATCATAATTTTCATAACATGGGATAAATCATTGTAGTGAAATATAATCCCAAAAATCATAACTTAAAACATGAAACTTTGTGGCATACACACATAATCATAGAGAATCATTTCTTATTAGTCAGGACTCATTGCCAAGACTATCTTAGTGGACAAAGACCATTTCTGAACCGAGTTCACTCCTCATTTGAGTCCTGTTTCACTGAACCGGTTTAACCTACCATTCCAACCATGTCTATCTCATGAGATATAAAATCTTTACCCAATGCATTGGAGGGAGATATAGGTCCCACCCATCTCATAATGATACCATTCTTATGTGTGCCACAAAATAAAAAATCCTACATCATTGCATAACCCATGTAATAAAAATGGGAATCTTAAACATCATGACATCATAAAACAATTCATATAAGATAAAGTAATTCATAAAAATATTTCCATCACAACATAATAAAATCAATGTAATAATTGGGATAGAGACAGAACCCTTTATTATCTTAGATGGAAAACAATTTTAATAAAAACACTTGAACTCCATTCTTGAAGAAAATATTCTTTCTACTTTAAAAACATTTTCCTTTCTTAACATGTCATACAATTTTAAACTAAAAAAATTTGATTAAAAATAAACTTGAAAACTTGTAAAGTAATCTTCTTGGAAATAAGTTTTTAAAAATCCATTCATGCTGTATAAGTTAAAAAAAACATTATTCTCGTACTTTTGTCGAAAAAGTCAAAAAGTACCTCGTACGAAAAACGACAAAATATTCCTTTCATATCATTTAATAAAAACTCACCGAAGGGTAAAATTGGATTTAAACAATTGTAGGTGGATGGAAATAATATTAAATATTGAGGAAACATGGATTTGGATGATAAAATACACCCCAGTAAATTTCAAAGTATAAACAATCTTGGATAAAAATGAGATTGTGATATTTTCCCTTACCTTAGGTCCAATTTGCTTCGTAAGTGTTAGAAAATCCTGTATAATGAGTTAAATAATGTTATTGACTTATTCTAGAATCATACTTATTTTTATGATATCATATATGGTCATATTCTTAGCTTATTATTAGTAATATTTCATTGCTACTTGTTATTCGGGTGTTTATTACTTCTTTTTCTTATGCGTGTTTTGTCGAATAAATTCATATTATTCCTTTTAGGTTATAGATACCTAATTTCCAGAATGGTATTAGTGTAATATATATCATATTAATTCATTCAATTCATTTATATAATCATTATGAAATGAAGATCATGAAGAACGAGTTGCATCACATCGTGGAGACGGTATTCCGTACGTACGCACGAGCGATGATATCGTTCCCATGATCGTGGAATTGTATTGAAGTGTATATATACTATTTCAGAATCAATATAAATTTACAATAATCATATATATTCATTCTTTACACACTTATTCCCTTCCAAGTAAGGTGGTGGTGGAAAATAGTTTACACCACGTCGTGGAGACGGTATTTCGTACGTACGCACGCGCGGTGATTTCGTTTTCCGTAGGATGGATAGATGGTGAAATATGGTTGTTTCATAATTATAATAACATATCAGTATATGAGTGATACTGATTTTATTACTTCATAATAAAACAACTAAAGAATAAGAAGTGGAAGAAGAAATAAAGATGAAAGAATCAGTAACAGACATTACCTGTTCTTTGAAGCGCTTCTTTGAGACTTCCTTTTAGGGCACTAAAATTGGTCTATGAAGAAGACGAGGACCTCTAGGATGTCACTAGGGAAGTGGATAGGAGAAATTGTCTGGGTTTGGCCGATATTGAAGGCTCAAAGTGGTGTGAGGAAGAGAGGGAGGAGGTGCCCTTTTATAAGGGATGAGAGGGGCACCTTTGGAATAACTAAAAATATTATTTTATTATAAAGTAAAATTCGGGTTTTAATAGCTCCAAATTGATTTATTTCTAAGATAAGGTGGGGAGGGGTCGAAATACTCTCATACAATTTAAGTTATACAAGTTTAGGTTCCTATTTTAACCTAACATTTAGATTGAACATTAAGTTAAATAATTTATCTTTTACCGTGTCTTCTTGTTTTCTTACAATATAAGGTTAATAAACATACTATATCAAGCCAAACGAACCCCAAGTTGTTTAGTATTAATATATATAACCTTATATCCGAGACTTAGATTTTTAGGAATAAAATAACAATTAATAATATAATATTTTTTTAAAAAAAATATTTTATGTCAATTTTGACACTATTTAGTAATTCATTTTTTTGAAACTCAAAACAGAATGATTAGTTCGAAACAAGTTAATTAAATCAATAAAAAATGTCATATTAACCTATTAAATTAGTTTAATTCATAAAAAGTATGAAATTACATTTATTTGGGTATTTATAACATCAATTATGTCAATATTTCATTAATAAGATAATTACTACATCATCGTTGTGTCATAAATAAATTAACTTATTTAATGTCTAAAAATTACAAATAAAATACCATTATGTAGGAAATTGTTTGAGCTTTCTAATGAATATTTATAGTCGTATTTATCTTATGTATAACCACATATTAAAAATTATTTACTTATTAAACAGTGATTTTAACTATTTTAACCCTTCTTTAAATAAATTAATAATAAATGTCCTAATCTAATCCAAGTGGGCTTAAATGGTCATATTTTATTCCTAAGGTTGTTTTTAGTCGAATTAAACTTATCCAATAGAATTAGGACATGTGTTAGGGTAATAATAATAACACTTTTACCCTTAATTACCCTATTTACTTTTAACCGTGGTAAAAAAAAGTAAAAAGATACTATTCACCAAAAATTATTTTCATCTCATTGAACCACATTTTAGTCCTTGATATTAACCGTGTCTCTAGGATTTTCGAAATTCCGCTCACAGAAGCGGTAAAACTAATTTTTATGAAAATTTCAGTTTTTTTAACTACCACTTAGTGGTTTCACTATTCATCAAAAATTGAAAGTTTTCAGAAAAATACCAAAATTTCACCCTAGGCTAATTTTGATATTCCGAATCCAAAAATGAAGTCCATTTTGAAAAAAAAAATTATAAAATTTCAAAAAGTGGTTATTACTATTCATAATGGATATTTTTAATAATATTTTAATAGCATATCATTGTTTAGTAAAACTCGGTATTGCGTACGACACAAGATATCGAGGAAGGCCACGGTTGAGTGTAAAGCAAGACAAGATAGTGTTCTATATTGTGAATGATTCCTTTGATGATTTATAAAAACAAAAGATTTCTCATAAAATTCTCGGCTGTTACAGTACCAATACCTATTTATATATTGAATAACCATAGGATAATAAAATTCATGAATTAACTTGAAATATGGATCATAATATTTCATCAAAGTAAGCATAAACATAAAAAAACTCAAAAAAATGATGAGATTGTCTCAATAAACTCTTATAACTTGGTAATATGGGATTATAATATACAAGTAAGAAATTAAATTAAATGAAGAATATAATATCATGAAAATCTTTAGATTCATGAAATATCATGTAAAATGGAAGTATATGAACTTCAAAAAAAATCAGGTTCACAAAAAAACATAATTCTCGTAGAAGGCAATTTGAGACAAAACATTTTATTAATTTAATAACTTTAGAATCTGAAAACCCGTAAAATAAAGATCATAAAATGGTAATGTTAATTACCATAAATTTAATTATAAGATACATATAATAAAATAATTGGAGTTAAATACAACACACAAAAGGAAAGAGTGGTGAACATCAAATATATCTCACAGAAATTAAATGTGAGACAAAAATCCCCATACCTTAGGTCTGGTACTCTCTGTACATGTCTAAAAATCCAATATAATGGTTTTAAGAATATATTAACTTTAAATGATTCATAATAATATATATGATATAATATATTATTCATTTATTAATTTTTATTACCCGTTTATTTATAATTTCCAAGTTAAATCAATATTTCAGGTAATAATCGCATTATTTATCGTATATGTTTTGACTTGTTATTCTCGATCCTATTGATTAGATCATTATTTACATAATCAAAAAAAATTTAACGTTACTTATATATCATATATATTCCGAATATAAATATATAATATATATATATATATATATGAAATATAATACACCATTAATAGAGACGGTAGACCTTATGTACGCATGAATGTTGTTTCCATTTTCTTATTGTATTGAATGGAAGTAAGTGAATTAAACATATGTACATACATATATATATATATATATATATGTTTGTGTGTGTATTTATATAATTATAGAATAAATATTATCTCATTTATTTTATAATTATTCCTAATATATATTTTTATTATCATTCTTTAATGGTTGACGTGGAAGACGAATCTCATCGCATCGTGGAGATGGTAAGCTGTATGTACGCACGAGAAAATGTATCATTTTAATAAGGGTTAAATAGAATTGAATATAATATAATATTAATTTCAAATAACCAATATCAGGTTATATTTATTATTTAAATCCTTTATATTCATTGTTATAACCATTGAAATAAAGTGTACATGAAACACAGTTTACATCACGGTGTGGATATGGTAAACTGTTTGTACGCAGGCATTGTGATATTATTTTTCAAAGGATGGGTAAAAGGAGGAATATGGTTTTCCCATAATCCTAAAAAAATATCATAATATTTTATATTATATATTTATTACTTTTTATGGAAACAACATATAAAGTTGAATTCGAAGAATAAAAGAACTTTGAAAGTGGTGATTAAACAATTACCACTTTTTATGGTATCTTCGTTTGATTTGTACAAAATGACCCAATAGGATTAATTTATTCCAAATGTATGGACTCTAGGATTTATTTAGGTACGTTGGGATAGGAAATGGGCAGGGTTTTTCTGAACCAAAGGGGTGTATAGCTGTGAATTAAAGAGAAGGAGAAGTGCCCTTTTATAAGAGTGTTGAGAGGCACTTTTGGATGATCATAAAAAATTAACTTATTATAAATTGATTTTGGATTAAAATATATAAAAAGTGATTTATTTATAGGATGATATGAGGATGTGTCTAAATCCCCTCAACCAATAAATATTATAAATGTTTAGGTCATAAAACAAACCTTATCTCTGGGATTTAACCCATTATTAAATAATTTAACTCTTACTATGTCTTCCTGTATTTTTACACTATAGGGTTAATATATTTACTATAAAATGAAAAAACACCCCTATTGGATCATTAATTAAATATTTCAATTTATCCATGTTATTTGGTCGAACTTTATATTTTTTTTACTATTATATCAATCAATAAAATAGTATTTATTTTAAAATATCATTTGTGTCAATTTTTATACTATTCATTATTTACATTTTAAAAAATATCAAGCCAACATGATAACTTCTAAAAAATACTTATAATATGTCACTAAAATTTATAATTTATCTATAAAAGTAGAGGATGTCATTAATTAATTCAAATTATATTTATTATAATATTGTTTAATATCATTTATTTTTTATCTCAATTAATTAAACTGTTATTTCATCATTATTGTGTCACCATTTAATTTAATTATTTAATGTCTAAAAATTATAAATAAATTAAAATAGTCTAGGTAAATTTTCTATCATTATATATACTATTTATAGTCTACTATATCACTTATATAACCTCATATTAAAAATTAAATAGTCATTAAAATTTGAATATGACATTTTTAACTCTTATATATATATAATATAAGAAATGCCCTAACCTTACACAAGTGGAATAAAAAGGATATTATAATCTACCTAAGGTTGATTTTAGATGATATATACTTATCCAATAAAATTAGGATAGGTGAGAGTAATTGTATATTATTGTAATATTATTTTTACCATTAATTACCCAATGTACCTTTAACAGTGGCAAAGAAATTTTAAAAGTTACTATTCACAAAAAATTATTTGATTCCCATTAGATCACATTTTTCATACTGATTAAAACCATGTATGACCATTTTTCCAAATTAAATTCATAGAAGCAGTAAAATTACATTTAATACTATTCATATAAATGTTCATAGAAGGCGGGTAAAAGAGACGTTAAAAAGTTCAATGAATTTTTATATCTAATTTTATTATTAAAAATATTAAAATTACCTACATTGGATTAATATATATATTATTTATCTATTGAGACATTATATTAAATATAAAATAAAATAACAATTTAAAAGAAAAAGTGGGGTTTTAAACAAAAATGGAGTTATTTCACTATTCATGAAGAATTGAAACTTTTCAGAAAAATACCAAAAATTCACCTTAAGATAATTTTGATATTATAAATTCAAAAATGATGTCTATTTTAAAAAAATTCTATTTCTATTGGGTATGTAATTAAATTTCTTATTTTTCATAAAAATTCAGAAATATAAGGTTATTTGAGAAAATAGTAGTTTTGAACATATAAATTCTTTACCAAAAATTATATTTTTCATTATCCAAACCATTATTAAAAATATTTAAAAAGTATTTATTACTATTCATATCAAAATTTAAGCAGTTATTTTATAACTATCTTACTTAAATAATTATAATAGTAAACACAGGAAAAGTCGGTGTTGTGTTTATTGAATGCTTTTCTCTATGTTCTGTATAACATAATCTAAACATAGTGTTATTATATAATAAAAAATTATATATTTAGTGTTTCCTTAAGTTAAAATATCAAAAAATTAAATTAAATCTAAATAATATAAATTCATAGAATCTTGGGATGTAACATTCTACCCCCCTTAAAATGAATTTCACCCTTGAAATTTGTCTTGGTTATCAAATGTTTTATAATTCAATGTTCATTTCATAGAAACACACATCATGAAAATAAATTCTAGAACTTCCTCTTCAAAAGTATTAGTTGGAAAATAACTGCCACCCAAAGTAACTCATAACTTGGTTTCTATATAAGAGAACATAGGAGAATATTTGAGCATTGAGGAAAAGAATAAATTATCGTAGAGATTGATAAAGATCACTAATCACAAGAAAGTGGGTGATCTAGAAAAAGTTAAAAATCAAAAAACCATAAATTAAAGAAACCGGAAATATGTAATTGATATCATCAAAATGATGATAACCTGACAACATTTTATATCGCGATCTATTTTCCTAATGTTGAAAAAAATATAGAAAATATACTTACTTGATTTCAGCATAACTTCATTATTTGTTGTTTTGTTTTAAATTTCCACTTCATCTCTTATTCCAAGAAAAGAAGTTGAATTTTTCAATCTAGAAGCCTTAAAAAATCATGAGATGAAAAATAGGTAATTCAATCCCTATTCAAAAAAAATGTTTGTAAAAGTTATAAAATAAGATTAAAAATACCTATAGAGAGATAATAATTTTAATCCCACAACCTTATTTGATTTTTAACTTAAATTTTCCATAAATGGATAAGACCAAAATCCTTCCAAAAGTTTAAAATCCAAAACATTAAAAAGATTTCCACTCCATCGCCTTAACATTTATATAACATAAATCATAAATAAATTCATGGTTCTGATATTCCAAACATGTGTGTACATAAATTTTGTATTCTCTTTAAATATAGAAAGACCCTGAGATACCATACATCATTATTGAAAACATGTATGTTTCCTTATTCTAAAGTCCAAAAGTATGTAAAATTCATCCATTATAGCATAACCCACATGTCAATAAATCTGTAATTTGTTCTAAGGTAACTAGTATCATCCAATTTACTTATTCGTATCCAACATAACTTTATCCAAATATCATTATCTCAACATCATGATCATATTATGGTTTATCCTTCCATTAATCATGTTTTTTTTCTAAAAAAACACCTTATTACCTCAACCTCTTTTCATGTTTACAAGTAAGAATCAACATATGTTCTTTAATCTATAAGTAAAAAAACTACAATGGGCCAATATATAGATGTTACATTATTCCATAATTCCATAAAAGTTCTTCAATAACATTATTCTTGAATTCCAATACATAAATACTCAATCATTCCATGACTTCATCATTGTACTCTACATTTTCCAATAGTGATCACATGAGATTTTACTTTTCCCTATCCTTAATAAGTTGCTGACATCGATCAACATCGATAACCCTTTTATTAGGGAACTGGTTAGCATAATTCTCATTCTTCTTACACTAGTAGCACTAAAGTGGGGGAGGTGCATTTTGTGAGGCTTTCTCTCAATTCACACTATTATCTTACTTCTTAGCATCACTCTGGCACTCAAATTCTTGATGACCTTCCTTTCAGCACATAAAATATTTATTATAACCCTTAATACAATTTCCTCCATGAGCCCTTCCACACTTTCATCATAAATAAAATATAATCATATTTTCTCTATAGTTTCTTGAGTTTCCTCTATATTCTATCATTATTTTTTTATCATAACCCTAAGATAAATGAGTAACTTCAATATCCCTTTTTGTATAAAGAATAGAAGGAATGTACATAATGAAAAATAAGTTATCTCCCTGTTCCCAATCCATGGAGTCAATATTATCTTGTTCCCTCAAATTCTTGATAAAGTCGCATCATATATTTTCTTTACCTTCCAAGCTATATGTGCCAATCTTAACCTTTTTCACATTCTGAATAGCAGAGATTAAAAAATATATTTTCAATTGAAATTAACCAAGAATAATGTACATTGAAAATATATTTCTTATGCGGAATAATTAACACATGACACAAAAATATTCCCAAAGACCATATTAGCTTAGTGTCTTTAGAAACTTGGAACATAATCATCTAACTTCATGAATGATCTTCAACATCTCCCATAAAGATCATCCCATTTAGTTTTCCAACCAAAAACCTTTCCTTAGGTATTATGGAAAAATAAATACAGAAAATATGAGCTCAAATTCTCAATAATGGTAAACATGAAAAACTCAAAAAAAAACATAAACATAATAATTTGAAAAAATTAACTTAAATTATTAATATCAAAATTGTGAGTTATGAAATAAATATTGGCAGTAAGTAATCCATTGATCATAAAGGAACATTAACCATAACAAAATAAAATTATCATAACACCTGAAATTGTTGAAAACAAATAATCTCATAATATTATTTCCATAGTATCCAATTCATTGATTCCAATACCTTCATAGTGGACAAAGTCCATTATTGAACCGGGTTTACTTTTCGTTCAGGCCATATATTATTGAACGGGATTTACTTGTCGTTAAAGCCCTGTATTACTGAACTGGATTTACTTTCCATCCCATTCATGTCTATATAATGAGATATAAATCTTTTCCCAATTAATTTTTGGGATATATTGGTCACACCCATCTCATAACGAAATAATTCTTACATATTCCACAAAAACATAAATCATTCATCATGACATAACCCAAGAAATGAAATGCATTTCTTAAACATCATTCCATCATAACATATTCCATATAAAATATAATTCCATAATTAACAAAATAAAATCATAGTAATAATAGGGATAAAAACATAACCCTATTTAAATATTATCATCTTCTATGGTAAATAATTTCACCAAAACCGTTGAAATTAGTTCTTGAGGAAAATATCCTTCCTTCCACAAGAACATTTTCTTTTTTCAAAATACCATGAAATTTTAAAAGAAAATAATTTTGTTGAAAATAAACATCAAATCGTATAGAGTAATCTTCATGTTATTAAGGTTTCATGAAACCGCTAAAATCTATTCATACCGTATAAGTTAAAAACATTATCCTTGTACTTTTCCTAGAAAATTAAAAATGTTCCTCAAATCGAATAATGACAGAAGATTCCGTTCATATTATTTAATAAAAATTCACCAACGTGTAATATTTAATTTAAAAAAATTTGAAGAATATAAATAACATTATGTATTTATCAAACATGTATTTGGGTGATAAATATACTCCAAGTGAATACTTACGTATAGATAATCTCAGAAAATAATGTGATTGATAAATTATCCCTTACCTTAGGTCTGATTTCATCCATTTGTGTCCAAAACACTTTTATGGGGGGTTTAAACATATTATTAACTTGTAAAAACCCAGTATAAAATTTATGATATCATATATGATTCACATATGACTTTATATTACTCGTTCATTTGTTAATTCCATGTTAAAACAATGTTTTGGGTAATAATAATTTTATTTATCGTATATGTTTTGACTTGTTATTCCTGATCTTATTACATTGATAAAGATTTACTAAATTCAAAAATTTAAAACATGATTTATATATCCTATATATTTAGTATAGAAATATATATAATAAATATATAAATGAATGGTATACAATATTTATTCAGACGGTAGGCAGTACATATAAATGAACATTGTTTCCGTTTCATTATTGAATTGAATGGAAGAATTTAAATGATAGATATATATACATAAATATGATATCATTATTTGATCATATATTTCAGGATTTTTTATTAATATACCATATTATCATTCTTTAATGGTTCACATGGAGAATGACTCTCATCGTGTCATGGGGATGGTAAGTCGTACGTACGCACGAGCGACGATATCACTCCATTAATGGTAAAATAGTTTGTAATTAGATGTTTTATTAATTTTAAAAAATAATTATTATTTTATATGCATTATTTAAACCCATTATACTTATCAATATTCCCATCCAAATTAAGTATTGTTGAACTATAAATACACCACGGCGTAGAGACGGTAAGTCGTACATACGCACGAATGGTGATATTGTTATTCATAGGATAAATAAAAGGAGTTATAAGGTTGTCCAATAATTATAATAACATCTCATAATGAAGAATATATTGGATTTATTACTTTATTATGGAAACAACAGAATAAGAGGAAGTAGAAAAAAAAGAATTTTGAAAGAGGTGATAAAACAACTACCTCTTTTGAGGAATCTCATTTTGGTATGCACAAAAGGAGTCCTTAAGACGGATTTCATCCCAATGTGTGGCATCTATGATGAATTTAGGGCAGTTTGGAGGTGATTTTGGAAGGGTTTGGCCAAGACAAAGGGAATTGGAGGTGTGATTAAAAGAGGATTGGTGACCATTTATAAGAGATGAGTGGGGCACCTTTGGAAAGACTTGAAATATTAATTTATTATAAATTCATTTTCAATTTACAATCGTCCAAAACATATTTATATAGAAGCGAAGATGAGTATGGTTTGAAATTATCTCAACCAATTAAATTTAGACATGTTTTTTATTTTATTTTAAACTTTGTCATTTTGATTTGTCCTAATTTAATCTTTTTAATTTTATTTATGGGAATAATATTCTAAATGTTAAATGATTATAAATATTTACTTATGTGTGGTAAATTTTCTATAATTAGATAATTTATGAAATTTTCGACCATATAATTTTATCTTTGTTATTTTTAAATATATTTGTGATTTTTAAATAAATTAATAATATGTTATTTTTATAAAATAACAATAGTGTGAATTTTGACACTATTCATTAATTTAGCATTAAATAAAATACAAACAGAATCTAAATTAGAAAATTAAAATTTAATATACTCTTAACATGTCATATTAACCTATAAAATTCATTAATTAATTTAATAACTTCATATGATATATATTTTAATTTTTTTAAAACCATTAATTTGATATTTCTATCAATAAAATAATTTCTACATCACAAGTGTGTCTTCATTAATGGAAATTATATAGTCTATAAAAATTATAAATAAATTCACATGATTTATATAACATCAATATAGTTTTGGAGACTATTTACTTTCTAAGTTTTATCATGTTCATCAAAATATGAAAATTATTATACTTATAAGATATATGAGTGTGACATGCCAGTACCTTCTTTTGTTTTAATTATACTTACATCACCTTCCTAGAAAAAGTCCATTAAATGAATCAATTTCGACCCATAAGAGATATTGGTCGACTTTAATTCATAAAAGAGGCTTTTTTTCATGAGTTTGGGTAATTTTATAATCTTTATCATGTTGTTAGTTACCCTAATTTACCCAATTTACCTTTTACTGTGGTAAGTAAAAATTACCACAGTTACTATTCATAATATCCAAAAAAATAAATATAACTTCTTAACATAATTCGGAAAAACTGATTAAAAATATGGAATCATTGTTTCATAATTTGAAACTCATAATCGGAAGAAATTAATTTAATATTAATTCCTGTTGTCAAAAACCAAAAATAAGGTTTTTAAGAAGTAAAAACATATCAAAACTTTTTATTTATTTATGTCCAATTTAAATGTAAAATTACATAAAATGTACAAAATTTGATTAAATTATAAAAACATAATCCAATTTCACTTTAAAAAATAAAAAAAATAATCTTACTATATAAATAGATTATTTGAAAAGACAGTTTTGAATTAAAATTCAGTATTTTTCACTATTGATCAAATTATTAATTTCATCAGAAAAATACCAAAATTTCAACCAAGTTAAATTTTTATGTCCCAATTCCAATGAAGAAATTTATTTTTTCCAATAAAATATATACAAGTTTTAAAAAAATATATTTAAAATTGGTGCTCCATCAAAAGGCTACAAAATTACATTTTTTCCAAAAAATACATCCTTTATCCGAAAAAATTGAATTTTTTTTGATATAATGTTCTATAAAATATATAATATGAATGTTAGTGTTATATAAAATTAAAAATTTTGTTAATAATATTCATAAAAACTATCTTATATCACATTAAATACTAATATTTTAATAATATATTGTTTTTTAGTGAAACTCGATATTGTGTACAACACATGATATTGAGGAAGGTCTCTCTTGTGTATATTGAATGCCAAGTTAATGTTAAGTGAAGTGAAATCTTCCTTTGGTGTTTCATATAGAATAATCCAAACATAGTTCTTTTATACATTGAGAAAAATCAATAATATTTGTTGTGTGAATTTAATTCTATCAAAAAACATGAAATTGTGTGTAACAAAAGCCAAGTATAGTGTTGGGTATATTTAAAGCTAATAAGGTGTTACGTATAGCGCAATCTAATCTTGTTTTAGTATAAAACACAAAACATTAAAGAACATAAAATTAATCTATGCCATAAAATTTCATGTTGTAACATTATACCACGATAAAATTAATTTCTCCCTCAAAATTCGTCGAGGTTATAAAAGTTTTACTACTTGAATGTTTCATTCATAGAAACCCACATCATAAAAAGGAATACTAAAACATTATTTTAAAATGGATTTTTTAACATAGTAATAATCCAACGTAACTCATCACTGGGTTTCTACATAGGAGAACATAGGTGGGATGTAAAAACATGGATAGTGAACAAAAATAATATCATCGAGTTATGATGGAGAGTGATAGAGAACAAGATTAGGATAAAGGTAAAAACCAAAAAACCATAAATATGTGACTATTTAAGGGACCGTATGATTTCTCAGATAAGAAGTTAGTATGATCACATTTTTATTTTTCTATATTCTTTCCCTAAATTTGAATAATTTTGTATGAGAATAAATACTTACATGATTTTGGGTACAATGTAACCATTTTTCATGCCTTGAAAAAATTTCACTTCATCTCTTATTTTTAGAAATGAAGTTGAATTTTATTATTCTTTAAGAATTAGTAGATATTGTTATAGAATGATATGTCATTACATATATCTCCACAAAAATGTTATCACATGTTATAAAATATTCATAAGTCTACTAATAGTGAGATAATACAGTGATCTAACAAACGTAAACTAGAGTATAACATATACAATACATAAATGGATAACTATAAAATCCTTTCAAAACCTAAAAATATATGAATTTAGAACGAGGTGAACTAAATCATCTTATCTTTTATCTTCCATGTCTCATAGGGTAGTTCTTGGTTGTCACACTCAAACATGTGAATACCTTAGTCAAGTATTTTCCTAAAACATGGTTATACCCAAATTAACAATACATCCTTATTGGGAACATAATGTTTCCTTTTTATTAAGTCCAAAAATCTATAAACTAATCCATCATAGTATAAACCACTTTTCAATAAATCCTTAATAAGTTCCAATATAACTAGTATCATCTAATTTATTTATTCAAATCCAACATATCTTTGTCCAAATATCATTATCTCAAAATCATGCTCATATTAAGTGTTACCCTTCCCTTAGGCATGTCTTCCCCAAAACATAACCTTATTTCCTCAATCACTTTTCATGGTTATCAATAGAATATATGATATTATCTTAAGAAAAAACTATAGTGGAAAAATACATAGATATTTATTTATTCCATAATACCATAAAAGTAATTCTACAACATTATTTTGGAATCTCATTACAGTAATACTCAATCATTCCACCAATTCGTTATTATACTCTATATCACCAATATTAATCACATGAAACTTCCCTTTTCCTTTTTAATTAATAGGTTTATTATTCCAATCATTATCATTAACCCTTGGATTTGGGAATTGGTTTACATAATTCCCCATTTCCTTGCACTTTTAGCATTGAAGTGTGGGTGGTGTATTCTCTGTAGTCTTTTAACTATTCACATAATTAGAAACTTTTTACCATTAAATTCGACAACAAAATGCTCAATGACCTTATTTTCCACACTTAAAACATTTTTTAGTCCCTTTAAGGAAATATCCATCATGCCTATTTCCACACTTTGAGAAAAAAGGAACCATTAATATTCTTTTTACCACTGTTTTGATATTTTATCTTAAACTCCATCATGTTTTTCTTGTCAGAAACATGAGATTGATATATATTTCCAACATTCATTTTTACCTTGATAGAACAACACAGAATATCTTAATATATACTAAAGTATCTTATATCTAATTCTCTTTGAAGTCATCATTTTAATCCACTGAAGAATCGATCAACTTTACTTTCAGGTTGGATGATAAAACCAAAATCATACCTTGTAATTCTTGTAAAATTTTCCTCGTATGTACCAACAGATTCATCATCCTTTTTATTAAGCTCAAGTAACTCATTTACCATGTTTATTTGTCGAATAATACGGAATTACTAATTGAAAAATATGTTCTTGAACTCATCTGAAACCATGGATTCAATTTCACCTTGCTGCATTGTATTCATGATTAGAGTCCACCACGGGTATGCTTCACCTTATAAACGACAAACAACCAAAATTAATTTTTAATGTTCCAATAAGTTAAGGATGTAAAATACCTTTTCAATGGTAGTGATCCATTGTACATCAACTAGTGGATTAGAATACCCAACAAAATAAGGTGGACATTTCCTCACGAAATACTCAAAAGAATGGTGTTCCCTTCTCTGCTCATTTGGAAGTCCAGAATGATTCATAGCATGTGTAAGTATATAAATCATATTTTTCATTTAATATCCCATAAAATTTGGTTTTTCGTGAGGAAAATAATTGTATTTTACACTACACTGTTCATTAACATAGTTCCTTTGGGTTCTATCCATTGCCAAAAACCCAAAAATAATAGCATGAGAGGCCGAAATCATACATGGAAAACAACATAATAATGGGGGGTACATTCAATCTATAACATATTTGGTATGATCCTAAGTTATTCAAAATAATTTCCATAATTATTTGATTGTAAAATATAGTTAGACTTACCCTTAAGGACATCCCTAGACACACATTAGAAATATCTCTAGGCATCTCACTAAAGCTTTCAAATCCTAGTTTCTAAAGGTTAACTAAACCTTTACTCTGATACAAACTCTGTTGACCCATAGGTGATATTTTTTTAATTTTATTCATATAATAGTATTTTTTCAGGTGTTATGGTAATTTTATTATCTTTATAATATTTTTTGTTACCCTAATTTACCTGATTTACCTTTAACTTTGGTCAATAAAAATAATCATAGTTACTATTCATAATATCAAAAAAAGTAAAAGTAACCAATTATCATCAATTAAAACCACTGAATCCAAATATTTAATCAATTTTTCTTAATTAAAAAGACATAATTAAAATAAATTAATAGAAAATTATTTCCAATTGTCAAAAACCAAAACGCGGGTTTTTAAGAAGAAAAAATGTATCAAAAGATTGTCATTTATTTATGTCAAATTTAAATGTAAAATTACATCAAATGACCAAAATTGGAATTAATGATAAAAAAATAATCCAATTTTACTTTAAAAACACTTAAAATAAAATCTATCTATGTAAATAAATTAGATGAAAACACAGTTTTGAATTAAAATGCAATATTTTTCATTATTCAATAAAATATCAATTTCATCAGAAAAATACCAAAATTTAAACCAAGTTAAATTTTGATGTCCTGATTCTGAAGAAGAAATTTATTTTTTTCAAATATAATATATAAAAGTTTTAAAAACTAGATTTGAAATTGATGTTCCATCAAAAGGTGGAAAACTGCATTTTTTTGAAAAATACTTCTTTTCTACAAAAAATTTGAATTTGTTCTTTTATCATGTTCTAGAAAATACATAAGATGAATTTTAATGTCATATAAAATTCAAAATGTGGTCAATAATATTCATAATATCTAGCTTATATCCCAATAAATAATAATATTTTAATAATATATCGTTTTTTCGTGAAACTCTGTATTGCATTCAACGCAAGCTATTGAGGAAGGTTACTCATGTATGTAACGCAAGCGATTTGGTCACCGAGTCCTTTAAGTCCTTTGGGCCACCCAAGCCTTCAGGTTAGTAAGGCCTTCGGTCCACCTTAAGTCTTTTGGGATACCTTATGTGTAGATGCAATCCAGACAACCTACAAGGAACAAGCTCCAGAAGAAGGATGACCAAGGATCATTAACCATATCAGAAGCTAAAAGGATTGCAAGAATGATAGGGTATCGAACCTGCCAAAGGGATAAGCCTGTAAATGCACAAGAAATCCTATCTGAATAGCCATGCGAAGTTGGATAGCTGATTTCACGAGGAAGATGCTGGGGTGGAGCAGTTCCAAATAGTTAGTCTGGGTAGTGTGTAATGATTGAAGCCTATGGGTAATTAATTCCTCTAAGGCCTACGGGCCATGTAATTATTACGACTATGGGCCTTATGAGGGTTCCACCAAATCCCTTGAAAGGTGGATTTACAAAATCAATAAAAAATTATGGTCTTCGGGCCGTTGGAGGAGAATCAAAATAACTTGATATTCTGTATAATACAAGCCAAGTATTGTGTTGCATATATGTCAAGCTAATACGATGTTGCATATAGTGCAATATAATTTTGGTGTCACGTAAAAAACAAGACATAAAAGAAATTAAAAAGAAAATATCTCATAAAATTTTTGTCTATTACATTATACCCCCTTACAGTTAATATTTCCCTTGAAATTTTTTGGGGTTATAAAAGGGTTATTATGCATGTAATGCAAGAGAAGTCAGTTTTACGTGTGGTGAGTGCTTCTTTGGTGTTTCATATAATATAATACAAACATAGTTATTTTATACATTGAGAAAAATCTATACTCAGTGTTTCATGAAATGAATTATATCAAAAGAACATGAAATTGAGTGTAATACAAGCCAAGTATAGTGTTATGTATATGGATAGCTAATACGGTGTTGCATATAGAGGAATCTAATTTTGGTGTCACGTACAAAAAAATACATCAAATTAATTAAAAAGAATATATCTCATAAAATCTTGGGGTGTTACATTATACCCCCCTTACAATGAATAGTTCCCTCAAAATTCATTGGAGTTATAAAAGGTTTACTACTTGAAAGTTACTTTCATATAAACCCACATCGTAAAAAGGAATACTAACACATTATTTTAAAAAGGAAAGTTAAACATAACTGTTACAAAATTTAACTCATCACTTGGTTTCCACATAGGAGAACATAGGTGGGAAGTGAAATCATGGATATAGAATAAAAATCATACCATCGAGTTCTGATGGATAGTAATAGAGAATAAGGTTAAGAGAAAGTTAACAACCAGAAAGCCATAAATCATATTATATTTAAGGGACCATCCGATTCATTGGATAAGAAGATAATAAGATAATATTTTTGGTCTTCAAGATCAATTCTCCATATTTGAATAATTTTTCATGAGAATAAATACTTACTTGATTTTGGGTACAATCTCACTATTTTTTATGCCTTGAAATTTTTTTACTTCATCTCTTATTTAGAGAAAAAAATTGAATTTTATCATTTTTGAATTTTTAGAAGATCATTCAATAGAAATAGAAATCATTCCATTTTTTTCAACAAATAGGATAACAGAGGTTATCCAATATGCATAAGTCAGTCTATAGTGAGTTAATATATTGATCAAAAAAACATTTAATCAAGTATAACTTATAATATTCATAAATAGATAACCTTATAGTCCTTCAAAAATCAAAAAATATACAAATTTATAAATAGGTGAACTAAATTATCTTATCATTTATCTTCTATTTCTCATACGGTAATTCTTGGTTGTCACACTCCATCATGTGAATACCTTTTTCATGTATTTTCTTGAAACATGTTAATACCCTGATTAACTATACATACATATTGGTAACATTCATTATTCTTTTTTCTTAAGTCCAAAAATCTATAAACTAATACATGATATCATTAACCACTTTTCAACAAATACTTAATCAGTTTTAATGTAACTAGTATCATTTAATTTATTTATTCAAATCCAACATATCTTTGTCCAAATATCATATCTCAACAGCATGCTTATATTTAGGGATATCCTTCCCTTAGGCTTGTCTTTTCCAAAAACATTGACTTATTACCTCAATCAATTTTCATTGTTATCAGTAGAATTCTACACATTCTCATATATAAAAACAAAAAGGGGCCAATAAACATATATTTCATTATTCTATAAAACTAAAAAAGTGATTATATAACATTATACTATAATATCATTACATTAATACTAAATTATTCCAAAGAAGATGTTTAGTTTTCCAAATATAATATATAAAATGACTAAAAACTATATTTAAAATCTCTGGTCTACTAAAGGTGGAAAAACTGCATTTTTTTGAAAAATACTTTTTTTATCCTAAAAAATTGAATTTGTTTTTACATAATGTTCTAGAAAATACATAAGATTAATTATAATGTTATATAAAATTAAAAATTTGGTTAATAATATTCATAATGGATATCTTATATCCCATTAAATAATAATATTTTAATAATATTCATTGTTTAGTGAAACTCAGTATTGCGTATAATGCAAGCTATCAAGGAGGGTTACTTTTACATATAACACAATCCATGTCAATGTTGTGTGTAGTGAAATATTCCTTTGGTGTTTCATATAACGTAATACAAATATAGTTATTTTATACATTGAAAAAAATCTATACTCAATGTTGTGTGCAATGAATTATATCAAAATAACTTCAAATTGTGTGTAACACAGGCCATGTATAGTGTTGTGTATAAGGTAATCTAATACATTGTTGTGTATAGCGCAACAAAATAATGGTGCAGATAACAACACAAGACATCAAATAAATTAAAAATAATCTATATCATAAAGTCTCAAGGTATTATATGAATGGTATAAATCCATTTCTAGGGAACTAGTGGATAGGTAATTCCACTAAAATAAGGTGGACATTTCCTTAAGAATAATGCAAGAGAATATTGTTCCCTCCTTTATTCATTTGGAATACTATAAAAATTCATGGTTTATTATCTTTTTGTGGTAATAAAAACAATATTTTGTATTATAGTTTCCATAACCATCAGTTTCAAAGAAGTAAAATCATTACATTTTTCATCGCATCCATAATTAACATGGTTTCTTTGGGTTTCATCCATTGACTAAAACCAAAGTATAGAGTATGAAACTGTTATTATAATGAGGAATAACATAATGATGAAAAGTAACTTATAGGTTGTATAAATTTTAACATTTTTATTAATCTATGATACCTTATCTTTATCATAGGTTATTCGTAGCCAACTTATACTTAAATCCTTCATAATGGTTCGAAAAGAGTTTGTGAATTACCTAAGCATATCCCCCTACAGTGTCAAACTAGGTGTGAATCAAGTCCCATTTTCCTGTACTATATTACCCCGAGTTAGGCTCAAACATCTTGTTAGAGTTTTTACCCCTAGATACATCTATTCCAGATCCAAATCCAAATTTAGTATCTAGAAAGGGATGTATTTCTATGAAACCACCTACTCTAACCTTTACCAAAATTCTAGGAAATTTTCTTAAACATTGACTTGTCCATATACTTATCCATAGATACATACCAAGATATATCCTTAGAAATATTACTAGGGATCTCACTAAATATTTGTGATCCATGTTTCCAAATATTGACTAAACCATTCCTTTGATACCAACTTTAGCAACCCAGGCTTATCATACATGGATGTTACATCATTTTTTAGGAATATTTAGTACATTGAAAAAATGCAGGCCTGATGACTGTAATAGTTTAGTGTCTTTAGGAACATTGAAACCAAATCATCTATCCTGGTGAAATATCTTGTTCATATCCTATAAATAACTACACCTTTTGTAATTATTCCAAAAACCATTCTTCATAACCTAGAGAGAGGAAACATAAGAATGGGGATTTCTTAGATGCTTAATAAGGGTAAATAAAGAAATTTTTAAGCATAACATTAATAAAAGGGTATAGAACATGAGTAGAAAATTTTAAGATCATACCTTAAATATTAGAGATCATAATAAAGATTTAAATCAATCGTATAGAAATAATAAACTTGATCCATGAGAGCATAACATAGGTATAACACATTCAATTGCAGCAAACACATTAGCAAATAAAAACCCTATTAAAATGAGGCCTACCAAGGCCTTTCTAACATGTTAGTCTTGGGGTAATAACTTTTGTACCTGATTCTGTAGTGGGATTCCCTCTCATGTACCCACTTATTTTGGGATTGGGTTGTCCTTCTGTGTACCCTCTGCTTTCAGGATTGGGATTTCCTCCCATATACCCTCTTGGTTTGGGATTGGCTCATTCTCCCTTTTAACCTATTATTTCAGGATTTGGACGTTCTCCCATGTTCCCTCATGTTTCACGATTGTGATGTTCTCCCATAATTATGTTGAGACCATAAAACATTTATCATTACCTAATTCATTGGAGAGAGATATAGTTCTTACCCATCACATAATTAAAGTATGCATTCATGTTCCACAAAACATTCATCATATCATGACCCATGAAAATATATTGGTTCTGTAAACATCAAATGATAACCCCAAAAAATTGAAATGGGAATCAATAACATTTCATCACAACATAACCAATGGAAAAGATATAGTTTTCAAAATCATTTCATTAAATCATAACCTGTGAAAAAGAAGTATGATTCAAAAGCATATAACCCATGGAAATGAAACATATTTCATAATGACCGTCACTTTATGCATAACCCATTCATATAAAATATATGAATAGAACCTTTGGGAAATTTTCTAGAAGGTCATGAGTAACATAAAAATATGTCATATTAGATGAAAAAAAAATTTAAACATCTCTCAAAAACATTTCTTGAAGAAAATATCCTTTCTTGTTTGAAATTGTCTTTTTAATGCATAAAACCATTTGAAAATAATTCTCATGGAAAATATCTTAGAAAAAATATAAAGATTACTTGAAATATTTTTGAAAACTATTTTAATTGAAATTAGATTTAATAACATTTTATTAATGACTAACCTTTTTAAAATGTAAAGGGGGATTTGAAGAAATGACGATAGGTAAATCCGTACGTGTTTCACAAGGTCAAAAGAACATTCCTCTTACACTGTGAAAAGGTTAAAAAGTACCTTGTTCAAAAAATGACAAGATTTTTCCATTGAAGATATTGGTAAAATAAAAAAATTGTAAAAATGTATTTTAAATCATAGAGGATAATTGTTTATTATTCTTTGAAACCCTTTTTAGAAAACATAGATTTACGACAGAAGGGAGGCTAAAATTCAGATTTCTTAAAAATACATTATTATGTACCAAATAGTCAAAATATGGTAATAATTCATGAGTATATCAGGTACAATCATAGGAGAATAAAATTCAGGAATTTCTTTGAGATAGTGATCATAATATTTCAACAAAGTAAGAATAAACTTAAACACTATCAAAAAATAATGATATTGTCTCAATAAACTCTTATAATTAGGTAACATGGGATCATACTCTCCATGTAAGAAATTATATTACCTAAATCATAGAATAAAATATTAATATTAATATTCATGATATATCATGTAAAATGGAAATATATTCACTTATAAAAAAATATTAGGTTCATAACAAAACATGAGTCTCAAAAAAGGAAATTTGAGAAAAAAACATTTTACCGATTTGGTAACTTTTGCATCCTAAAAACCATGAAAGAATGATAATAAAATGGAAATGTGAATACCCACATATTTAAGTATAAGATAAAAATAATAAAATCATGGCCAGTATATACACTACACCAAATGAAAGAGTGGTTAACATAACATGTATCTCAAGGAAATTAAGAGTGAGACAAAAATACCTTAGGTCTAATACTCTCCATACATGTCTAAAACTATTTTATAATGGTTTTAAAAATTTTACTAACTTCTAAAATAATAATAATAATATTTATGATGTCATATATAATTCATTTATGACTCTATACTACCTATTTATTAATAATTTCTTTGTTAAGGAAACATTTTGGGTAATAATTGCTTTCTTTATCATATGTGTTTTGACTTGATATTCTTGATACTATTGATTATATCAATATTTACATACTTAAATAATGTTTAAAATGATTTATATATCATATATACTGTGAATATAAATATATATAACAGAAAGATATGTGAAAAGGAATACATTATTCTTGGTGATGGTTTGTCGTACGTATGCATGAATGTTTTCTTATTGTATAATTGAAGTAAGTGAATGAAATATATATACATATATATATATACTATTAAATTATCATTATTATTTCTTATATTTTATAATTATTCATAATATATTTTGTTATAATCATCCTTGAATGGTGATCATGGATGACGAATCTCATCGCGCTGTGGAGATGGTAAGGTGTACTTACGCACTAGTGAAGATATCATTTACTTAAGGGTTAAATGGTTTGGAATTGGGTGGAATATGAATTTTATAGAAACAATATAATTTCATATCTATTATCTACATCCTTTATATTAATATTTATACCCAATGTAATAAAGTGTATAGGAAAAACTGTTTACACCACAGTGTGGAGACGATAAGTCGTACGTACGCATGGATGGTGATGTTGTTTTTTGAAGGATGGGTAAAAGAAGTAATATGGTCATCCCAAAATCCTAAAAAAATATCATGATATTTTAGATACATTATTTATTACTATGGTATGGAAAAACCAAATAATGAGGAAGTAGAAGAAGAAAAGAACATTGAAATAGGTGATAAAACAATTTCATCTTTTTCAGTTATCTCCTTTTGATTTGTACAAAAGGACGCTTTAGGATGATTTTATACCAAAATTAGGGACAATAGGATGTATTTAGGGATGTTGAGATGGGAAATTTTAATGTTTTTTTAAATTTCTTTAGATGATTGAATTAAAGGGAATGAGAAGTGTCCTTTTATAAGAGAGGTAAGGGGAACTTTTTGAAGATCTTAAATTATTAATTTATTATAAATAGATTTTCGGTTTCAAATAGATAAAAACTGATTTATTTCTAGTAAAAAATTAGGATGGGTTTAAATCCCATAAACCAATTAATTTTATACATATTTAGATCATAAAAGTAACATTAACTTTTTGAATTATCCATTAGTTGAATAATTTAACTCTTATTGTGTCTTCTTGTATTTTTATATATAGGGTTAATATAGTTACTATAAACTACTAAAAGAACCCCAAATGAATCATTTATTAAATCCTTGACATTATTATACTTATTTGGTCGATCCTAATATTTTTATGACTTATATATCATTTAATCAAATAGTATTTATTTTAAAATATCATCTAGGTTAATTTTAATACAATTTGATATTTTAATTTTTGAAAATATCAAAATAACATGTTAACTTTGAACGAATAGTTCAAATATGTCACTAGACTTTATGATTTACCTATAAAATTAGTTAATGACATTAATTGGGTCAAATTATATGTATTTTAATGTTTTAATATCATTTATTTGATCTCAATTAATTAAAAAATTATTATATCATCATTGTGTCAACATTTAATTTAATTATTTAATTTCTAGAAAAGATAACAAATTATCATGGGGTAGATAAATTTTTGATATTTAGGAATGATATTTATTGTCAACCATATCACTTATATAGCCTCATATTAAAAATAAAATAGTTATTAGAATTTGGAAATGACATTTTTAACTCTTCTTTATGTAAAAGATAATAAATGTCCTAATCTAACACAAGTGGCATAAAAAAGATATTATTTTTGACCTATGGTTTATTAGGTAAGGAATATACTTACCCAAAAAAAATTCGACAAGTTTTAGGGTAATTTTACATTATTATAATTTTATTTCACCTTTAATAACCCTATTTACCTTTAATTACGGTAAATAAAATTTAAAAGTTATTATTCATCAAAAATTATTTTGATCAAATTAGACAAAATTTTTCATAAATATTAAAACAATATATATCTATTTTTAAAAAATAAATACACAGATGCTGTAAAATTAGATTTAATTTTAATCTCACAAATGTGCTTATAATGTGGGTAAAAGGGACTTTAAAAAGTTTAATGAATTTTTATATCTAATTTTATTTTAAAAATAGATTCCAATTACCTACTTTGGAATAATATGTGTATAATTTATCTATTGTGACATTAAAATAAATCTAAAATCAAATAATTATTTAAATGAAAAAGGTGGTTTCTAATAAAAAATGTAGTAATTTAACTATTCATAAAAAAATTGAAACATAGATAATTTTGAGATTCATAATCCAAAAATGATGTCTATATTAAAAAATTCAATTTCTATATGGGCGTAAAATTAATTTTATTATTTTTCAAAAAAGGATATAAAAATCAGTTCATTTGAGAAAATATTAGTTTTATATAGATAAAGACTTTACTAGAAATTAAAATTTTCAGTATCAAAACCATTATAACTAATTTTTAAAAATTAGTTATTTCTATTCATATCACAATTTTAACAGCTAGGTTATAACTATCTTATTTAAATTATTATAATTGTAAAGTGTTTTTTCATAGAAACTTTATGTTGTATGTAACATAATCGATATCGGTGTTGCGTGTAGTGCAAGGTTCCCATGCAGTTTCATATAACATAATATAAATACAGTGTAATAATATAACAAAAAAATCAATATTTAGTGTTTCATTAATTGAAAATACCAAAATATTTAATTATATCAATAAAATTCACAAAATATCAGGGTGTTACACATGTCATATCATAGTATGATATTTTCACTATAATATATGGTAGAGGACCCATTCCCAGCCTATCTAGATAATTCCACTCAAGTATTTTATATAGGAACAATAAACTACCTATTATGAGGGTTCCACTCTGATCCCTCTGATTATCCATCCCAATCACTACCATTACTGAGCATCACCTAAAGAAGCGTCACACTTGGAACATCTCACATCATATCCCAAAATCTATTATAGTTGCCACCATCACATTCAATGTTGAAAAATACTCTGGATTGGCTACTCTCATGCCAAAATATGAGTCCAAATGAATTATATATGAGAGGTATGTGTTTACAAAAAAATGAATAAGGGGTACATGGTGTGTAAGGGGACCCACACAGCGTGTGGTCCAACTCCACTTCCTGGTCGTATCCATATATGTACATGGATCACTGATCATGTATCACTACATGGAATATATTCTTACTACACGATGTGCCTCAGCTAAACGGGGTCCAACCATTACTCCTGGTCATGTTTGTGTAATGTTACAAGTGTCCCTATAATTCGGTACATCTAATGTCCTTCTGCACCAGGTTTCGCTTGTGTCTCTATATATGTCTATGTATATGTGTACACTGTGTTCACCTAGCCATGTCATCTCACAAGCGATCCTTCCCATCTGCTCCACCACACAGCTTGTACACACAGAAGGGCACACAACATATAGGTGGACTACATGGAATTCCATCTTAAACTTTCTCAAAATTATAGCTCCATATCCCAACGGGAACTACAAGGTGTGTGTTCATCACATCACACACCGTGTAGCTGGGTTTTTCTCATAAAGTAATATTGGATTCCTTCATTGAATATCTAGACATGCCTCCTTGGATCTCACCCCCTTGCCACCCAAAATCGATGTAGAATCCTTATGAAATTTTTTTTGGGTTGTCACATGGCTGAAATGGATTTTAGATTGGTTAATTGAACTCCTGAATGGAACATGAAAACCTTATCATGTATTTTTTCCACTCTAATAATTATTTGCATCTTTTTTCAATAAATCATTAACCCACAACCTGAAAATACTATGAATACATCCCACATTCTCTAATTCATTCCCCACATGTGAAACCTACATGAATCCAAGGGGTCCAATTAATCTTGGTCCTACCCTGTAATGTTGAAACGAGACCTCATAGGCCAGTTGGTGAATAACATGAAGAAATATTGGTGAAAATGAACAAGAAAAAATGTTCAGTGATCATTTTACAATAATTATTATCAAATAAAAACAAATTTGGTTGTTAACAGTGATAAAAGTGATTAAACAATTAAAATTTGTACATGGGTGCATGAAAAGTCTTGAGATTGACGTAGATCAAGAAAAATAATTGATCATGATCAGACAATTTCATAAATTGGGGAATAAAAAAATGAATATTCTTACCTCAAATTTGACCATTAATTGAGAAACAACACAATCTCTAATGGATGAAAAATGTTTTTTATTCATAGAATCTCCATCTTCAGGGATCCATAGTATCTGTCATCATCTGATTCTGATTTTCCAACAGGGGTAGAAGGTGCTCCTCTAAATGGTCCCAGGGTTATGTGTACAACTCTAGAGATATTTAACAATGTGGCCTAAATAGAGGATTTATATTCTATTTCATATAAATTAAATAAAAAAATATTTATTTATTTAACCTAATGTACCCCCTAATGTTTGTGATATTTGAATGCCTTTCATCGTCCACTTTTAATTCTCACTTAGGCTAAACCTCATTCTTTGGGATAAATTTTGATGGACAAGCGATGATTTTGTCACAAGATGTTTGATCCCATTTGTATATGAATATATTTATCCTAATTTTTTTATTTTATCCTCATATCATTTTTCCATTCCACTCCTATACGCAAGTGGGCTGACCCTAGTGCATAATGAAAACATCTATAACTATACCTTACTATGATCCATGATTAAGAAGAACCTATTTGACTCAAGTGTTTAGTAACTATGATTGAATTTTCCTATTCCATATTCAGTTTTCTTTTTTTTAATTTTACATTTATAATTAATTACAAAATTTTATTGGTATAATAAATAAACAAAATCAAAAAAGGATATGAAACTAAGAATAGAAAAAAATGCATTTGTTGAGAAAAATATAGATAGGAGAATCCACAAATTGGAATATCCCTCTATCAATATTTTATTATCTTAAAATACTTATATAGTGAACTAAATGTTTTTAATTTATATTTAGGACACATCACGACAACCTTCAAATTGGTATTTCCTTATAATTTTGTCCTCTTCTGTATGATGGATATTTTCCACCTTAGTATTCACTCTCATTACCTCATCTCATGCCTATTCTAGAATATGTTATCCCCCCACCAGTTCTCTTTTGGATTCATTTATATACAACTAGAAATATCTTATTTGGTGGTACTTCTCATCAACCTTTTATTTTTTATCAAAATCTATCATCATGTAATGGAATTCATTTCAGAGTGTTTTCACTCTATGTTTAGAAAAACAAGCATTCTATTATGCTACTAGGATGGATATTTGGACCTCTTATCCTTAATCCTATATTTTTAGGATTGAATTTATGTTGTTATAGGTAGTTTGAAAATTGAAACCCTACTTCCCAAAATATTTAATTTATGGTTAATTCATTGAAAAATACCTTACAGTTTATTTATATGTGATTTTTAAATTAGCATCTATATGGTTTCCTAGGTTCTACATTGAGTCATGTGGTTGAAATTAAAATATTATTTTTATAATTTATTTTCACTATTAAAGGGTGAAATACAATACTAAATGTATTCATGAAGGGGGAGATAAAAGTTAATTCTTTATAAGTTTTATGGTGTTGGGATGGGTTGAGCCCCTATACACTCAGATACTGTAGGTGAATTGTAAGAATTTCTTTGGTCTAGATGCCCAATTTGAATTATATACTTAAAATTATATAGTACGAACATATTATTAGATGAATGATAAGGTTGACTGTATGTAATGTGAAAATTCAATTTCTATCATTGACATTCCAACCCCTATTGCTAGCATCACTTCAGTTAGGATAACTATAGGGGTATTTCCCCAATAATAACCTCTTATAAGGGGGATATTGAAGTCTCATATATTGACATTTCATTAATAGTATGTATGAAAAGAGAACTCTCATATTATTTGATTCATTAAAACCCTCCACATCAACTATTTATTTACTATGTTATATTGGAACTTCTAAGTAGAAAGGGTCACTATAGGGAAATTCATGGCCCAACACGGATGAATTTAGAAAGCTAGCAGTTTCCTAATCTTGGGCCGTTGATATGTTTGTATAATAAATAATTTTATAATGGGACGATATTATTCAAGGGATATTAAATAATGGGATGGAACATACATAATTTTCATTCCTCCTTAGAGTTTTTATTCCCTCTTAAACAATGAGGTGAGTTTTATTTTGTGATTATTTTTTTCAATATTAGCTCAAACTCAGGATGTGAAATGTACAATATTTTTATAGAATGATTTAGTAGTTTGTGTGAAATATTATAGTTGGTTTTGATCCTCATACCTAAATATTCTCCTCATTCATTGACTAGAGTGGTTGGATTTTTCATTTTCTGTATCTTCCCTATCTTGGTTGTAGTCTCAAGAAATAAAACATGAGGTTAACTTGAGATACCCCTTTTCATGCTCTTGGGACTCACTCGAAGTACCTTAATGGAAGATAAATAAGTAAGTTATATGAAAAGTAAATTACTAATGTAAACACCTAAATAATCACATGTATTTTATAATTAAATAAAAAATAATCTATTTCAAAGCTAACTAATGAGGATGATTTGTTTGGAAGAATACTTCAATAACCACTAGTGTTTTACTCCAGATGGTGAAAAAATAGTTCATCCATATAAAAATAGATTTATTAGATAGAGTATGGAAGAGGGGCCTCCCCCAATATCATCCTACATGATTTGTTTTCAATAGGATACTTTTAATTTCACTATATAATATAATGTCTCAAACTGATAGAACTATTGGCCATTGTATATCCTGGATACTTTGTTATTTATGGATCCTTTTCCACCCACTAAAAAAATGATGGTTCTAGTCTAATAAAATTCCCTATCAAGAAGAAGTGATTCAATAAAAATAAAAATTTCCCCATATTTTCTAATTTTTTTCCACTACTTGGTAAATAAATCGGCTACTATTTCTATTTTACCTTATTTCACCATCTCTTTCACATACCTCATGGAAGGGAACTCTCCCTCCATATTGTATTAAAGCACCACTAGATCATGGATTCAATTCCATACCTCTATGAGATTATTCTCATAATTGATATTTTGATATAACATTATACCCTTGGGTTGTGGGATTTGGAAAAAACCTAAAGGACCACCCACATGTCCAAGATATAACAACATGTGGTCCCATATTTCGTGAATTGGGATTTCTTGGGGAGTACATAGTCTGATATTTCTTCACCTACTCAAGAGGGGGAATTGAAACTATGGGATTTGAATTATTTTCCAGGCCTCTCCCACTTAGATTTGGGTTGAGTGACTAGGGCTAGATTTTTTTCCTAGAGATGATAGTTGTACAATCACAGCCTATCCTCATGTCATGTTAGCTACTCCTCTTTTCATCACTGAGTGGATCATTCTTGGAGTCTTTGAAGCCTCATCACTTTATGTTTATTAATGATCAATTTTGAAAGTTTTCTTAACCCAAACTAGATTTTATAAAGAGTAAACACCATGAATTATACCTAGCATCATCCCATAATGGTATGAAGATATCTAAGAGTAGTAATATCCTTTGGTTAACAAATGTGTGCACTCAGAGGTTGAATATTAATCATAGCATGAGTAAACTCTTGTGTTATTATAACCTAGAGATTTTGGGCCACTATTATATTGTATTTTTCACAAGAATATTTTTTTTGGAGATATTGTTAGTTACCTAAAGTATTAAAACCTTTGGGTAGTCATGTATGTTATGTAAGCCTCCCGGATAACCTTATTTATAATCTATTTTTTTAAGAAGAAACTCCCTCAAGGATATCATTTATGATCAGGACTTATACCAATCATTTCCAAAAGTAACTATTAATTAATAGGGAGGATCACCATAAGGGATGAAATGAAATTTTGAAGATATAATCAAAATCTGGGTGGCTAACCTATATTGCGGGGATAAAGGTATAATTTAAGAAACATCTTAAAAAATGGATAGAACCAGCATTAAAGGATGTTAACATCACTATGAGGTGAATGTACTCATAAATGAGTTTTCTTCCATCCCCAAAACACCTAGAATAGACCTAAAATTTTAAAACTATCATTTTATATATAAACATACCCCAAGAACTAGTGAATCATTTTCAGTATAGAAATTATTAAACCTATGAGTTCTCCTTATTCAATATTGGCCACCATAACAAATGAACCCATCCAAATTTCACTATGAGAGTCATGGACCAACATAAGATTAGTTAATATACACATATCCAAAAAACTACTTGTACCACATGAGTTTCAATTATAGTATATATGCTCTTCTTTCTAGATAAATAATATATTAATGCACATATATTTTTTAAAGAATGTAATTTAAAGCTAGATACAAAATTTTTATTAATTAATGAAGATAAAAGTAATTTATTTTTTAAATTCATCATGTTAATATTATCTTATTTTTATCTTTTGATATTTTTCTAAAATACTTTATTTTTGGGAGAATAGTGAAAACATATCAATTCTACAACAAAAATTAATTTTATAAAATTATAATGATATAAAAATAACGTAAAAGTTTATAAAATATTTTTTATAGAACAATCATATATCTATGAAGTAATATAATTCAAATAAAAAATATATTTTTTAACAAAGAAATTTATTCCTAACATTTTTGAAATGTAGGATATTTTTTATTCAAATAATAAAATAGATCATCAATATTCATCAATTATTTATAAGGTTCATGTTGGTATTTATTTAGAAATAAAAATAAGTATCCTTTGATTTAACATTGTATAATTAATTTCATTAGAATAAAAATTATATTTTAATTTATTGAAAAATAATTTTTACCTAAAAACAGACTCTTTTTTGAAGATGGGTTTCATTGAGTTTTATAAACATATTTTACAGGTATTTTGACCAATTATATAAATCAAATCTTTTAAAATCGATTCTATGATTATAATCATCATAATTAATAATAGGATATAAGGTCTACATAATTTTTTATCATAATGGATAGTAACTGTATTAAATATTTATCACCTCTGTTAAGGGTATAATTTGTTAAATTGGTTAAAATAATGGGATAAGACTTCAAAATGACAAAAAAAATTACTTAAAACTAATTTGTTGGTTTCATTTAGACCATACCCTTATAATTATATAATCTGTTAAAATATTTATCCACATTACATGAGTAAGACATATATTACATAATAAAGATTCAAGTATTTAAAATTTTGTAACCCACCTCAATTATATAAGGAAACTGTAATGCCATGAAATTTTATGATATATTTTAATTCAAATAAATATAATTTCGTCGATATATTTTGATACATGAAATTCCAACTTTAAAAAAATCATGATATACTATTGAAATAATTTTTTTAATGAGAAAGTTACTACCTAGACATTGGATTACTAGGTATGAATATGAATAAATAAAATTTGAAAAAAAATTACATATGTATAAAATGAATTCCTTGGTTATCATTTGATTTGAAATGAAAATAAAAACAATTGAAACGAAAAGATAAGTTTTTATGAAAAATTATTTTTATACATGGAATGTCTTTTTCCTTAATAAATTTAATTAATCACTATTTTAATATTATTTTAATGAAATGTATTTATTATATATTCAAAAAAAATTTAACAACCATCTATCATTTTTTATTGTCAAGTAATAAGAATAAATCTAGTTTTCTATAGAAAATGTATTTTTCTAAAAAACTATTTTCATCGCGTTTTACATACATATTTTAAAACTAATTTATGTCACTTATATAAATTGAATCATGCAAAATAGATCCCAAATTCTATATTAGGATATTAAAATTTGGTATACAATTTTATTTTATTTTTTTCATTATCAATTGTACCATTGGTAAATTTGTGTCACCTTGGTAAGGGTAAAATAGGTAATATAGGGGTAAAACTTTAGAATAATGCTGTAAAATTTCTATACCACTTTGGTTTTTCAAATTAGATGATTTTATTTTGCATATTTTCATGTATGTCTCAAATAAATGTTCACTTGGTGAAATTTATCTTGGAAAAGAGCCTTTAAATTCATTTAAGAAAATAATAAATAGAAAATGTCACTCTCTTGACTTTAAAATATCTAAAAAATTATAAGGGTAAGAAGATGATAATTTCAATTATAAATGTTTATTTGAAATACATATTAAATTATTTTAACACAGTAATTTATTTTTAATTTTTAGTTATTTAATAATATCCCTAAATTATTTTGCAATGCCAACACATTATGTATTCAATTAATAGAGAAATTAAACAAATGATTATAAAAATGTTAAATGTGATATAACTTGGTTGAATTTTTTTCATACATGAATTTTTTAGATAAATATAATTGAAACCAAATGTTTTAAATTTTTATTTTCAAATTCATTTTCTTTTAAGTTTTTTTTCAAATTCAAATTTAATTAATAGTTCCAAAAAAAGAAATTAATTATATTTTACAATAAAAAATTATTTATTAAATGATTTAATATTCATGAAAATATTATCCTAAACCATTTTACTAGGATATGGTTGAAAATATCATCCATGATACATTTATGGGTCACTCTCCTTTTTCTTGAAACATCCTTCTCCTTTAGTGATTAAAAAATATTTATATCATGATAATTGTCAAAAGGGTCAATAGGGGTTAAAATAAAAAATTAAATGTGAAAACAAAACCAAATTTTATCCAAATTTTATTTATTGGGATGAATTAGACTTATTCTCATATTTTATTAAAATCATATCAATTTGGATCTATTTTTTCATTATTATTAAAGTATATTAATTTAATATGTTAAGTTATTCCAAGACTTCCCCTCCCTTAACGTATAAAAGGGATTCTCTTCTCCTCTCTTAATCACAAATTTTGAGCCTTATATCTCATTCAATATCTACCATAATACCTTATTCAATTAATTTTCCATATCCTATATCATTTTTCTTGAAATCATTCCATCCCATTTAGGCTTAGGTTTTAAGCCAAAAGAGGATTCTCAACGAAGAGGTATAACTCTTAACTGGTCATTTTTAGTTTTATTTCTTCGTATACCACTAATAAATATGTGATATCCATTATCAAATAATGAATGAATAATATTGAATATGTTAAATTGTTATTATAATGATGTAACAACCAGTATCCACCTTCTTTCCATAATTTGAAAAATGATAAAATCACACATGTGTACATGTGGACTACCACCACCGTAGAGTGATGTGATTCATTTTTCTATTCCAATTTAAATGGATAGAATATGGATATATTTAATTAAAATTTATGATATATATGAAATAAAAATTTATAATTTAAATTTTATTTATTATTTACCATTCTTTCATTCGATTCATCAAAAAGTAAAAATAGTATTCCTGCATATGTATGACGTATTGTCTCTCTGAATGGTGTAATTCATTTTTATATATCCATATTTTATATATGACTCAAATTTTTTATATAATGAATAAATGTGATATTTATATCATTATTAAAATTTTGGATATGGTGAAACCCTGATCAATGTGCTATTAATGGAACCACTGAATATAAGTTCTCATGAAAAACCAAATAGTTAACACTTGGAAACAATGATTTTAATAAATAATTATTATTAAATGGTTATTAAATTGTTATAAGTGGATCATATATGATATTATATTATTTTACATGATTATTTAATATAATTATACTAAATTTATATTTATTATACATTATGTAATAGCGCTTTCAATGAAATGAAAACTTGAGGTAAGGGATTTATATTGTAATCTCATTATTTTCCTGGTTTTTTTATGATAAATTGTTTTAAGATTAAATTTTATGAAATTTATATCAAGAACCCCATGAATTTAATTCTCTTCTATTTTTGGGGGGGAATAAAAATTTTCCTTTCAATTTCCACTCTTTTATAACATAGGATATTGAAATAATATTTTTTATAAAATATGATATTATTTCTCTCTAATATTGAAAATACATTTTCTTCCATGTCCATGTTTTCTAAAAACCTATAATTAATCTTCAATTATCATAAGATTTTTTAAATTAATTATTACTAATTTTTTATATTTTTATAGGTGTTTGAAAATGTATCTTCTTATCATTTTCCCAACAATTTACTTTTATCTTTTAAACAAAAAAGTTAAAAGAATGTTTGTTTTCATATACATGGCATAAATTGAATTTCCCACCATCATGACTTCCCAATGCTTTAAATACCCCATTATAAGTTTCCATGTTTCTTTTAAAATGAAATTTTTTCCATAATATTTTGAAAATTGTAGTATTTTAATGAAGTGACTTCAAAATGAAAAGGGTATTTTAATCAATAAAAATTCAATGTAATCTTATAAAGGTATTTTCAACTAATATTACATCATTTGATGTTACTTATTCTTTACTTGGGATATGATATGATGATAAAAAACTTACTATTTTTCTGTATGGTTTAGGATTATGATGATAAGATGTTTATGATACCATTTTATTTTCAATGGTTTATGCTATGTTGAAATGGTGAAATGTTTATGAAACATCTTTACTTTTTACTGGTTATGATATATGATGAATGATTTATAATCTTGTGTAGAACATATTAATATATTTTTACTATTAAATAAGTAGTCCTAGAAATATTTATCCCTACAAGGTATTGAATAAAGTTAGATATTTTAAGAACCTGGTTCTTCCTTGAGGTATGGATCATTCCGGTTCAGTTTATAATTAATGGAAATGGTGGAAAAGAGGTCGAGGGTCTAGCTATAGGCATGTTACATGATGTGACTGGGAACTACATGTTGTGTACCTAACATGCCATGTATGGAAGTCTGCATTCCATGCAATCCCAGTAAACGTCCATGTAATGGTCTGGCTAGAATTTTTACGGACACGACGTGTAGTCTCAAGTACACGTCATGTACTTTTTTATTGATTAAATCGGGAAATAGTGTCATTTTTAAAAAAAAATATAGAACTCACCACTTCGTTCTATGAACAGTACACCCAAGTGATCCAAGGATAGGGTGGCCTCATATTTCGTCGTTCGATCTCTGATTCGAACACCATCAGATGTGTTGGATTCCCCTTGGTGATATCTTGATTCCCTTTATGCCTTTCATCCAAATTTCTTCTCTTTGTATAGTTATCTAAGGTTGATAATTTATACTCTTTTTTTATATTTACCAAATTCTAGGTCTAATTAGAGCCTGATGCTGGATGAAGAGAGGCGTACGAGTGCGGGGTAGGTGGTCTTGTCCCTTTCGTGAATTTTCATGATGTTTATATATGTTGGATTGTCGCACACCCACTTTTAGTGTGTCTCTTGATTGAATAATGAACCATGTTATGACCTATTGATGATTAGGTAATTAATTAGATGATTATAATGAAAGTTTAGGTTTGTGAACCTTGATTTAGGGCTACCACATGTGTGTGTTTCCCTTGGATGGCCTTTTGGCCAAGAATTCCTATAACGCTAGACCTCAATTCCCATTCTTGAGTTGTCAAAAATTTCTTGCTCATTATATGAATTTACCACGTGAGGTACCTATTATTTTAATCCTTTTAAATGTTTAAATTTCATAGTACGCTTGTTATATGTTTTTCCATGTGATTTTCTTTATTTGACCATGTAATAGTTTAACTAACATGTATTGGTTATTATGTAAACTGAGGCCACATGTGTTTATTTTGTTAATCCATGTGTTAGTTCAATTAAAAGTTTTTTCTTTTGATATGGAATTTGTAATTTAATTAAATGATATATATAAGTAATTATCAATGGGTGAGCCAGAGTCTCAGTTAAAAGGGAAGGTTGAGCTCATGTGACTAATTGCCCGTTATATAACTTGGGTAAACCATTCTCTCAGTTAAAAGACAACAGACAAACTCAAGAGGTTAATTATGTAAATGTTTTGAGTAGGACATGGATAGGGTGTTTGGGATTATTGAGTCTTATTTAAAATTACTATCAAACCTGGGATCCATTAAGGGATACCCAGGCTACGCTCTATTGTAAAATTATTAAACATTTATTATGTCACGAGTTGATGGTTACTTTTATATGAGGGGTCGTTGGTCCAAGGGTGGCCCTCAAGAATTTTATATAATCCAATGTAATTGAATAATGAAATAGAATGAATAATGACACTTCTTCCAAGACAAATCAAAATCTTGGATTTGGTCTTCATTTATACCTGTTTACATTGTCTTCTGAGACATCTATTGCGATTGATTTTGAGTAATCATAGTTTACTGATTTCACTATTGTACATTGTCTGTTATATATATAAACTAATATATTATCACATACCTTGGGTGGTTTCTTACTAGGATTTAGTATCACAACCTGTTTGGGTTATGCATTTAGGCCCAAACAGATTATATGATTGCAGGTGTTGATCAGGGAAAGAGCCTTGCAACAGGTGATTGATGTGCTACTCAGGAGTTGGAGAGCATGGGACCAAGGCAAGGTATGTGATGATTCCTAGTCTCTTTTTGTTTCTTTTTTTATTTTGAGACATATATTGTGTATTTTTATAGTGAAATTTTAATGGTTTCTTTCATAGAACATATAACATGTTGCATCATATGTTGTATAGAATGATTCTTGATTATTTGTCTTATCAGCCTTCTGCTATTTATTTCAGTTGTATTATGTTTACTACTTCTGATATTGTATTATTATTTATTCCTTTATGTTACACTCTTCCAGTGAGGGAATTTTTCCCCATTATGAAACCTTAGGCCCTCTCTACTAGTCGACCTCCTCTAGCATTTGGGGAAATGAGCTTGAGGCCATGTTGCCAACCGAGTATGGGGTACTAGTTGAGTGGGATCTGGATCAGGGACATTACAAAGTGCTATTATATAGACATTTATTTTCAAGTTTTTCTTACTATTTGGGGATGATTAAAATTAAAGGTAATTTTGTAATTAGTTGTGCTCAGGTTTAGTTACCCCGTGTATAAGGAAAATCCAAATTTCCTCTAATTGAATTGTGCTTTTGGATTTTCTACTATTACAGTTAGTTTGATTTCACAATTGGATGATGCACTTGTTTTGTTCCATTATTGATGATATCATTGTGGTTATATATTATTTCATCACAATGAGGCGAGGGTTTTCTATTTAATTCATCATATAGGAACTTGTTAGAAATCACATGTCGTACATCCTTTCGATGCCATTTATAGAGCATTGCTAATTTCATGTTGAAGGGATAGTTGTCAAGCTAGATATTCATGTTGTTGTGATAGATACCATGATATATATGTATTCTATTATGATAGGTGTGTTGGTACATGTTATGGTTGAATTGGATGGATTCCCAACATTGGCCCCTGAGAATTATGGGCCCTCTTGGATTGGAACTTGGTGGATCACTTTTCGGCCATAGGATATAAATTGTGTTGTTATGTGCTCTATGTGGATTCCAAGATTTGATTTGGGATGAGTATGGCCCCCCAATGATTGGAATTTGTCACATAATTGCATTATTTTACAAAATAGCTATTCTGGGGAAGTTCTTATCGCTAACTATCCAAAATCCCAGACAACATGTCATGTCATGATATGAACACATGCCATGTGTTCTTCTGTTCAGGAAGAAAAGAACTTATAAGTACATTCCATGTTCTCATATTACAGGACATGTGGTTTTTTATTGTGCTTCTGAACGTATGAGAGAGAACCCGAGTTGTTATATTTTGATTAGAACAGGCAGTGTACCTTATATACACACTATGTAGTTTTTCAAAGGCAGACAATTGTGTCTCTAATCATGTAAAAGTATGTGGCTAGGATGGAAGACTTGATTACATGACATGGGTCATCCTAACATGTCGTGTACCTAGGTTATTTACATGACCAAGTTAGGCAGAGTTACACACACATGTAAGAGCTTAAGTGTACACATTGAGTACTATCGCTACACACCGTGTACCCTAGGTTTTTACACACTCAGACCGGCAGGAGTACACAACCATGTAAGGGTCTAAGTTTACACACTATGTATGTTCCCTAGACACCATGTACTCATCTTTTTTGAACAACTGAGTCTTTTCTTATCCTGTTTAGTTCTTTCACTATTAAAATACGTACCTTGATGAATAACATATATAGAGGTGTATGTGATGGACTTTACTGTGTAATAACTCCATGACAACCTCCAGTTGTACTCTAGGAGAGTAGTGATGATCATACACCAGAGGTGGTGTTCCATGGGATACTAGTGGACCTTCCAATTGTGCCTATTGCAACACCAGCAGTAATACCAGATGCAGGTTCTAATGAACGTTTCCATGAGTGCTTTATGTGGTTCATGCATACATTTTAGGGAGCACCACAGTCTTCCATGTCAATGGAAGAACTAACACGAGTGTTACAGCAGTAGCATCCACCCACGTTTTCTAGGGATAGTGGGCCACATGCTGTAGAGTCATAGGTAGAGGCCATGTAATCAATTTTTGAGCATCCTGATATGCCTCTTGAGAGGAGGGTCAATCTCATAACTTATGTTCTTTGAGATTCCACCAAGAGGTGGTGGGATGTAACCACACAGACAGAGCATCAACGGGACATGGAATGGAGATATTTTCATACAGTCTTCTATGACTAATTCATTCTCAAGATGTTGAGGGAAAACAAAGCACATTAGTTTATAAATCTGGAGTAGGGAGCTCTATTAGTTAGGGATTACTCTGCCCAATTTACGGATCTCAATCACATTTCACCTATTCTGAATGGTGGTGATCTATCAAATGCTAGGAGATTTGAGGATGGTCTAGGGTACGACATCCAATTGTAGGTTAATATCTTTCAGTTGACTACTGTATATGATATAGTGAACCAGGTGATAATTACCGAGCATAATTAGAGGGAATCTAGAGGTGTGATCTAGAGAGGTTCGGCAACAAGATCTGGTACTATTTCGACCAGTAGTAGGAAGTTTCCTATAAGGATTACAAGTAGATAATCTATTACTCAAAAAGTATCATCTGATATCCATTTGAGATGATTCCAGTGTGGAAGAATTGGGCATACTAGGCCTCAGTTTTTTGATGGACCCAGTTGAGTGTCGAGATTGTGGAATGATGGGATAAGTACACTGTTTCTACAGAATGATTCCATTGTCGGCTAGTCAGAGAGGATCTGCACAGACTCCACAATCTAGAGTTAGGTCAGAATCTTCTCAGAAGTTAGGGAACTGGAATGAGTGAGGAAATTCAAGCTGAGGTGGCTGTCATAGCTAAGGTATCCAGACCCCAGGATCTTAGTGATAGAAGTACAGGTTAGCTCAGGGTAGCTAGGTAGTGTGACAAGGTCGTGGTATAGGCCTGACTATTACAGTGCATCAGACCCAATAGGAGTTGGATCCCAGACCTTCTACTGTCATTGTTAATATTCAAGTCAGATCAGTTTTAGATTTTACAATCTTGGATACAAGGGATTCACATAGTTTTATATATGTGGAAATTGTGGAGATCCAAGGGCTCCATGTTTTTACTTATGATAATTCTATGAAACTGAACACTCTGTTATGAATTAGAATGGTAGGTGTATGATATTTAAAGGAGTTCCACCATGAAATTGTTTGGTGTCACTTAGTTTGGGATATCTATGTCTTATAGATGGTAGTCTTTGATTTCATATTTGGAATGGACCCGTTATTCTCCTTTAAATCCTTTTTCAACTTCTGTCACTATAGGGTGAGTTTTACCTCACCAAAGGGTAGGTCATTTCTACACACAAGTGAATGGGATGTCCAGGTGAGTCAAGATGGACCTGAGCATGATGGTTTGATTAGGATGACAGCATAGATTTCAATTTTATATCTGGATGAACATGGGTCTTGTCAAACAGTTTTTCCTCCATTGGTTGATCATTTTAGCAATGTCCTCCCAAATGAATTTTTAGGTTTACCTCTAGTAAGAGAGGTAGTGTTCATTATCGATAGAATACCAGGTAAAGCAATGGAATCCATTCCTCTATATAGGATGGCTATGATGGAGTTGAAATAGCTCAATCAAAATCAAGAGGTCTTGTAGGTGAAGGGGTTTATTATACCCAGTACTTCTATGTGGGGTTTGCTGGTACTTTTTTGAGAAAAATAATGGTGGTACCCTTAGGCTATGTGTGGATTATTGGAGGCTGATCCAGTTGGCAGTTAATAACTGATATCTGATTCCATGGATAGATAACCTATTTGATCAGCCCTATGGAGCTCGTGTTTTCTCAAATATTGATATGATTTCTGGTTTTCATAAGGTCCATGTTAGATCATCATACATACACCACACAACTTTCAAAATAATATATAGTTAGTAAAACTATTTGGTCATGCTTTTTGGTCTCACAAACATGCCTGAAGATTTCATGGCGTTGATGAACTGAGTGTTCCATCCTTATATGGATTCTATTGTGGTGGTTTTTATGGATGGAATATTGGGGTATTCTCACAATTGAAACGACCATGCCAACCATCTTCAGATCATTCTGAATACACTGAGAGAGAACCAGTTATATGATATGCTCACAAAGTGCCACTTATGGATGGATCATATTCACTTCTCAGGTCACGTTATCTTAGATATAGAAGTATCAGCAAACCCAGAGAAGGTTAGAGTACCCAGAGAAGGTTAGAGTAGTCGTTACCTAGGAGCATCCCAATAATGCCTTTGAGGTGTGTAGGTTTCTAGTGATAATTGGTTACTACAGGTGTTTCAAATTGGATTTATCACACTAGAAGTGCTAATTACGGGCTTGAAAAAGATGGGTGTGAAGTACGTATGGTAAAATTCTTGTGAGATGGCGTTTCAGAAGCTGAAAGGGAGATTAATTTCATCACAGATACTGATTTTTTCATTGTCGAGTAGAAGTTACATTTTTTACTACGATGCATCAGGTATCGAGCGAGAAGTAGTGCTTATGCAGGAGAATCGACTTGTTTCATACGGGTCTCAGTAGTTAAGGCCACATGTGGAGAAATAACTACTTCATGATCTTGAGTTATCCATGTTTGTTCACACCTTACGATGTTGTATACATTACTTGTTGGGAGAGTGTTTTGTGGTGTACAATGACTACAAAAGTGTCAATTACAAATTTACTCAATGTGATCTAAATTTAATGTAGTGAATATCAGTGGAAGACCATAATCCTTTTGGCTTAAAGAATGTCTACATGCTTAGAAAAGGAAATGAATTATTTGATGCACTAAGTAGGAGGAATCAAATGCAGTTATTATGTCAAGCCAGTAGCGAGTTGTAGGTAATGGTGTTGTTATCTGAGATTCACCTGGAGGTACACGACAGGCAGGGGAAAACTTTTCTTACATCCTTAACTGTTAAATCTACCTTAATGGATATAGTGAATATAAGGAAAGTATAAAATACCAAAGGCCTAGTTCTATGGGAGATTATTTCAGGAGAGGACCATCTTCCTTGTTGGACCATAGGTGAGGATGAGGTTCTATGGTTATAGGGTCGCGTACGGGTTTCGGAAGGCATGTGTGAGGAGATGATGTGGGATTTTCATGATTCTATTTGGGAAGTGAATATTGCTGTCACCAAGATATATTGGGATTTACCTCATCAGTTTTGGTGGCCAGGTATGAAGAGAGATGTAGCTAGTTTTTTTCTGAGATGTTACACCTGTCAGCAAGTGATGGCGACACACCAAAAGCCAGTAGGACTATTGCAAAAGCTACCCATTGCTGAGTGGAAATTTAATGACATAACGATGGATTTAGTGATAGGTTTACTGAGGTCACCCTAAGGTAATGAAGCAGTATGGTTTTTGGTTGGAAGGATTACAAAGGATTCACATTTCCTACTGGTAAAGGAAATATTCAGTGTTGATGGGCTTGGGAGGTCGTACATCCCTGAGATTGTATGACAACATGGGTTCCCACATTCTATCTTTTAGATATGGATTCCAAGTTTACATCTTGTTTCTATAAATGGATATAGAGGGTTTTGGGTACATAGTTGCTTTTGAGCATAGCTTACCGTCCCCCGACAGATGGCTAGTCAATAATGATTCAGGTGCTGTAGGAAATTCTTCAGGCATGCATCCTATATTTAGGGGGTTCTTAGGGGACAAAAATACCCCTTGTTGATTTCAACTACAAAAATAGATTCCAAGCTACTATTAATGTGGCACCATATGAGGATTTTTATGGTCGTCCATGCTGATCACCCCTATGTTGGTTATAGGTGAGAGAGGCATCAATGTTAGGACCTCTTCTTATCTAGGAGACCACTGAGAAACTTCATTTGATTCAGAGATCGATGGAAACTACATAGTCTCATCATAAATCATTTACCTATTGTAGTAGACAATCCGTGGAGTTCTAAGTTGGAGACCGAGTTTTCTAATGTGTCGCACCGAGGATGGGACACAAGAGGATCATGAGACAGGGTAAGCTTTTTCTATGATACATCGGTCCATTTTAGATTCAAGAGAGGTTCAGTCTGGTTGCCCATGGATTTCATTTACATCGTAGGTGCAGTTATATACACATCATCTTCAACATTTCTAAATTTTTACATTACATTTCAGACCTGTCTAACACCTTTCATCCCAAATAAGTCGATTTGTAGGAAGATTCATCCATTAAGGAGCATCTCATTCATATTGTGGATCATAGCATGAAGGTTATCCAAGGGTGGTTTATTCCATTGGTTTGAGTGAAATGGAAGTAGATCCGAGTGTAGGACGAGACTTGGAAGAGGGATGCTGACATATGATATTAGTATCTGGAGTTATTCTCTAATGTTCCTTCACCACCCTTGGAAGAGAAATTTTGGGATCAATTTCTTTAAGGGGTAGTTTGTAAAAACCTGATTCTTCCATGATATATGGATCTTTCCTTTTCATTTTATACTAAAGTAAATGGGGGAGAAGAGGTCTAGGGGCCAAATTCATGTCTACTACACAACGTGACTGGGAACTACATGTTGTGTACTTACAGGCACACACTATGTATGGAAGGATACATTCCATGTAATCCCAGTACAGATCCATGTAATGGTTTTTCCCTAATTTGGATAGACACGGCATGTAATCTCAAGTACATGCTGTGTACTTTTTTATTGATTAAATAGGGCAGTAGCGCCATTTTTTAGAAACATACAGAACTCACCCCTTAGTTTTACGAACAACATACCCAAGAGATTTGAGGATAATGTGGCCTCCCTTTTTTTCATCCAATCTCTAATTTGAACATCGTCAGATGCTTTGGATTCCCCTTGGTGAGATATTGATTTCTATTTATCCTTTATTCCTGATTTCTTCTGCCAATATAGTTGTTTGAGACCAATAAATTATTCCCATTTTATAGATATACTCCATTCTAGGTTGAATTATAGTCTGATGCTATATGAGGAGAGTCAAACAAGTACAAGGTAGGTGGTATTCTTACTTTTGCTAATTTTCGTGATTTTTATATATGCCGGAGTGTCGGAATCCCACATTTAGGGAGTCGCTTGATGGAATAATGAACCCAGTTATGGACTATTGATGATTATGAAATTAATTAGATGAGTTTAAATAATATTTAGGGTTGTGAACCTTGATTTAGGGACACCCCATGGTTGTGATTCCCTTGGATTGTTGTCTTGTATGAGAATGGATATGATGCTTAACTTGAATTACCATTCTTGGGTTGTTAAAAATTTATTGCTCATTATATGAATTTCCCACTTGGGATACTTTTTGTGTAAAGACTTTTGAATTTTTAAATTGAATATTTGTCTTGTTATATGTTTTTTCCAAGTGAGTTATCCTTGTTTTACCATGTAATATTTTAATTTACAAGTATTTTAAATTATGTAAACTGGGCCCATGTGAGTTGATTTTATTAAATTGATGAGATTTTTTAATTCACATGTTTTTCTTTCGAAATGGAATGTGTGATTGAAATAAATGATAAAAAGAGGTTATTAGCAATGTGAGAGCCACAGTATTGGTTAAAATACATAGTCGGGATCGTGTGAATAGTTGCACCTTATATACCTTGGGTGAACTATTGTCTTGGTTAAAAGATAATGCATGGGGTCAATAGGTTAATTATGTAAAGGCCTTGATTGAGCCATGGATGGGGTTTTGGGCTCATTGAGTCTTCTTTAAAATGTCGATCGAACCTAGGATCCCTTGAGGGATACCCAGGTCGGGCTCTGTTGGAAAATTATTAAACGATTATTATGTCACGAGTGGACAATTACTTTTATACGAGGGGAATTTAGGCCTAGGCTAGACCTCAAGACTTTTATATAATCTAATGGAATTGAATAGTTAAATATAATTACTGATGATATGTCTACCAAGAAAAATTGAAAGCTTCGATTTCTTCTACACTTATACTAGTTTACATTGTCTTCTAAGAGATATGTTGTGATTGCTTTTGAGTACTCATAGTTTACTTCTTCAACTTTTGTGAACTACCTATTATATATATCCAATAATATATTAGCATAAACTTTGGGTGGTTTCCTACTTGGATTTAGTCTTACACCCTATTTGGGTCATGCTTTTTGGCCCAAATAGATTATATAAGTGCAGGTGTTGATCTGGGAAAATGCACTGCAACAGGTTCATGATGTGTTGCTTAGGAATAGGTGAGCATGGGACCAAGCTAAGGCTTGTGATGATTCCTAGTCACTTTTCATTTATTTTGTGTTTTTGAGACATATATTTTTTATTATTGTAGTGTACTTGTTTTGGATTATTTCTAAGAAAATATAATATGTTGTGTCATCTTTTCTGGGGAACGATGCTTGGATATTTATCTTATCATTCTTCTATTGTTTATTTTAGTTGTATGTTGTTTACTGCTTACACTATTGTACTGTTATTTATTCTATTTTATTACACTCTTTCAATGGGGGCTTAGTTTACCCACTATCACACCTTAGGCCCTCTCTGCTAGTTGACAACCTCTAGCATTTGGGGAAATGAGGTTGAGGCTATGTGGCCAACCGGGTATGGGGAACCAGTTGAGTGACATCCATATCTAGGACATTATAGATATCTCATGAGAAAGTCATGATTAGAATGGATATTGAAACCAATTTATTATGGTACTATGTCCATAAAGATAGTCCTTTGAATTACCTTTGGATAATATGATAGAATGTGGAGTGAACACAATCCAATATGATAGTCTTGGAAGTGATCTTTGAATTCTTTGGAAATCATTTTCAATGCTTATTCTTCTTCCATAAATATATTTATAAGGAGGGTATTATTTTCTCCTAGCTCATGTTATATTATTCCTTCATGATTTATGTCTTACTAATAGCCATGCTTTATGTAATGATTCAATATTTTGATCAATGATATGCTTGGCATGGTTTTAAAATGTTATGATCATTTTTTAATAACCTTATACTCATATTATTCTTACTTAATCATTTATATCTCCATTATTTACCATTAATAATGATATAAAATAATCCTTTCATATGATTCCATTCCCTGGGTTATGAAGAAAAATTTTATTTATGATATGTCTTAGAAGGGGTGACATTTGTGAAGAACATAGTGAGAGATTATATATCTCTCTTATTAATAATTTTTTTTTCAATCAATGTTTACAAAGATACTAAACCTCTATGATTTTGGCATGGATTTTAATGTTATTTAATGAAAATTCATATATTAATATTTTATTTCTATAAATTAAAAGTATGGGTTTCTATATTTTTTATTATATCAAGGTTTAGTTACCATTTTAAACTAGGATGAGAAAATTTTAGTTATGACACTTAAGATAATCATATGTATGGGTGAATATTATAAGTAATAATAAATAATGGAGTGTAGTTTTCCTAGAAAATAATCCTTGTATGAATAATAAAAGTGGATTTTGTTTTGGAACATAAGTATATAGGTATAATAACCCTTAAATGAGTTAGTCGAGTATATCTCTACCATTATTCTAGTGTGTGATTCGTGTACCCTTTCTGTTCTCCTGGTTTGATACTCCCTTGGGATATTCTTTTGTTAAATCAAATTTTCTATATATATTGTCATGAATGATTTTAATATATAATGATCATGGATGAGTGTGGTTAAACCAAAGGTTTCATAGATTGAAAATAAGGTATCATGAATTAATATTTTTTGATTATTTGGATTACCACTGTGATTGTTGTTTATCACACAATGATTTTTTTTACTAAATTTTTGGAACCTAAAACAATCATGTTAATTTTAAAGGTGATGAAACATGAAATTATTTTCCACCTGATCAACCTTTTGTTATGGGATCTGGAATAAAAAATATTATTGATATTCCTCCACAGCAATCCTAAGAAATGAATCATGTTGAACTTCCAAATGAGAAAAGGAGTGAACAATTCTCTATTGATTCCTTCATGAGGAAATGTTCACTATATTTTATTAGGTTTACTAATCAACTAGTGGCATATAAATGGATTAGTATAACAGATAATTTTTTTCCATTATGTATTGTTTGGAGAATAAGAAATTTATTTAATTGGTTATTTTTTGAAAGGTGAAGTAGATCAATAGTGGACTCTTATCAATAAAAAAATTCAATGAGAAAAAGTTAGATATTTTGAATGGGATGTGTTTTAGATCTTGTTTTCCATTAATTACTTTCCTCATATTCTTTATAAAAATGGATATGGAATTCCTTAAGCTAATAAAGAAGGATGATGGATCCATTAGTAGATAAGAGGCAAATTTTACAATAATTATGAGGTATGATTGTGGTATTGTCATCCAACCTGAAAGTAAGGATGGTCAACTCTTTAGTGGTAAAAAACTAAGTCCTTAAATTGTGCTATTTTTAATAAACATCAATAGCTATGAATAAATTATTCAATTTTCTCTCAAGGTGGAAATGGATATTGGAATTACCCATCCGTCTCATGGTTTTGATAAGAAAATAATGATGGAAAACTGTGAAAATTCTTAAAACCATAGAGAAAAAAAGATGATATTTCCTTTAGGCACAAAATGTGAAATGAAACATGGTTGAAATTGTCTCAAGGTAACTGCTAAATGTTTTAATTATGGGAGGGAAGGTCATTGGGAAATTAAATGGTTGAATTAATAAAAAGGATAACTTATCTAATGATGTAGAAAACACACCACAGAATACACCACCAATAATCACATGTCTCAAATGAAAAAAGTATGGGAATTATTGTAAATAATTATCAAATTTTAAGGTTGATCAATATCAGTAACCTCCCAAGCCATTGACAAAGGTAAATCTCAGGAAATTACTATTGTTTGTGTGTATAATGATGTGGTAACAGGTACACTTACCAACCACATTATAATTTCTAATGTATTATTGGTTTCTCGATCTACCCACACTTTTATATCTGGAAACTTTTTTAAGGGTATAACAATACCACATCAATGATTAGTTGTTGATTTTTTTTTGAAAATTGCTAATGGTACAATGATTTCATCTCAAGTCCATCATCCTACTCTTATTTAATTTTATATGAATATTCTTCCTATAAATCTCATTATTCCCCCTCTAGTTGAATATTATGTTCTATTAGGAATGTATTGGATTTATTTACATAAATATCACATAAATTATCAAGGAAGGAAAGTGAAATTTGATATTCTGAACAAACTTATCATCATCTATCAGTGAGATGATAAATATGAAATCCTAATGGAAATTACAATCGTTGTATGATTATCGATTCCTATTAAAAATTAGTGTTTATTACATATGGTTGTGCTGAAACTAAGAATCAAAGATATTCCTTTGGTGATGGATTTTGTGGATGTTTTCCAGAAGAGTTTCCTAGGATTCAAAAAAATGTTGAATTTTAGTTTTCAATAGAACTCTCACCTAGTGATACAAATATTTCAAATAATCTATATAGAATGGAAAATATTTAATTAAATGAATTTAAGAAACTGAAGGAGAATATTAATAAATAATTAATTCATCCAAGTGTGTCACATTGGGGTTCACTTATTCATTTTTTTTAAATATAACGATAGTACAATATGATTTTTAATTTATTAACATGAACTGAACAATATAGAAACCAAGAATAAGAATCCCCGCCTCTATATTAATGACTTGTTTGATCAACTACATAGAGATAAATAACATTCCACAATTTTAATTTATTCTATATATCATCAATTGACGTTAAATAGGTATGATATACCCAATATATTATTCCATGCAAGGTTTGGACATAATGATTTTATTGTGATCCCATTTGTTCGTACTAATTTCCTTTATATATTCCCTCCTTTAATGAAAACATTCTTTAGAGATTACCTTGATCAGTTTGTGGTATTATTTATATATGATATTATTATATATTCAAAGAGTACTGGAGATCATGAATATCACTTTATTATTGTGCAGAATACCATATGGAAGGATAAGTTGTATTAGAAATTTACCAAGTGTGAATTTTGTCTTCAAAAAAGTTTCATTTTTAATTAATATAATCTCAAGTGATAGTATATTTGTGGATCCATCAAATACATGTGTTATTTAAAATATGGACAAACTAACCATGGTGATTTAGATCCATATTTTATTATGGATGGCTAGATATTACAAATGCTTTGTGGATAATTTCTCATAATTTTATAATCCACTGACTAAGTTAACTCATAAGGGAGACAAGTTCCTTTGGATAGATGACTTTTATAAAAATATCAAGGAACTAAAGAGAAGTTTATTCGGAACACTTTTTATTACATTACTCTATATTGGATAAGGGTTTTCGATCTATTGTGATGCATTTAAGGAGGTATAGATATGATTCCTCATGTAGAAAGATATATGGATAGCTTATTCCTCGTGAAAATTGATGGTTCGTGAGAACAATTACCCAACTCCTGATTTGTAGTTAGTTGTAATAATTATTTCAATAAATATAAAGATTAATTATATTTATATAGTAATGTATGATATATTTTGATCATAATGTTTTGAATTATATATTTACTCAAAAAGAGATGAACATGTTTTATAGAATTTTCTTGGAGTTCATTAAATATTATGACTACTCAATACATTACCACCCTTGGAAAGTGAACAAGTTGGAAGATTCCTTACGACATTAGGATCATTTATTATTATCAATGATGAGGATCAAAAAATATCAATATTACTAGATTTTAAAAGGATGGATCTAGAAATCATTGAGTATGGTATGAAATCTTATCTTTCTCAAATGGGTGTTAAACTATCTATCTGGTTGTAACATCCCAGTTTTTCTCATGAGTTATGGATCCCTAAATTCTTGGTTTAAAATCCTTATTTTATCCTTATAAACATTCAAAATCCCATTGAGGTGTAATGAGGATTTTCTGAGGATTTTCGAAGCTCTAAGATCTAAATTATATATGAAAGGGGATGGCACACGATCTGACCAAGCAATGCACTGGAGGTTGTACATCTTGGGAAAACCATAGGGATGATATAAGGATCCATAGAGGTGATTCCATAGTATGAGAATATTTAGAAAAAATGTTCTCCCCAACCATGTGAGTCAATTATCCATATAAAGTTATTGGATAATGGTTTGTCCAAACATGGAGTCATGTCGTGGGCCTCATTAATTATAGGTGATTTTACATTTTTTCCTCCTTTGTTTTAAAGGGGCTAAAAAAAATTCCTTTCTCTTTCTCTAGATATTTCTCTCCATGTGTGGTAGATCCCTACTTTCTATTCGATTGGATTTAAACAAAATTCTTCAACAAGCCTCCATTTGAGATGATGTTTATCACGTTGGATTATCCCTAGTTAGGGATTTAATTAGTTTCCTTCCTTTATTTATCTCACTACCTTCGGTGCTGTTTTGGTGTAATATCATTTTCTCAATTTTCTGTGGATTTTACTTTTTTTCTATTTTATAATAAACAAGACCAAACCTAAGTCTGAAAATAGATGATTGATCCTCCTCAAGAATAAGGTAGGTGTTTCTTAACATTTCCCTAAAGTTTTTATGTCCATTAAATTAAATATATTGTTCCACACATTGTACCTTCCGTATAATGCTCATAAATTAATTAAATTTCATGAATTAAATTATTTGAACCATAATGTGTTTCCATTTTAACACTTGAAAATGTTGGAGGTTTTCATCATCAACCATACCGACCATGGAGGTGAGTTGTTTAATATTCCCTCTAATGGAACCATCATTTTGGGTGTATGATATCCCTATATTTTATTGGGAGACTATTTAAAATAAAATGAGATAAATTGTTATGTCCATGACTCCTTTTACCTGATATTAAATGTTATCAATATGATTAAATGTTTTCATTTAAATGAAAATATAGAATGAAATTGATATACCCTTTTCTTGATCATTGTTATAATTAATATTTTTATTTAATATAGACACTAATAAAGAACATCTCAATTTTTTATATTAATTGCATGATTTTGGAAACCTAGATATGGAATTGAATTTTTTATGAAGGTATTAAATCTATTTAGTAATTGTTTGTCACTAAATATGGGATCTATGTATGTAACCAACAACCTCTAGGTATGATTACTTAGGTATGGAACTGATGAGGTGGATTGAGGTATATCACATATGACTTATATATATATATATTCATATCTCAGAATATAGGTCACTTTAGTTATTACCTTGGGACATGGACCAAGTATGTATGATACTATTTCGAGCTTACCATTGGATGAGAACCTTGGTCTCAATGAGATCGCCCGAGTTATATGCCTTGGGACCTAGACTATATGGGTATTATACTATTTTAACATGTGGAATATGCTGAAATGGTAGTTACCTGCTATTGAAACTTCATATATATATTGGTTCTCAACCATTATAGCCTTCTCTTATTAAAACTTATTCTCATGGTCTTTTTATATCTATCATTCACTTTATATCTTTACATGTTGTACCTACACACGGTTATAGTTTATAAGAACATGATAGATTTTCTATAGACATCGTTGGTGATGTCCTATTAAGTCTATCTCAAATCCTATTCAAGATTTCTATTACTAACGAGACGGACATCATGGATATAGGTATGGATTGGGTAAAGCTCTAGGTCATCGATTCTTTATTGATTGTAGCATGGGGTAAGGGGAGCATATGAAAGAGTTATGGATCATGATGCTAACTAGAGATAGTCTTTCAGTATTTTTTTGTTATTTTGATATAACAGTATATATGTGAGCATGATGTCATGTTTACCTATTAAATTGTTATAGATATTACATTACATCATTTTTTATATGGTATGTGATACTTTTATTTATTCCTTGTTTATTATAGTTATCTAGTTGTTTTACTTCTTCTTTTTCTAGTTATCATTTTTTCCTTCTATTGTTATTAATTTTTTATATCAATACGATACTTTTATTATGATGTTATATTCTGCCCCACTATACCACCTTGGACCTTTGCTTCTAGTCAATAGCCTCTGGCATAAGGAGAGGAGTTATTGAGGCTTTCTGACCAACCAGGTTCAGTCACTTATGAGTGAACTGAGTGTAGGAAATTACCCATTTGTATCATAGGTTTCTTTTTCATTCCTTACTATTTTGGTATGATAGAAAGGATCCTAGGATGTGATAGAATTTTTTAATGACAATGTGAATAGGAGTTTATAACCCATGTAAGAGAGAAAACACAAATTTCTCAGGTTGGGATATGATGTTTTGTATTCTTCCTATTATAGTTGTACTAATTTCACCATTATGTAAAACAAATGGATTTTGGTTTGCTTATTATTTTGAAATAAATTTTTACCATTGGCCCAGTATGAAAATGAGGTAGTGTCTCATGAATAATTCTAGGAACCTTAGAGATTCATATACCATTCATTATTCCAAGCCGCATTCAATTATTCAATGCATTTTTTATCTAAATTCCTTGTGCCTTGATAGTTAAATTTGTAATTGTGAAAAAATTTCTTTTCAGGAAAAATTGGAATAATTATTGTGTTTTCAACAACCTAAATGGTGTTTTCTCATATTTTGTGGTGTTGGAACCATAATTAGATAATTAAATTGAGTTTGAGCAATAACCCTTTGATACACAAGCTCAAACAGTAGTTGGTTGAAATTATATTTATTCTAATTGAAATTTAATGAGTGTGTATACCTATATAAATTTGGAATTGTGATTCATCTAATTTAACCATCTTAAATACCAGTTGTAATAATATATAGTACCATTATAAATTTATAAAGTGTGGTAATTTATTATTTTGAAATGAAAAATGGATTCAAATAGACCCTTATTTATATAAATATATACATAATGACATACTTCAGAACATTTGAGTTATAATTTTAAAGGGAAATGGTTGTTGTTAAATTGTTATGGCAGTTGGAATTTAAGGAGTGTTTTCTTCAATAAAATTTAATTTACACACTGTATACCAAATCCCTAATATAAAATAGTGAACTTGTCCCCAACCTGACATTAGTGTATGGATGTAGGCAGTGTCTCTGGTATTCTTTATGAATGTTCCTATCACCTAGAGTAGGATTGAGGTGAAATCAGAGTGGTGTGATTCACCTATAGGAAGGATTGTACATATCCTACATTTATACAATTTTCCTTTCAAAATAAAATCATATTTTAGTAATTTTCATATAATTTTTTGATCTATTGCACTAACAACTTCCTTGTGTAATTCACCAGAAGAGTATTGATGACCATGATTTAGAGGTGGTGGGCCCTAGGCCACTAGTGTTATAACGAGTAGTGCCACCTATGGAATCTCCTCCTATTCTTAACATAGTAAATGATGCCTCATTTAAATATAGATTCCTACATCTTATACAAACTAAATGGGGAGCTCTGCGACATGACTCATATATAGTAGAGTTTATAAATGAGTTTCTATTGAAATAGTGGGTTCCTTAGACCCACCTATGTAGGTTTTTATTACCATATCATGTATATAGTTAGATATACATGATTTTTACTTACCATTATATGGTATACTTTTCTAAGCCCGATATTTAATGGTAATTTTTATAGATTAATTATCGTATCAAAATTTATAGCAGATCTCATTATATAATGAGAACCTAGACATAATGTGACATTATTATTAAACAAAGGTAAAATATTCTAAATACTTATAGCTGACAGGACACGGTATATGTTTGACAATCAGGTGATTGGGGCTCAAAAGCATTGAGACTTCTTCTCATGAAGTGTTCACTTGGGGATTTCTAGTAGTGTGATCATGAGGAAAGACCCACTAATAGAAACACCACTTGTTTTAGGATCTATTGGTTTTTCCTTCCTACATACATGTGCATTGGTCCTTTGACATGATATTATTACCAGTGTGTGTCATTTGATCATGTTCTTTGATGCAAGGTCAAATCAATGATAATGAAATCATAGAGAGGTATCTTGTGTTGGGTATGTCATTGGTAGTATGACATTGGTTGAATGGTCAAGAAATTATTTGTCTCTTCCATGTTAAGAAGTTAATATATCTTGGGCTTGGTTGATTAGGATGTTGTTACATTCATAAGTATTTAGAGAAATCAGTTGAATAGTCAATCCATCCAATTATATCAAAAAATAAAAAGGCAAGAAAATGGTGATGAAACAAATGCACATCCTGCTTTATGAGGCATTTAAAGACAAATAGATTATAATAAACATTTCGTGTTCGTAGTTTTGTTATCATTTTTATGGAAATACTTATCTCTTAAGGGGTCTTGATGGTTTTCTAGACTCTACTCTTAGCCAGTTAATTTTATTCAATGATATCAAGATAAGGGCCTAGAGGGTCACACAAAATAGTGTATTTAAGAATCTTCCATATTCAGGTGAATAGGTATATCGAGCATGGTGGGCGCCACCATATGGTCTGAGTGTTGTCCATGTTATCGATCACTGATAAAATAAATAAATTCATATTACTCATGTAAATAATAATTGGTCTTGAATTTATTTATTAAATATATTTACAGATTAAGTAAATATGACAAATAATAATAATCAAACGAATATTCTTTTAATATTCACAGTTCGTTTAATATTATGTGGGATTACAAGTCAAGTTAATGACTTAGGGTTTTATCACATAATATATTTTACATATATTATAGGTATTTGATTAAATAATTAATAATATTTACATAGTTTAGTTCATCATAATTATTTATTTAGTGGGTGTTGAATTAACAGGGGTTAGGGAACTCATCCGGGTATTGTCATCATCCACTATAAATAAGTGGAGAGAGTATCAAGATCACTGCTATTCATGGAAAATTTTCAATATCATCTCTCTCCTCACACTTCCTAGAGATTTAATCTCTTAATCTAGGCATTCAGATTGAGGTCTCCCTCATTCATCGAAGGCACATGGATGTGGTGATCATCTGAGTGAAAAATGAGTCATCGGATCTCCATCCTAGCACCTGTAATTTGATGATTGAGTATCAAATGGATTTTTCAAATGTATGTGGATGATATAGAGGAGTCCCTTTATGAATCCTTCATGGAACGATTGCTTGTGATGATTAACTGTTGGGAATAGCTTCAAATTTTAACAGTAGTTTTTTTAGTTTATGTATTTGTTCACTTTTAATTTATGAGAGATCCCCATAATGTATTGGGGTTTGGATTAAAGTATTTGAAATGTTATGTCTCTTATATGTTGAAAATTTTAAATCCCCACCACATCATCTTGCACTTCATGGTTGTCACAATGTTTATGAGCCCCTATTACCAGATAGTCAAACATCTACTGTGTCAATTCAATTAGATGTATCTAGACAATAGGAACTTTGTTTTAGATTAATGTCATAGTATATCTAGGATATCATTATATCATAAGATATTTTATAAACATTTTATCTGATAATAAATCTATGGAAAATAAAATTAAATAGTGGATGTAGAAAAGTATACACTACACTGGTAAGTTAAGATCATGTATATCATACTGTATACACAATATGGTAATCAAAAGTACTACATTGTTGGGTCTAGGGAACCCACTATTCCAAAACTCCCACTTTCACTAGATCTAGCTTGATAACCATAATTTTTACCTACTCACATGATAAAGATCATGTTTTTATTGAGTAATAGCTTTAACTACTCAGTCTTCCATGTTTTTATTGCTAGCCAGAGACCGTCGTCGAGGAACCTACACTAGTCTACCTCCTAGATCCAACAATCTCGTCATAATGCCACCCTCGCAAACCTTACACAACCTCCTCACTAGTTGGCACCACTGCCCCTGTCACCCCATGGCTAACACCGCCTTCAACTCTAATGAATCTAGATCTGATGAAGTCGCACCTCGAGATTTTTCCCCGTTGATGTGGCCAAATTCTACTATTGCTGCCCAAATTTTGTTGTGGCATAATCCAGCATCTACAGTATATTGGGATGTCACCTACTACCATATGTTGTACCCTCTGGGAGGTAGCCCTTTGTGTTCTGGTGGATCATGTTTACTATGATAGAGGCTTGGGAAGGTATGCCCAACCTGGAATGAGTTTGGTCATTACTTCATGCTTCAAATTAGCCCAAAATAAGCATTTCACATCCTGGAATGGGCTTGCGTGGGTTCGTCCTGACCTTTGTAGTCCCTATGTCGAGTTTTGAGGTCGAGTCTAGATTAAATTAATATTATTAATTAATTTAATTTTAGAAATAAATTAAATTAATTAATATATTAATTTTGGATTAAACAAATAATTTTAATATCAGATAAAACTAATTACATTTTCATATTATATTAATTAGTTAATTTAATTTATGAATTTAAAATTAAATTAATTTCAGACTGAAAATAATTAAATTATTGAATTATCTAATTCATTTAATTTAATTCATATTCCCTCCTACATAATTTTTTGCAATATAATTTTTATTTTGCTTTTAATTATACTGACCTTTCTTGAGGATGACCCGACCAATGTAAGTTTTCATTTATTTTAGTTAAATATTTTAACTACACATGATGTTTTTAATTAATTAAATCTTGGTATACATATTGTGTTTATTTTTTATTAAAATGTATAAGGATCTGCATGTCCAGTTCAATTGATTTACATTACATCCCTAGTCCCCCTAGTTTGTGAATGAGTTTTTTTGTACTTTGGACAAAGATAGTGTATGATGTAGACCCCAGCAAGATGATGCGATGTGAATAGATGAAGATGATGGATGACATAGACCCCACCAAGATGAGGCTATACGGATTGGCGAAGTTTATGTAAATCCTAGACAATTCCAAGTCGGGGAATTACTCTATATGAGTAGTGACTATACTGGATAGGGGTCAAGTTGCATCATGAGTCAAGTGAAAGATTAGGTATGATGCCCCTAAGTCATTTTATATTCTCAAGACCATCCATGTAGTTAGATTTCCATTAAGCATTTCGTTATTATTTTATGTGTTTTATAATAATAATAAAATAAATAAAATAATAAATAATTAAATTCCTAAAGAAACTACATAAGTTTTTCTATTAATGTTAAGCCGTGAGTACAACAACATAGGTGAACATAACTAATAGAAATGGATTGTGTTCATTGATAGAAAAACAAAAAAAACCAAAGAAATATTAAATCGTAAACATCCTTCCATCATTCAAATTTGAAAAAAAAACGGGTGTTTATTGTGACGTTCAAGTTATATCTAAGTGTTCCTCTTACTACCAAAGAGTTCTTATGAGAGTGGTAGGTTGAAATAACTAAACTGGTATTAAGGAATGTCTATAGGAAACATGATATCATTTTAGCGTGAAGTGTTTTGTAAATCAAGATATGATTTTATAAGTTGGGACTTCATTCAATAGATCAAGGAACTATGAGTTAATGTAGTTTGCTGGCCAAAATCCTACCTCAAACCCTCGTATTTGTGGTGTACCCATAGCATGTAGACTATGAATGGAGTTTCAGTAATCCTTTCCACTAGAATAATCAACCGATATAGTATTCTGATTCTAGCACAGAGGGTTTCTAGAATTCGATAAAATAGTGGGAGATATTTAATGATTTAATTATTTAATTATTTAATCAATATGTTTGAATAGGTAATCCATATAAAATTACTAATCTGCTAAATTTTTATTTTTTTTTTAAATGAAAAGAAATTCCAAAATAAAAATTGTGATAAATATTGGACAGTTTTAATGTCCAATCTCGCATGATTTCCCAAGTGTAGTACATGCACCTGCGTATAATGCTACTATATCATAAATTCAAGGGGATGTTGTCCATATACCTGTTAACCCACCTCAGGAAGTGAGGGTGTAAAAGATGCTTACAAGAGACTCATGTATCAAGAATTTGATGGTTATTTCATAATGAAATCACAAACTTTTGATGTTAATTGCAGTTACAACATCAGGACATGCATGATATAACATATAGTCTCATTTTTTTAGAAGTTTATGAGGAGAAAGTGATGTGAGATATGAATGTGATATATACATTGGCATATGTTTAAAGTTAAATACGGATCATGATCATGAAATAAAACTAATCCCTACACCCAATTACTCATATTTAATTTAATGTTATAAAATGAATATGATTGAGTAAACACCTAATTACCTAATTTAATTAAGGGTTTCCATGTGAATAAGAATATAAAAGATCGTTTAATATTTACTTCGTATGGCATAGAAGTTGAAAGAAGAAGTAAAAAAGGAAAATCAAAAGTGTTATTCCAAAGGCACATTCATGACATCCTTCAATAATAATGTGGTTGGTTATTTATCAGGAGGTTATTTCCATCACATAACTTGAAATAAATTTATGGAAATTTAAAATGAAATGAACATAATAGAACGAGAAAGTTACCACTTCTACTTCAGGGTATATTTATCAATATAATGTTTCTAACATAGTTCTTGGGAATTAAATACATTTTTCCTTTCATATATTTGTATTTAAATATAGTAACCAATTAAGTATAGAAACATTCCAAGAAGAAAGGTATGTCCTCGAAGAATCTGAGAAAGAGTGATTCCTAAATTAGCGAGAGAAGTACATGACTTCTATGTTTTGGAGTGAATGATTCTTGTATAAATTTTGTTGAGTATGACGAAAACATTTTTATCATGTGTTCATTATACATTATGATACATTATTTTAGCTTCAGGAATGGATGTTGTTTTGGAGAAAAATACACAAGTTATAGTTCATGGTACTTGAATTGTATGTAATGCATGGTGAATATATAATGTAAGACTTTTACCCAATTTGGGAAATATAATTCTTTAATAAGAAAAAATAAAAGTGGAATTCAATGATATACCAAGTTTAATATTAAGGCTTGGTATCGCTAAACACCTTTTGTATTATCGGTGTGTGTAATTCTTTAGTTTTGACAAATAAAACTTTAGAAATAACAGTATGACACAAAAATTTCATAATTATTTTAACAACAGAGCCTGAAATATTCCAAGTGAAAGCTAGTGAAAAATATCCTTCATAATATTCCTTTAAGTAATTAAGGAATTGTAATATGAAGTGTGTTATATGCATGGTCAGAAGATATGAGTTTCTTTAGGCTAGAATGTTGAAGAATATATTTCCAAGCATTTATCAATCATGATAATGTAGTGTGGATTAATTCCTAAATTCTCATTACCTTTATCTGCATCACTTCATTGATGTTAATGAGGATCGATGAAGAATAATTACATGATAACATCGATAGAAAAAATGTAGTGTGGGGTAATTTCTAAACACACATTTTATACATCAAAGTCATGGTGTAAGTAGTATCAGTGTTACCACTGGTAGAAAATTATATTATATTTCAAGACATGTTGTGAAAATAAAAGAAAATTCCAATAATCATATTCCTACTATCATGAAAAATTCATAGCATATAAGTCATAATATGATGAAAATTCATTATGTCATAAGTCATGACTATAAATGAGAAGAGTTTTTTAGGATATAAACAATCATGTATCAAGCTAAAGACATTGTGTATCTACGTAATTATCCTTACAGATGTTTACGATATAACACAAATACCTAATATTGAAAAGTTGTAGCCAAGTGATTGACTACATTTCTATCAAAGGGTTCACATATCTATATGAGATAGTGGGAGATGGACTGGCTTGGATTTAGTCGATTCTTGATATTCAATAATAGTTGTAATAAGAACAAGTTCCACAAGTAAAGGTGTAAGAGGAATGATCTAGAGACACATAGTTTTTAGAAAGGTTAAAACCATAGTAATGGTTTTATATTCATCGTGGTCAGTTATACATTATTCAGTGAGAATAATAATTCCTTCTAGTGAGAATTACATTACAATTATATAAGTTTGACAAGATCAATAACAATTCAATAATGGATTCCATGTATCAAATTGGAAAGGGGTTTTTTATTATGAATATTATGTTTGGTATTCAATAGAAATGATACATGGATAGTAAAAGAATGGTACCAATAAGTCTCAATTGTTTATACCAAGTCAGTATGCCAAAATCCATTATAATTTTAATTTTAAATTCTTAAACTCTAAGATCATTTTATTAAAAAAATTATGTCATGAACACCAATCATGTCACATTTCTATAAGATGCAATGGGAATTGTCTTATGACACCAGCGGATGCCAATAAGGGTTTCAAGATACATACATCCAGTTTTGGAATAAAGTAAGAAATAAGATCTTAGAGAATTCATTTGGAATGATTTTTTTCTATGTTTCAACCTGAGGACAGTGGAAGTGCCATTGTTTAAGTGAAATATGATTAGAAACATATGGAAAATATATCTTGGTATTATAGTTAGTTACAACTAGGATGAAAATAATTCTCTTTTGATTGACTTAAATTAGAAACCTATATTCTAGGGAATATGATCTATTGAGGTAGGTATATAGTTTCTTATACCTAGTCAATCATACATATAATGACATGTATTGAAAAATACATGTTTAAACAATTCATGATTATAATTGTTTCCAGTGTCACATGGTATAAATCCCTCCATGTTGACATGAAATGGCATAGGAGGAGATTAAGTGTGGAGTTGATTTATATATGCTTCAGTGATGGATAAATCATATATTCCCTGATATGTACATGATATGATATTACCAATACATTGATTATATTAAGAAAATATCATTTATATCCAAGATAACTACAAGTGAAGTAGTTAGAACTATCATATTCTACTTCGTAAAGTATAAAATATTTGAACCTAGTAGGTAGATAAGAAGGATACTAGTCATGGTGGGACAAAAACTAGTCATCCTTAGATCAATTTGATCTACTATCATAGTTATGTAAATTTTTTTAGCCACACAAACTCATATATTCCAGTAGTATCCATACCTCAAATACAGAGTATGTTATTTCTTCGAAGGTAGCTAAGAATCATTTAAATGCAATGATTTTTTCTAGTTCTTATAATCTCACCGAGTACGGTAAGTATAATCATAATGTAAATTATGATATTCTTACTAACTAGGATGTCAATTTATGATACTAGATAAAAGGTCTTACAATCAGGGTTTCCATCTCTTGAGAATTTTTATATAAAGAGATGTTGTAGCATATAGTAGAATATCCACATGGCAGAAACATGATAGAACTGCCATCTAAAGTCGTTACTTAAGAGAAACTTGATCTTTATCATGTGAGTATCTAACAAGTATAGTTATAAAATATTCACTAGTGAAAGTTTGAGAGATGAAATAGCGGGTTTCTGTAATTTCCCGGGGTTTGGGGTCCATTACATGGTGAAAATATGATGTTTGGGGTGTTTTGGGTGGTCTAGAAGGACATCCCAGCTTCTCAGTGATGCTTAAGACTCCTAGAGGTGGCCTTGGCCTACCGGTGGCCTCGGCCTACCGGTAGCCTCGGCCTACCGGTAGCCCCGACCTACCGGTGGCCTCGACCTACTGTTCGCCTCAACCTACTCGTTTCATCGGCCTACCGGTGGCCTCGGCCTACCAGTCGCCCGGCCTACCGGTAGCCCCGGCCTACTGGTAGCCTCAGCCGACTCGTAGTTTAGTATGCCGGTAGACCTAGGCTACCGGTGAACTTGGGGTACCGGTAGCTCTCGCCTACCGGTGGCCTTGTTGTAGTGTCTCCTTTTTTTCGCGAATTAGTTTTTTAATCATGTTTTAACTCTTTTAAGACTGTTTTAAAGCCCATTAATGGCATTTAATTAAATTATTGTTGAGGTACCCTACTTAAATGACAAAAACCCATGTGTTTTGTTTATTCCTTTAACCGCGTTTTCAGAAACGCATGTAGCGCATACTGTGAGGAGTCCTTCCTTGGTTAATGAGGTGTGCATCGGTTTTAACTGCCCTAAGGGCGGTGACCTTTTAAGTTGGACATGTGGGGTGGACCATCCGCGTGGTCAACCCACAATCTCGCTTATTTCGTGATTTTGAGTTTTTCTCCATATCTTAACCATCCTGGGAATGGTATATCTTAGCCTTTATAACCTAAAGGCTTCTCTTCTCACTGGGTTTCCTTTTCTATCACCCTGCACTCGGAGTACCCTTCCTTCCAATGAGTTGTACCCCCATTGTGAAGCTTTCCTTGACCACATTCCGTGGAGTTCCTGCTACTCCTGATTTCCAGTTTCCACATGAGGACTTAATGTCAATCCTTGACCAATTAGGTAGAGATCTTTCCTTTGTCTCTCCTCCTTGTGTATCATGTGCGGTGGTGTTCTATGGATCCCACAAGGCAGTTAATCATTTCTGTAATGAAGATAATAAACAGTTAAAGAATGGGGATGAGTATGTTTGTTGATGTTGTTACATGTTTTTACCCATGCTTTCCCTATGATGTTGTTATGAATTGAATGGGCTTAGGCCTACTGAAAATCCCAGCTGTTGGGGCCTTTGTTTTCTCACCTATGCTATGCTCTGTTTTACACTTTTTCTGGTTAATGGGAATCATGTATGAATCGGTTAAACACTTAAACTCAGCTGTTGAATATGAATTCCCATAACCTTGTGTAATCACCCCAGTTGAACTAAATAATATAAAATAATGAATTATGAACATTGGGATATTTCAGTTATGAAATGGGTGAAGGGGTGAATGTGTTTTGTTATGGATGGGTGAATAGCGGGGCTGTGAATGGTGTGGTTGGAATGGCATGAGTTGTTGTGTGGCTGTGGTGGTGTTTGGCAGCAGGGCTGCAGGTTGAGTTGTGAACATAAATAAAAGTGGAATGTTAATAATGAACTGGGTGGAATGGTAATGAATTAATGTGGGGATAACCAATGGTTTTTTTGGTTTTTCAATGGTTCCAGTTTTTCGAGGGATCCCACTTCAATGTTATTATTTACAAGAGAACCGGGTGTGAATGCTTAAATTTCCCGATAGTTTTCCTTCCTACTTTAATCATTGTTTCATATGTGATTGTGTCTGTTAGTTTCCAAGTAGTGAAGGGATTAACTCATACTGAACTGTTATGAAATGATAACTTGAATAGGGAAACTGGGAATTGTTGGTTGTGTGCCTGTTTTCTGAGGCATCAGCACTTGGGAACCTACTTGTATCTATTTGAGGATCTATAGGATGGGATATGTGATGGTATATATATGTGTAACTATATGTTTTGTGTTTAATCGCACCCCACCCACATTGGGAACTTAGTGTCGGACACCCCATCTCATGGGAAAGGGTGTTTCCCCCAAGTTACTCTCCTTCCTGCTCCCTCTTCCCTAGGATATGATGGATGGGGGCAACCTTACACCCAAGGCTCTTTGGGTAGGTTTCAATTAGTGTGTTGTCAACCCAGGACTCTTTAGGTTGGTCGTTTTCCTAGCTGTCTTTGGGATGAGGCCCAGGTGTGTGTGGGCAGGGATTTTTGGTTGTGAGGCCCAAGTGTGTGCGGGAAGGAAGAGCGTGGTAGCGTCAGGACGTTTTCTGTTAGGGATGAGCAGCTAGCTAGTGGGGGAAATGGTGGTGCGGGGTACCCAAATGTTTTTTTCTTTACTATTACCCTATGTTATTTGGTGAGAATGGATGGTGAGGTGGGATGGATATATTCCTTGATAGATGATGTTTCTTCTGCTTCTCACGGGACATTAGGACGTCTCCCAACTTGTGCACGAGAGATTTAGGTTTTCCTACTGAGTGTAGTTTGTATGGTCACCCTATGCTTACTTTCAGGTTTCCAGGAGGGATTCGGAAGCCGTGAGGGACCTTACTAGTATGAACGTTGGATTTGATATGATTTTGGTATTGTACTTTGGAGTTCTTGTACTTTGTTCAGTTTTACATTTAAAACATGCATGTATTTTGGTTTTATACATTGAGTTTTCTATACATGGTGGTGTTTGGTGTTGACTCATTCTTTCTCATAATCCTGGTTAACTAAAAAAAAGCATAATGCCTCCCATATTATGAAAATTTTATACCCTTGGTGCTAGTCACCACTCCAGGTCCTACTGGAGGCGGGACTCGGGGGGTCATTATCTCTCCTTCAACTTAAAGAAGGAAGCGCTTGCCAATCTGCTACCCCTTCCCTCCTTTTGGTGAAGTCGGGTCATGACAGAATGGTATCAGAGGCGGTGGTTGAGGGTTAGGATGGATTATAGAGTTAGGCACATTGATTATTGCATGGGATGGTATGGCAACAATGTTAGGTGATCTTGGTTCGTGAAATAGACCAGGGAGGACCAGCTAGGACACGGGATTTTAGGGGCCCATGTGATCCGATGCAAGGACTCTGAGCCTATCAAATGACCAAGTAAGACTACATTTATTGCATGGTAGAGATCATAGGGAAGGTACATGCATCATACTGATTTTGTTTTTAATTGATTTCCGGCATCTTGGGGAGAAAAATTTAATAAAAAAAACAAAAACAAAAAATTACCTTGCTACTCAAGCTTAGGCATTCTTTGTTTACCTTGCAGCTATGGAACTGGGACATTATCCACAAGAGACTGAGGAGGTTGAGGCCCAGTGGATTGAGGCATTTGACCAGTAGAGGGTTGATCGAGATGAGGAGGACGACTTGTGCCAGAGGACTCTGCGCTCCTTCCAGTGACAAACCCTCGAGAAGTACGAGGGAAGCATTTATGACTCAATGACGGAGGCATGGCTCGAGGAGCTAGCCATCAACTTCTCTTTGATCTGTGCTATGTGGTAGTACTGGGTTCCATTTTCTGTCAGTTAGATGAGAGGAGCAACGCATCAGTGGTGGACGCTTTTCCTGGGAGAGAAGACAGAGGCAGGGTTTCCATGGTCCGGTTTCGAGAATGAATTTCGTGAGGAGTTCCTCTCCTCTACGGAGAAGGCTGGGAAAAGACAGGAGTTACTCTCCCTTCAACAAGGAAGCATGTCAGTGAGGGAGCTGGGGATCATGTTCAAAGATCTCATGCATTTTTCTCGAGATCTCATTCCGGATGAGGAGTCTCGAGCAAGACGGTTAGAGGAGGAACTTCGTCCTTCTCTTCAGTATGTTTTCACTCCATTCACCCTTCTAAAATACCTAGAAGTACAGAAGAATTTCGAGATAGTAGATAGGATGCACTCCAAGGGAGGCACGCCATGAGAGGGGAACAAGCTGGGTTCATCAATGGGGAAGGCGGTGAGCAGCAGGTCTCCAATGATAGGGCCTTTCAGGTTTCTATAAGCAGGGAGTAGGCCTCATCAGTTCCAGTTCTGAGCTTCTATCCCTCACCCATTTTCCATAGGTCCAGGACCGAAGTCTTTCTCTTGCGGAGTTTTCAGGCACATCCTGAGTAGGTGTCTGACTCGAGCTCCACATGGTGGACGTGGGCAGTTTCATCACACACCTTAGCAGAATCCGTTCCCGGTGAGGCCTCTCCAGCAGCATCAGCAGGCCCCTGGCCCTCCGAGGGACAACTTTGCGGGAGGAGACTGACACCAAGGTGCTCCTCAACGACCTCAACCAGAGCATGGATGGGGAGGTGGTCGATAGAAGTGAGGTAGAGGAGCTGGGCTTGGATAATTGCGGGCGGTAGAGTTAGTAGCTCCGGTAGGACTAGTGGTCGTTTGAGGTACGATCATTTTATTCAGCACTCTTGCTTCTGCCTTGTTTGATTCAGGAGCTTCGCACTCCTTTGTTACGCCCAAATTAGCCAATGCTCTGGGTCTGGATTCTGAGAGACTTTTTGTGCCCCTAGTGTTGAGAACATCAGTTGGGGGTCAGACTTGTGTATCATACTTTTTCTGGGGATGTAGACTAATGTTGGGACCGCATCAGTCCAGTGGAGACCTTCTTTCATTGAAAATGCAACAATACGATGTCATTCTAGGCATTGACTGGTTATTCTCCGTGAATGCCATCATCGACTGCTATCGGAGAAGGATTTAATTCTCCAACGAGGATGGACGGTGTGTGGCTTTTGTTGGGGAGTGGAGTTATCATGTGGGGAGTTGACATGTGGAGCCACTTTTTTCTATGTTGGAAGGGGTGTCAGTGGAGTCGGCGGATACAGGAATGATGGATGTCCTAGAGGTCGTAATATAATTCCCCGATGTCTTTCCCGATGAGGTTGTGACTCTACCCCCTCGACGTGACGTTTAGTTTGTGACAGAATTATATCCTGGTGCCCGCCTGATCTTGATGGATCCTTATTGGATGGCACCTTCTAAGTTGCGGGAGTTGTGGATTCAGATTGATGATCTAACGGAGAAGGGATTTGTTCGACCCAGCGTGTCTCCATGGGGTGCTCCAGTTTTGTTCATAACGAAAGAAGATGGTAGTATACGGCTATGAATAGACTATCGGAGGTTGAATCAGGTGATGGTCAAGAATCGTTACCACCTCCCGAGGATAGATGATCTATTCGACCAGCTGAGGGGAGCAGGTTGGTTCTCTAAGATTGATCTGCGGTCTGGATACCACCAGTTGAGAGTGAAGGAATGTGATATCTCGAAGACGGATTTTAGGTGCAGATATGGACACTTTGAGTTTGTGGTCATGTCATTTGGCATTACGAACGCACCAGCTATGTTCATTAGCCTCCTGAAATCCCTCTTCTGAGAGTTTCTAGACCAGTTTGTTTTGGTGTTCATCGACGACATCCTTATCTACTCAAGATCAGAGGAAGATCACGTTGAGCATCTTAGGGTTGATTTGGGAGTCCTTCTACACAACCATATTTATGGTAAACTATCTAAGTTCATGTTCTTGACACGATAAGTACATTTCCTTGGACACGTAGTGTCTCAAAAGGGAATAGTAGTTGACCCGTCGAAGGTGGAGGCAGTCGTTTCATGGGTAGCACCCAAGAATGTTACAGAAGATCGTAGTTTCTTGGGTTTGGCAGGCTATTACCGGAGGTTTGTGCTCGAATTATCTCGATTTGCAGCTCTATTGACAGCTTTGACTAGGAAGGAGCAGGCCTTTGTATGGAGAGACCAGTTCCTGATAGATTTTTTCTACCTAAAAGAGATGCTGGTTAGTGCTCCAGTGCTAGATTACCAGAGGAAGGGGTGTTGTTTGAAGTGTTCTGTGATTCTTCTAGCCTTGGGTTGGGATGTGTGCTGATAAAGCAGTGAGGAGTGATCTCTTATGGGTCTAGGAAGTTACATCCTCATAAACACAACTATGCCACCCAAGATCTAGAGCTTGCAGCTGTGGTGTTCGCATTGATGTTTTGGCGGCATTATCTCATCGGATAGCACATTTTGGTCTTCTCAGATCTCAAAATCTTGTGTTATGTCTTTTCTTAGTGGGATTTGAGTTTGCGGCAGCGGAGATGGGTTGAGTTCCTGCAAGACTACAACTTTTATATCTCTTATACTGAGGGAAAGGGTAATGTTGTGGCTGATGCCCTGAGCAGGAAATCGCAGAAGGAAGAAATTTGGGAATCTGCAGATGCTTGGAGAGTGATGGAAGAGTTAGCGGCCTGGCATTTGGATGCCAGGGTGGAAGGTGGAAGAGGTTGTCTGTTTCAGATGACTGTAGTTTCCTCTTTAGTGGTGCAGGTGGAAGAGTCTCAGTGGGGGGACTCATAAGTAGGAGTGATTCGAGATCATTTTTATCAGGGAAATGCTCCTGAGGGGTGGTCTGAGGATAGTCATCATCGGATGCTTTTCCATGGAAGGTTATTTGTTCTGGAGATGATGTGTAAAGGATTTCTCCATGAGTTCCATGGCTCGGATTTAGCGGTACATCCTGGGGTCTCAAAGATATATCGAGGCCTGAGGGGACAATTTTGGTGGCCTGGGGTAAAGCGGACGATGGCAGAGTTTGTGGCTAGGTGCCTAGTGTCTCAGCAAGTGAAGGCTGAACATCGTATTCCTGGATGGTTTTACAGCCTTTAGATGTTACCGAGTGGAAGTGGAATGAAATCTCGAGGGACTTCATCACAGGTCTACCCAGGTCTCAGGGAGTCTATAATTCCATCTGTGTAGTGGTGGATCGGTTGACAAAATCAGCTCACTTATTAGCAATTAAGGAGTCAAGCCTGGTGAGTACCTTAGCCCAGAGGTACGTCGATGAGGTGGTCCAGTTACATGGGATTACGATATCTATTGTCTCTGAACAAGACATGTGGTTTACCTCATGAGTCTGGAGGGGATTACATCATGCCTTTGGCACCCAGATATGCCTTAGCACTTCTTTCCACCCTCAGACATATGGGTAGACAGAACGAACGATCAAGACATTAGAAGACATGATGTGGGCATGTGTTGTGGATTTTGAGGGATCATGGGTACGACACTTTCTTATGGTGGAGTTTTCTTATAACAATAGCTTCCACTCCACTATCGGCATGACATCGTTTGAGGCCTTGTATGGAAGTCCATGTCGTTCACCTGTTTTCTAGACAGAGATTGGGGAAGCATCTATTCTTGGGCCAGAAATGGAGCAGGGCACCACTGAGAAGTTTCAACTCATGTGTGAGAGGATGAAGGCAGCCTAGGGCCGGCAGAAGTCTTATGCCAATCATAGGAGTAGGCCCTTGGAGTTCAAGGTTGGAAATCATGTGTTCTTGAAGGTTTCCCCTCAACATGGGAAGCGAAGGATTGGGATGGGGAGTAAGCTCTCCCCAAGGTTCATCAGACCTTTCGAGGAGCTGGGACGAGTTGGTGAGGTGGCTTATCATCTGGCGTTTCCACCTCAGTTGTAGAAAGTTTACAACGTCTTTAACGTCTTCTAGCTTTATCGATATCTACATAAAGACTCCCATATCATCGATTGGGGAGAGTTAGATGTCGAAAACGATGAAACCTTCATAGAACGACCAATCAAGATCGAGGATCGTAAAGATAAAGTGATTCGTGGACGAACCATCCCCTTGGTTCGTGTGTTGTGGAGGCATGGTGGCCTCGATGAGAGCACATGGGAGTGGGAGGCCTAGTTAAGTGTTCAGTATCAATAGTGGTTTTGACTTGTTTTTTTATTCTGAGTTTTGTTGAGATGTTGTACCTTGTGCTTTAATATATGAAATGCTTGTCTTTCTTTGATATTAGATGATATGTTCCATGTTCTCTATGTTTCAAAATGTGTGATGATGTAAAAAACTAACTGCTAATCAGGATGCATTAATGTGGATATGATTAAACCCGTTCAGGCGAGTCAGTGTCGCCTAAAGAAGATAATATCTTGACATGTAGGACGGTACTCCCTGACTCATGTGTTGTATAGTGTGATCCTTGTGCTTTTTGTGGATGTTTGGGGTTGATAACACTTGGGAGAGTATTCTTGGATATAGGGGGCTCGGTTCCAGCTTTCGAACAACTCAGGAGTTTTTCCCTGAGAAGTATCTTTAGATGGAGGTTGTTTGGGCCCCTCTTCTTTTTCTCAATTATGGTTTGTTCTTATATTCTCCGTTATGATAATAGTTTGAGAAGTTTTTGATGTAATGACCCAGGGTTTTTGGGTCCATTACATGGTGAAAATATGGTGTTTGGGGTGTTTCGGGTGGTCTGGAAGGCCATCCCAGCTTCTCGGTGATGCTTAAGACACCTAGCGGTGGCCGCAGGCTACCAGTGGCTCCGGCCTACCGGTAGCCCTGACCTACCGGTCGCCCAGGCCTACCGGGAGCCCCAGCCAACCGGGAGCCCCGGCCTACCAGGAACCTCGGCCTACCGGTATCCCATGCCTACCGATAGCCTCGACCTACCGGTAGCCTTGGCCTACCGGTAGCCTCGACCAAATGGTAGCTTTGTCCACCGTTAGACCTCGGCTATCGGTGACCTTGGGGTACCGGTAGCTCTCGCCTACCGGTGGCCATGGTGTAGCACCTCCTTCTTTTCACTCATTGGTTTTTAAACCATTTTTTTGTCCTCTTTAAGCCTGTTTTAAAACCCTTTAATGGTGTTTAATTAAATGATTGGTGAGGTACCCTCCTTAAATGAAAAAAACCATGCTTTTTGGTCATGCCTTTAACCACATTTTCAGAAACACGTGTAGTGCATACTGTGAGGATTACTTCCTTGGTTAAGGAGGTGTGCGTCGATTTTAACCACCTTAATAGTGGGGACCTTTTAAGTTGGATGTGTGGGGTGGCCCAGCAGCATGGTCAACCCAAAATCATGCTTTTTTTGCGAGTTCAATTTTTTCTCCATATCTTAACCATCCCGGTAATGGTGTACCTCGGCCTTTATAACCTAAACGCCTCTCTTCTACCTGGGTTTCTTTTTCTATCACCCTGTGCTCGGAGTACCCTTCCTCCCAACGTGTTGTACCCCCGTTGCGATGTTTTCCTTGTTCGTGTTCCATAGAGTTCCTACTACTACTCATTTCCAGTTTCCACGCGAGGACTTAACGTCGATCCTTGATCAATCAGGTAGAGATATTACCTTTGTCTCTCCTCCTTGTGTATCATGCGGGGTTTGTGTTCTATGGATCCCATGAGGCAGTTAGTTGTTTCTGTAATGAAGATAATAACCGGTTAAATAATGGGGATGAGGAAGTTTTTTAATGTTGTTACATGTTTTTACCCATGCTTTCCCTATGATGTTGTTATGAATTGAATGGTATTGGGCCAACTAAAAATCATGGTCTTTGGGGGCCTTTGTTTGTTCACCTATTCTATGCTCTGTTTTACGGTTTGTATGATGAATGGGAATCATGTATGAATCGGTTAAACACTTAAACTTGGCTGTTGAATATGAATGACCATAACCTTGTGTCATCACCCCAGATGAACTAAATAATATAAAATAATGCATTATGAATGTTGGTATGGTTTAGTTTTTAAGTAGGTGAAGGGTTGAATGTGTTTTGTTATGTATGTGCGAACATTGGGGTTGTGAATGGTGTGGTTGGAATGGCATGAGTTGTTGTGTGGTTGTGGTGGTGTTTGGAAGCAGGACTGGAGGTTGGGTTGTGAACATGAATAAAAGTGGAAAGTTAATAATGAATTGGGTGGAATGGTAATGAATTAATGTGGGGATAACCAATGGTTTTTTCGGTTTTTCAATGGTTCCAGTTTTTTGAGGGATCCCACGAATCCCACTTTGATGTTATTATTTACAAGAGAACCGGGTGTGAATGCTTAAATTTCCTGATAGTTTTGCTTCCTGCTTTAATCATTGTTTCATATGTGATTGTGCCTATTAGTTTCCCAGTAGTGAAGGGATTAACTCATACTGAACTATTATGAAATGATAACCTGAATAGGGAGACTGGGAACTATTTGTTGTGTGCCTGTTTTCTGAGGCAGCAGTGCTTGGGAACCTGCTTGTATCTGTTTGAGGATCCATAGGGTGCATTGTGTGATGGTATATATATGTGTAACTATATGTTTTGTGATTAGTCTCACCCCTCCCATGTTCTGCACTTAGTGTCGGACACCCCATCTCACGGGGAAGGGTGTTTCCCTCTAGTTACTCTCCTTCCTGCTCCCTCTTCCCAAGGATGTGATGGCTGGAGGTGAACATACACCCAAGGATCTTCGGGTAGGTTTCGATTGGTGTGTTGTTAGCCCAGGACTCTTTAGGCATGTTGTTTTCACATGTGTCTTCTGGATGAGGCCCAGGTGTGTGCGGGTAGGGATGTGTGGTTTCGAGGCCCAGGTGTGTTTGGGCAGGAAGAGCGTGGTAGCGTCAGGACATTTGTTGTTAGGGATGAGCAGCTAGATAGTGGGGGAAATGGTGGTGTGGGGTACCCAAATGTTTAGTTCTTTACTATTACCTTGTGTTATTTGGTGAGTGTGGCCAATGAGGTGGGATGGATAGATTCCTTGATAGATGATGTTTCTTCTACTTCTCATGGGACTTTAGGACGTCTCCCCACTTGTGCAAGAGAGCTTTAGGTTTTCCTACTGAGTATACTTTGTATGCTCACCCTATGTTTACTTTCAAGTTTCCAGGACGACTTTGGATGTTGTGTGGGACCTTACTAGTCTGGACATTAGAGTTTCTGTGGGTTTGGTATTTTACTTTGTAGTTCTTTTACTTCGTTAAGTTTTATTATTAAAACATGCATGTAGTTTGGTTTTTTACATTGATTTTTCTATACATGGTGGTGTTTGGCATTGAATCATTATTTCTCCTAGTCCTGGTTAACTAAAAAAAGGGTAATGCCTCCCATATTGTGAAAATGTTATACCCTTGGTGCCAGTCGCCACTCCGGGGCCTACTGGAGGCGGGACTTTGGGGAAATTATCTCTCCTTCAACTTAAAGAAGGAACGGCTTGGCAATCTGCTGCCCCTTCCCTCCTTTTGGTAAAGGCGGGTCGTGAATGTTCCCTTGACACAACTATACAGTACATTTGATTACCATATCATGTGTATAATTAGTTATACATGATGTTTACATACCATTATAGTATATACTTTTGAGTTTGCACTATTTAACTGTACATAATATCCCTATATTAGTTGTTGTATCAAAATGTTATAGAATATCGTAGGATATAATGAGAATGTAAAGATACTATGACATAATCATAAAAAAAGGACCTATGGTCTATATACATCTAACTAACTGGACATAGTAGATGTTTTAATATTAGGTGTTGAGGGATTATAAGCATTGAGACCTCTCCTTATGAAGTTCTCACTTGGTGACATCTAGTAGTGAGATCATGAGGATAGACCCAATAATAAGAACGCCACATGTTTTTGGTGGAATTGGTTGTTCTTATCTATGAACATGTGTCCTGGTCTCCTAACTTGAGATCATAACTAGTGTGTGTCATTTGAACACATACTTAAATGCAAGGTGAAAACCATGAAAATGAAATCATGGTGAGGTATCTTTTGTTTGGTGTGTTATTGGTGGTATGGCATTTGGTAGAATGGTCAAGAAATTATTTGATGATTATATGTAAAGGAAGTTATATATCTCAGGCCTAGTTGATCATGAGGGAGCTACCTTCACAAGTCTTTGTCCAAAGTTGTCGAAAGGTAAATCCATCCAGTTAGATCAACGAATAATAAAGTAAGAAAAGGGTGATGACACATGTGTGCATCCTACTTTATGATATATTTAATGAAAAAGAGATTATTGTACATAGTATGTGTTCGTAGGTTGGTTTTTGTTTCTATGACAATACTTATCTCTTTAGGGGACTTGATGAGTTTTTATACTCCTATCCTGGTATATAAATTTTCTTCACTGCTATTGAGATAAAGGCCTAGTGGGACACACACAATAGCATATTCGAGAATAAAATCTATTCATTTTATTGTGTATATCAGGCATGGTGGTCCCCACCACGGGGTATGAGTATTGTCCAATTTATTGCCCATTTATAAATAAATAAATTAATATTATTCATGTAATGAATAAGTGGTATTTAATTTATTTATTAAATTTATTTAAAAGTTATGTAAATATGAGGAATAATATTAATTGAATGAATATTATTTTAATTTTCAAGGTTAATTTATTATTAATTTGGATTATGAGTTGAGTTACTGACTCATGTTTTTTCATGTAATATAATATATATATATTCCATGTATGTGATAAAATAATAAATAATATTTACATAGATTATTTTTCCATAATTATTTATTTAGTGGATGTTAAATTAACAATGGTCAGGGATCCCATCTGGGTATTTGCATCATCCACTATAAATAATTGGAGATAGGATCAAGCTCATAGATATTAAAGGTGAATTTTATATGTAATATCTCTCCTCCCACTTCATAGATAGATAATCTCTCGATCGAATAATTTATATCTAGTTATCCCTAATGCATAGAAGGCACACCTATACAGTGCTCGTCCCGACATCAAATGAGTTGTCAAATCTCCTCACTAGAACCTGGAATTAGATGATTGATGCTCCAACAGGTTTTTGAAGGGAGTGTGGATGATATAAAGGGATCCCAATATGGATCATTTATGAAATGATTACCATCAATCATTTTCAGTCTATCATGACTTCAGATTTGAAATGGTATGTTTTCTCATTATGTTTTTTTGATCCTTTAATATATGTGAGATGCTCGGACTGTATTGGGGTTTGAATATTAAGATTCATAATGATACATTTCTCTGACTATGAAAATTTTAAAATTATTGGCCCACCAGATTCTTCTATGTGCCTCCATACTTTCAGTTTCAACACTAGAATCCCCCTATTTTTTTAGGGTATGGTGGCCTCCTGGCTGCAGAGTTATAGAATGAGACTATCTAATATATCTTCAAGAACATGGAGACACCTCTTGAGAGGAGAGTGTGGCTCGCTAAATTTATGTTTTTTGATTCTTCCAAGTGATGGTGGAATGTTATTACCCAGGAATATGATCCTTAGGGTATGGTCTGAGATGGTTTTTAGATAGTATTCCATGACTATTTCTTCCCTCAAACATGAAGATCAGGCCAAGATAGATAGTTTATGCATATCTAGTAGGGTAGTATATCCATGATTGACTATTCTACTAATTTTATAGATCTCCATAGATTCTCACCGACTCTTTATACTAATTATTTTTCAATGGAGATATGTTTTGATAATGGGAACATTAATAATATTCAATATCAGGTGTGTGTTTTCTAGTTTAATACATTGTCTGATATAGAAAACCAATCTCTTATTAACGAACATAATTTAAGGGAATCCAAATGTCTAGATCTGAGTAGGATAGTTTCTTGACATAGTAGTGCAGTACCTAGTAGCGGGAAGTGTTGTTTCGAGAACTCTCATAAGGGAGGTACCAATCAGAGTGTAGGTACTTGTGGTTTTTTAGTCTATCATTAGTATATTAATCAAGGGTGTGTGAAACCGTAGTGAGACATGGACCTGGTTGAGTGTTGACCATGTGGAAATATGGACCATATATAGTTTTTTTTTTCAAAATCTACCCTCCAGTGGCCAATGTGAGTGGATTAGCACTGAATATAGATCTTAGACTAGGATCAGCAGCTTCACATTACGTCGGGAGTTGGAGTTCTATGGGTTGGTTAAACCATGGATGTGGTTATGGTTGGGAAATCCAAACACATGTTACATAGTTTTAGTAGATCATTAATTCTCAATGTAGTAAGGTTTTATATCAGGGTCAAGGAATGGGATTGTTTTTTTGTAGTTTAGAATATACCAAGGAAGAATATTCCAATGCCTTCTATAGTGTGACGTATTATTTTAGTTCCATTTTCCTTGGTTTCTATTTTGTTTTTCATAAGGGTTTTAAATTATTTAATCTCTGTGGATATTTTGGAAAGCCTCATGATTTAAATTCAGTAATTTTATGGGGTGATGACCCATACAAATTATTTGGCTATCCTATCAGATAGTGTACACTAGTAAAAGGATTTCCCCTTCAGATAGGCGGCTATCATTTTATATCAAACCTCTTCATACTTCATATTTATGGTTATTTCATTATCCTTTGGATTGATTGGTAAGATCCTTGTCATTCCTATGTTGATTTTTATCACCATATAGTGTCCTTCACATCACCAGGGGTGGTACATATATTCACAATGGTGAATGGGGTGTCCATTAATGTAGAGTTGGACTAGTTAATCATGTACTGGATAGAGTGATATCCCAGATTTATATCCTTTATATAGATGATCACAGAACACATTAGGCTAATATTCCTCATGTAATGTATTTTTTCAATGATGTATTCTTGGATACTTTTATAGTTTAACTCCTGAGTGATAGGAGGTTTTATATATTTAGCTTCTCCTGTGAGTTTCACTAGTTTCCATTAAACTATAAAAGATAGACACTATTGAGATGAAAGAACTCAACATATACATCAACACTTGGGAGATAAGGTTTTTATAAGACTAATTACTCCTCTATAGGATTCACTGGTCCTTTTCACCAAGAATGCAGATAGAACCCTCTTGATTTTTGTGGATTACCAAAAGTTAAATCTACTTACTATAAAGGATTGGTATCCTTTTCCTCATATAGATGACCTCTTTGACCATTTTTGAGGAGAATAGATTTTCTTAAAGATATATTTGAGAATAGTCTATCACCATCAAAATGTTATACCTTCATATATACCTCATATAAGATTCCATTTAAATTATGGTCTTTGTGAGTATCTAGTTATTCCATTCATTCTCAAAAAACACTCAAGTAATATTAATTGATATAATGAATTAGTTTTTTCACCAATATTTGGATTTATTTGTGTTTTTCTTCATGGATGCCATCTTGGTTTATTCTTGTACTCAACAGAACCATGCTAAAAATCATGAGATCATTTAAAATTCACTGAGAGGGTAGCAATTGTATGCTAAGATAACTATATGACACATTGGACTGATAAATTTAACATCCTCAGTTATATTATCTCATAGGAAATAGTATCAATTGACCTACAGATGGTGAGAGTTGTGGTTACCTGGTATCATCCCAAGAAAATTTGTAACATACATAATTTCTTCTGGATGAGTGGATTTTAAAGGAACTTTATATAGGAATTTTCACTCCTAGAAGTACTTATCACACTATTGGATAAGAAGGGTGTGAAGTTTATATGGTCAATGACTAGTGAGACACCCTTTAAGGTGCTAAAGGGAAGACTGAATTCTGCACTAATCATAATTTTTCATGATCTGGTTAGAAGTTATACCATTTATTATGATGCATCGAGTATCAATCTAGAAGATATTATTATATAGAAAGATTGAGTAGTGTAAAATGGGTCTCTTCAGTAGAGACATCACAAGCATAATTATCATATGAGCAATCTTGAGTTGATAGTTGTATTTCATGCTTTGAATTGTTGGATTCATTACCTATTAGTATATATTTTTTTGTATATAAGGACCAAAAAAAGATTCAAAAATATCTTTTCATAGATTTAATTGACCCATAGGAAGATAAGGTAGGTCAAATACCAACATTCCTTTAATTTTGATCTTTCATAAATTCATGGTAAAGGTAACGTTTTAGAGGATGCTTTGAGAAGAAGGACTCAGACATAGGAATTTTTGGAGGACCGTAGTGAGTAGAAGTTGATTTCACTATTTCCAAATATTCCCTTAGATAACCAAGATAATTATATATAGATATCCTTATAGTTTTAGTGGTGACCTCTTCACTCTTGGAGAGAGTGAAGTTGAGGAAGCAATTGGATCCTAAGGGCTTAGTCCTATGAGATATTGATTCAAGAGAGAATTTTTCTCTAAAAAGGATCATTGATGAGCATTATTTATTACACATCCATGGATGTGTCTAGATTCTTATTGAAATACGAGAGGAATTGATACAAGATTAAAATTTTTGTTTTGGGTGTTACACCTTGGGATTAAAAATATATATATTGATCAAAATTTTCAATACTAATGGCTTAGTATGAAAAGGGAGACAGCTGGTTTTGTTACTCAGTGTTCCACCTATTAGTAGGTGAATACAAAGAACCAGTGACCAGCAGGGCTTCTAAAGCCATTTACCATTCCTATGTGGAAATGGTATGATGTCACTATATATTTTATTACTGATGTACTGAGATCCCCTCAAATAAGTTTTGTAGTATGGGTGATAGTCAAAAGGATAACAAGGGTCACTCACATTAACCTATCAGAGATACCTTCTCAATAGATGAGCTTGTGACATAATATTTATATGAGATTATATGCCTATATGGGGTCCCTCTAAATATTATTTTTGATAGGGATAATACTTTAACATTGATGTTTTAGAATGGGATAAAAAAATATTTGGGTACACATGTTTTTTAGCACAACCTTTCACCTTCAGACTGATGGGTAGTCCAAGAAGATGACTTATGTTCTGGAGGATATTTTTAAAGAATGTTACCTTGATTTGAGAGGTTTTTTGGAGAATAAAATACCCTTATATTATTTGTATTACAATAAAATCTTTCATGATACTAACAAAATTTCTCTATATGAGAATTTATATTGTATGTTGTGTCATTCACCTCTGTACAGGTTAGAGGTTGGTGATGCAATTCTACATAGACCTCATCTCTTTCAGAAGACTTTGTAGAAGATTTAAATGATCTGGATGAAAATGTATAAAAATCATTATAAAAAAATAATATACCGACCATCTCTAAATACCTCTACAGTTCGAGGTTGGGGATCGGGTGTTCTTGCATGTATTGACAAGACTGAGGTATTTATGGTTTTGATATCAAGGAATGATTTCACCTCGAGTTGTCAGACATTTTGAGGTTGTAGAAAGATTTAGTTTGGTAGCTTATCAGTTTATGTTAACATAGAGGTATCAAGATATGCTGATTTATCCCAAGTTTCAAAGCTTCTCCAGAACTATTTATACCCATGTCACATCATTCAACAAGATGATATTGAGTTGGACGTATATGTGTCCTTACATCATGTATGTGATATGGACCGGTGTGTGTAGGATCTTTAAGGAAGTTTTGTACCTATATTATGTGGGATATGGCAGCATGACAGAGCACATAATGGGACATGGGAGAGGGAGGTCGATGTACACACCATGTGGCCTTATCTTTTCTCAAATGGTGTTTTAATACCCTCAAAAGGGAAACTTGGGGATAATTTCTCTTAAGTATTGGAGGATGTAACATTCCAAGTTTTTCTCATGAGGTATGGATCATTTAATTCTTGGTTTAAACTCTATTGTTTATCCTTATAAATGTTTGTAATCAATTATAGTTTTAATCGGGAATGTTGGGCTCTATTCAGATCCTAGAGCTCTAAATTATGGAGGAAAGGGGGCAGGTGTACTGGATGACTAAACCATGCACTGGAGGTTTCATATTTTGTAAAAAAAATTAGGGTTATATATAGATCTATAAAGGGGAGGAAATGGGCTTATCATGGTTATAAAAATAATTCTACCTAACCATGCAGGTCCACTATCCATGGCCAGTGCCAGGCGCATGGTTGGTGCATGGTTTGGACAAGCATGAACCTCTTTATTTTTAGAATATTTTACATATTTTTCCTCTGCTGTTTTATAGGGGATAACCAATTTGTCTTCATATTTATCCATTATATACTTCCCATGTGTGATATATCACTCTTCCCACTACCATAGGCTTGGAATAAACTTCTCCATCCAACAACTTTTTGTGATTTCATCTATCATGTTATATCACCACCAATGATAGCTTTAATCCATTGTCTTCCTTACGTCATTTATCTTTCTATAATTGAAGATATTTTTTTAATCTAATATGCCCTCTTTTTTTATTATTTTTCTATTTTTCCATTTTATTCCTATATGAATGAAACCGAAGGCTGATAATGAACAAGTTCTCCATTATAGTCATAAGGTTGTGGGTATGTACATTTTCCCTAATGTATTGTTGTCTATTAAGTTATCATCATTGTGACAAATTATGGACCTTTCAAACATTGCTCCTAAATTAACTAAATGTATTAATTTAAATTTTTGGAACCTTATTGTGTTACCCTTTCAAAACTTTTACATGGTGGGAGTTTTTCATCCTCAACCCATGCCACCTATAAGGAGTGTTCCTTAATTTTCTCTTTAATGGAACCACCCTTTTGGGTGTGTGAGATCCCATTCATTTAGAGGGAGTGTTTTTAAAATAATATAATATAATTTGATATGGACATACCATTTTTCTGTAATATTAAATGTTATCAAGATGATTAAATTGTTGGATTTAATTGAAAATCTGGAATGAGGGGGATGTTATAATGGTTGGTGCCATATTATATTAAAAATTGTAATTGGGTAAGGACACTAACATATCCCTTGTATTTTTTATTAATTTCATGATGTTGGATATATTGGTGTGGAACTGAATTTTTTATGAATTTCTAACACCTATTTCATTACAATGTGGCACTGTCTATGGGATAGAGGTATGAAACATATGATCTTCAGGTATTGTTACTTATTGTATCTCAACTATGAGGGAGATCAAGGTATGGAACCTATGACTTCTATATACATTCATATATCTAGATATAGGTCACCCCGGTTATCACCTTTTTACTTCTCCCTTGTATGTTTGGTGCTATTATAAGCTTACCATTGGACATGATCCTTGTTATTAAGGAGGTCACTTTGGTTTTACTCCATAGGAACTATCCCATGTAGGTTTTATAAGATTCTCACATGTGGTGTGGTTTTTCATTTCACCAAAGTTATGTTATCAATGTCCCAAATTGATATTAACCACTCTTAAACTAGTATAGCATAAGTGCGGGGTCAATCCACAGGGAAGATATGAGTGTGTGAATTCGATTTCATTTGGAATTAACTTAGTGGATGATGTTGAATTTAGAGTGGGATTTTTTTTTGATTATGACAATAATTTTGATTACTGGAGTAAAGATTAACATTTAAAGGTAAAGAAAACAAAGATGGTTTTTAATGTGGTTGATAGAAAATGGAATGTGTTGGGGCTATAGTGATTATAGAGGTTATACAAACTTTTTATTAGGTTGTGTTGTTAGTAATAACCCAACACTCAGGGATTCAATTGTGACAGGGTTCCCTCGGTCTAGTAAACTATGTCTTGAACTGAAGAAAATGACTCCTTGGCCCGGTAGTCAGTGTTTCACAATTATTTATTTAGATCAGTCCATTTTGTTGTTAATGAATACTTCCAATGATCATGAAGGTATTAATCGTTGTTCTTCCTTTTCAGTCCTTGAAAGTTATTCCCTTGTTCTGGCTCATAATTTTCTGTGAAAAAAATGATTGTAGAAGAATAAGAAGAATTAAATAGAACAAACACAAACATAACAATTAATTCAAATTAAAACTCTCTTTCATCTTCCAAAGCCCCAACACACAGGGTGTTTGTTATACATGGAAGAAAAGATGAAAACAGAACCATCGATACCTGATGTGGTCATCACATAAACTTCAAGGAGAGGTGAATTCTTTGGAAAAATGGTGGAATGGTGGAGTAGTGGAACAACGAGAGCAGATCAGCAGGGTATTGGAACCTCCCTTTTTTGAATATTGAATATTGACTTCTTAAAACTGGGGTCCATGTCCTCTGTTTATTGAAAAAAAATTACACAGTGTGTATAAAAATTACACGTCATGTAGTTTCGTCAATGAGCTTTTGTTGCATTTTTTCTTTGGTAGGAGGTCATCTGTGCTTCCCTTGACTTTCATAGCATCGAAGTCTGGTTGTTGGAGGGTACACGGCCTGTGGTGTGGCCTCACATGGCATGTAGTCTCTGGAAAATGCCACCAACTGCATCTAGAATCCTATACACGGCGTGTAGGTATGACCCACATGACGTATCGTCTCTGTTAAGGAGACTTGGGTGTGTAATCTTCTTGTTGATCCATGTCTAAGTCTGAAAGTACATGGCGTGTAGGTATGTACATGCCATGTAGTTGGGAATTTTACTCAGAGTTATCCCAGTTTGTGTGTTTGTCCAGAAAACACCTGAAAATAAACAATATCACCAAAATAAAATTATTTTTCAACTAAGTAATAGGTATTTACTAAAAACATGTTCTTATTTTCAATAATATATGGGGAAATGTATACACAAACCAGGTGTATCAAACTCCCCCACACTTTTTCATTTTCTTTCCCTCAAGAAAATATCAACATCGAACTGAAAGATATAATATTTTAAAATGAAGAAATTTAATTAATCATAAGTTTAAATGATATAGTCATAGGAGAAAATTATAAAAATGTACAAAACAGATTCAATTCATAAGATATTTTAATCATGCCTCACATATAATTCAATTAACCAATTTTATCCTATTTTAAACACATTTTTCAACCTTTCAAAAATAATCATGCCCCTTGATTATCTATCTCACTAGTAAAAAACACACTCAACACTCAAGATATTTTAAATCAAAATTATGCTCAATATAAGGTATATACACTCAATCCATATGTTTGAATGAAATACAATTCTCCACTTCAGAAAATTGAATCACGAAAATCATGATGGATTTTTAATAAGCATCATATGTATCTGTGGCTATGGGTTGGAAGGTATATATGTGAAAAATAATCTATGATGCTTGAAAAGGGATGCTAAATTCTTTAAATATCACAGCATGGTATTCAAAATAAATCTCAATGTAAAATCATCTTCAATAAGATCTGTTACATTCTCTCATCACTACCATCTTCCTTTGTCAGGTAGGGATCACAAACCATCAAGTGAGTATAAGGTCCCCTTGTCTTTATCATTTTTTTCTCTTTTTTTGTTTTGTTAACTAAGGGGACCACTTAAAATTTCCACAAATAGGGGTTTGGAACCGTTTCTTCATCAAATGAACAAGAGGCACTCCCCCAAACATAATTTCATGACTATTCGCAGAAATGTGTCATGTACTACCAATTCCCTCTCTAAATCTCAAGTGAATAATCACTAAAATTTAAAAATAATTACGGTAGGATGGAAAATAGGCTTGTAATGTGGCTTTCTATCAAGGTTGTTCATGGTTTCTAGGGGATTTATGAAGATTACATGTAGGGTATGCCTCAAGATTAAAGGGTTTGAAACAATATAATACCTCAATCGTTTTAATTTAATTCCAAAATTCTTCAGGTTTCAAAAAAGAAACGTGCAAATTCTGGTAGTCATATATATACTAATAATATCTCAAGAAATATGGTATTATAAAGAATATGACAAAGGATTTAGAGTACCTCTCAGTAGTTGGAAAAACAAATAAAGGGACAATCAGGTCATTACATGCATATAAATGATTAGCCTAGTCAATGTAATTATCCAAGGACTAGAAGTTCCAATTTAAACAATATCAGTAATAATTTTAAAACACTTTAGATCCAAAAAAAAGTATGAAACCATTAAAAATTTCCTACATATAGATTTATTATTTATAAATATAACTAACCAAAATTTCATCATGTTTTAAAAAATATCATCTAATAATGATGTCTCCTAGATGATGGTAAGGGAAAACAATAAGGTGTTTAAGAGACTCTTCCCCACACATAATACTGCACATAGTCCACAAAGTGCACTAATAAAGGGGAAAAGATGATGGAGGCACAAAAAAGCGTGGGAGAGGGGAGGAATGAAAGGAGATAAAAAACTATTGTAAAAACCGAAATAATACTCACCTCATTCCAAATAAAAAAATCCGTGGTAAGAAATCCAAACATCCAAAGTCACTCCAGTGTAACTGTGACTGTCGATGGAAAAGAAAATTGCAAGAAAGCACATCATCACAGCACAGAAATGGACAAAAAATATATATATAGAATAAAAATCAAATGTCACAGTCACATTTAAGCCTTAGGGGAGGTACTGACTAGTATATGTCGGGTGGAATCAGCAGATGTAGTAGCGGGAGGAATAGAGCCTTCAGCCTATGCTAGTCATGATTCTGAATGAGAATTTGTGATGGCTAGCTCTGTAAGAGGAGGTGGGCCAGTACCTATAGTAAATATGAGAATGGAGTCCATGTCCATAGCAATGTTATGAGGGGGTATGGTAGAATTCGGAGGTGTTTAAGTAGAGTTAGCCTTCAGTGGAATTGGAATCCCCTGATGATATAGAAGTACTTCCACCATCCTCTCAATGTGGTCTAAGAACTGAGTAGATGAAGTCTTCTGCTGAAGGATAGAAACCTGGTAATGCTCCAGACATGCGAGGCAGTGGTCTATCTCGGATAGGCGGATATTGATGGGGAGGTCATCCAAGGGTGTGGAAGTTTAAGGGCTGGGGGAAGGTCTAGTAGGGGGACTGGGAAAGGAAGTAGGGAACAATGAGGAAGCTGGAAGGGGTGGGTAAGGAGGTGGAGGTGCATCCTTGGGGCAAGACGGTCAGAAAAGGGTGGTGGTAGGGTCTGATAAAGGATGCAAGTGCCCCTACTTTCGGACCAATCCCATGCGAATAATAATGATAAAGTCTATCCGATGGGGGTAACCTAATCGGTTGTGGGGAAGGGAAGGCTCAAAAATGTCGAGGTGGTGGGCAAGTCTGGTGGTGTAGAACCCACCATTTAGGTTTCCCTAACGGCCGGTGAACATAGTGTGGATGTAAGAGCCAGAAATGTAGGGGAGGTCTGGGTTGTCCTTCCGGATGAAACAGGTGAGGTGCTCCATGTCATGATTAGTCACAACCCTCATATCCTTGTGGCGGGAAAACAGGATGGTGCTAAAGCACTGGTGGGTGAAGTAGAGGATAGGATCAACGATGAGGGTAGTCTTTCTAAAAGTTGGGGTGTAGCGGTGGTCGGTCCCAGCAATATCCTACAACATGGCGATGAGATCAGAATGCTCGGGGTGGGTCAAGGTGTAGACAAGGGGTGGGGTCACTGGATGGGGATAGAAGCCACACCCTCATCCAAAATCAAGAAAGGTAAGGGAAAAAAGGTGACCGCCCAGCCAAAATTAGACCATTGGGACCATATTGCAAGGAGTCTCCCAGTACTCATGCCCATCGAACTCAAAGGATGCTGCAAACTCCAAAAATGAATCTATGAAAAAAGGAGTGTTGACCTGAAAGATTTGGAGTAACGGCGTGTGACCGAGGAGCTCCTAAAACTCCTCCAAAATACCCTTCTATTGAGGCATTCTCTTATCAAGATAATGATTGCTCAACTGGATTGTGCGGAAAGAGAAGCGATGGACTCAGTCGTGTGACAGGTCTGTGACTAGAAACACAAAGAAAGTATATGGGGCACCGGAAAGGGCTAACCATGGTGGGGTAGTATTAGGGGCTAGATCTGGTGGTAGAGCAGCCTTAGTAGGAGAAGGTCTGCTGGATGTGGCGGCCGGTGAGGGATCATCTACTACTGAAGAGGGATCATGAGGTGTGGCAGCTGGTGGTGAAGAAATAGTGGTGCTCAGAGGCTCTGTATGGGGTGGTGGAGGTGTGGTACTAGTACCAGCCTCCACTGGGGCTGTGAGTGGTGACAAGATGGACAATGGAGGAGGCTGGTACTCCAGGAAGTCTGGGGCTAGTGTCATCGTGGACCAGAGTCGTATTCGGTAAAAATTGGTCCTCTCTCCCTCAGTAGAAAAGGCAGGATACATCCCACATTCAGGTTTTCTATCCACTATAACCTAGAAAAGAAAGGAAAGAAGAAAAAGAAAAAGAAAAATAAAGTGTGGGAGAATAGAAAAACAAAAAGTATCGGGCATGTATATCTAGAGTGCATGGCGTGTAGGGTAAGTGAGTTAGCATCCCATGTTCTCTTGATAGACACACCGAGTGGGAATGTCACTGGACAGGGAATGATAGATGGTGTGTAGATAGAATCCATTTCATGTAGGTGAAAATGGGTTCCTATTCATGTGGTTCAAAGACAAGGATGTAGTTCGAGTAGAGCCAAGAATTAATTACACATCGTGTGAAGGTATGACACGACATGTTTCTTGATATAAGCTTTGGGACATGTAGGGTAATTGACCTGGGTTGATGATTGTAAGGCCATATAGAAAGGTATTTTTTGTGCCATAAAGCCACGTGGAATCTGTAAGAACATGGTTCATATGTCCATGTGAAGTACTGAACATGGGATGGCCTATAGAAATGGGATACATGGACTGTGCTAAACATACACATCATGTGTGGAAATATGGTTTGTTTGGTCGTGTGAATGACTTACCCGTGCATGACTCTAGATGGTACATGGTGTGTAGCAAACATACACACCGTGTGGTCTCAAATTTCAAATTGTCTAGTACATGCCCAAGTACAAAAGTAAACGGTGTGTGTTCTTCATTTTGGGACCGTGTACATTGAGATTTTCAGGATTAGGAGGCAGATTGAAAAAACACCCTAACCACTATTAAAATCATGAAATAAAGGGTAAAACCAGTATACATTGATTGATGAATGAAATGAAGAAGAAACTGCACACTGAAAGGGATTGAAAACATGGATTCTAGGGGAGGAGACAATGCGGCTTCTGGGAGAAGAAAATTATGAGAGGGGTTCTGCGTGACACGGGGTGTGGTCACGTTGTGTTTATGGATTTTATAGTTAGAGTACACACTATGTACTCTAACAGACATACCGTGTAATATTAATCTCTTTTTTAAAATATATATATATATATATATATATATTAATTATTGAAAACTATATAATAATTATTATTACTAATTAGAAACTATATAAAAGGAATATACATAAATATTACTTATATAAGATAAACCTATACATGTAATGTATCAAAGGAATACACTTCGTGTGTTCTAAAATTTGAAAAAAATAACTACACCCTTCTTTCTGGTGCTTGGGGCGCGATTTGAACTGGAAATCGGCCAATCCAAATGCAAGCCCTCAACCACTAGAGTTAAGGTAGTTGTGTTTCACATTTGTAAGAACTTTTAATAGTTAAATCATCAGTGCAACTCTACACATAAGTAAGAAAACTCACAGTGTGTGGTTTTAATTATTATAGAGATGGGGATGAAGTAAAGAGATTATCTGAATTTGAACCCGCGTCTTTTGAACATGGGTTTGAGAATTTTCTAATCCACCTACTTCACCCACATGTAGTTTATTATTTTTAAAATCATTTCACAATTAATGAAAAATGAGGTACACCATGTGTATCATAATTCACGTCGTGTGGTTTTATTAATGTGAAAAATGATGGAACCGGGCCCGTTGTAGGATTCGAACCTGGGTCTTTTCGATCCGTTACTAAAGACCCTACAAATTGACCCATTCCCAGCATAGGTTTTTTTTAAACAAACATATATGGTATAGTAAAAAAACTCACATGATGTTTACTTACACATGGGTTAAAAAGGATTGAATCCTGCAATGTAGGAGAGTGTGGATCAACCCGAACCAGGGGTGGCTCAGATATATTCTAGTGTTATTCACATCTTCCAAGGATTTATTCTTGTTTATTTACTAAATTAATATATATTCATATCACTGGTTTTATTAACACACACTTAAAAAGTAAATTCCATGTATACCAATAATACATAGTATGTAGTCTTCTGGGATTCCTCCCAGACAGCGACATTGTTTTAGGTTGTTAGCTTGACCGACTTAGCTCTTCTTACCTAAGATGCATGGTGGAGAGTGTTCCCACCATGTCTTCCATGTGATGGTAAGTCTACAAACATTGTCCGTTCACCTTAAATGGTTGACCATCAACCCCAGCCATTTCCACCACTCCATGGTGGAATACTCGTATGACTCGGAATGGTCCCAACCATTAAGACTATAGAATGTTTAAAAGTAATCGAAGATGAGAGTTAAAATGAGTACCTGGTCATCAGGTGGGAAAGATTTTCATGAAATCATCCAGTCCGGGATTTCTCTCATATTCTCCTTGTATAGCCTGGCATTCTAATATGTCTCCCATAGGATTTCATCATGTTCCAATAGTTGGAACATATGCTTCTCTTCAGTTTCCTTCAGATCAAAATTCAGGGCCTTGGCAGTACAGTAAGCGTTGTGCTCCAACTCTATTGGAAGATGGCATAGATTTCTATAGATGAGGTCAAATGGGAAAATCCCCAGTGGAATATTGAAGGAGGTTTTATATTCCCAAAAATCATCATCTATATTCTTAGACCAGTCAATCTTTGAAGTGTTATATTTTTTCTCTAGAATCCTCTTGAGCTCATGGTTGGAGAGATACACTTGTCCACTAGACAGGGGATGATATGGAATCCTGATATGATGCTTCACTCCTTACATTGACAGGACTAATTTCATCAATGTGTTTTCAAAGCGGGTCCCTCTATCACAGATCACTACACAGGGAATGTTGAACCTACTAACAATTTGTTTCTTTAAAAAGTTCATGACCACCTTGGCCCTATCGTGTGATGTAGTAGCAGCTTCCACCCACTTGGAGATTTATTCGATGCATACCATGATGTAAGTGTTCCAAAAAGATGGGAGGAATGTCCCCATGAAGTCTATTACATAAACATCAATAATCATGACCTCCAGGATGGGTGCTGAGGCATCTCATCTTTTCACACTACATTACTTATTCTTTGACATCGATCGCAATGGGAAACAAAGGCTCGGGTGTCTTTATGCATGGTGGTCCAGAGAAACCCATAATTCAGGATCTTTTCTATAGTATGGTCTGGCCCAAGATTTTCCCCAACTGGCGAGGCATGACAGAACTCTAGGACTCCATCAACTTCAGTTTTTGGGATGCAACATCGGATCACCCCGTCTCTACAGGATCGGAACAGTAGATGATCTTCCTAGAAGTACCTCTTGACATCAGAGAGAAACATATTCCTCTATTAGAAGGATATGTCAGGGTGGATAGCACATATGACCAAATAATTAGCAATATCAGTATACCAGGGCTGAGGTGATTCTTCGACTGAAAAAAGGTGCTCATTAGGGAAATCATCCTTAATCTTTAGATCTTCCTCCATCTCCAAATGTAGTAGTTCCATGTGGGATATTTGATCAGAAAAAACATTCTCACTCCCTTTATTTTCTAGGATCTCCATATCAAATTCTTATAGGAGGAGTACCCATAGGTTCATTTTTGGCTTTGTATATTTCTTCTTCTGCTCATACATGAGTGTCGCATGGTTAGTATAAACAATAACATTTGATATCACTAAATAATAATAGAACCTGTCAAAATAAAACACCACTTCTAGCATCACATTATCTGTGGTAGTGTAGTTCATCTATGCCTCTTTGAGCATCATGCTGGCATAATATATGGGTCATAAAATTTGGTCAAACCAATGGCCTAGGATTTCTCCCACTATGTAGTCATTGGCATTGCACATCACATCAAATTGGTCCTCCCAGTTGGGAGCAATCATCACTGGAGCTTCCACCAAGTTCTGCTTTAGGTGCTAAAAAGATGCGTTGAAGGCCTCATCAACCTCAAAAATTGCATCCTTGGTTAGAAGTTTGGTGAGGGGAAGAGCTATCTTTGAGAAGTTTTTAACAATCCACCTATATAAACCAGCATGTTACATGATGCTGCGGATGGAACTGATAGAAGTTGGAATGGGAAGTTGTGAAATGACTTCTATCTTGGTTGGGTCCAGCTCTATCCCCTTCTCTAATATTCTTTGGCCAAGGAAAATTCCACTCTACACCATGAAATGACACTTTTCCCAGTTCAAAACTAGGTTTTTGTTCTCATATATTTCCAGTAATAGCTCTAGATGCTGCCAGCAAGTTGTGAATGATTTTCCATAAATGGAAAAATCATCCATAAAAACCTCCAGGATCTATTCCTCCATGTCATGGAAGATAGCCAGCATGCATCACTGTAAGGTGGTGGGAGCGTCGCACTTGCCAAAGGATATACCTCGGTAAGCAAACGTATCATAGGGGTAAGTAAATTTTCTCTTCTCTCTCTCCTCTAGGGCAATGGAAATCTAATTTTAGCCAGAATAGCCATTACGGATGCAGTAAAAAATGTGCCCCACTAGTCTCTCTAGTATCTGATCAATGAAGGGTAGGGAAAAATTATATTTCCTCATGGCGTAATTAATAATTATATAGTCCAAATAGACTCTCTATCCCATGAAAGTGTGTGTGGGTATGAGCTTTTTCTTGTCATTTGAAATCACAGTGATACCCCCTACTTGGGTACCAAATGTTGGGGACTCACCCACAGAAAATATGAGATGGGGTATATAATGCTTGCATAAAACAACTTGATTACCTCTTTCTTCACAACTTCCTTCATTGGGGGGGGGGGGGTCAGGCATCATTGTGGTTTCTAGGATGACTTTGGTCCTTCTTCGAGTAGCACATTTTGGGTGAAAATGGTAGGGTTAATGCCCTTCCATTCCGTAATTGTACCCACAATAGCCTACTTCCACTACTTTAAAACCTGAAGAAGCACATCATCTTTCTCCTATGACAGTACTGAACTAAGAATGATAGGAAATATATGATGGTATTATAATTACACATACTTCATAGAATATGGGAGAGGCTTCAGTTCTAGTGTAGGCACCTTTATAATCGATGGTACAGGTGTTTCTACCTCTTCCCTCTGCAGAATGTTGCGAATAAAAGCATTCTGTCAGTTGTGGCCTCCCTAAACATTAAGTAATTGTAGGTCCTCTGGTGATTTATCAACTGGAATGTCTTGAAAAACCAATTTATCTGAGGTTTTAGAACATACCATATGATCTCCCTTTCTGGTCAAGTGATCATCCACGGTTTTCACTACATAGTAGCCCTCATGCTCTAGTAATGATGCTCTCTAGAAGGATTTAATGAAATTTGAGGACACTCTTTATTATACTACACTAAAAATAGGTTCCCCCTAGTGTACGTTGATCAATACCATCCTAGACGACAGGAAATGCCTTCCTAGAATGAGATGTTCCTTCTGGTCTCCCAACATGTCAAGGATGATGAAATCTTTGGGTACGATTAGCCTTCCCACCTTTACCAGCATGTCCTCTAGTAGCCCCTTCGGATATTTGATGGATAGATCGGCAACCTGAATGGCTAATTGGGTAGGCTTCATATCATTGTTCTCTAGCTTCTTAAAAGCACCGAAGGGCATGAGGTTGACATTTTCCCCTAAGTCACAGAAGGCCTTCCCAAACTCACATGGTCCAATAGTGCATGGGATAGTGAAGCTAACTGGATCCTGGAGCTTGGAAGGAATCAAATGTTGTACGACCAGTGAGCACTCATTGGTCAGTGCAATGGTACCCAGATCCTCCATCTTCATTTTTTTGTAAAGGATCACCTTCATGAATTTTGCATACGTGGGCATCTATGTCAGGGCCTCTGCAAATTGAATGTTGATGTGTAGCTTCCAGAACACTTCCATGAACTTTCTGAACTAGTGGTCCAACATTCTTTGCTTCATCCTCTCCAAGTTAGGCTTGAAAGGGATTGAAAACCTTCTTTTCTTTGCCCTGTGGGGCCTCTTTTTGTGGGCCATTGGAAGAGGATGGGTCTGTAACTAAACCTTCTTTGTCTTAAGGGTGTGTAGGTGCACCTGGTTGTACTAGTTCCATCTGTTGTATCTTCTTTCCACTACGTAGTGTGATAGCATGGGACTCCTCCCTCAGCTTCTTTTTAGTGTTACCCGGTAGTGTATTGGGCTGCCTTGCTGAGATCTAGTTTTCCAGTAGGCCAATTTAGTTCCCATGGCATCGAATGGAATCTTCCTTGTTCTGGAATATAGTCTCAGTAATAGATATAAAATTCAAAACCATGATTTTCAATCCTAGGTTATAATTATGAGTTTAAATTTCATAAAGTGTGGAGAATGAAATATTATGAGGATTTAAATATTGGTTGTGTTCAATAGAATACAAGATATGTAACATTGATCATAAAGGAAAAATGAAATATTTTTATTTAAATGTGACTTTTTTAACCTAGTTGTTGAATTGGAGGAAAAAATAGTATTTCAAATTATTAAATATATATAGTGCTCCTACTCATTGGTAATGTATTAATAAATTATTTATAAATTGGCAAATGATTTTTAGTAAAGTTATTTTATTCCCAAAAAATACTTTATCTTAAAAATGGTTTTTCTTTTATTTTATGAATAAATATTATAATTAACATATAGAAAATTTAGAAAATTTATTTGAAAAAATTAACTTCATTTTTGTTTTCATCATCTAAAAATTATATGAAGGTGAATTTTTGGGAATTTTCTAAAAGGATTTATTTTTCAATAAATAGTGAAAAATATTGATTTTTACTTCAAATTATATATTCTTTTGAAGTATTTAAAAAGTAAAATTCAATTTTAGATTAGTTTCAAAATTTAATTATATAATTTTGATTCTAAATAATCCAATTATTTTTTTGGAATTAATTTGATGCATGGATTTATAATAAAAAAATTTATACAAGTGATTAAGATTTGGTTTATAATTTGAACCACCATCAATTTTTTGACCATTTTTCCTTTTATTGTAACTATATTGACCCTCAAATAGTAAAAAACATTTTTGTCATAGTAACTGTGAAATGGGATAACGAAGGGTTAAAAAATATATAAGGGAAAAACATAGTCAAAGTATAAATTTTTTATTGGATGAGAGGATTTTGACCTATCCTCATACTATGTTAAAAATATATCAGTTTGGATTCATTTTGAAATGAATATTAATTTATTAATTTGAAAATTTCCAAACATGCACCTCCCCTCTCTTATAAAAGGGAACCACTTCGTCTCAATCATTAACATTTCAATACCCATTTGACTAAAAAAATAACTTCCTAACTTCCTTCCTAAAATACATACCTTCATTGAAGCAGCAATAATTTTCAGTAATAAAATTATTAGAGATTTTATGGTGTCATGAAAAGAGGTGTTTCCAAAGAAAAGCTATAGTTTTCAACTGCATGTTTTAGTTTTTATTCTTCTTCAAGATCCTTCAAATATAATTAAACAATGATAAAAAAACAAATCAAATATCCTTAATATAAGAATATGTTATTATTTTAATAAAATAACCTATATCTATATCAAACCGTTATTTAATGGGATATGAATCCATCGTTCGTGTGTATGGAAGACTAATTCCTTATGAACTGATGTAATTTGTTTTCCATCACCATCTCTCAAGAATATTTATAATGATGTATTTATTGTTTATATATGATATTAATGAAATATTTACCATTATTATAGTATTATATATCACTGATTTATTTTCTTTTAATTCATAGAAAAAATGATAACGTTGTTCATGCATACCTGCGGACTTCCACATGCACAAAGTAATGTGATTCATTTTTCATCACTACATAACATCGAAGTGATATATAAGTATATTTAATGAAATAATATTATATATATGATATTATTATAAATTTTAATTACAAAATAAAACTTATAGCCTTTCCATAGTGAATGATGAAAAATGGAAATGTTACCTTTACGTACACATGACCTACATCTTCAAGATTTTAACATAGATTTTTTTTCCTAACTATATTTTAAGGTTGGTTTTAAACTTATAATTGATGTAAAAACTATAATTATTTAATGATTATTATTATTTTGATTATTTAATAATGACATCTTTGACCATAGTGGACATGATGAATACTTTTTTGGGATTATTAAATGAACATCATCAAAAACTCCAATGTGAAATTAATTTCATAACAAATTGTATATAACATGGTATTAAATGAAATTAAGGAAACATTAACACTAAAGTGTTTCTTAAACATGTTTTTAAATTAATATACGTTCTTTATTCAAGAATATAAAGAATTTATGTGATGAATCTGACTCAGGGTAAGGGACTTTGTGTTAAAAAATAATCTTTTAAAGATTCCTGTAAAAATATATTTTTCTATCATATATATATTTCTTAAACATTCTCTAAAAACATTTTTACTATTTCCCTATGATTTTTAAATTAATTTTTTCCCATTTTATAATTTTAGAAAATGGTTTTAAAGGATTCGTTTAGTTGTTTTCCAAATGAGGTACTTTGATAATTTTCGAAAAAAATAATGAATGGAATTTTTTTAACTTATATTTCATGAGGATATTTTCTAACTACCATGACTAATATTTACTTTGAATATTCCATTGAAATTTTACAAGGTTATTTTTGAAGAAAATTTTTTTCTTTATAATTTTGTAGTTTTTAAAATAAGTAATTTCAAAATGGAAAGGTTATTTTTCCTATGAATATTTTATTAGTGTAATGATTAAAATGAAACCATTAAAGTTTTAAGATTATGTTATTGTTATTGGGTATTATGATGATGATGTGTGGTTATATTATAAATAAATTATGGGTGGTTACTTTATTAACCAATGACCGATTGTTGCTTGATAAATAGAGGACACCTAGGTCTCTGATATCCATCCAATGCATTAGGTATGTAAGTTTACTATATGGTTATTCCATTTATATTAGTGATTATAATATATATATTAAAAATGATGTCCCAATAAACCAAAATGTTTTATCTATTATTTATATGGTTTTTATAGGAATCTTATGATTTTACAAGGTAAGATTATTGTCTTTTATTTAGATTAATGTATATTCTACTTTTAAGGGTCAGAAGTACAACTTTTTGAATAAGTTCTTATGAGTTTTTCATTATTTCCAAGAAACAATTATGCCATTTTTTATTCCTTTAATATTTATTATGAAATGTTTTTTTAAAATAATTTAGGAGAGAATTCGATTTCTTGAGTAATAAAATGTTCACTTTGAGCCTAAATTTTTTTTTGAGAAAGGGAAATTTTTTTAAGTATTCATAGACTAATTATTTCTGTCATTATTATTTTGTCCTTTACTGAGATTTTTATGTATATAAAAAATTTTCAAATATTTTTAATAGGGTTTAAGGATGGGTAATGGAAAATAAGAATCAAAGTTGAAAGTTAAGATTTTTCATTAAAAAATAAATAATGTATTATTTTAAATGTTTTATATTTTGTGAATAATTGATACTAATAAGAAGTGTCCACTTCGAATTGTATCCCTTTTTATGTAACACTTTTGACTTAACTATCAAACACATTATTCCTAAAATATCTTTGGATATATAATAAATTTAATTCAAGGTTAATGTCACTAGTATATGCAATGTTTTAGGTTGTCCCCTTACTACCTTACCATTTAATTAATGTATATTCTAGAAAGATGGTCAAGATAAAAATATTCTTTGATAGCAATGAAGTGTGTTGACATTATAAGATGATCAACTATAACCCAAATAGCATTATAGACCTTAGACATTTTTGGTTATCTGAAAATAATATCCATGGTGATGTTTTATCGCTTCCATTCTGGTGTGGGTAGTGGTTATAACATCCCAATATATGTTTGTCTTTCATCCTTGAATTTATAACATAACAAGCACCGAGATACATAATATACAATATCAATATTCAATCCTAGGTTAAAATTATGAGTTTAAATTTCTTAAAGTGAAAAGAATGAAATATTATAAGGTTTTTAAATAGTGGTTGTGTTCAATAGAATACAAGATTTGAAACATTGATCTAAAAGGAAAAAATGAAATGTTATTATTTAAATGTGACTATTTTAACCTATCTGTTAAATTGGAGGAAAAAATAGTGTTAAAATTATTAAATATATATAATGGTCCTACTCATTGGTATTGTATTAATAAATTACTTATAAATTGGCACATGATTTTTAGTAAAGTTATTTTATTCTAAAAAAAATATGTTATCTTAAAAATTAATTGTCATTTATTTTATTAATTAATATTATAATTAATATATAGAAATTTTTGAAAATGTATTTGAGAAAATTAACTTCATTTTTGTATTCATAATCTCAAAATTATATTAAGGTGAATTTTTTGAAATTTTCTAAAAGAATTGATTTTTCAATAAATAGTGAAAAATATTGTTTTTTAATTGATATTATATATTCACTTGAACTATTTAAAAAGTAACATTCAATTTTTTATTTGTTTTAAAATTTAATTATATAATTTTGATTCTAAATAATACAATTTTCTTTTTTTTAAATTAGTTTGATACGTGGATTTATAATAAAAACATCTTATACAGGTGATTATGATTTGGTTTATAATTTGAACCACCATCCATTCTTTGACCTTTTTTCCTTTTATTGTAACTATATTGACCCTCAAATAGTAAAAAATTCATTATTGTCATAGTAACTATGAAATGCGATAATGAAGTGTTAAAAAATCTATAGGGTAAAAACATAGTCAGAGTAAAAAAATTATTGGATGAGAGGATTTTGACCCATCATTATACTATGTTAAAAATTAATTATTTTGGATTCATTTTGAAATAAATATTAATTTATTAATTTGAGAATTTTTAAAAGTTCCCCTACCCTCTCTTATAAAAGTGTACCACTTCATCTCAGTCCTTAAAATTTCAGTACCCATTTGATTAAAAAACTGACTTCTTGGTCGTGTGGTTCAAAGAAACGGATGATGTTCGAGTAGAGCCAAGAATGAATTACACATCATGTGAAGGTATGACACGACATGTTTCTTGACGAAAGGTTTGGAACATGTAGGGGAATTGACACAGGTTGATGATAGTAAGGCCACATAGAAAAGTACATGTTAGGCCATAAAGACACATGGTGTGTGTAAGAACATGATACATATGGCCGTGAGGTGTACTGGACATAGGCTAGCCCATAGAAATGGGATACACATCTTGTACCGACCATAAAAATCGTGTGTGTAAACATGGTTTGTGTGCCCATGTGAATGAGGTACCCGGGCACGACTCTGGATGGTAACGGTGTGTACCAAACATACACCCTGTGTAGTTTCAAATTTTGAATTGTCTAATGCATGGCCAAGTACAAAAGTACACAGCATGTGTTCTTCATTTCATGAATGTGTACTTTGGGTTTTGGCGAATGGGAAGCCGATCTGAAAAATACCCTAAACTGTACAAAAATCATGAAATAAGGGCTGAAATACGGCATAAATTGATCGATGAACGAAATGAGGAATAAACCTCACACTTAAAGGGATAGAAATCATGGATTCAATGGGAGGAAACCATACGGATTCTGGGAGAAGAAAACAGCGAGGGGGGGTCTGCGTGACACGGGGTGTGGTCGCACAGGGTTTCTAGCTTTTATAGCCATAGTACATTGTGTGTACTCTAACAAACACACCATTTAGTACTAATCTATTTTTTAAAAACATATATCTATATTAATTATAGTTAACTATATAATAATTATTATTACTAATTAGAAACTATATAAATGGAATATACATAAATATTATTTATAGAAGATAAACCTATACACATAATGTATCAAAGGAATACACTTCGGGTGTTCTAAAATTTGAAAAAGAGAACTACGACCTTTGGTCTGGTTCTTGGGGCATGATTTGAACTGGAAATCGGCCGATCCAAACGCAAGCCCTCAACCACTGGAGTGAAGGTTGTTTTTTTGCACATTTGTAAGAAATTTTAACAGTTAAATCATCGATGAAACTCTACACAGAATCAAGAAAACTCATAGCGTGTGGTTTTAATTATTATACAGATGGGGATGAAGTAGGGAGATTATATGAATTCAGACCCTCATATTTTGAACACGGGGTTGAGACTTTTACTAACATCTTAATTAACTCGCATATATTTTATTATTTTAAAAACCATTTAACAATTAATGAAAAATTAGGCACACCACGTGTATCATAATTCACGTCGTGTGGTTTTATTAATGTGAAAAATGATAGAACTGGGCCAGTTGTAGTGTTCGAACCCAGGTCTTTTGGATCCATGACTGAAGACCCTACCAACTAACCCATTCCCACCATAGGTTTTATTTTGTTTTAAAACTAACATATATCGTAAAGTAAAAATACTCAAATGATGTTTACTTACACACGGGTTAAAAAGGATTGAATCGTAAACCATAGTAGAGCATGGAGTGACTCAAACCAGGGGTGCTTAGATACATTCTAGTGTTATTCCCATTGGCATAGGCTTCATTCATGTTTATTTACTAAATTAATATATATTCATCTCACTGGTTTTATTAACACACTCATAAAAAGTAAATTCCATGTATTCTAGTAGTACATAGCATGTAGTCTTCTAGGTGGCCTCCCAAGTAGCGACTTTGTTTTAGGTTGTTAGCTTGACTGACATACCTCTGCTTACCTGAGATTCATGGTGCATAGTGTTCCCACCAGGTCTTTGATGTGATGGTAGGTCATCAGACGTTGTCTGTTCACCTTGAACGGTTGACCATCAACCCCAGTAATTTTCACCACTCCATGGTGGAATACTCGTATGACTCAGAATGGTCCCGACCATCATGACATTAGATTTCCTAGAAATAATCAAAAATGAGAGTTAAAAATCAGTACCTGATCATCATTTTGGATATATTTTCATGAAATCATCATGTCAAGGATTTATCTCATCTTCTCCTTTTATAGCTTGGCATTCTCATACATCTACCATCGGATTTCATCATGTTCCAACAGTTGGAACTCATGCTTCTCTTCAGTTTCCTTCAGATCAAAATACAAGGCCTTGGAAATATAGTAAGCATTGTGCTCCAACTCTACTGGAAGATAACATGGATTTCCATAGATGAGGCGGAACGGGGACATCCCTAGTGGCATCTTGAAGGAGGTTTGATTTTCCCAAAAAGCATAATCTAGCTTCTTGGACCAATCAATCATTGAAGGGTTCAATGTTTTCCCTAGAATCTTATTGCAGTCTTGGTTGGAGATCTTTGCTTTTCCACTAGACTAGGGATGATATGGCATACCGATATGATGCTTCACTCTGTACATCGACAGTACTCATTTTTTCAATGTTTTGCCAAGGTGGGTCCCTCTATCACAAATCAGAACATAAGGAATACTGAACCTGGTAAAAATTTGTTTCTTTAAATATTTCAAGACCACCTTGGTCATGTTTTGTGCTGTAGTAACAGCTTCCACCCACTTGGAGACGTAGTCGATGCAGACCATGATGTATGTGTTCCAAAAATATGGGGGGAATGGCCCTATGAAGTCTATTCCATAGACGTCAATGATCTTGACCTCTAGGATGGGTGCTAAGGCATCTCATCTCTACACACCACATTACATATTATTTTACATTGATCACAATGGGAAACAAAGGATCAGGTGTCTCTATGCATGGAGATTCATAAAAACCCAGACTTCAGGATCTTTTCCATAGTATGGTCTATCCCCTGATGTCCCCGAACTGGCGAGGAATGACAGTACTCCAGGACTCCGTGAACTTCATTTTTTGGGATGAAACATCGTATCACCCCATCTCAATAGGATAGGAATAGTATATTATCTTCCCAGAAGTACCTCTTGACATTATAGAGAAACCTCTTCCGCAGTTAGAAGGAGTGGTCGGGGTGGATGACACAGGTGACCAAATAACTAGCAATATCAGCATACCAGGGACGAGGTGATTATTCAACTGAAAAAAGGTGCTCATCAAGGAAATCATCATTGATTTCTAGATCTTCCTCCTTCTCCAAATGTGGCAGTTCCATGTGAGATATTTGATCAGCAAAAACATTCTCACTCCCTTTCTTTTCAAGGATCTCCAGATCAAATTCTTATAAGAGGAGTACCCATCGGTTCATTCATGGATTTGTATCATTCTTCTTCTACTGGTACTTGAGTGATGCATGGTAAGTATAAACAGTAACATTGAATATTGCTAAATAATAATGGAACCTGTCAAAAGAAGACACCACTTCCAGCATCTCCTTACTCTGGTTGTGTAGTTCATATGTTCCTCTTTGAGAATCATGATTTCATAACAGATGGGTTGGAAAATTTGGTCAAACCATTGGCCCAGGATTTCTCCCACTGTGTAGCTGTTGGCATTGGACATCACTTCAAATTTATCCTCCCAGTTGGGAGCAATCATCACTGGAGCATCCACCAACCACTGCTTCAGGTTCTCAAAAGCTATGGTGCATGCCTCATCAAACTCAAAAACTGCATCCTTGGTTAGAATGTTGGTGAGGGAATGAGCTATCTTTGAGAAGTCATGAACAATCCACCTATATAAGTCAGAATGTTACATGAAGCTATGGATGGATCTGACTGATACTGGATTGGGAAGTTATGAAATAACTTCTATCTTTGTCGGGTCCACCTCTATCCCAATTTCAGAGATTCTTTGTCCAAGGACAATGCCACTCTCCAACATGAAATGACACTTTTCCTAGTTCAAAACTAGGTTAGTGTTCTCACATCTTTCTATTACTATCTCTAGGTGTTTCCAACTAGTTGTGAATGATTTTCCATAAATGGAAAAATCATCCATAAAAACATCCATGATCTATTCCTCCATGTCATGGAAGATATTTAGTATGCTTCGCTGAAAGGTGGTGGGATAATTGCACATGCCAAAAGATAGACTTTGGTAAGGAAAAATATCATAGGGGCTAGTAAATTTTCTATTCTCTTGATCCTCTGGGGCAATCAAAATCTAATTTTAGCCAGAATAGCCATTACAAATGCAGTAAAACTTGTGTCCCAATAGTATCTCTAGTATCTGATCAATAAAGGGCAGAGGGAAAAGATCCTTCATCATGGTGTCATTAATAATTCTATAGTCCACATAGACTCTCTAGACCGTGACAGTGTGTATGGGGATGATCTTCTTATTGTCATTTGGAATCATAGTGATACCCCCCCCCCCTTTTGGGTACCACTTGTTGGGGACTCGGCCACAGACTATCTGAGATGGGGTATATAATGCATGCATCAAACAAATTGATTACCTCTTTCTTCACAACTTCCTTCATGGGGGGGGGGGGGTTCAGGCGTCGTTATGGTTTCTAAGATAGATTTTCTCATTCTTCGAGCATCACATTATGGGTGAAAATGGTAGGTTTGATGCCCTTCCAGTATGCAATTGTCCCCCCAATATCCTACTTCCACTACTTTGAAACCACCAGAATCACATCCTTCTTCTCTGGAGACATTACTGCACTAAGTATTATGGGAAATTTATGATGGTATCCCAAGTACTCATAATTCATAGAATATGGGAGAGGCTTCATTTCCGGTTTCGGAAACTTTAGAATCGACAAAATCAGTTTTTCTACCTCTTCCCTCTCCAAAATTTTGGGAATAACCACACGCTGCCAGTTGTGGCCTCACTAGCCTTCAAGGAATTGTAGGTCCTCTGGTGATTCATCAACTGGAATGTCTATAAAAACCAAGTCATCTGAGGTGGAAGAACATACCATGTGATCTCATTTTCTTCTCGAGTGATCATCCATGGTGGTCACTACATAGTAGCCCTCATTCTCTAGTAATGATTCTTGATTGAAGGCTTTAAGGACATTTTAGGAGACTCTTTCTTCTCCAATTCCAGAAATCAGTTCCCCCTAGTGTACATCAATTAATACCTTCCCAATGGACAAGAAAGTCTTTCCCATAATGAGAGGTTCCTTCTAGTCTCCCAACATGTCGAGGATGAAGAAATCTTCCGGGAGGATTAGCATGCCCACCTTTACCCGCATGTCCTCTAGTAGCCCCATCAGATATTCGATGGATCGATCGGAAATCTGAAGGACTAATTAGGTAGGTTTCATATCATTGAGCCCTAGATTCTTAAAAACATCTAAGGGCATGAGTTTGATACTGGCCCCTAAGTCGTAGAGGGACTTCCCAAACTCACATGGTCCAATTGTGCATGGGATAGTGAAGCTACCTGGATCCTAGATCATGGGAGGAATCGAATGTTGTATGACCGCTGAGCACTCTTTGGTTAGTGAAATGGTTCATAGATCCTCCATCTTCATTTTTTGTAGAGTATCCCCTTCATGAATTTTTCATACTTGGGCATCTGTGTCAGTGCCTCTATAAATGGAATGTTCATGTGTAGCTTCTTAAACACTTACAAGAACTTTTTGAACTGGTGGTCCAGCTTTCTCTGCTTCATCCACTCCAAGTCAGGCTGGAAAGGGGTTGATAACCTCCGTTCCTTTGCCCTGTGGGGCCTATTTTGGTGGACCTTTGGATGAGGAGGGGTCTGTAACTATACCTTATTTTTTAGAAGGGAGTGTAGGTGCACCTGGTTGTGTCGGTTCCTTTTGTCGTATCTCCTTTCCACTACACAGTGTGACATCGTGGGCCTCCTCCCTTGTATTCATCTCAGTGTTATCCGGTAGTGTACCGGGATGCCTCGCTGAGAGCTAGTTTTCCTGGTAGCTGATTTGGTTCCCAAGGCTTCAAATGGAATCCTCCTGATTCTGGAATCTAGTCTTACTAGTAGTTATAAAAGTCAAAGCCATTATTTTCAATCCCAGGTTAAAATTATTAGTTTAAATTTCTTAATGAGAATAGAATTAAATATTCTGAGGTTTTAAATAGTGGTTTTGTTCAATAGAGTACAAGAAATTCAACATTGATCTTAAAAGAAAAAAGGAAATATTATTATTTAAATGTGACTGTTTTAACATAGCTGTTAAATTGGAGGAAAAAAAAGTATTAAAAAAGTATTAAATATATATAATGGTCCTACTCATTGGTAATGTATTAATAAATTATTTATAAATTGACATCAGATATTTAGTAAAGTTATTTTATTCTCAAAAAATCTGTTATCTTCAAAATGGGTTTTATTTTATGTTATGAACAAATATTATAATTAATATATAGAAATTTAAAAAATGTATTTGAAAAATTAACATCATTTTTGTATTCATCATCTCAAAATTATATTAAGGTGAATTTTTGGTAATTTTCTAAAATGATTGATTATTCTATAAATAGTTAAAAATATTTATTTTTACTTCAAATTATATATTCTTTTAAAGTATTTAAAAATTAATATTCAATTTTAGATTTGTTTCTAAATTTAACTATATAATTTTTATTTCAAATAATCCAATTATTTTTTTGAAATTAATTTGATAAATGGATTTATAATAAAAACATTTTATACAAGTGATTAGGATGTGGTTTATAATTTGAACAACCATCCACTTTTAGACATTTTTTCCTTTTATTGTAACTATATTGACCCTCAAATAGTAAAAAATCATTATTGTCACAGTAACTGTGAAATGGGATAACGAAGGTTTAAAAATCAATAAGGTAAAAAGATAGTCAAAGTATAAATTTTTTAATGGATGATAGGATTTCTACCCATCCTCATACTATGTTAATAATAAATCAGTTTGGATTCATTTTGAATTGAATATCAATTTGAAAATTTACAAATTTTCAATAGTGCCCCTCCCCTCACTTATAAAAGGGAATCACTTCGTCTCAATCATTAACATTTCAAAACCCATTTGATTCAAGAAATAAATTCCTAAATTCCTTCCTTGAATACATAACCTAATTTAAAAAGCACTAATTTTCAATAATAAAATTATTAGAGATTTTTAGGTGTCAATAAAAGAGGTTTTTCCAAAGAAGAGCTATAGTTTTTAACTGCATGTTTTAGTTTTTATTCTTCTTAGAGATCATTCAAATATAATTTAGAAATGTTAAAAAATAAATCAAATATCATTAATATAAGAATATGGTATTTTTTTAATATAATAACCTATATATATATATATCAAACCTTTATTAAATGGGATGTGAATTCATCGTTCGTGTGTATGGAAGACTACTTCCTTTTCAACTAATGTAATTTGTTTTCCATCACCATCTCTCAAGAATAGTTATAATGATGGATTTATGGTTTATATACGATATTAATGAAATATTTACCATTATTAAAATATTATATTTCATGGACTTATTTTCATTAAATTCATTGAAAAAATGACGACGTTGTTCGTGCGTACCTGTGGACTTCCACATGCACGAAGTAATGTGATTCAGTTTTCATCACTACATAACATGGAAGTGATATATAAGTATATTTAATGAAATAATATTATCTATATGATATTATTATAAATTTTAATTATAAAATAAAACATATATCCTTTCCATAATTAATGTTTAAAAATGGAAATGTTACCCATACGTACACATGACCTACATCTTCATGATTTTAACATTGATTTTTTTCATAACAAAATATTATAATTGGTTTTAAATGTATAATTGATGTAAAAATTTTTAATTATGTAATGATTATTATTTTTTATATTGTTTAATAATGACATCTTTGACCACAGTGGACATGATGAATCCTTTTTTGGGATTATTAAATGAACATCATCAAAAATATCCAATGTGAAATTAATTGAATAACAAACTATATATAACATGGTATTAAAAAAATTAAGGAAAATGTAACACTAAAATGGTTCTTAAACATGTATTTAAATTAATATATGTTCTTCCTTTAGGAATATAAGTAATGTATGTGATGAATCAGACTTAGGGTAAGGGAATTTGTTTTAAAAAATCATCTTTTAAAGATTCTTGTAAAACTCTATTTTTCTATCATATAAATATTTCTTAAAAATGTTTTAAAAAACATTTTTACTATTACCCTATGACTTTAAAAGTAATTTCTACCCATTTTTCTTATTTAAAAAAAATTAAAGTAAACTTTTATTTTTTTTCCAAATTAGTTCATTTGAGACTTTTCTAAAATAATAATGAATGGAAATTTTTTAACTTATATGTCATGAGAGTGTTTTCCAACTACCATGACTAATACTTAATTTTAATATTCAATTGAAATCTGATAATGTTATTTTCGAAGAAAATATTATTCTTTATAATTGTGTAGTTTTTTTACGTGATTTCCAAATGGAAAGGTTATTTTTACTATGAATATTTTTTTACTGTAATTATGAAAATGAAACCTTTAATGTTTTATGATTATGTTATTGTTATTGGTAATTATTATGATGATGTTTGGATATATTATAAATAAATTATAGTTGGTTACTTTATTAACCAATTTCCGATTGTTCCATGATAAACCGAGGACACTTGGGTCTATGATATCCATCCAATGCATTAGGTATAGAAGTTGACTATATGAATATTCCATTTATAATAGTTATTATAATATATATATTAAAAATGATGCCCCAATAAAGCTACATGTTTTTTCAATTATTTATATGGGTTTTATAGGAATCTTATGATTTTACAAGGTAATATTATTATCTTTTATTTAGATTAATGTATATACTAATTTTAAGGGTGAGAAGTACAACTTTTTGAATAAGTTCTTATGATTTTTTCATGATTTTAATTAAACATTTATTGCTTTTATTATTCGTTTAATATTTATTATGAAATGTTTTATTAAAATATTTTGGTAGAGAAGTTTATTTATTGAGTAATAAAATGTTCACATTGAGCCTAAATGTTTTTTGAAAAAGGGAAATTTTTATAAGTATTTATATACTAATTGTTTCGGTCATTATTCTTATGCCCTTTACTGAGCTTTTTATGTACATAATAAATTTTAAATTTTTTTAATATGTTTTAAGGATGGGTAATAAAAAATAATAATACAAGTTGAAAGTTAAGATTTTTCATTAACAAATAAATCATGTATTATTTTAAATGTTTTATATTTTGTGAAAAATTGATACAAATTAGAAGTGTCCACATTGTATTATATCTCTTTTTATATAACACTTTTGACCTAACTATAAAAAACTATAATCCTAAAATATATTTGTATGTATAAGAAATTTAATTCGAGGTTAATTTCACAAGTATATACAATTTTTTAGGTTGTTCTCTTACAACCTTACCACGTCCTTAATGTATATTTTAGAAAGATGGTCAAGAGAGAAATCTTCTTCGATAGCAATGAAGTGTGCCGACATCATAAGATTATCAACTATAACCCAAATATCAATATGGACCATAGACATTTTGGGTTATCCATAAATAATATCCATGGTGATGTTTTATAATTTATATTATCGTATGGGTAATGGTTATAACATCCCCATATATGTTTTCCTTTCATCGTTGCCTTTATAATAGAACAAGCACCGAGATGCATAAAATACATTATCGATATTCAATCCCAGGTTAAAATTATGAGTTGAAATTTCTTAAAGTGTATAGAATAAAATATTATGAGGTTTTTAAATAGTGGTTGTGTTCAATAGAATAAAAGATATGCATCATTGATCTTAAATGAAAAAATGAAATATTATTATTTAAATATGATTGTTTTAACCTAGCTGTTAAATTGGAGGAAAAAGTAGTATTAAAAAATTATTAAATATATATAATGGTCCTACTCATTGGTAATGTATTAATAAATTATTTTTAAATTGGCACCTGGTTTTTTGTAAAGTTATTTTATTCTCAATAAATATGTTATCTTCAAAATGGGTTTTAATTTATTTCAGGGATAAATTTTATAATTAATATATTGAAATTTTAGAAAGTGTATTTGAAAAAATTAACTTCATTTTTGTAGTCATCATCTCAAAATTATATTAAGGTGAGTTTTTGGGAATTTTCTATATGGATTGATTTTTCAATAAATAGTGAAATATATTGATTTTTACTTCAAATTAAATATTCTTTTGAAATATTTAAAAATTAAAATTCAATTTCATATTTGTTTGAAAATTTAATTATATAATTTTGATTATAAATAATCCAAATTTTTTTTGAAATTAATTTGATACATGGATTTATAATAAAAAAAATTTATACAAGTGATTAGGATTTGGTTTATAATTTGAACCACCATCCATTTTTTGTCCTTTTTTCCTTTTATTGTAACTATGGTGACCCTCAAATAGTAAAAAAATCATTATTGTCACTGTAACTATGAAATGGGATAATGAAGGGTTAAAAAATATATAATGGAAAAATATAGTCAAAGTATATATTTTTTATTGGATGAGAGGATTTCAACCCATCCTCATGCTATGTTAAAAATAAATCAGTTTGGATTCATTTTGAATAGAATATTAATTTAGTAATTTCTAAAATTTCAAATGTGCCCCACCCCTCTCTTATAAAAGGGCACAACTTCATCTCAATCCTTAACATTTCAGTACCCATTTGATTCAAAAAATAACTTCTTGGTCATGTGGTTCAAAGACACAGATGTTGTTCGAGTAGAGCCAAGAATTAATTACACATCTTGTGAATGTATGAAATGGCATGTTTCTTGACATAAGGTTTGGGACATGTAGGGGAATTGACACGGGTTGATGATAGTAAGTCCATATAGAAAGGTACATGTCGTGCCATACAGCCACATGGAATGTGTAAGAACATGGTTCAAATGGCCGTGTGGAGTACTGGACACGGTCTGGCCCATAGAAATGGGATACATGGCATGTACCGAACATACACATCATGTGTGTAAACATGGTTTGCTTGGCCGTGTGAATGAGGTACCCGGGCATGAATCTAGATAGTACACGGTGTGTACCAAACATACACACCATGTAGTTTCAAATTTAGAATTATCTAGTGCATGGCTGAGTACAAAAGTAAACGGCATGTGTTCTTTATTTCATGACCGTGTACTTTAGGTTTCAGTGGATTGGGAGGCCGATCCAAAAAACACCCTAAACACTATGAAAATCATGAAATAAGTGGTGAAAAATGGCATACATTGATCAATGAATAAAATGAGGATGAAACCACACACTGAAAGGTATTGACAACGTGGATTCGAGGACAAGAGACCCTGTGGCTTTTGGGAGAAGCAAATGGTGAGGGGGGGTCTGCGCGACATGGGGTTTGGTCACTTAGGGTTTCTAGATTTTATTGCTAGAGTACATAGTGTGTACTCTAACAGACACAACGTGTAGTACCGTTTTCTTTTTTTAAACTTATATATATATATATTAATTATAGTAAACTATATAATAATTATTATTACTAATTAGAAACTATATAAAAGGAATATACATAAATATTATTTATAGAAGATAATTCTATACACGTAGTGTATCAAAGGAATAAACATTGTGTGTTCTAAAATTTTAAAAAGAGAACTACAACCTTCAGTCTCGTGCTTTGGGGGCGATTTGAACTGGAAATCGGCCAATCCAAACGCAAGCCCTCAACCACTAGAGTTAAGGTTGTTGTTCGGAAAATTTTTAAGAACTTTTAATAGTTAAATCATTAGTGAAACTCTACATAGAAGCAAGAAAACTAAAAGCATGTGGTTTTAATTCTTATAGATATGGGGATGAAGTAGGGAGATTATCTAAATTCGAACTCGCGTCTTTTGAACATGGGGTTGAGACTTTCCCAATCCTCCTACTTTACCCACATGTAGTTTGTTATTTTAAAAACCATTTAACAATTAATGGAAAATGAGGCACACCACGTGTATCATAATTCACGTCGTGTGGTTTTATTAATGTGAAAAATGATGGAACTGGGATAGTTGCATAGTTCGAACCCAAATATTTTGGATATGTGACTGAACACCCTACCAACAGACCCATTTCCACAAAAGGTTTTATTTTTCTTTAAAAAAACATATATTGTATAGTAAAAATACTCACACAATGTTTACTTACACACGGGTTAAAACGGATTGAATCCTATACTGTAGGAGAGCGTGGACCGACTCAAACTAGGGGTGGCTCAGATACATTCTAGTTTTATTCCCATCGACGCATTCTTCATTCCTATTTATTTTCTAAATTAATATATATTCATATCACTGGTTTTATTCACACACACATAAAAAGTAAATTTTATGTATATCCGTAGTACGTAGCATGTAGTCTTCTAAGCTGCCTCCCAGACAACGACTTTATTTTAGGTGGTTGGCTCGACTGACTTACCTCTACTTACCTGAGGTGCACGGTGGAGAGTGTTCCCACCATGTCTTACATGTGATGGTAAGTCTTCAGACATTTTCCATTCACCTTGAATGTTTGACTATCAACACCACCAATTTCCACCGCTCCATGGTGGAATACTCGTATGACTTGGAATGGTCCAGACCATCATGGCTTTATCTTTCCTAGAAATAATCGAGGACGAGAGTTAAAAATCAGTACCTGATCATCGGGGTGGAAATATTTTCATGAAATCATCCAGTCAGGTATTGCTCTCATATTCTGCTTGTATAGCTTGGCTTTCTCATACGTCTCCCATCAGATTTCATCATGTTCAAATAGTAGGAACTTACACTTCTCTTTAGTTTCCTTCAGATCGAAATTTAAGGCATTGGTAGTACAATAAGATTTGTGCTCCAACTCTAATAGAAGATGGCATGGATTTCCATAGATGAGGCAGAATGGGGACATCCCCAGTGGCATCATGAAGGAGGTTTGATATTCCCAAAAAGCATTATCTAGCTTCTTGGACCAGTCAATCTTTGAAGTGTTCAATGTTTTCTCCAGAATCTTCTTGAGCTCACGGTTGGAGAGCTCCACTTTTCCACTAGACTGGGGATGATATGGAATCTCGATATGATTATTCACTCCATACGTAGACAGTACTCCTTTCATTAAAGTGTTTTCAAAGTGTGTCTTTCTATCATAGATCAGTACACAGGGAATGCTAAACATAGTAGAAATTTGTTTCTTTAAAAAGATCATGACCACCTTGGCCTTGTCGTGTGTTGTAGTAGCGGCTTCAACCCACTTGGAGACGTAGTCAACTCAGACCCTGATGTAAGTGTCCAAAAATATAGGGGTAATGGACCCACAAAGTCTATGCCACAGATTTCAGTGATCTTGACCTCTAGGATGGGTGTTGAGGCATCTCAGCACTGCGCACCACATTACTTATTCTTTGACATTGATCGCAATGGGACACAAAGGATCGGGTGTCTCTATGTATTTTGGTCCAGAAAAACCCAAACTTTATGATTATTTCTATAGTATGTTCTGGCCCATAATGTCCCCCAACTGGTGAGGCATGACAGAACTCCCGGACCCCACGAAATTCAGTTTTTGGGATGCAACATCGGATCACCCCATCTCCACAGTATCATAATAGTATATGATCTTCCCAGAAGTACCTCTTGACATCAGAGAGAAACCTCTTCCGCTGATAGAAGGAGAGGTCAGGGTGGATGGAACCTATGACCAAATAATCAGCAATATCCGCATAACAGGGCCAAGGTGATTATTCAACTGAAAAAATGTTCTCATCAGGGAAATCATCCCCGATATTTAGATCTTCATCCTTCTCTAAAGGCAGGAGTTTCATGTGGGATATTTGATCAGTAACAAAATTATCACTCTCCTTATTTTCTAGGATCTCCATATCAAATTTTTATAGGATAAGTACCCATCAGCTTATTCATGGCTTTGTATCTTTCTTCGTTTTTAGGTATTTGAGTGCTGCTTGGTCAGTATAAACAATAACCTTAGATATCACTAAATAAGAATGGAACCTGTCAATAGAAAACACCGCTGCCAGCATCTCCTTCTTCGTGGTAGTGTAGTTCATCTATTCCTCTTTGAGCATCATGCTAGCATAATAGATAGGTCAGAAAATTTGGTCAAACCACTAGAACATGATTTCTCCCACTGCATAGTCATTGGAATTGCACATCACTTCAAATTTCTCCTCCTTGTTGGTAGCAATCATCACCGGATCTTCCACCAACACTAATTTAGGTTCTCAAAAGCTGTGGTGCATGCCTCATCAAACTCAAAAATTGAATCCTTGGTCAGAAAGGTGGTGACGGGATGATCTATCTTTGAGAAGTCATGAACAATCCGCTTATATAAACAAGAATGTTACATGAAGGTATGGATGGCTCTAACAGAAGTCAGAATGTGAATTTTTGAAATTACTTCTATATTTGTCGGGTCTGCCTCTATCCCCTTCGCTGAGATTCTTTGACCAAGGACAATGTCACTCTGCACTATGAGATGACACTTTTCCTAGTTCAAAACCATGTTAGGGTTCCCATATCATTCGAGTACTAGCTGTAGGTGCCGCCAGCTAGTTGTGAAAGATTTTCTGCAAATGGAAAAATCAACCATAAAAACCTCTAGGATCTATTCTTCCATGTCATGGAAGATAACTAGCATGCCTCGCTGGAAGGTTTCTTGAGTGTTGCACATTCCAAAAGATATAATTCAGTAAGGAAATCTATCATAGGGGAAGGTAAATTTTCAATTCTCTTGATACTCTAGGGAAATTGTAATCTGATTTTAGCCAGAATAGCCATTGCAGAAGTAGTAAAACTTGTTCCCCACTAGTCTTTCTAGTATATGATCAATGAAGGGATGGGGGAATAATCCTTCCTAATGGAATCAATAATCATTATATAGTCCACATAGACTCTCTATCCAGTGACAGTGTGTGTTGGGATTAGCTTCTTCTTGTCATTAGAAATCACAGTGATACCCACCTTTTTGGGTACCACTTTTTGGGGACTCACCCACAAACTATATAAGATGGGGTATATATTGCATGAATCCAACAAATTTATTACCTCTTTATTCACAACTTCCTTCATGGGGGGGTTCAGGCGTCGTAGTGGTTTCTAAGATGGATTTTCTCCTTCTTCAAGCTGCACATTATTGGTGAAAATGGTAGGGATGATGCCCTTCCAGTCAGCAATTGTCCCCCTAATAGCCTACTTCCACTGCATTAAAACCTATAGAAGTGCATCCTCCTTCTCCTGTGATATTACTTTACTAAGTATGATGGGAAATGTATGATGGTCTCCCAAGTACTCGTACTTCATAGAAAATGGCAGATGGTTCTGTTCTAGTGTAGGAACATTTAGAATTTATGGAACAAGTGTTTCTACCACTGACCTCTCTAGAATGTTGGGAATAATGGCATGCTACCAGTTGTGGACTCACAGGCCTTCAAAGAATTTCAAGTCCTCTGGTGATTCATCAACTGGAATTTCAAGAAAAACCAACTCATCTAAGGTAGAAGAACATACCATATTATCTCCTTTTCGGATCGATTGATCATCCATGGTGGTCACTACATAGTATCCCTCATTCTCTAGTAATGATGATTGCTTGATGCCTTTGAGGACATTTTAGGAGACTCTTTCTTCTCCAACTCTAAAAATTAGTTCATCCTAGTGTACGTCGATCAATACCTTCCCAGTGGACAAGAAATGCCTTTCCATAATGAGAGGTGCCTCCTGGTCTCCCAACATGTCGATGATGGTGAAATCTTCAAGGAGGATTAGCCAACCCACCTTTACCAGCATGTCCTCTTATAGCCCCTTTGAATATTTGATTGATCCATTGGCAAGATTAAGGGCTAATTGGGTAGGCTTTATATCACTGAGCCCAAGCATCTTAAAAACACCTAAGGGCATGAGGTTGACATTGGCCCCTAAGTCGTGGAGGGCCTTCCCAAACTCACATGGTCTAATAGTGCATGGGATAGTGAAGCTACCTAGATCATGGAGCATGGGAGGAATAGAATGTTGTATGACCGCTGAATAATCCTTGGTCAGTGCAATGGTTCCCAAATCCTCTATATTCATTTTTTTGTAGAGGATCCCCTTCATGAATTTTGCATATGTGGGCATATGTGTCAGTGCCTCTACTAATGGAATGTTGATGTGTAGCTTCCTAAACACTTCCATGAACTTTCTGAACTGGTGGTCCAGCTTTCTCTACTTCATATTCTCCATGTCAGGCTCGAAAGGGGTTAATAACCTCCTTTCCTTTTCCATGTGGGGCCTATTTTGGTAGTCCTTTTGATGAGGAGGGGTCTGTAACTATAAAAACTTTTTCAGAAGGGCCTGTAAGTGAACCTGGTTGTGCTGGTTCCTTCTATTGAATCTCCTTTCAACTATGCAGTGTGATGGCATTGCCCTCCTCCCCCGACATCTTATTAATGTTAAATGGTAGGGTATCGAGCAGCCTCGTCGAGAGATGGATTTTTAGATGTCATATTTGGTTCCCTAGGATTCAAATAGAGTCCTCCTGATTCAAGAATCTAGTCTCAGTAGTAGATATAAACTTGTTCATGAGATCCTCTAACCTTGAGGTGTTCTCCTGCTTAGGTGGTTGTGCAGCTGGTAGAGGAGATGGCTACCTCGGCAGCTGCGGGTGAGTGTTTTGATACCCTTACTACTGGTAAGATCCCTGATAATGATGTTGTTGCCTCAAGTATTAGCTTAGATATTGGGGCTGACCATAGACGGGCAGTCGCTAGGGCGAAGGATTTTACTGTTGTGGGCCCCAGCCTCTGTTCTAGTGATCATTCCATGTTGGGTTCTAGTAATATTGGTATTGTTTTGGACCTTGGTTTTGATAAAAAAATCTCACCTCTCTCATCAAAGGGCCAGATGTTGCTCATGGGAATTCTCCCATGATGTGGTTGTCACCGCATTTGATGCACATTGGATGGTTCGCCGCATGTACCTGAGACGCACTCTTCAGATTCAATGCTTAAATCTTTTTGGAAACTGTGTCCAGCTAAGAAGCAAGTATAATAGGGGAATCAATATTATGCATACCTAATTTTTGCATGCTCTTCTCAGAATTCACCTAGATGTTGTTGGTGGACTTGTCTTCCATCAGATAGAAAACTTTTCAGGGGACTTCCTTATAACCGTACCTCCAGCAGCAGCATCCACCATGGACTTTGTGTTCGTTGTTAGTCCTCCGTAGAAGGTCTGGACCTGCATCCAGAGTTAGATTTTTTGGTGTGGTAATTTTCATAGAATCTCCAGGAACCGCTCCCATGACTTGTACAATGACTCTGAGTCATGCTGATGGAATTTGTATATTTTATTCTTCAAGGTCACCCTCTTCGAGGGTGGGAAATATTTTGACAAGAACACCTAGGCTAGCTCCTCTCAGGTGAGGATTGATCACTAAAACAAGCCTTTTATCTAGTATTTATCCTTATACCTTAGAGATAAGGAGAAGAGGTGCAGATGAATGGAATCCTCGGACACTCCGGGGTAGTGGAACATGTTGCAGATCTCCATGAAATTGGAGAGATGAGTGTTTGGGGCCTCACTGGGAAGGCTGTTGAACTGAACTATGTTTTGGGTTAGTTTCATGATAACAGTCTTGATCTTTAAATGTTGGGCCTACACTGGCGGGCAGACGATTCCTGTGTCAGCTCCATGAATAGACGGTAGGCCATACTCTATAACAGTACAGTGAGGAGGTGGCTACTGACGGAGTGGAGGCAGCATGTATTTCTTCTCTTGAGGGGTGAAGCACCACCACTAAAAGATCTATTGTGGCTTTTAGGGCTAGTCTTACTCTGTAGGGGGTTGTTTTGGAAGCCTCTGGTAGTTCCTCAGGAGGAACTCCATGAAGCCTCCTTATGGGGCCTGCTCCGGCATACCAGCAGCGGGAGGCATCTAGTCTAGGTACAGGTTCCCCGCATCATCTTTAGTGGTCGTATCTCCCTACTCCTTGTTCTCTATGGGAGGTGAGTTCTGGTTTTTCTCTTCCACCAGTGCACGTCAACGTCTCAACAATTTATGTTCGATTTCCAGGTCAATCGGAATAATGTTTTATGACTCAGTGCTCCTGGACTGTGTGGGGTGTCTGCTCATGCACCTGTGATCCTACACGCACACAAACAAAAACCAGGCGTAAAAGGTTAAAAAAAATATAAACCAAAATGGGATTAGAAAATAGATTTTTGGAAATTTTTAATTTTTATTTTCACTAAAATAATTAAAACACAACTAAATTTAACACTAAAAACGAAGTTCCCAGGAAATAGCACCAAAATTTGGTTTTTAGTTTCACCAAAGGTATGTTATAGGTGTCCCAAATTGATAGTATCCCCTCTTGAGCTATTATAGAATAAGTGTAGGGTCGATCCACATGGAACGGATGAGTGTGTGAATTCGATTGCAATTGGAATTAACATAGTGAAGGATGCTGAATTTAGAGTGTGATTTCTGTTTTTCATTATGAAAATCGGTTTGATTACTGAATTTATGATTAAAATTTAAAGGTAAAGAAAAAAAGTGGTTTTAATGTGGGTGATAGAAAAAGGATTGTGTTGGGGTTATGGGGATTATTGGGGTTATATGAACTTCTTATCAGGTTTTTTTGTTTATAATAACCCAACACTGGGCTTCAATTGTGATAGGGTTCCCTTGGCCCAATAAACCCTCTCTGGAACTGAAGAAAATGACTCCTTGGTATGGTAGTCAGTGTTTCACAATTATTTATTTATATTAGTGCATTTTTGAGTTGATGAATACTTCCAATGATCATGAATGTATTCATCGTTAATCTTCTTTTTAGTCCCAGAAAAATCTTACCTTGGTTTAGCTCAGAATTTTTAGTGATAAATAGATATGACTGAAGAAGAATATGAACAATTAAACAAAAAAAACACACACATAAAAATTAATCCAAATTAAATCACTTGTTTATTATCCATAGCTCCAACACACAGGGTTTTTAGTTACACATGTAAGAAAAGATGACAATATAACCTTTGATACCTGATGTGTTCACTGTAGAAACTATGAGGAGAGGTGAATTCTTTGGTAGAATGGTAGAATGGTGTAATGGCGGGGTCGCGGAACAATGGTAGCACGACAGTAGGGCATCGGAATCTCCCACCTTAGAATATTGAATATTGAAATCATAAAACAAGGGGCCAAGTCCCCTATTTATAGAAAACAGAAGTACACTGCACCTATAAAATGTACATGCTGTGTAGTTTCATCAAAGCTCTTTTAAGCAGTTTTTCTCTGGTAGGTGTCCAGTTGCGCCGCCCTTGACCTCCGCAGTGTCAACATCTTGTTGGTGGAGGGAACACAGCATGTGGTTCCACCTCACACGGTGTTTAGTCTCTATAAAATGCCACCAATCACATCTAGATACTTGTATACGAAGTGCAGGTATGACCCACACAATGTATCATCTCTATTCTGGTGACATGGGAGTGTACATGTTGGGTTGATCTGTTTCTAAGTCTGAATGTACAAGGTGTGTAGATATGTATATTCTGTGTAGTTGGGAATTTTTCTCAGTGTTCTCTGAGTTGTTTTTGGCCAGAAAACACCTTAAAATAAACAAGATCACCAAAATCAAAGTATGTGTCCAGTAATAACTTGGTATTGGCTGAAAACATGTTCTTATAATCAATTTTATATGTGGAAATGTATACAGAAATCGGGTGTATCAAGTTGTATGATGAACTAGTAGTTACCTACTATTGAAACTTCATATATATATATATATATATATATTGGTTCTCACTATTTATATCCTTCTCTTATTAGAGATTATTCTCATGTATTTTTCCTATATTTCATTAACATTGCATCTTTACTTGTTATACCGTCACATGGTTATAGTTTATATGTATAAGAAGGATTTGTTATATATGTTTTCGGTGGTGGTATATTTAGTATATCTCACACCCTGTATGGGCTACTATTTGGTACATAGAAAGACTTTATAGATGCAAATAGGGATAGGGGAAATTACCCAGCTATTGACGCTTGATTATTTTAGTTTGGGAGCTGGGGAGTGCATGAATGATTTATAGATCATGATGATAACTAGAGATTGTTTATTGTTTTTAGTTTATTTGATATACTTGTATATATGTGTTCCTACTCCCATGTTTTCCTATTCCTTTATTATAGTATAAAATTACATCATTTGTATATGGTACTTTATATTTCCATTTATGTCTTGTTTATTAATATCATATTGATGTTTTAAATTCATTTTTATAGTTTTTTTTATTATGATTCTATTATTATCAATTTATTATACCATTGTGATACTCTAATTATGATTTTATAATCACCCCACAGTACCACCTTGGACTCTTATTGCTAGTCAGCAGGCTCTGGAATATGGGGAGGCACGCTTGAGGCCTTCTGACCAACTAGGTTGGTTACATATGATTAAACAAGGTCTAGGACTTTACATAGGTAATGATTAAATATACACAAAAAGAAGATTTTGAACCAAGCTGAGAAATTTTCCAGAGATCAACATTAATTATAATGTAATGACAAGGCTTGGAAAACAATATTGTGTCCCATAAAAACCAAAATAAGTAGCTATTGGATTACACACATAGTTAATTATTCTCTATTCTTCATAGAAGTATGAAGATGTATAGAGATTTGAAAGAGTATTTCTAGTGGGACAACAGGAATATTGATATTTTATAGTATTTATCTCGGTGGTTGTTATGTTATAATGTCATGGATGAAAGACAAACATATATGGGGATGTTATAACCATTACCCATACCAGAATAGAAATGATAAAACATCACAATGGATATTATTTTCAGATAACCCAAGATTTATAAGGTTCATAATGTTATTTGGGTAATATTCGATCATCTTATGATGTCAGCACACTTCATTACTATTGAAGAATCTTTCTCTCTTGACCATCTTGCTAGAATATACATTAAGGATGTGGTAAGGTAGTAAGTGAACAACCTAAAACATTTCATATACTAGTGACATTAACCTCAAATTAAATTTATTATATATCCAAAGATCTTTTAGGATTATAGTTTTGGATAGTTAGGTCAAAAGTGTTACATAAAAAGAGATATAATACGAAGTGGACACTTCTAATTAGTATCAATTTTTCATAAAATATAAAACATTTAAAATAATACATGATTTATTTTTTAATGAAAAATCTTAATAACATTCAACTTGGATTCTTATTTTCCATTACCTATCCTTAAACCCTATTAAAAAAATTTGAAAATTTTTTATGTATATAAAAATATCAGTAAAGGACATAAGAATAATGATAGAAACAATTAGTCTATGAATACTTATAAAAAATTCCTGTTTTAAAAAAAACTTTTAGGCTCAATGTGAACATTTTATTACTCAAGAAATCAAATTCTATCCCAAAATATTATAATAAAGCATTTCATAATAAATATTAAAGGAATAATAAAAGGCATAAATGTTTCTTTGAAATCATGAAAAACTCATAAGAACTTATTCCAAAAGTTGTACCTCTAACCCTTAAAAGTAGTATAATCATTAATCTAAATAAAAGATAATAATCTTACCTTGTGAAATCATAAGATTCCTATAAAACCAATATAAATAATAGATAAAACATGTAGGTTTATTGGGAAATCATTTTTAATATATATTAGAATCAATAATATAAATTGAATAACCATATAGTAGACTTCCATACCTAATGCATTGGCTGGATATCACAGACCCAGGTGTCCTCGATTTATCATGGAACAACTGGTCATTGGTTAATAAAGTAACCACCCATAATTTAATTATAATATAACCACACATCATCACAATAATTCCCAACAACAATAACATAATCATAAAACTTTAAAGCTTTCATTTTCATCATTAAACTAATAAAATATTCATAGGAAAAATAACCTTTCCAATTTGAAATTATTTATTTGAAAAACTACACAATTATAAAGAAAAATATTTTATTCAAAGATAACCTAATAAACATTCAATGTAATATTCAAAGTAAATATTTATCATTGTATTTAGAAAATCATCTCATGATATATAAGTTAAAAAAATTCCATTCATTATTTTTTCAGAAAATTCTCAAAGTATCTCATTTTGAAAAAAACTAAACTATTACTTTAAAACCATTTTTCAAAATGAGACAAATTGGTAAAAATTACATTAAAATCATAGGGGAATCTTAAATAAGTTTTTTAGAACATTTTTCGGAAATATCTATATGATAGAAAAATAGAGATTTACGGGAATCTTTAAAAGATGATTTTTTAAAACAAATTCCCTTACCCTAAGTCTGATTCATTACATACATTCTTTTTATTCTTGAATAAAGAACGAATATTAATTTAAAAACTTTTTTAAGAACCATTTTAGTGTTAATTTTTCCATAATTTCATTTAATACCATGTTATATATAGTTTTTTATTCAATTAATTTCACATCGGACATTTTTGATGATGTTCATTTAATAATCCCAAAAATTGATTCATTATGTCCTCTATTGTCAAAGATGCCCTTATTAAATAATCTAAAAAATAATCATCATTATATAATTAAAATTTTTTACATCAATTATAAATTTAAAACAAACTCTAAAATATAGTTATGAAAAAAAATCTATGTTAAAATAATAAAGATGTAGGTCATGTGTACGTATGGGTAACATTTTGATTTTTCAACATTCATTATGGAAAGGATATAAGTTTTATTTTTATAATTAAAATTTATAATAATATCATATATATATAATATTATTTCATTAAATATACTTATATATCATGTCCATGTTATGTAGTTATGAAAAATGAATCATAATACTTCATGCATGTGGAAGTCTGCAGGTACGCACGAACAACGTTATCATTTTTTCAATGAATTAAATGAAAATAAGTTAATGATATATAATATTTTAGTAATGTTAAATATTTAATTAATATCATATATAAACCATAAATCCATCATAATAAATATTCTTGAGAGATGGTGATGGAAAAAAAATCACATCGGTTCACAAGGAAGTAGTCTTCCATTCACATGAATGATGAATTCACATCCCATTTAATAAAGGTTTGATATATATATATAGGTTATTTTATTAAAAAAATACCATAATATTATATTAATGAAATTTTATTTATTTTTTATCATTGTTAAATTATATTTGAATGATCTCAAAGAAGAAGAAAAACTAAAACATGTAGTTGAAAACTATAGCTCTTCTTTGGAAAACCCTTTTTTCTTGACTCTATAAAATCTCTAATAATTTTGTTATTGAAAATTTGTGCCTCCAAAATGAGGGTATGTATTCAAGGAAGAAATTTATCAATTTATTTTTTGAATCAAATGGGTATTGAAATTTTAAGGATTGAGATGAAGTGCTGTCATTTTATAAGTAAGGGGAGGGGCACTTTTGAAAATTTTCAAATTAATAAATTGATATTCAATTCAAAAAGAATCCAAACTGATTTATTTTTAACACAATATGAGGATGGGTGGAAATCCTATCATCCAATAAACAATTTATAATTTGACTATGTTTTTCCCTTATAGATTTTTTAACCCTTAGTTATCCCATTTCCCAGTTACTATGACAATTATGATTTTTCACTATTTGAGGGTCAAAATAGATACAATAAAAGGAAAAAATGTCAAAAAATGGATGGTGGTTCAAATTATAAACCAAATCCTAATCACTTGTATAAAAAAAATTATTATAAATCCATGTATCAAATTAATTTCAAAAAAATTATTGGATTATTTAGAATCAAAATTATATAATTAAATTTATAAACAAATATAAAATTGAATTTTAATTTTTAAATACTTCAAAACAATATATAATTTGAAGTAAAAATAAATTTTTTCCACTATTTATAGAATAATCAATCATTCTAGAATATTTCGAAAAAATCAACTTAATATAATTTTGATATTATTAATACAAAAATGAGGTTAATTTTTTAACATGCATTTTATAAAATTTATATATATTAATTATAATATTTATTCATAAAATAAAAGAAACCCCATTTTGAAGATAACATATTTTTTGAGAATAAAATAACTTTACTAAAAATTATGTGTCAATTTATAAATAATTTATTAATAAATTACCAATGAGTAGGAACATTATATATATTTAATAATGTTTTAATATAATTTTTCCTCCAATTTAATATCTAGGTTAAAACAGTAATATTTAAATAATAATATTTCATTTTTTTCACTAAGATCAATGTTGCATATCTTGTTTTCTATTGAACACAACCACTATTTAAAAACCTCAGAATATTTCATTCTCTACACTTAAATAAATTTAAACTCATAATTTTAACCTGGGATTGAAAATCAGGGCTTTGACTTTTCTAAATACCTTTTTTGAAATCCCACAACACAAATAGGGTTAATAAAAAATTCTCTTTAGATAAGTGAAAGGAAAGTACAAAACGACATATGGAATAAGACATAGTAGGTTTCCAAGTTAGAGAATATATGTTCAAATAAAAAACTATCTCCAATGGATTGATATAGAGTGTTAGAGAACATGGTTATGAGAATTTTATCCCCCAAAAAACGTAAAACTATGATCTGTTAAAAGGCTATTGATTTCCCAGAAAAAAACTAAATGGATAACATTTTTATTTCAAGATCATTTTTTCTAGAGTTGAGAAATTTTTTTATCATATAAAATAACAACAAAATATACCTACTTGTTGCAATACCCCTAGCTTCTATGGTACATTTCTCTTTGAATAATGCAGTAGCCTGTGTTGTATGCAATTGGAGTTTTAACACACCATGGCCAATTAAGCTTGTCGTTATAAGTAGTAATAAGCACTTTTTGAAATTTTATAAATTTTATATTTCAAAATGGAAATCATTTTTGAATTCGTAATATTGAAATTAGATTAGGGTAAATTTTGGGTACTTTTCTAAAAACATTCAATTTTTGATGAATAGTGAAAAATATTAAATTTTATTTAAAAACAACTTTATTAATAAAAATAATTTATAGTGATAAATTATAAATTTGAGTGGTTTTAAAGTATAATTAGATTATATTTTAATCATTTAATATAATTATTGTCATTGTATATAATTTCACATTAAAACTAGACATAAACAAGTGTCAATCTTTTGAAAGTTATTATTTCTTAAAAACACATTTTTTGTTTTGACAATGGGAATTAATTTTAAATTAATTTCTGCCACTTCTGTGTTTTGAATTTCAAAATATGGATTCCATATTTGGAATCAAGTGATCCAAATTTTGTAAATAGGTAAATATTATTTATAGACATTATGTATAATTACTTTGGTAAAACAATTACCATGGTTAAAGGGTAAATCCAGTAAAAGGGTAAATAATAATATTATATTATTATTAAATTACCCTAACATGTGTACTGTTTTAATTGGATGATACATTTCCGACCATGGCCTTCCTTGGGTCGATTTTGGGACCCCATGGAGCCACTTTAGAGTGATAATGACACTTTGTATTAATTAATTTAAAGTAAAGACAAAAATGACATAAACATATATCTTTTAATAAAACAATTTTTAAATGGGGTTATATAAGTTATAGTTTCGAATATAAATACCAATTATAAATCCAAAACTATTTCCTACATAATATAATTTTATTTATAGTTTTTTGACATTAAATAATTAAATTTATTTATGACACAATGGTGATGCAGTAATTTCCTTATTAATGAAAGAATCAAATAAATGTTATTATAAATATTAAAATAAATATAATTTAAAATTTTTTATGAAATAAACTAATTTTATAGTTAAATATGACATGTTAGGGTTGATTTAAGTTATTTTTTTCTAACTAATAAATTTTTTATGATTTTCACAAAACCCAAATACTAAATAGTGTCAAAATTGACATAAATGAGTTTTTAAAACAAATATTATATTATTAAATTATATAATAGTCCTAAAAATATAAGGTTCGGACAAATAACATATATAAAAATATTAATATCATTAATTAACCACTTTTAGTTCTCTTGGAATTTTATAGTATGTTTATTAACCAATTATTATAATAATACAAGAATAAATGGTAAAAGTTAAACAATTTAACTAAGAGTTAAATCTAAAAGATAAGGTTAATATGGTGACCCGGACCTATCTAAAACCTATTGGTTGAGAATTTTTAGACCCATAACCACCTTATACTAGAATTAAATCATTTCAGAGCCATTATAAATTGAAAATGATTTTATTATAAAATAATATTTCAAGCTTTTCCTAAAGTGACTCACACCTCTCTTATAAAAGTCCCCTTCCCCTTATATAAATTTCACACCTCCAAAGCCTTTTTTTCTCAGGAAACCCCTACCCAAATATCCTCTAAAATATCCTCCCTTAAATATAGATTCCTTAATTTGATCAAAAAGCCAACCTAAGAATCCATTTTGATCAAATAAAAAGGAAGAACCTGAAGAAGATGTAAATATTCCATCACCTCTTTCAAGTTCTTTTCTTCTTCTAATTCCTCTATCTTTTTTGTTTAAATTATAAAATAATAAATCCATTATATTCTATATACTGTGATTTTATAAAGTGTTACATCCATATTCAATATTCTATCCATCATATAAATGACAAAGTCACCATACGCGCGTACGTAGGACTTACCGTCTCCACGTTGTGGTGTAGTTTGTTATCCAAACACTTAATTATTTGGATGGGTATAATAATGAGTATAAATGATGTTAATAATAAATATATCATGTTAATTATTATTTATATATGATATCACATCAAATTACATACGATTTCATCATCAATATAATGATATTGTCACTTGTGCGTACGTACGGATTACTATCTACACGAACCCTATGAGATTCATTCCCCATCGTAGTCATTCAATAATAATTTTCATTTTATGATTAAAAATAATATTTATTAACATAATATAATTTTGTATATGAATGAAATACATAATATTCAGAACAAACGTGGATTACGTAACCATGTATATAAAGGAAAATGAATTAGGTAACACCCAAAATGATGATACTACTGAAATATTATTAACAAATCAATTTTAGAGGATCATATATGATATCATATTTATATATATAGTTATTTTATAATTTTATAATATTGTTTTAACTATTATACTGGAGGTTAACATACCATTGACTAAGGAAAAGTACAAGGTAAATGTTAATTTCACAATCTCTTTATTATCCGAGGTTGTTTTGCGTAAGTATCTACTAAGACCTCTTTATCATCCACATCCATGTCTCTTAAAAATGTATTTAAAAACATTTTTACTATTTAATAGACCATGGTTTATATTCATTTACACCATTATTTTACCTTATATATTTTGAAAGGAATCATTCCGTCGTTTTCCAAACAAGGTACATTATGAACTTTTCGACAAAATTAAGGAAAGAATGTATTTTTTTTAACTTATACAGTAGGTGTGGCTATTTTCCACCGTTATATGATCGTAAAAGCTTCCCATACAAGCTTATATAAATATTTTCTAAATAAATGCTTTTGTTTATAATTATGTGACTTTTAAATGATTTCAAAATTGAAAGAGATATTTATTTCAAATAGTTTTCATTTCATCTATGTCAACATCCATTGATGGATTTTAAACTTATTTGAAGTTGATTTATTATGATTCAAATCATATATATTTTATTGAAGGTTTTGTGGTATGTTGGACTGTGGATGTGTTATTTTTACACTATTTGTGGTTTATGGATAAAGTATTGACATTTCGTATGATAGTTTTATTACGAATGTTTATGTTATGTTTAAACATTTTCATATGAGGAATGCACTGGACTTAGTAAGTGACAGGTGGAGCCCACTATAGCTCCTTAATGCATCTGTAGGTCTCATGAGACAAACTAGTGTCTTGGCACAAGGCCTTGACTAAATATTGTTTTTATTCTTGGCACAATCCAATGACTATGTGGTAATGAAATCTAGAATTATGCATTCCATAATTATGAAAGTGGATATTAATATTGAATATGATTATTTAACTAGTTGAATATCCATGTGAATAAGTAAATGGAATTATTTGATTTTATATTTTCCATATTATGCTGAATTTTAACTTTAAAAGGATTTAGTTTTAGTCTTGTACAGTGCCTTAAATGTTTATACTTATTTATGAATGTTTTTTCTATATTGACTGAAAATTACCATTTTTATTTATATGAAAACACAAATTACAAAACAACAAACAATAGACCATATTAGGGTGGCTTAAATTAATGCAAGCCCAGTGCATCATTGACTACAAAACAAAACCCCACTCTAGGAAATGAACCAAAGTCAGAGAAATAGAGAATATTGTGATCCAGAGTTACCATGGATGTCAAAAAATCAGCCAACGTATTACCTTCCCTCCAAGTGTAAGAGACCATCGTATGAGCCACCACTGACTGATTGCACCGCCTAACCATGTAAGCAATAGCCCACGGAATCCTTCTCTTGCCCTGCAACGCATTATACATCACTTGGGAATCTGTTTCCGCCCAATCCAGATGAAAATGCCTAAGAACACACATATGCAGCCCAGTAGCGAAGGCCATGGCCTCAGCTTATAGCGTGTCACCTCTCCCAAGCCACCCAGTAAAAGAAGCAATAACATATCCTGATCGGTCACAGACTTCCCCCCCACCATGCATCTCCCCTTGAATCGCTGACCCATCCGTGTTAAGCTTTAGCCCCATGCTCGGAGGACTCCAACAAACCCATCGACACTGCCTTGGAGAGCCATTCCAAAATGCAACAGTGAGGTTGGAGGTGATGGCATGCACAGAAGGCGCATTGCAGCACTCAGGGCATAGCCTGATCAAATCTATAAATATGTTCTTCATTTTGAAAGGAATTCTGACCAGCGATCCTGAAGCATTGTTGTGTCGGCGATTGTTCTTTCTTTCCAAATCATCTAGCACCCTACAAGTAAAATGATAGCCTTTTCTTTCCTTTCATCTCCATGACTCCCAGCTCCCCGAAACCAGTCGCCGAAAAAATCCCCATTGCTCACATGAAAGCCTCTCCACCCAATGAAGGACCCAAAAGACTTCCAGACACTCCTAGACCATTCACTCTCAAAAAAGATATGTCCCAATGATTCCTAATTGGAGGTCCTGCACCACCAGAATCTAGAGGCCATTTTAATTCCCATTCTCTACAAGTTCTCATCTGTAGGTAAGGCCCTATACCTCAAGCTCCATAACAGAAAATTAAATTTGGAGGGAACTTCCTTGAACCATGACACCTCCACCCAAAGATCATTACCTGAGGAGATCCTTTCAACCCGAATATAATCTTTGATGGAAAATCACCCATTGCAGAACCATTGAACACAATTTTATCATCCTCATCATTAGAAACAATGTTGTTGAAAACCTCCAATTGACCCTCATCCAAAATAGCCTGCACAAACCTGGGATGCCTACTTGACTCCCTAATGGTTATATCTGGGGTAGGACAACCCGGAAACCATGGATTTCCCACCCCCCACTCTTGTTGCCAAAAGTTAATATTACCATTTCCCACAATCCAATGATAATGATGTTCAATATCCTCAAGTTATGGGTGGATCATCTTCCAAATTTGAGAGGGTCATCTCCTTTGAGCATTCAGATTCATACCGTAAATCCCATGCATTATTCTTCCCCAAAGAGACCTGCCCTCCAGAGCTTCCCAAGACAGCTTCGCATGTAACCCTTGAATATTTGAGGAAACATTTATCATGTTAATGCCCCCTTCCGATAGAGGCATGGCCAGCCTATTTACTGAGGCCCAGTGATTCCTACCTTCCAATTTCCCATCCCAAATGAATGACACCATAATCCTCTCCAAGCTGACCACCACAATCTGGGGAACCTTAAGATTTGAGAGGATATGCATAGTGATGGAAACCATAACACTATTCACCAAAGTGATGCGACCTCCAATGGATAAGAACCTGTTTTTTCAGTGATAAATGTGACCCGTGATTTTTCCTATTAGTTTGTCAAAATGATGCACCCGAAGAGAAAAGGGACTGACTGGTGCTCCAAGATACTCCATAGGGAAGGACCCCCTACTCATGCCCAAACTGACACCCATGGCTCTGGCCCTTCTCTCAGTGATTTTCCTGGAAGAAAAGAAGAGACTCTTCTCTTTATTCACCACCTGACCACTCCACTTGCAATATTCCCCTTTGATTCCATTCAACCACCACACTGACTGCCTTATACCATTAGTAAAAATAATAGTGTCATCTGCGAACATCAAGTGAGTGATCCCCCTTATGCCATGCCTAATGTGATAAGGCAGGATTGTACCCCTACTAAGACCCTAATTAATATAAAGGCTGAATGCATTTTGGGAAATAATGAACAAAGTGGGGAACAAAGGTTCACCCTGCCTTAGACCCCTACATGCCTTAAAGAAACCAAATTATTTTCCCATGAAGGAAGTAGAGATCCAAGCCGAGCTGAAGCAGCGAAAGATGAGATCCCTGGACCAATTAGAGAACCCCATACAAGTAGGAACTTTAAGGACAAATCCCCACTCCAACCTGTCATAGGATTTGTTCATGTCTAGTTTGACCACCAAATTGACCCCCAAAGGTTTTATTATGTATGCCACTAATCATATCTTGGACCACTCCAATCACCCCCTGAATCGATCTCCCTCTGATAAAACCAAGATGCTCAGAGTTTATCCTAGAATCCAGATGTTCAGCCAGATGCTTGTTAAGAATGCTAGCCAAAACCTAATACAAAATATTTCACATACTAATGGGGAGGTACTGATCAATAGACTATGGGTTAGTCACCATGGTAATGAGGACCATCTTTATCGCATAGGCTATACGCAGTAAGTTCCCTCCTTGAAAAAAGTCATTCACGGCACCAACCAGATCCCCCTTGATGATATCCCAGGTCGCCCTGTAGAAATATCAAGGGAAACCATCAGGCCCTGGTGCACTATTCGGATTCAGAGTCCAAACAGCCTCCTGGACCTCATCCTCCTCTGGTTCTCTCCTCATTCCCTCATCAATAACCTTAGTGATGATATTTGGAATTCCCTCAAAGATCTCAGAAACAATGCTCGGAGCCAACACAGGGTTGGGAGCCGCTAGAAGATCCTGAAGAGACCTATTAACCATGGACCCCACCTCATCTCTATCCGAGGAGAAGGACCCATCCTCCCTTCAAATATTCAGCCTTTGAACACACCGTCATTCTCTGATTCAAGCATGGAAGTACCCCGTGTTACTATCTCCCTCACAAAGCTATTTCACCTGAGCTCCTTCTCATGCAATCCTTTCCTATTTCAAAAGGAAATCAGTTAAATTATCCTTCTTAATCCTCAGATCAGAAAACATATTGTCATCCCAGCTCTACTCTAGACAACCCTCCAAACGGTCCACCTACATTCTAAGCTCAGACACCTCATGATCCCGGCCAGGAATTTCCTTCCTCCAAGACTGAAGACGTGACTTGAGCCTCCTCATCTTTCTGTGTAGAAGAGAGAGTTCTATGTGTCCAAGGCTTGTTCCGGGAACAGGGTAGCCGCTATGGGAACTAGGTTGGGTATGATACATGGGTCTTTCCCATTTGAATACCTTTGGACTCCAGTTTTGGAAGGTGGGATGCGGGTTAGGGATTTTTACCAGGTGGTGAGCTGGATCTCAGGGCGTATTTTGAACTGGAAAAACCCTTTTTTATTGTTTGGAGGCCATATCTTGCTTGTGAATAGTGTCTTGTTGGGAATCCCAGTCCATGCGCTATCAGCAACCTCTGTACTGAAAGGGGTGGTAAAATCCATTAACAAGCTTTTGGCTTGGTTTATTTGGGATGGGGCTTCAGAAGGAAAGAGGCATTGGGTCTCATGGGGGAAGATGTCCATGCCCATTCGGGAGGGGGGATAGGTGTGAAGAGCCTAGAGGTTACGTTCCAGTGTATGCACGCAATGTTGGATTGGGAGGTGGTTGAAGAGCGGTCTTTGTGGGGGAGTCTCATGGCACACAGGTACAGGGATAGTGCTAGATCTTCTACGGTGAGGGGGTCGTCTTTGTGGTTTACGGTCAGCAATATTGTTCTAGACATCTTACAACTCTCTCAGTGGATCATCGGGGAGGGGAGTATCTTGTTTTGGCACCACAACTGGTCGGGCAATATCCTTGGTTATTCGGGATGCCCTGCGCCCATGATTTCTTTCAAGGAAGTGGCACAATATCCTTCCTTTTTCAGGGACATCCTGGATTCCGACCAGCGTGAGACTTTTGACTATATTCTCATCAACATATAATGGGATTGTTTTTTCTTCACCCCTACTCCCTCGGGGATGTTTACGACAAAATACTTCTGTAGGAGCAGCGGCCCCCAGGGACAGCAGGTAGGGTGGAGTGGCTGGCTTTGGTGTAAGGTTCTTCCAACTAAGTTTAACTTTCTCATGTGGAGGATTAAAAGGGGTGCTCTTCCAATTGATGAAAATATCAAGAGGTGGGGGATCATTATGGAGTCTCGCTGCTGATGTCGCATTGACTTCCGTGAGGAGACGATGTCTCACGTTTTTGTAGCAGGGGATTGGGCGCGTTCGGTGTGGGGGTTTCTTGGTGGCTTTTTCAGGCTGTCCTTCTAGGTGGAGAATGTGGAGGTCTTTATATCTAGAAGGTTCCAGGGTTTGGATGAGTCTGGTAAGGAGAGAGAGGCATGGGTCATTTCTTAGAGCGTGGGAATTTGGGGGCTGTGGAAGGCCAGAAATTGGGTGAAGTATGAGGGGGCGCTGTCTTTGGTGAGGGCAATCATCGCCAGGTCACTCTTCATGTTGGCGGACTGGACTTCGCTTGCAGGTGCCTGGAAGGTTTCACCGGCGATGTGGGAGATGCTCGGAGCTCTCGGTCTAGACCAAGCGTTGGGTCACAGAGGCCAGGGGAAATGGGTGAGGTGGAAACCGTTGTGCGAGGGATTGAAGATGAACGTAAATGGATAATGTCGGCAGGGGGAGATGTGTGGGGGAGGGGCTGTGCGGGATAGGTCGGGGAGCGTGCTTCTAGCTTTTTCTGCATATTTTGGTAATGGAAGTTCTCTGCAGGTGGAGGCACGAGCTGTTCACACAGGTCTCTCCTTGTGAAATCAGAACGGAATCGGTGTATCGCAGGTGGAGACGGATTCCTAGGATATCTATGATGCGCTCCAAGGTAAAGGTATCTACCCCTGGTCAATAGTCTATACAATAGGGAAATTCAAAGCCCTCGTGTCCAGGAATACGGGCATCACACATACGCAGAGGGAGGGTAACAAAGTGGCGGATCATCTGGTGTCTCTTGCAGGCGATGACTTGTTGGTCATTTTAAATTCTAATGTTTCTCAACTAAAGCCAGAGGGGGTGAATTTGATCTGGGGTGATGCCCTTGGCTTGCATTAATTTCTCCCTCCCTAGTGTTGTTTCCTTGTTTGAACACTTCTAGAATAAAAATTGAAATGATTATGATGATGATGATGTACAACCCAAGCCTCCCTAACCACCTCAAGGAAGCCCGGTTCCTCAATCCATGATTTTGAAAACTATGCATGATCCCCGCTCAGCACCCTTTTACCAAGAAGAATACGAATCGGAGAGTGATCAGACAGCCCTCTGGTTAGGTGACAAACCTTGGTGTCCGGAAACATATCGATGGCAGCATTTTTCACCCAGCATCGATCAAGCGAAGAGTAAGATCATCTCCCTCCACGTTGATTATTACACCATGTAAAAATTCTGCCGTCAAAACTACCTCCATAAGACCGTTCCTTGCCATGAATGAGACAAAGGCATGTCTGGAATTCATGGGAAATGGAACACCTCCTTTTTTCTCTTCGATACTCGTAATGATGTTAAAATCACCACCAATGATCCATGGGTACTTCCAGAATTAAACACCTCTATGGAATTCCATAAGGCCTCCCTGCCCTGTATTGTGCTATATTGTTATCTTTACTGAGAATCTAAGCTCACCCCTTTCTATGTTTTATTTTTCCCAGGATGTGAAGAAGTATTTTATAGTTTACCTATAGGGATAGGATAAGGATATAAGTGTGTTAAAAATGGGACAAAATTTTGTTTATGTTTTTATTTCATGATATAATGAAAAACTTATGAATGTATCTAGTATTTCCAAGGCAACTAAACTGATCGGTCTGTCGGGACATGATTCCTTGTATCATGCCAATGTTATGTAATAATGCACTGACTCTGGGTAACCGGGGTCAGGGCATTGCAGTTGGTATCATAGGAAGTTCAGTACAAATCTTAGAAGCTAGATTTATAAAAACTCTGATTAGAAAACATTACCCTAAGATAGACTTTGAGGATTAGTATAGAAGAACTTCCTAAAATTTTGGTAATGTAGATATTTTGTGAGTTTTCCATGAAATAAATCTCAGTCTGGATAAGACCATGTATAGGTGGCTCTAGCACAGATGTACCTAGAGGTAAAACCCAAAAACCCCGCTTTGAACTAGATTAGAATGGGAACTGGTGCATGACAACAGGCCTTGATTCACTCTTGGTTACGATACTCCCGGGGGATATGTTTAGGATAATTCAAATTTTCTTTACAAACCATTGTGAAGGGTTTATGAGTATATACTTTTTCAATGAAAACATTTTTATGATTATTGATTATATCCATAAACTGTTTGATTTATGTTAACTATTTTACAAGTTTTCAATTATGTATTGTGACTCATAAATTAATCTAGTGTATTTCATTTTTAGAAATGGTGCCTAGTTAAAGGAATGGAAACCATATCAACGCATGTAATCCTTGTAGGGATTTCCCTCCTACTCAAGATAATTATAGTGGAGCTGGTGATACAACTGGTTCTGGTCATCTTATCACCATACTAGGACAACTCACTCAGTTTATGAATAATAACCTTACCCATATGGAGAACCCTGATCTACAATGTAGAGAATCAATGTTAGACCGCTTCATGAGGCAACAACCACCAACATTCAATGGGAGTACAAATCCATTAGTTTCTAAGAAATGTATAAGTTCCTTAGAGGAAATATTTCATGCTTTGGGGAGTAGTGAAAGGGAAAATGTTTTCATGGCATTTTATCACCTCAAAGGTGAAGCAGATCAATGGTGGTCATTAATCCAAATCAAAAAGGAAGATGAATAAGTATCCAACATAGAATTGAGGGAGTTTAAAGATAATTTCTTAGAAAAATACTTTCCTCAGGACCATCAAGCAGATATAGAAAGAAAATCTCTGAGTCTGAGGTAAAAGGAGGATTTGAATGTCGCAAATTATGATGCTAACTTTTCAAGGTTAGCAAGGCATGCAGCAGATTATATACATAACCCAAGGAGTAATATTGATCGATTCTATGATATGTTAAAACCATTTCTCTAGTGATCATTATTCTCGCAATCCTTCTTATCATATGAATATTAGTCTCATGTGCTATCAGGATAGGAAAAGAGTTCTCTAAGTCTGAAAAATTTAAAGCAAAAAAATGAGAAGAAGAGATCTACTGAAAATACTAGAAATAGAAATAAGGGGAAGAAGGGAGAATTTTAATATCCATCCTACAGTAAATGTGGGAAGAAACACCCTAGTATTTTTCTAAAGGGAATGGGATTCTATTACAAGTGTGGTGAAAAGGGACACCAAGATTGTGATTAAAAGGGGAAGAAAGGGGCTGTTAATGTTTAATGCTACAATTGTAGAGAAAAGGGGCATTATGCAAATGAATGTCATAAGAGCCAAGAAAACTTACCCCAGAAAAGGGAAAGTGAGCAGGGCCAAGCTTAAGCAGTCACTACTTCTATGTTTGAAGTTCCCAAAGATGTGGTGGTAGGTAATTTAATGGTTTCCTTAGGTCTAGCCAATGCATTATTTGATTCTGTATCATCGCATTGTTTCATATCTTCCTAGTTTGCTAAGAAAATTAGATATTTCAAATTTGATTTAACAAAGGATTTGTCAGTCAAAAATCCTAAGGGAAGTATCATTACAACAAATTTTTTTGAATCAGTTCCTAATAGGGCATATAAATGGTCATTCTCTGCTGAACTCATCGTCATACCCATGATTGAATTTCATATAATCCTTGGTATGGATCGGCTTTCAAACCATGATGCGAAAATATATTATAATAAGAAGGAGGTTAAAATTCTCTATGATGATAAGGAGTACATTATCTTTAGAGTAGAAACGTCACCATATGATTATTTTCTAGATCCACCCCCAGTAGGTCTACTAAATTCAATTATTGGGGAGGATGAGAATGAAATAATTATGGGTGAGGAAAATAATAGTCGAGTAGAGGATGTACCAATTGTGAAAGAATATGTTGGAGTGATTCCGAAGGATTTTCCAAGACATCCTCTAGAACGAGAAAATGAGTTTTCCAATGATTTAATTCCTGGTTCAAGGCCCATATTAAAGACTCCTTATAGAATGGTCACTTTGGGATTAGTGGAACTTAATAAACAACTAGAAGAATTGAGTAATAACGGATTTATTCACCCTAGTGTTTCTCTATGGGGAGCCCCTGTCCTTTTTTTAAGAGGAAAGATGGATCTATGAGGTTGTGCATTGACTACAGGAAGATCAATGTTATAACAATAAATAACAAGTATCCCCTACCTCACATTAATGATTTATTCGACCAGCTTCATGGATCTCAATATTTTTCAAAGATTGACCATCGATCTGGATATCATCAGTTGTGTGTGAAGATGGAAGACATTCTGAAAACAGAATTTCGAACCAGGTATGGGAATTACGAGTTTATAGTAATGCCTTTTCGATTGACTAATGCACCCTCTATCTTCAGGGATCTAATTAATAGAGATATCAAGGAATATATTGATGATATAGTAGTAGTATTTATTAATGATATCTTGGTACACTTCAAAAGCTACAAAGATCATGAAAATCACTTGCACATTATTCTAAATACACTTAGGAGAAATGAATTATATGGTATGTTTAGAAAGTGTGAATTCTAGCTTTAGGAGATTTCTTTTCTTGGTTGTATTTTCTCTAAGGATGGAATCTCTGTTGATCCTTCAAAGTCCAATGCAATCCAAGAATGTCCAGAACTAACGAGAATAATTGAGGAACACATTTTTATTGGTTTAGTAGGTTATTATCAGCGTTTTGTCTAGAAATTTTTCGGATTGGCTAACCCATTAAGCAAAATCACCCATAAAGGGGTTAAATTTGTTTGGAAAAAATAGTGTGAAGAATGTTTTGAAAAACTGAAGATAAGATTATTTAATGCTCTTATCTTGACTCTACCATCGGGGAATGATGGGTTTGTTATTTATAGTGACACTTCAATGAAAGGACATGGTTGTGTCCTTATGTAGAATGATAGAGTTATTGCCTATGCATCACGACAGCTAAAAAATCATGAAAAAAACAATCCCACTCATGATCTAGATTTACCAGTTGTAATCATTACTTTAAAGATATGGAGACACTATCTCTATGGTGAAAAATGTGAAATATATACTGATCACAAGAGTTTTAAATATATTATCACATAGAAAGATCTCAACATGAGGAAAATACAATGGATTTATCTAATCAAGTATTATGATTGCATTATACACTACCACCCGGGGAAGGAAAATAAGGAGGTAGATGCTTTGATCAGAAAGGATCATGGAGTTTTGAACAAGATGAGAGTTAAAAAGGATCCTATATACTTGGATCTTGTAAAGATGGATATAGGAAAAACCATGGAAGGTGAAACATCAATGCTTTTTCAAATGGATTCCAAATCATATTTACTAGAAAGGATAAAGTGTTCTCAGATTGATGATTAGGAGTTTCAAAAGAATATTAATGCTGCGGATGATCGGAGATTGAGTGAATTCATATATGAAGGTGGAATTTTGAAATTTGGGAAGAGAATTTGCATTCCTAACATACCTGATCTAAAAAGGGAATTGTTGGATGATGCTCATAGCTCCAATTTCTCTATGCACCCTAGGAGCACCAAGATGTATAGATATTTGAAAGAACATTTCTTGTGGGAAAACATAAAGAGGAAGATTGGTGATTTTGTTTCAAGATGTATAGTCTGTAAACAAGTGATAGCTGGAAGGCAACAGCCTGGAGGAGTCATGCAACCTATTATTATAAATGAGTGGAAATGGGATAGTATTGTGATGGACTTTTTCATGGGGCTACCAAAGACTCCTAGAAGGAATGATGCAATATGGTTCATTATTGATCATCTTACCAAGTTAGCACATTTTCTTACTATAAGAGAAGATTTACCACTTGAAAATATGGAAAGACTATATATTGATGAAGTTGTAAGACTTAATGGAGTACCCCTATCGATTTTTTCTGATCGTGATCCTCATTTTACATCAAGATTCTAGAAAAGTATTCAGAAAGCCCTGGATACTAAACTTCATTTGAGCACTGCCTACCACCCTCAAACCAATGGACAATTAGAATGGACTATTCAAACCATAGAAGACATGTTGAGATCTTACTCACTTGACATTCAAGGTATGTGGGATTGATATTTACTTATGGTAGAATTTTCCTATAACAATAGCTTCCATTCAAGTATTCATATAGCACCATATGAAGCGTTATATGCCAATAGATGTTTCACACCAACTTTTTGGGATGATGTTGGTGAAATAAAACTCATATTCCTAGAACTTGTTGAGGAAACAATAGAAAAAGTGAATATTATCCAAACCCACATCAAAGCAGCTGAAATTAGGAAAAAAAGCAATGTCAATAACTGAAGGAAGGATTTTGAATTTCATGTAAGAGATCATGTTTTCTTGAATGTTTCTCCATGGAAGGGTGTTATATGTTTCAGTATGAAAGATAAATTGAGTCCCAGGTACATTGGATCTTTCGAAATTCTAGAACGAATTGGTGTTGTAGCTTATTGTTAGGCAATGCCTCCAAGTCCCTCCAAAGTTGATGATTTTTTCCACGTATCACTGTTGAGAAAATATATGTCTGACCCAACGCATGTACTCACCTATGAGGAAATTGCACTGAAACCCAATTTTTCTTATTGTGAAGACCCTGTCAAAATTCTTGATACCAGAGAAAAAGTTCTGAGAAACTGGGCGACTCGTCTGGTAAAAGTTCTACGGAGAAACTATAAGATTGTAGAGGAAACGTGGGAACCTGAGGATCTGATGATGAAGAACTGCATGAATCTTTTTATGTAATAATACTCTAGAAATTTAGAGGAAAAAATTATTTTAAGGAGGGGAGAATGTAACACCCCAATCTTCCATTTTACCTTTCCCTTTTAATAATACAGTAGCTTGCATTCTACGCAACTTGGAGTTTTAACACACCACAACCAATTAAACTAGCCTTTATAAATAGTAATAACCACTTTTTGAAATTTTATAAATTTTATTTTTCAAAATGGACTTCATTTTTGAATTTGGAATATCGAAATTAGCTTAGGGTTAATTTTTGGTACTTTTCTGAAAACTTTCAATTTTTTATAAATAATGAAAAATATTAAATTATAATTAAAAAAGAACTTTTTAAAAAAAATTATAGTGTTAAATTATTAATTTTTTTGTTTTAAAATATCATTAGATTATATTTTTATTATTTAATATAATTTATGTCATTTTATGTAATTTTACATTTCAACTAGACATAAACATGTGTCAATCTTTTGATAGTTATTATTTCATAAACACATTTTTTTGACAATGAGAATTAATTTTAAATTAATTTCTGCCACTTCTGTGTTTTGAATTTGGAAAAATGGAATCCATATTTGGAATTATGAGGTACAAATTATTTAAATAGATAACTTTTATTTTTATACATTATGAATAATTACTAAGGTAAATATTTTTTTACCATGGTCAAAGGGTATATTCGGTAAATAAGGGTAAATAATAATATTATAATCATATTAAATTACACTAACATGTGTCCTATTCCAATTTTATGATAAATTTCCAACCATGTCCATCCTTGGGTCGATTTTGGGACCCCATGGAGCCACTTGAGAGTGATAATGGCAATTTATATTAATTAATTTAAAGTAAAAACAAAAATGACATAAACATATATCTTTCAGTAAAACAATTTTTAAATGAAGTTATATAAGTTATATTTTAGACTATAAATATAAATTTTAAAGATAAAACGATTTCCTACTTAATTTTATTTTATTTATAATTTTTATACATTAAATAATTAAATTTATTTATGACACAATGGTGATGCAGTAATTACCATATTAATGAAAGAATCAAATAAATGGTATTATAAATATAAAAATAAATATAATTTCAAAGTTCTTATGACATACATAAATTTTATAGGTGAATATGAAATTTTAGGGTTGATTAAATGTATTTTTTTTAAGTAATAATGTTGTGATGACTTTCACAAAAACCAAATACTAAACAGTGTCAAAATTGACGTAAACGAGTTTTTAAAACAAATATTATATTATTAAATTATATAATAGTCCTAAAAATATAAGCTACTTCCAAAGAAATTATATAATCATAGGTATATTATTAATGAACCAATTGAGGTTCTATTTTAATTTTATAGTATGTTTATTAACCAATTTTTATAATAATACAAGAATACATGGTAAAAGTTAAACTATTTAACTAAGAGTTAAATCTAAAAGATAAGGTTAATATGGTGACCCAGACATGTCTAAAACCGATTGGTTAAGATTTTTTCAACCCATACCTACCTGAACCTCTAATTAAATCATTTTATAGACATTATAAACCAATAATTATTTTATTATAAAATAATATTTCATGCTTTTACAAAAGTTACCCTCACCTCTCTAATAAAAGGTCACTTCCCATTCTCTTAATTTCACACCTCCAAAGCCTTTTGGATCCACTAAACCCTACCCAAATATCCTCTAAAATGTCCTACTTTCAAGCTATAGTCCTTAATTTGATCATAAAGCCTACCTAAGTAGCGATTTTGATCAAATCAAAAGGAGGAACCCGAAGAAGAGGATAATATTTCATCACCAAGTTATTTTCTTCTTCCACTTCCTCTTTATTGTTTTTTCCATTATAAAATAATAACTCTAGTATATTCTATATAATTTGATTTTATTAAAATGGTACAACTTTATTCATTATTCTATCCATCATTTGAATGACAAAGTCACCATACGTGAATATGTACGGCTTACCGTCTCCACATTATGGGGTAGTTTGTTATTCAAACATTTCATTATTTGAATGGGTATAATAATGAGTATAATTGATGTAAATAATAAATATAACATTTTTATTATTATTTATATATGATATACCTTCCAATTACATATGATTTCAACATCAATATAATGATATTGTCGCTCGTGCGTACGTACGGGTTTTCATCTCCACGAACACGATGAGATTCATTCCCCATCGTAATCATTCAAGAATAATTTTCATTTTATGATTAAAAAAAATGTTTGTGAACATAATATAATTATTTATATGGATAAAATACATCCTATCCATAAAAAACATGGCTTACGTAACCAAGAATATAAAGGACAACGAATCCATTAACACCTGAAATGATGATACTACAGAAATATTATTAACAAAGCAATTTTATAGGATCATATATGATATACTATTTATGTATATAGTTCTTTTATAATTTAATTACAATGTTTTATCTATTATAAATAAGTTTAACACACCATCGACTAATAAAAAGTACAAGGTAAGGGTTAATTTCACAATCTCTTTATTATCAGAGGTTGTTTTTACGATAGTATCTACTGGGACATCTTTATCATCGACATCCATGTTTCTTAAAATTGTATTTCAAAACATTTGTAATATTTACTAGACTATGGTTTAATGTCATTTATAACCTTATTTGACATTATATGTTTTGAACGTAATCTTTCTGTCATTTTCCAAACATGGAACTTTATGACCTTTTCGACAAAATTGTGGAAAGAATGTTTTTTCTTAACTTATTCGGTGGGTTTGGGTATTTTTTGCAGTTATATCATTGTTGAAGCTTCCCATAAAATCTTATATGAATATTTTCAAAAAAAATTCATTTATAATTATGTGACTTTTACATGATTTCAAAATAGAATGACGTATTTATTTCAAATATTTTTCATTTCATCTATGTCCACATCCTTTAATGGATTTCAAACTTGTTTGAAGTTGATTTATTATGATAAAAATCTTCCATATTGTATTGAAGGTTTTTTAATATGTTTGAATATGGATGTGTTAGTTTTACACCATTTATGGTTTATGGATAAAGTATTGACATTTCGTATGCTAGTTTTAATACAAATGTTTATGTTATGTTTAAACCTTTTCGTATGAGGAATGAATTGGACATAGTAAATGATAGGTGGATCCCACAATAGATCCTCTATGCATTGGTAGGTCTCATTAGACAAACTAGTGTCTTTGAACTAGGCCTTGAAAAAATCTTATTTGTAGTCTTGGCACAAGGCCTTGACTATGTGGTTATGAAGTCTGGAATTATGCATTCTATCATTATGAAAGTGTCTATTAATATTGCATGGGATTATTCAACTAGTATAATAGACATGTGAATTAGTAAATGGAATTATTTTATTTTATATTTTCCATATTATGATGAATTTTAAATTTAATAATATTTTGTTTTAGTCTTCTACATTGCCTTACATGTTTATGCTTTTTTTTAAGAAGGTGGTGGCATGAATTGGTTTCCCAATTCATGCCCACAAAAGAATTTATTAAAAAACAAAAGTTACAATACAGACTCGAGGTGTAAATAACTTACACCAGAATGGAGTTAAAGGGATAACAAGAAAAGGAACTCAAGCAAACCAGAAGCAAATTGCAGAAAGCCAAAGTATGTTCACCATAGAAGCAGAAATCATTGGGTGTTAATCTTTTCAAAAATATCCTTCACCATCGACAATTCTGAAACTTCATGAGGATGGACAAAAATTGAAAGAATTAGCATTTCATCTGGAATCCTCCCCAAATGGAAATCCAGAAAAACAGAGAGGTATCAAACCTATTTCAATGTAAACTCAAGCCAGAAAAACAGTGAAAGAAAACAGATTCAATTCTACATAAAAAAAGCCCAACTAGAAACTGAATAATAGGAAACAGAAGCTCAGATGAGAAGAACTATCTCGAGAAGTATTTCACACTGAAATCCACCAAGCATCATTGAAAAACAGCCTCATAGACCAGCAGAAATATAGAACAAAAGATCCAAACCAACCCATCCAAATCCAGTAAGAACCAAAAACCATTAACAGATGTAGAAATTTCAAATCACCTCATTGGTCTTCATCCAAACAGTTGCTAGTAAATGTTTCCAACAACTGGACAAAAAGGGCTACCAAACCAGTGACATAAAAATTGCATGTAAAAAACGCCATAAGCTTCAAAGTCTCATTCTCATATAAGTAGAGTGTGAGAGAATTAAAAAGATTCTGCAAGAATTTCCAGTAGTAAACCAAGTTTCTAGAGAGGAATATCAAAAATATCCAGAGATCAGATAGATTTCAATAGCAGGATCAACAGGGAAAAAAGATATAATGCATAATCAGAATAGGCAATACCAGAAAAACCTCAAAGAACCAGAAACCAAATATCATTGCCATGGTATGTCCTTAAAATTGAAGTTTGGGTCTTTCTTAAATTCCTCATCCACTCTAATAAACATCCTTTTTCTAATATCAAGATAATCATCGGCAGTCATTTCACCATTTTTATATTTTCAAAAGGCAGTTTTTTCATATTCTTCAAGCCAATAATAATGTTCCTTTGAGAAATCCAATTGCTCATCATATTGATAGGAATCCCTATAGGAAGGATCATTTTCATCATCCTCACTTGGGGAAGCTTCTGATTCAGAACAATCACAAGATTGTGAGGATTCAGGTAAGGGTTCAAGAGGTACAGGTTTTTGAGGGACTTCATTATCAATAATCTTGGTAGCTAATGATCTTGTGATAATAGTCCTCTCCCTATTGGAATTTTCCCTATGTTTTTGAGTTTTCCTAGATTTTAGGGTGATGAATCCATCAAAGTCAACTATAACTCTTTTCCATTTTTGATCCTCCAAATGAAAATCCTCCTCCACTTGAGAGATCTTATCAACATCTTCTTGTAAAGGCTCATCATATTTCACCTGTAAAGCTTCATTATTCTCATGACCCTCTTCATTAGTCTCATGAACCTCAGGTATGGTATGAGGGATAAAATTTTCACATGGATTGGGCAATTGAGGATTTAAATCGTCCTTGGACTTCATGGTGTAACTACTATCCTTAGGGATATCAATCTGGTCAGTAGTCATCACTTCTGGAGAAATCTTTTCAACCCAAATCGACTTGAAGTGGGGTAGGGGGTGAGGGGGATGTCTTTTATTCCCACATCCTTTTGTGGTATGGACAATTCTAAATCATGTCTTACAAAAGTCTGGGGCATTCTCAAAAACCACATCCTATATAAATAAATTCTCCCTGTTTTGAATCCAAAATCTTGAAGGCAATTCTTGAGAAATATCAATTTCTATGCATATCCTCACAACTAAGGGGCGTGTCAGGTTTAGTGTAGCATTATCATGTTTGAGAGGCTGACCGAATAGTTGAGCAATAGAGATTAGAGCATTCTGTTTGAAGAGGTGTAAAGGTAGACCCGGGAACTGAAGCCAAATAGTAACAATGGGGGGCTCATCATCAAAATTAAAATCAGGCAACCATTTAAAAACTTTCATGAAAGAACCCCCAAAAGACCACGAACCAAGGGTCCAAAATCTATAGTGGTCATTATCCAATGTAAACCAAAATAGAACATGTAATGAAATCAAGAGTCCGATATGGAAGTTTGTAAATCCTATGGTTTCCATGGTTTTTCAAGGGAAAGCCAAAGAGGGTCGACCTTTTGAGAACTTACCAACTAAAGCAAATAAATGGTCCTCAGAGAGAAGATCTACCTCGTCTGATGAGAAATAAATTGCTGATAAACCTTGATACCTGTATTTTTTAGGAGATACAGACTCAGAAGTCTTTGATTCATTGGGAGGAGGACGACCAGCGACGACGTCTTCAAAGGATTTCGCATCTTGGGTCCCCTTGTGAAAGCTAGGGTTTCTTCCATGAATTCTCGAGGGTGGCGACTCCCATTTGAATTCCATTTCCCTTAAATTTTTATGATTATTTATGAAATTTTACGCTATATTTTTATCCTTGTTGAGCATCTGAGCTCACCCCTTTCTATGTTTTATTTTTCCCAAGATGTGAAGAAGTATTTTATGGTTGACCTAAAGGGATAGGCTAAGGATATAAGTGTGTTCAAAAGGGGACATAATGTTTTTGATGTTTTTATTTCATGGTGTAATGTAAAACTTATGAATGTATATAGTATTTCCAAGGCTACTAAAATGATCTGTCTTTCATTACATGATTCTTTGTATCATGCTAATGTTATGTAATAATGCACCGACTATGGGTAACTAGGGTCATGGTGTTACACTTGACAATGTTGAATTTCATCCTTTAATCAATTTCTACCTAAATCTCATCTCTTTCACTAATCAATGAGTATTCAAGATGATTTTTTAATGTCTAATTAACTAGAATCAAATTATAATGGATCATGTTATCCTTGAATAGGATAAAAAGGTGTTGTATTATATAAATTATGTAGGTAGGTGATGATGCAAGCATAATGCATGTAGGGCCTTCAGGCCATCCAATGGTGGGCCTATGGGCCATATAATGGGCTTCATTCCCACTAGGCCTTCGGGCCAAAAATATATAATGTAATAAAGAAACTGGTTGGGGGGTTATCCCTTGGGAGGGCTATGACCTACCTTTCCAGCTTGGGTGTGTGTGGTGTGTGTCTGTGATTGTATTTTTAAGGTAATTGTACCCCCATGCACCTAATATAATAAAATATAAATATCATTTTTTACCAATATCAAATAATATATCATCAAGCAAGTATTATCCCAAAGGATTCTTTTTTCCTTTATCATATGTCTTTAAATTAGTGTCTCTAGGATTATCACCTTTTTACAGCATCACTTTTCAATGGTATTTATTTCCTCTTCTTGTGTTTATAAATTTTTAAAACAAAATATTCAATAAAATGTTTCATTATAAGAATATCATTGATAAACACTTCATTAAAACCCTTTCTTAAACCCTTAACCATGCTTTTTCATTGTCATGACCTGTCCTTGGGGCCCATGCCATGACTACCCCAAACCTGCCTTCCATAGGCTAGGGGCTGGCGACTAGCACCAAAGGCGTAAATCCCATTAAAAGGGAAGGCCTTGCCTTTATAAAAGTAAAAAACACAATAGAGTATGCAACAGAAGTAAGCACTAAGTAATAATGAATGAAAAATTAAGTGCTGAAAGGAAAGGGGTCAGAAATACAAGCCCAATAGTAAGTACAGTAAAAATGAAAAGCTAGTACAACTATAGTAAAGTAAAACAGCAACCACTGAGTCATCCTCCGGAAATTCCACCTGAAGGGTGGGTACAGATGACCTCCTCAGCACCTCAGGTCCGACCATCTTCTCCGTGTACATCTCACCAAGTGGTCTACCTCCAGTACCATCCATCTCCACAAGTCTTCACCTCAATCAGTGTTGTTCGTCGTCTTCATCCAACACAATGTAGTGTCGGAATAGCCCGTGTAGGGGTTTGTATACGATAATCAATAGGGACCCCGAGACCCCCAAAGGTCTCCTAGAATCCACAAAGTATAAACCACAAATGAAGGATACATTCATGAAGTATCAACCAATTCTACTTAGGTATATTCCCATACATATACCTTTGTTATCAATCACAGTTCGACTCCAACTCTCGGGCCCAATCACAACCCTATCCACACAGGATAGTAAGTCAATCACATTGATGATAATGATTGAAAGTCAAGACTCATCTCACATAGGTATACATATTTTGTATAGTGATAGAGATGATCGGATGTAGTCACTGATTCATCTAAGCTGTCGGACCCACGTAGGATACTATACCAGCTAAGCTCTCAGACCCACGTAACATACTAGACAAGCTACTCTGTCGGACCCACACATAATACAAGTACAGAAGTCAAACTGTCGAACCCATGGAGGATTCCAGTACAGTTGTTGTCATTGTCGAACCCATAGAGGATTCTAGTACGGTAGTCGTCACAGTCACAGCCAGCTCTGGGGTTCCCGTAAGCAGCATGCTTGATTCCAGGAGGGGATGCTCCTCGATCCAAGGGGGTTTGATACATCAACTATCATGATTTCTAGAGTTGATGTATCCCAATTTTTCGTCTCGTCAAAAGAAACCCAATGTGATAGATGGCGTGTCAAACGGACGCCCGGTTGGAGAGTTATTACCATTTTTGTTCTAGGGGCCTGGTTGGAAATACGCTCGTTCCAAACCCTTCCATCCTCCAATGTTGTCCAAAACTCACATAGAGTATCGTAAAAGGACCTATTCATCCCAAGGGTCCCAGTGTCGTAGACGGCGCGTCGATCAGATGTGAGTTCTTAAAGTTATTCTCATTTAAGTGAATCGGGCCAGGCCCGTCAAGCCCAGTGCGCTGGCGGGTCGAAAATACAAGCCCAACAGTAAGTACAATACAACTGAAAATCTCGTAAAACTGCAATAAAGTAAAACAACAACCACTGAGACTTCCTCTGAAAATCCCACATGAAGGGTGGGTACAGATGACCTCTTCAGCACCTCAAGTCCGACCATCCAGTCCATGTACGTCTCGACAAGTGGTCCACCTCCAGGTACCGTCCAGATCCACAAGTCTCCACCTCGATCAGCGCTATCCATCATCTGCATCCAACACAACATAGTGTAGGCATATCCCATGCAGGGGTGAGTATACGATACTCATTAGGGACCCCGAGACCCTCGAAGGTCTCCCAGAATCCACGAAGGATAAACTGAAAAAGAAGGATACGTTCACGAAATATCAACCAACTCAACTTAGGTATATGCCCATACATATACCTATTTTATCAATCACAGTTCGGCTCCAACTCTTGAGCCCATTAACAACCCAGTCCACAAAGGATAGTAAGTCAATCACATTGATGATAATGATTGAAAGTCATGACTTGGCTCACACAGGTATACATCTTTCTTATAGCGATAGAGATGATCATATGTAGTCACTAATTCATCTAAGTTGTCGGAACCACGTAGGATACTAGAATAGCTAAGATGCTGGACCCACATAGGATACTAGAACAGCTACTCTATCGGACCCACTCAGGATACAAGTACCGAAGTCAAACTGTCGAACCCATGGAGGATTATAGTACAGTAGACATTGTCATCGAGCCCACGGAAGATTCTAGTACGGTAGTCATCGCAGTCGCGGCCAGCTCTATGGTTCTCGCACATAGCACACTCGATTATGGGAGGGTCCACTCTTCGAGCCAAGGGGGTTTGATACATCAACTATCATGAATCCCAGAATTGATGTATCCCGAAGTTCCGTCTCATCAAAAGAAACCCAAAGCGATAGATGGTGCGTCAAAGGGACGCCCGGTCTGAGAGTTATTAGCATTTTCGTTCCAAGGGCCCGGTGGGAAATAGACTCGTTCCAAACCCGACCATTTTCCAAAGTTGTCCAAAAATCACTTAGAGTATCCCAAAAGTACCACTTCATCACGAGTATTGTAAAAGTACCGCTTCGGACGCACCCCGGCGCGCAGCCACCGCCTTCGATCGCCGCCACCTCAGTTCGCCACCGCCTCCCATTGCCACCGCCAAGATATTCAAGAATCATCAGAGGGTCATCAGGCTGTGTTCGTTCGGCCCACGCCCTCCATGTTAGGCAATATCGGTTGGCCAATGACAATAAAATCATTCACCAAGGATGGTATATAATTTCATTCACTTAAAATTATATCAAACCCCCTACCTCAATTTCAAGAGCGGAGCACGTGAACGAGTTGCAGAAGATAAGAGTCACAGAGGTCAGGCGTCGCAGAATATGGATGTCGATTCCTTTGATGTCGGGGTGCAACCGAAGGTTAGTGTCGATGGAGAAGTCCTTCTCATTCTTCGTCGGAGTTGTTCTTAGTTAAAGAACAATGTTCTTCATCGGAGAGGAACACTTCCCTCAAGATCCTCTCATGTCCTAACAAAACAAGTTTATGACAACCCAAAAGAAATGAAGGGTATTCATTCTTTTAATGTTGGAAAAACAATTCAAATTCATTTAAAAAGTTAATCCAATTAATTAATAAATTAATTTGTCATAATTTATGGAAAGGAGGTGGAAAGGCTCCACTTTAATGAAGAGAGGTGGAAAATAAAATGAAGGGGAGTTTATGGGGAGTTTATGGGAGTTTATGGGAGGTGAAAGGGTTTGGGTTCGTGTGGGTCCCACCACATGAAATACTCTCATGGGAGGTTATGTGGGTGTGGGCCCCACCTCTAACTTCCCCTTATAAGAAATAACCAACTCTTAAAAAATAAAATTGTGTACAACAATTTTATTTTATTTAATATAAATCCCCAAAAATTACCTTCTCCTCCCAAGAAAACGCAACTACGGTAAAGGACCCCTTAAGAGAATACTGGTGCTGCAAGTTCGTTGGTGCCCTCGAATTTCAATTTTGAGCACCGGTTAAAAATATAGAAAAACATGCACGTACGTTTACAGAACGTACCCGAACAAAACTTCAGAAATTGATTCTAGGAACCCCAGGCTTCGGAATCAGGTGTCGTCAGAAACATCGGACTCGTGAAATTACAAATAATTAAGGACAAAAATTTCCTCGAAATTTATGGGTCTTTACATTACTCCCACCTCAGGGCTTTGTGTCCCCTTAAAGCTACAACACATACTAGGGAAATAAATGGGGGTACTTAACATACATCTGAGCCTCCCACTCCGATGTGCTCTACTAGAGGTTCCAATGCTACCAACAAATGCACACCAGAGGAATCGACCGTCCACGTAGGACTCATTCCTGTCAATACTCAATCTCTATTAGGACCTCCGTGAAATTTTCCCCGTTATTGATGTCTAGCTCCCCATGGTCGATAATGTGGGACGGGTCGTGCATGTATCTCCTCAACTAAGATACATGAAAGACGTCATGCACCTGATGCAACTGACGTGGAAGGGCCAGGTGGTAAGCCACCTCTCCTACTCTGCTGAGGACCTGAAAATGTCCAATGAAGAATGGAGATAACTTACCGCCCCTTCCAAATCTCCGTAGACCTCGTCGAGGTGAGACCTTTATGAAAACATGGTCTCCATCCTCGAACTCCAGTGGTCTCCATCTCTTATCATCATAGGACTTCTTTCTGCTCTGTGCAGTCTTCATCCGATCCTGGATGATCTGTAACTTCTCTGTCGTAGCCTAAACCATCTCTAGTCCTACAAGTGCTGACTCCCCTGGGTCAGTCCAGCACAGAGGGGATCTTCAAGGTTGTTCTTACAGTGCCTCATAAGGGGCCATCCCGATGGTGGAGTGGTAACTGTTGTTGTATGAAAACCCCACCAAGGGTAGGTGATCCTCCAAGATGTGACCAAAGTCAATGACACATGCACGGAGCATGTCCTCGAGAGTCTAAATGGTCCTCTATGTCTGGTCGTCCGTCTGAGGATGGAAGTTAGTGCTCAGACATAGCTACATACCAAAAGCCTCCTGTAAGCCCTTCCACAACTGAGAAGTAAAACGATCATCTCGATCGGAGATGATAGTCGATGTCACACCATGAATCCATACGATCTTCTGAATGTAGAGTCGTCCCAAGCTCTCTACTGAGCCCTGCTCTCTAATCTGCAGGAAGTGGGCCGACTTGGTGAGTTGGTCTACGATCACCCAAATAAAGTCATGCCCTTTGGATGTACATGAAAGAATCATAACGAAATCCATGGATATCCCATCCCACTTCCACTACGGGACCTCTAAGGGCAGCACCAAGCCCACTGGTACCTGGTGCTCCGCCTTCACTGGCTGATAAGTGAGGCATCATGAAACGAATTCTAGTATATCCTTCTTCATACCCAGCCACCAGTGATGTCGTCTGAGGTCCTGATACATCTTCACGACTCTGGGATGTACCGCTAGAGGGGAAGGGTGGAACTCCCTCAGCACCTCCTCCTGTAGTGCAACTGGATCCATGGTATGTCCCCTGAACAGGATGATGTAATCCCCTCCTTTAGAAAATCCATCAGGTGTCTCTCCTGAGGATATCTGAGCACATCGTGTCTCACAGTCAATGTCCCCACACTATTCCTCTTTCACTTGCTGAAGGAGTGGAGGAGTGACAAAGAAAGATTGTAGAAATGATGCTCTATCTCTATCCACAATGTATATCTGCAACACGGCCAGCTGCTCTGTCGCCTCTCCTAGCAGCTGAATTCCTGATCTCCTGAAGAGAGAATTTGCTACAACGTTCCCCTTCATAGGAGTATAGACTATCTCAAAGTCATAGTCCTGGAGGAACTTGAGTCATCGCTGATGTCTTAGGTTTAGGTCCTTCTGTGAGAAGATATAACTAAGACTTTGGTGGTCAGAGTAGACTATAAAGCGCTCGCCCATAAGATAGTTCCGCCACATATTCAAGGCGAAGACCACTAATGCTAACTCCAAGACATGGGTAGCATAGTTCTGCTCGTGTTGTCTCAAATTTCATTAACCATATGCGATCACTGCTCGCTCCTACATTAGGACAAACCTGAGTCTGGTCCCTGATGTGTCGCAGAAAACTACGTACCCAACGCCCTCCTCAGGTAGCCTCAAGATGGGCGCACTGGTCAATCTTTGCCTCAACTTCTGAAAGAATTGGTGACATCTATCTGACCACATGAAGGGTTTCCCCTTCTTCGTCAAGGCTGAAAATGGCGCAGCAACTCTGGAGAAGTCTGACACAAATCTCTAATTTTACCTAGCGAGACCCAGGAAACTCTGCACCTCTGTCACGCTTCTAGGTCGATCCCAAGCAAGTACTGTCTCGATCTTCACTAGATCCACTGCAACTCTAGCCTCCAAGATGACGTTTCCCAATAAGTGACCCTCTCAAATCTAGAACTGACACTTCGAGATCTTACCATAATGATGGTGCTCTCGGAGTGTATCCAGTATAACCCGCAAGTGGTAGGCGTGCTCCTCATTAGTAGTCGAGTAAATCATTATGTCGTTGATGAAGACTATGACAAATAGATTGAGGTAAGGCTGGAAGATCCTATTCATGAGACTCATGAACACTTCCGGTGCGTTGGTTACGCCAATGGGAATAACCAAGAACTCGTAGTGTCCATACTGACACCTGAATGCCGTCTTCTGCACATCCTCATCTCAAAATCTGAGCTAGTGATAGCCTGACCTGAGGTCTATCTTTGAGAACCATCGTGCTCCCTTGAGCTGACCAAAGAGGCCATCAATCCTCAAGAGTGGGTACTTGTTCTTCATGATCACTTGATTCAGGTGACGGTAGTCGACACAAAGTCGCAAGCTCCTATCCGCCTTCTTGGCAAAAAATATCGGAGAAGCCTAGGGGGAAACAATGGGTTGGATAAATCCCTTCCCCTGTAAATCCTCCAGCTGTACCCACAGCACACGAAACTCAGTGGGAGCCATCCGATATGCTGGAGTAGATATCAGTGTTGTCACGGGGTACATGTCTATGTAGAAGTCTACCTCTCTGTGAGGAGGTAGTCTTGGAACGTCGTCAGGAAAAATGTACACATACTGATCCACCACAACAGGAAAACTCAGACTCTGCACATCAACCGCTCTGAGTATGAGACTGGCCAAATAATGTGTGATCAGCTGTCATCTCCTCTCCGTAAGTCCATCCTACGCTGCAAAGGCTCCCTTCTCACCAGTGAAGGTGAACCTGCTCCCATATGTGCGGACACACCATAATTTGCACCTAATACAGTCGATCTGATCATTAACTGTAGATAATCAGTCCTTACCCAAGATGACGTCGTAATGACTCGACGCTGCTACAAGAAGATCTGAACCGAAGCTCTCACCTCCTAGAGTATGCTCACAATGTAGGAACCAATGTGTAATCATCGATTCTGCTCTTGTAGGAGTCTCTAGCCATAAGGATCGAGCCAACGGCTCTGTCAGAATCTTCGAGCTCCGAACGAGGGCAGTGGCGATAAAATAATGACTCGCACTTGTGCCTATAAGCACTGAGACAAGGGTGGAGTAGACACAGATAAGACCTCAAATCATCTCAGGTGCATCGTGGTCATAGGCCTCGACTGCCTGGATCTGTGCCTGCCCCGGTCTGCTAGCTCCCTGTGGTTGGGGTGGTCCTCCTGGTGGTGGTGGTGGTAGAGTCTTGAAACGTCATCCACCACCCATTGCTTGACCAGCTCATCTGCCACGTCCTCCATCTCCTTACGGACCTCTACGGTCGAACCTCTTCCGCTGCCTGGGAGGCCCCTCTACTGTCTACTTCTCATCTGCATGGCGGGTCAGATAGTCTCGAGCCATGTGACCCTGCCCACCGCATGCATAGCACTGCCTGCTCCTCGTATAGCTGGCTCTGTTACGTGTGCCCCGCATAACCAAACATTTATCTTGAGGTCACCCACCTGATGTCCTGGTCCGATTAGACCTCTATGAAAACTATCTACTGTCGGCTGTAGAAGACTCCACTATGTGTCACCCTGTGGTGGGTCTCGCTACTAGAGACTGCTCAACGAGGAAGCTCTCCACTAGAAGGGATCTCTCCAGCACCCCTGCCTGTGTCAGGATGCTGAGGGGAATTGCCGAAGCCCTGATCTCATGCCTCAGTCCCTGCTCAAAGGTCTGAGCCCTGAAGAACGGGTCTCGTACTATGTTCTTGGAGTAGCGTGAGAGGTCAGTGAACCTCGCTGAGTACTGAGCTACTGTCATGCTGCCCTGCTCCAGATGAAGTAACTCCTATATCTGCACCACACGAAGGGTGGATGGAAAAAACTCCAAGCGTAAGAGTCTCTTGAAGTATTTCCAAAGTAAAGATGCCTCGTCATGCACTTGGAACATTTGGCTCTACCATCTAACTGATGTTGCGTGTAGGAGACTCGTGGAAAGGATCACCATAAGGATGGCAGGTGTCCCTACCAATCTGAAAACTCTGATGATAGCCTCTATCAAATCCTCAGCTGCCTGTGGGTCTGTCTCTCCACGGAACCTGGGTTCCCTCAATTGTTGTAACTCGTGTGATGCACTCAGATGGCATTCACTCTCTGCTGCTGGGGCTGGTAGTATCGGTGTCCCAGTGGGTAGTGGTACCGCTGGTGCCTCCTCTGTGATGGGACACTGCACTGAGTCCTCGTCGCTCAGTGGGATACCATCTCGCACGTAACTCGGAACCCTAGATGGCTACCTTCGTGGGGCCATCCTAAAAAAGAAACAGGTGCACCATGGTCAAACAGTATACCTGGTGAGGTAACACAAAGTAACTGCAATGAAAACATTTGAAACACACATGCAATCAGTGTTTCCATGCACTGAGTCAGAAATCAGAGGTCAGGGTCCTTTTGTATGGATACATCGGCCACCGCACCAACACTGGACTCCCTGGACTAAAAACCACACTCAATACTCTTAACACTATTTCTTCATAGAGAAGAATGATCAGAGTCATGAGTTCTGTAGTAGAAAAGACTCCTCTGATACCAATTTGTCACGACCCATCCTCGAGGCCTGTGTTGTGACTACCCCAAGCCCGCCTTCCATAGGCCAGGGGTTAGAGACTAGCATTAAGGACGTAAATCTCATTAAAAGGGAAGGAATTTCCTTTATAAAAGTAAATAACAAAATAGAGTACACAACAGAGGTAATCAATAAGTAATACTGAAAACAAAATTATGTGATAAAAAGAAAGGGGCCAGAAATACAAGCCCAACAGTAAGTACAGTACAACTGAAAAGCTAGTACAACTGTAGTAAAGTAAAATAGCAACCACTGAGTCATCCTTTGGAAATCCCAGCTGAAGGGTGGGTACAGATGACCTCCTATGCACCTCTTGTCCAACTGTCGGCTCCGTGAATGTCTCTCCAAGTGGTCCACCTCCGGGTACCGTCTAGGTCAACAAGTCTCCACCTCAATCAGTGTTATCTGTCGTCTGCATCCAACACAATGTAGTGCGGGCATAGCCCATGCAGGGGTGCATATACGATACTCAGTAGGGACCCCAAGACCCCCGAATGTCTCCCAGAATCCACGAAGTATAAACCACAAAAGAGGTATGCATTCAAGAAGTATCAACCAACTCTACTTAGGTATATGCCTGTACGTATACATAAGTTATCAATCACAGTTCGACTCTAACTCTAGAGCCCAATCACAACCCAGTCCACACATCATAGTAAGTCAATCACATCGATCATAATGATTGAAATTCAGGACTCAGATCACACAGTTATACATCCTTTTTATAGCGATAGAGATGATCAGATTTAGTCACTAATTAATCTAAGTTGTCGGACCCACGTAGGATACTATACCAGCTAAGCTGTCGGACCCATGTAGGATACTAGACCAGCTACTCTGTCGGACCCACTCCGGATACAAGTACAGAAGTCAAACTGTCGAACCCACAGAGGATTCTAGTATAGTTGTCGTCGACATCGAACCCACGGAGGATTCCAGTATGGTAGTCGTCACAGTCGCAGCCAGATCTAGGGTTCCCGCACACAGCACGCTCGATTCCAGGAGGGTCTTCCCCTCAATACAAGGGGGATTGATACATCAACTATCACAAAGTCCAGAGTTGATGTATCTCGAAGTTTTGTCTCATCAAAATAAACACAAGGTGATAGAATGCATGTCAAACAGACGCCCGATATGAGAGTTATTAGCATTTTCATTCCAGGGGCCTGGTTGGAAATACGCTCATTCCAAACCCGGCCATTTTCCAAAGCTATCCAAAACACACTTAGATTATCTCAAAAGGACCACTTCATCACGAGGGTCCTAGTTTCATAGACGGTGTGTTGATCGGACGTGTGGTCTTAATGTTATTCTTGTTTAAGTGAATCGGGCCCGACCCGTCAAGCCTAGTGGGCTGGCAGGTCGGCTCATCCCGATTTGGCGGGTCCGACCCGGAAGGGGGGTCAGCCCTACCCGGTGGGGAATGGCCCAGCCCGGCAGGGCGCGGCCCGACCCGGTGTGCCACGGACCGGCCCAGCGGGGCTCGTCCCGGTTGGCCGAGCGATGCGGGGGGGGCGAGGCCTCGCGCTTTACCGAACCCGCGGTGCCGAGCTGCGCTGCCCTTCTATCCGGCCAGCCAAAGTCGGCCAGTCTTACCAGCATGAGCGGCCCGCACGAGCAAGCCGCTGCCCTTCTGCATAGCACCTGTGGGTTTCTCGGCCTCCTCCAACCCGGTCAGCTGACGTGCCAGCCGTTTCACCCACCAAAGCGGCCCGCGGAGTGCATGGCGTGGTCCTCCGTAGTGCGGCACTATGGGGTTCCGCGGTTCCACCAGCCCGGCCGGCTATGGTCGGCCGGTTTTTGTTCGGACGAGCGGCCCGCGGTTGCGGGCCCCGGTTCTTCTACACGCTGTCGGTATGCGGTCTCCACCTTCCATCGTTACCACCTCCGTTCACCACCGCCTCCCGTTGTTGCCACCAAGATATTCAAGAATCATCGAAGGGTCGCCGGGACATGTCCGTTCGGCCCGCGCCCTCTGCGTTATGTGATATCAGTTGGTCGAAGACAATACAAGCACTCACCAGGGACGGTATATAATTTCATTCACTTAAAATTATATCAAACCCCCTACCTCGATTTCAATATCAGATCACGTCAACAAGTCGTGGAAGACAAGAGTCACGGAGGTCGGGTGTCACAGAATACGGACGTTGATTCCATTGACGTAGGGGTGCGTCCAAAGGGAAGTGTTGATGGAGAAGTCCTTCGAGTTCTTCGTTTTAATTTTTCTTCTTTGAAGAACGATGTTCTTCTTCGGAGAGTAACACTTCCTTCTAAATCCTCTCAAGTCCCAACAAAACAATTTTATGCCAACACAAATGAAATGAAGGATATTCCTTATTTTAATGTTGGCAAAACAATTCAAATTCATTTAAAAAGTTAATCCAATTAATTAATAAATTAAGTTGGAATAATTTATAGAAAGGAGGTGGAAAGCCTCTACCTTAATGAGGGGAGGTGGAAAATTAAATGAAGGGGGGTTAATGGGGAGTTTAAGGGATTTGAGGGGAGGTGAAAGGGTCTGGGTTCCTGTGGGCCCCACCACACTAAATCCTCTCATGGGAGGTTATGTGGGTGTGTGCCCCACCTATAACATCCCCTTGTAAGAAATAACCAACTCTTAAATAATAAAATTGTGTACAACAATTTTATTTAATTTAATATAAACCCTCGAAAATTAACTTCTCCACCTGAACAAACACAACCGCGGTAAAGGTCGCCTTAACCAAATACTGGTGCTGCGATTTCATCGGTGCCCTAGGATTTCAATTATGAGCACCGGTTCAAAATATAGAAAAACACACACGTACTTTTACTGAACACACCTGAAAAAAACTTTAGAAATTGATTCTGGGCCTTAGAATCAGGCGCCGTCAGAAACTGCGGACTTGTGAAATTCCAATAAATTAAGAAAAAAATTCCTTGAAATTTTTGGGTCTTTACAATCTTATTTTTCAATTATATGAAATATATCTTTATAATTCATCAAATCACTCAATAATTATTCATACATAGATCATAATTCAATAATTCACACCTTAAATCCACACATAAAGGTTTTCCTTTATGTTGTTGATATCCCCTTATCTTCTAGCATGTGGTTCATATCTCCCAAAAATAAATGGAAAACTTCTTAGTAGTAGTATTATTCTTAAATTAGTGTATTAGTCAAGAATTTAAAATAAAATAATTTAGATACCATGATCCATAATAAAATTTTAGAAAATAAAAAAAGTGTTGGATAGATCAAATAGTTTCTTGTATGTCATTTGGATGTTCAAAATTCTTCGAAGATCATATGAACAATATTTTCCCATTATAGTGATGATTAAATCTCTTGGAATGTATAATAAGGTTTTGTAAGTTACTTTTTATGTCATATTGATAAATAATATTTAAGTTTTACAGAAGAACATTATTAAACCCATAAATAAATTATTTTATGTTGAAAGAAATAATCCTTGAAAAGACTACAGAAATCAAAATTATATAATACTTTAACACTCAAATCCTAAAACATAACCTTAATAACAGAAATATTAAAGAGAATTTTAACCTCAATTTTTATCCCAAACAATTACTGTAACATCCTAGAATTTTTAATGAAAGTTTTTTTTGATTTCCATTCAAAAATATACATTGAAATTATCTATAAATTTAATTCCTTCAAATAATAAATTATTTATAAAAATATTTATCACTTATGTTATTCATGTAAATGTTTTTGTTAGAAAATATATATTTTTTCATTAAAATGGTTTTTATAATGTCTCATTGGATGAGAAACAAAACTTTGTGTTTGTCATGACTCCGGGGCTCCAACTATGACCGATGGTTGACTAGGATGTATCTCCTTATATCAGCCTTCATGATGGCCAATTCTCATATTCCATACTTTTTATACATATTAATCTCTTTTATTATATACATAATTATTTTTAAATATACATTCTCATTTGATAACTACATTCCTTTTACTAATCGTTTTATTTCCAAATCATCTGAGTAAGGTCATTGTAATTTAAGGGTTACTAAATCATGGTATAGGTTTTCATTATCATAAAATTATAAAATAAAACCATTGGGGAAATTGTATTAGAAATTTTTGTGTGTGGTTAAATCTAAATAGTAGTCTATTTTTCATTTTTAATTTACATTACAGTTTATTTAATCCCTAATTATTTTTATCTTATATTATATTCTTTATATGTTTTATTACATTAAAATATTCCTTTTAAAAGTTTGAGTAACATGTTTCATAATATAAAAAATTAGTAATAAATTTTTTTCATTGAGAAAAACAAAATTATTTTATGATCATGACAAATAAAATATCTACAATGACAATAAGTATATTCATATAAATACCTTTACATTTTATAAGATCATTACACATTATGAATAAATATGAACTAGTAAGCCTATAAATAGCAAAGGGATATACACATTGAAGAATAAAATGTTTACTAAAATAGACTCCATCAACATGAAATCCACTAATATGATTGATCCAACTGTAATGATCTTAAAAAGTTAGATAAGTGTTAGGAAAAAATGGAAATTATCAATGGATGTGTGAGAACATTTATAAGAAAAGTAGTTAGTGAAAAAGTGAGAATGAAGGTTTATTTATAGGGAAACATGTTATTTTTCGTAATAATTGTCACTCAACATGGTTTATCAACATTATAACTAATATTCAATAAGAAAGTTATTTAGTATTATTATTATTATTATTATTATTATTATTATTTGTTATGTAGAAATAATTAAATGATTGATGGGATTATTTTAATGGCATAACTAAAATTGATTTATTGGAGAATATAAATGTATTATAATAAGAATATTTTTTTGATAAATGTATTATATTTAATTAAATTTTTTTCATTTAACAATCTTTCAAATATCAATTTAAATGATAATATATTTTAATAAAATCCTATGTAATTTTTGTAATGTTTAGAATGTTTATTTTTCTATTAAACTACTAAATATCAATAAATATAGATATTTATTTAAAAGATAAAATTATCATATTTATGGAATTATTTTGACAAAATAACATAATTTTTATACTTATCACATCAAAATTATCTTAGGGTTATTTTTTTGTAATTTTCTAACAAAGTTTATTTTTTGGAAAAAATGTGAATATTGTCACTTTATAAGGTACTGTAATTTTATGACATCATTTTTATGTCAAAATGACTAATAATATATAAAAATATTTATTCAACAAAAATAAAAATAAATAAATTATTATAAATATTAATTTAAAAATATTATTTTTTAAATAAAAATTTATACCTAACTTTTTTAACCAAAAATTTGATTTTTGAAATGAAATTATTTTTATTTTTTGTGCATTAATTGAGCTTGTTGGGAGGTGTATTTCAGTTTAGAAATTCCTTGTATGTCCAACCACATTCTCCCACTCATTAATAATCGAGAAAAAATTATTTAATCAAACCCAAAACTAGTAGTCTTATATATTACAATAACTTGGGTTTTAACCCTTAAACCCACCCCTCTCCAAGTATAAATACCCCCTTTTCTTTCAAAATTTACTCCCCAGTGACAATGAGCACAATTTCTCTCAAAATTATGTTCTCATGAGTCTTTCTAAGTTATTTTCAGGTTTCTAAGGTGTCCCTCTCTAGCTTAAAGAAGAATCCTTCCAAGGAAAGGGTTCATAATCCTCCTCTTTCCTTTCTCATATTCCTTACTTTTCTTGTAATGTATTTTTGAATTCCCTTTACATATACATCCATGCATATTGTTCCATGGAATTTTATTCCTTATGATATGTTTTAAATGAAAGTTTATTTATTCACTCAAATTATTCACCTTTTCAAGTCATTATAATACTCATACTATTATGTAGTCATAAAAACATATAAAATTTTGGTAAGGTAAAAAAGTATGTGGTTTTCTAAGAAATGAAATCCATTTTTGGATACTACAAGAGGATATGGCTCTAGAAAAAGTGTGCCTATTGTAAAAAACCCTAATAATGTCACATTTTTCTTTAATAAATCATCACTTGGTGTACGATAACGGGCCTTGGTATGAACATGGTTTGACACTCTCAGGGGATATGCCTTGGTTATTTTACACACTCTTTGTAGAACCATTTTGAAGGGATTATTCATCATTATTTTGGTCTGCTAAATTTAAACATACATGTATTACAACTACCTAGACATGTTTATTATTTATTTAATTGGCGAGAAACAATTTTTTACCATATAATATTTTCCTTTATATGTGAAGTTCTTATAAGATATGCCTCATTGAGAAATTTTTCTAAGTGTTTATATTGTTCATTACATGAAAATTGTTCCATGTAATATTTTGTAATGTGATGGAATGAATTGTACATGCAATGATAGGTGGGGAATAGATTTATATATCCCCTCGTTACATTTATAGGTCTCATGAGATAATTTTGATAGGGTAATGGGAGTGTCCTTACACTTTATATTGGATGTATTAGCATAAATACATGATAATATTTTTATGGTGTCCAACATGATGTATTCCCATCACACTTTAATCGGTTTTTATTATCCAAGAATTTATTTATTATTCTGTTGACCATAAATTTAATTATTCTCTTAGTTTCTTTTGATATGGCATAACTCAATATATTCATTCATGCCTCACATCAGACTATAATCAGTTATTATTATCCTAGAATTTATTCATTGTTATGTTAGCTATGGATTTATTTATTCACTAATATTATTATGATATAGAATAACATAATTTATTCATTTATGCCTCCCATCAAACATTTATTAGTTATTGTTATCCTAGAATTTATTCATTGTGATGTTGGCTATGAATTTTTTTATGATATCATCTTCTCATGATGTGACATAACTCAGTTTATTCATTCATTCATCCTTCCACTATGATCAGTTATTTATTATCCTATAATTTATTCATTATTATATTATCCATGTTTTTAATAATTATCACAATTTCATTTGACATGGAATGACTCCATTTGTTTATTTATTCCATAAAACCTATTTTTTCTTTTTTATATTTAACCCTCATACCGAGATTATGATATCACCCTTTATATTGTTTCCCATTTTTTCTAGGTATACAAGAAGAGTACTCATTGAGTCAAAATTTATTCATTCTACACTTTCTATCAGAATTTTTTAAAATCATAACACACTTTATTAAAAAATATTTTTTACTAACATGATATATCCAGAGCCTTTTAAAATGTTTTTTAGAAAATTTAGTATTCTTCTGGAAGAATAAATCATTCTGAACTAATGAATATAAAATCTTTAAACTGAGACTAGTCCATATGACTAACTAAATCTATTCCATCAAATTAACTAAGTCTGTTACATCAGACTGACTAAGTCTAGTCCATTGGACTTACTAAGTCTAGAATATCTAACTAACGAATTCTATTCCATCATATTGTCTAATATTTTACATCAGACTGACTAAGTCTTGTCCATCAGACTGACTATGTCTATTCCATCAGACTGAAGAAGTTTAGTACCTCATATTTACTAAGTCCAGTTTATTGGATGCATGAAGTGTTTTCCATTATACTAACCAAATTTGGTCTATCGGGAAAACATTTTTTTATACATTGGAATAAATATAATTTATTCCATAAAAATAATAAATTTTACAATATGATGATCAGAATTATTTCTATCAAACATAATACAATTAGAGCATTGTGATGATTCTATGAACATTAAATCATATATATTTGTATGGGACATACTAAGATATCAAGTTAGATGTCATCTGAGGCCATTGAATCTAACTCTAAGAATAATGGAATATGACTGTTGGATTTGTTCTTATAAGTAAAGATGCATTCATGGAGGTGGAAGGTAATGATTTTGAAACTCAGCCTATCTGAAGCATACTCTTCTATAACATCATATTAGTTATGATTTTTAAATATTCATAGAGGTTGTTTTTCTAAATAATCTGAGTTAGGATTATAAATTCCAAAAAGTATTTTTTTTTATTCAATATGTATGATCTATGTTTAGGCTAAGGGATTCCAAGGATAGGAAGACTGTTGATTTAAATCAGGATTTCTGAGGGATTTCAAGGCTAGTAAGATAGAGATTATTATATGGTTTGATGGAGGTATTTCTTTTATGAATGTCATAGAACATTAAAATTTAGTTAAAACTATAGACTCTTGAATTCTTGGTAATATAATTCCTATCATTTAAGGATAAATTATTTTTCATTATTATAAAAAAATATGTGAGTGTTTTCTTAATTATTATATAAAATTTAATATTATTTGTTTCTACTAGTTTATTATTTCCAAAAATGATTTTTTTATAAAGTCTTACTTCTTTAAACTTTACTAAGCTCTGATATCTCAGATGATCTATGTCTCATATAAATAAACTATGAATATTGGATGATTTTTGTATATGATAAATAATCACTTATAGGTTTTTTATTTTGTTTAGTTTAATTTTAAAACTAAATTTCACCCCACACCAACTTATATCGATTGATACGCTCTTTTATCCTATAATTGGTATCATATCATGTTATACTACTTAACATTATATTTTAAAGTTTGTTTTATTTTAAGATTCTATTGTTTTATAACTTTGGTTATAAACAGTTCCTTTTTGGTTTTATATAATAAATTTTTCACAAATGTGTATTTTGTTAAAACTTTATTTTTTATTTTTTAACAAGATGGTTGGTTTAAATTCTTCAAATCATGAGAATATTAATCCTATAAAACCACTAATATTAAATGGGGAAGATTATGAATATTAAATAGATCACCTGAAAACCATAGTTATTAACATTAGAGTAGATAACTTTGTTGTGCTTATTGGGAATTACAAATACATAAGAAAGAAGTTTCTACTATTATAAACCTAGAGATGCTTTAATATCGACAATATTGTCATGTATGGAATACATTTTACTATTATATGATAAGAAATGTCTACCGTAAAATTTCTTCTTATGAATCCATGAATTATATTTGGAATAAGTTTTATATTACAAATTTTGGTACTTCTAATGTTATAGAAACTAGAAGAGAGACCTTTAGAGATGAATATCAAGAATTTTATTTCTTACATGGCGAACCTATTACTAAGATGCTTTATATATTTATGAAAATTGTTAATAGTTAACAGTTTATGGGAGATAATGGTTTTAAATATGATATTTTAGTTGAAAAGATCATTGACATTATTCCCAGAGAGTGGGAATACAAGAGAACAACTCTTGATGATAAAAAAAGATTACTATTTTGATATATATATGATTTGATTGGTTTTATTATATAGTATGAATGTAAATTTAAAATAGTTTCTCAAAAAAAATGGAGTATATTTTTCTTCTAATTATTATATTTTTATGTATGTGAGATCTATAGAGAAATTTTCTAACATATTAAAGAAAAATAATGTTGAATTTTAAATAGAGTGAAGATCTTATAAATAGTTTTAGAACGTGTTAGCCAATATTTTTAAGTGAATAAAAAATATTTTTGGGAAGAAAGATTTTAGATATAAGTATTAGAGCAATTTTAAAAATAAAAGTGATAAGAAGGATTCTTTTGAAATGATATTTTATGACTGTAAGAAACCTTTTCATATAAGACCATATTTTTGAAAGATTAAGAGAAAATATAAGAAGGATAGAAACCCTGAGATGAATTCTAAGAAATTTTACATATGTAATGGTAAGAAATTTATAAAATAATAAGACACTTGGAATGTTATTGGATATGATAGTCATTCAGATAGTTCTTCTAATACTAAAAGTGAATATCATAATAATATCAATTTCTTTTATGAAATTCAAAATAATAATAATTCGTATATGGATAAGGTGTCTACTAAAACATTAAATAATATTAAATTGAATTTTAATCATAATAATAGTTAAATTGAGTATAATTCTCTATCTTCACATGATGAATCTACTTCTTCCAAATAGAATTATACTTTACCTATCTTTGAGTATGTTTCAAGATTTTATATCCTTTTCGAAAACCAAATTTGAAATGTTTTTAAAAAATGATTCTACTATGGAAAAACATTCTTAAACATATTTATGAATATATATTATTTATATTGAAATTTATAATTTTCAAAAGATCTAGATAAATTTAATCTGGAGAAATCAAATTTTTCAAAAGAGTTAGGTAAATGAATTCTAGTGAAACATCTATGGAGGATAAAAATTTGGTTGTGAAACTAAATTTTGAAATTTTAAATAAGAAACAATTATTTTAAAAATATAATAATTGTAAATAAAATTTTGATTAGTGGTTAATATAGATAAAACATCATATGGATGTGTCTATAATGGGGTTTACTAATAAAGATCCGAATTTTCAAAAATACAATTTATTTTCAATGAGTACCCCATTTTGTATGAAATTTCTAAGTGTAAGACATTGGAAAAAAAGTTATTTAAATAAAATGAAAAATTTAAACTTTCAAAATGCTTACTTTTTCTAAATAATTATCAATTACACAATATAGTAATGTTGAACAGATGTTGATTTCTATATTTTTTTCTAATAATGTTGGATCCAAGTGGGTTTGGGTTCCAAAATACTAATCTTCTTACTTCTATGAAAATAATAAGTCTAAAGACAATAATACAATTGTGTACTTTGATAGAGGTTATCATAGGAATATGATGAGGAATAAGTATTTATTCAAGAAGATTATTATATTTGAAATTGGAAAAGTTACTTTGGTTGAAAATGATCATGTAAAAAAATAATTGTAATTGGTATCATTGTTCTTCTTGAAAAATATTTAATTACAATTGTTTTACTAATTATATGTAAGAATAACCTTATTATCATAATTTAATTAAGGGATGAGGTTTATATTATGAAATTCAATAATGATAAATTTATTTTTCATAGTTCTGGAGATAAATTGATTCATTCTACAAATAGGAATGAGAATTTATACACACTTAAAAAAGTGGACCTTATGGGACAAGATTTACCTTTACATAGTACAATGTAAGATCAATTCTTGTTATTTAATATAAAATTAGGACACTATAATTTTATAAATTCAGGTAGAGTCTCTAATAAAGGACTACTTAAAGATCTCCTAGAGCTTCTTATTCGTCTAAAGTTTCGGATCCTTGTCAATTTGGATAAAAACATAAGTCATGTTTTAAATTTATTAGTGTAGTCTAGAATTTTTATTCTCTATAGTTAGAGTACATGAATTTATTTGGTCATAAAAAAAACATGATAAATTGGTGGTAAATACTATTTATATGTTTTAGTTGATGAATATACGAGATATACATGGTTCTATTTTACAAAAACAAGTCAGAATCCTTTTTTTATTTTAAAACATTTGTAGAACATGTTAAAAATGATAAAAATATACCACTTAAAATAATTCATAGTGAACACGGTGGAGATTTTTTAAATTATTGTTTTCGAAATTTTTGTAGTAAAAGTGTATAATATATAACTTTCCATCACCTAAAACATTACAAATATTGGAGTAGTTGAATAAAGAAATAGAATTTATAGGATATTATAAGAATAGTGATGAGTGAATACTCAGTTTATAAATATTTCTGGGTTTAGGTAGTCACTACTAACTTCTATAAAACAAATCACTTTTTAATAATAAATTTTATTAATAAACCTTATTACAAGTTTTAGCCTATAATAAAGCTAATATTTTCTTACTTTAATGTTTTCAGATGTAACGTGTTCATTCGGAATACTAAATATAATTTACATTAACATACTCTAAAATATGATGGAGGAACATTTCTAGGATATTTTATATATTGTAAAGGATATAGAGTATTTAATAAAAATAAATATATTATTGAGGAAATAGAGCATGTTAAATTTGATGAAATCGATCTGTTTTTTTTAAACAACATTAATTAAAATCTTCAAATGTTATTAAAAATATAATTTTTAGCCCATAATGGAATATTTTTTTTATAAGAGAAAAACTGGATTTTTTTTTGAAGTTCTATCACATCAATAATTTCAAAAAAAATTGTAGAATATAGTTTTATAAACACGTGGAATTAGTTGATCCCTAGTAATCATACTAGTGATAACATCATTAGTAATGTTGATCAACCTATTAGAACAAGATATTACCTAGGAAATGAAATTGAACGTTGTGCACTTTTATTACAATTTGAACTTATATATTTTTATGAGGCTTTAGGTGATGAATATTGGATAAAAAATTAATATAAACTCAATAAAAAAAATTAATCAAGTTTGTGATGTAGTTGAATAACCTAATTATTTGGATATTATTGGTTTAAAATGGGTTTTCTGAAATAAATGTGTTGAAAATGAAAATATAGTTAAAAATTAAGTTATAATTTTTTATAGGGTTGTAATCAACAAGATAGAATATAATATGTAGAAACTTATTATCTAGTTTCTAAACATGCTGTTATCTGTATTCTACTATCATATTCATCGTTTCTAAATTTTAATCATTTTCAAATGGATGTAAACTGTGATTTTTTTAATGGATATGTTCAGAAGTATTTTAATCTAGAAAAAACCCCTAGTTTTGAATATAAAAAATAACCAAACTGTGTATTTACATTTACTAAGAAACTTTATGAACTTAAAAATTATCTTAGATCCTTGTAAGATATATTAACTTGAGTTTTTTTATAAAAAAATTGTTAAGGAACTTGTAGATTCAATAATTTTTATTAAAAAGGTTTCAAAGAACATCATCATTATTGAAATTTATGTCTATGGAATTATATTCGGATCAACTCAAAAATCACTTACTAATACCTTTGCATATCTTATGAAATATGATTTTGATATGAACATGATGGGGGTACTGACCAATTTTCTTCTTTTTCAAATTTCAAAAAAAACATAAGGAACTTATATATATCAACATGAGTATATAAATGGTAATCTAATGAAATTTGGATATGAAAATACTAAAAGTATTATTACTCTAATCAAAACATCAAATACATTAGATACTAATTAATCTAGGAAACCAATTGATCAAAATATCTTTAAGGAATGATTAGTAGTTTGTTATACAAAATAGTTAGTCATCCCTAAGGATTTTTTTTCTATATGCTTGTGTGTAAGAAATTAATCTAATAAAGAGGATTATTATATTACGGATGTAAAAGGAATTTTTCATTATCATGGGGTAACTATGGATCTAAGATTATTATACCCTTCAATAAAGGATTTTGAACTTAAAATGTTTTCAGATGTACACTTTGGTGGATGTAAAATGGATAGAAAAATTACATCAATAACTTTTTATTTCGTAACTAAGTATTTATTTTATTATCCTTATAAGAAATAAAATTTTAGAGAACATTCCAATGCAGAATCCAAATATATGGTATCTATATATTGTTGTGCTCAGCTGTTGTTGATGCAACACTCACTCACTGAATTTGGATTGAGTTTTAATAAAACTCCATTTTTTTGTGAAAACACTTGTTCTATATATTTAAGTAAAAATAAATTACATCACTCCTGAGTATATCACATAGATGTAAAACAAAATTAATTTCAAGACCACTTCATAATTCATTCAAATTCAAGAACAACATGCAGATATATTAAAAAACCCACTAATTTATGTTATATTTGAAAATATTATACTAAATCTAGGTATGGTCAATATAAAATGAGTATTCATGACTACTTATTGTTTACCAATATCCTAACTTAATAAACTCGTTTTTATAGGGTGGTTCATATATCCATGTTTTTTTTCGAAAAACATCTATTTTTATAAAAAATTTCATTTTTCTATAAATTTTTTATTTTTCAAAAATTATTAGTTTTTAAAAAACGTTGCCTTTTCAAAAAATTTGTTTTTTCAAAAAAATTGGGTCTTAAAAAATAATTTTTCTTCTTAAAAATTTAGTTTTTATATTTTTATTTTTTCCAAATTCTGTTATATGAGACAATGTTCTTTAGAAAAAACAATAATAAATTTTACCAAATAAAATTCCCATAAAAGGGTTTAATTTTACATAGATAGAAAAATTATAATAATTATTTTTTATTATCCATTAATATTTTTTTATATTGTATTTTAAAAAAAAATTAAAAAACATTCAATTTTTTACAAATCTTGAAATTTATATTTTTAGACAATAAGATCATATGATAATTGTTTTTTGAAAACCATTTAGTGTTTATAATTAATATTTAATATTTTGATGATAAATATCAACCGTAGAATCAGATACAGGATTTATTACAAGCTATCATATTTTAGGAAGCCAAAATTTCACCTACAAACCTATAAATATGAGTTTGTTTCCCCACATCCTACATTCGTCTCTCAAACTGATCTCGAATCTCAACACTAATATCTCTCATGTGTCTGATTTTTTATAATTCATCTAATTAGTTTTAATAGTCTGATCATTAATCTTATTAATTATTTTGAAAATGATTTATACTAAATAATTTGAAAAGGTGGTTAAGGAAAGGTAGAATGAAAATTTGTGTCTTGATATGATTGATTCATTACGGAAAGATGCTATTAGATTCTGAGGATGGGAAAAGGTCTATATTAAAAAATAATATTTTAATCTTCACTATCTAATGATAGTAAAATAGTTTTATTATTCTAGTTATTTTAGTATTAAATATAATATGAATGATATCACTTTTCATTTTTTTCAATAGTGTTATTAGTTGAATATTCAACAAGTATCTAATTTACTTGAGGTTCCATTTTAAGTAGAATCATGTATAGATACCCAAAACCTTCTAAAAAGGCTTTGCAGTTTTGAAACATTGAAGGATGATACTTCCTTATTTCCTTCTTTTGAAAATATAAGGAAATTTTATCATTTGACACAAAATCCAATAGTTGTAACTCTTTAGATTTAGGGGGATCTTTTCCCAAGAAAAGGAGATATATATATATATATTTATTTAAATTTTTTGGATTTTTTTAGACCTCTTGGTTAATATTAGAATGTTTAATTTAGTGAACTTTGTAACTTTTTTATTTAAAATTTTAAGAAAATTTTTATAAAGTTTTTTATATTAATTATTTAGGAGTTTCATCAACGAAATATTATTCAATTTTCTGATTGTGGTGAAAATTAAAAATTTATCAATTGCAGTTAGAGATAAGGTTTCTTAAATCAGTGAAGAGGCTATTTTTAGAATGAGGTTTATTTTTTTAATGCTAAAAATAATTGTTGAAAATTTTTAAATATATACATTTAATGTAGAAGTTACTTAATTAAATCATAAGGTTCCAGAAAAAAAATAAAATTTAGATCTACTCCACTAAGGCTAAAAAAGAAATAAAATTAAATGTCTGAGGATGTATATAAGGAGTTGATGGAGAACAAAAATGACATGAATCCTAGTGACCCATAGTTTCATCTTGATAAGGAATAGTCCTTTTCATTTAAATAGATCACTCATGAAGTTTTAAAGTCTAATTAGAATAATAAAACAAAAAATAAAACATTTGATAAAGGAAAAGATGTTAAAATCCATATAAAAGGTATGGAATGAGCATATGGAGACTTATGTGTTTCTAATTAGAAAGTTTCTCTTTCAATTTATCTATTTTCGGTTATTCAATCAATATATATTGGGACATTTCCTCGATTAAATCCACCAATGTAATTGGTATCTGAATCTATTCTATAAGAGACAGAAAAAGTTAGAACATTTAAATTTCTAAAATCTTTTTGATAAATATAACAGTAAAGTTGAGGATTTTGAAAAATCTATTTCTTAACAATTTGAATAAAAGGTTCATGATATTGTGAATAAATATAGGAAATCAGATTTAAAAAGTGATGATAATTTTGAAAAATAATTAAAAAATAGTTACAAGAGGTGTAAAAATAATATTAAAAAGTATGAGAAGAGGAAAAATAAGAGTTATTCTGAGACCTATTCTTTTTCCTCTCTATCCTAAAAATATGATTATTTAGAAGTTTCTAAGAGAAAAAAATGTTTTGATAAGTAAGAAGAAAATAAAAAATATCATAAAAAGTTATCAGACACGGGAAAATATAATATGAATGTCGGTGTTGTTGTAGTATCGAATGTTGTGAAAGAGAAAGAGAATATAGATGCTGGTAATTCTTAGCGTCATGATTCTAATGTGTCGTCAAATTCAACCTATTCTCTAGCCAATAAATCTGATAAAATTATTGAAATTAGATTTAATTAATTTAATGAAGCATTCAAAAATATTTATGAAATTCTTTTACTATCATATCTTTATTCTCATTGCAAGCACATTCAAAGAAGGTTGAATGTTTAGAAAAATTATGACCTATTAAATTAGTTTGATGAAACTATTTTAAAAAATGAAATTGATTTCAAATCATTCAAAGATAATTTCATGGAAGAAATAAGAATGATAAATAAAATTTTTAAATGGTTCAAACAAAAATATAGTGACTTATAATTTCAATATGATAAAACTGAGTTTATTAATAATCCATATTAGGATAATGTCAATTCTGTTGAAAAAAATTATAATGTTGTTTCAAATAAGTTCAATCTTGTTGATCATTTGAATAATTTTTCAGATTCTCATGATCATGTAATTTTAGAACATTAGAAAAATAATGTGTCTCTTAGATAAAAATTTGTGAAGTTGAATGTTGAGAACAATAAAAATAAATTTCATGAATAATATGTTATCAAAATAAAGAAAGAGATTTGTAAGTTTCAAGTTCCAAAGGATATTATTTCTAAGATAGAATAATAGGTTGTATAGTTGTAGAAGAATCAATATAAATTTATAAAAATAATATTTATTGTAATGAAATTACAGGAGATTGAGTGATTATTTTTCACTAAACTCTTTATTTTGTAAAAATAAAATTTTTTATTGCATTTCTTTTTGAATGAATAATTCTCAATATATATTTCTATTTTAATGTTTTTTTAATCTTGTATGGTTGAATTTTATTTCTATATTCTTTATTTAATGTTTATTCAAACTAAATTGTTTCATATTTTTTTTTTAATTTAATTTTTAATTTCTACCTATCTTTTTATTTTTGAAAGTCACAAAGGAGGAGAATTTTTAATGGAATAATATTTGGTAGAATTTATATTAATGAATTCCTAAACATTCTAGTGTTCTAAAAAAATTAGACAAAGTATTCTTTACAAAAAAATGAGTTACAAAGGAAATAATATTTAATAAAGAAAGGGGGAGAGGTATTTGTAATTATAATAATAAAATAAAGTTATTAAATGGATAAATAGATTATAGTTTTTCAAAGTTATTAGTTTTTATATATAATTTCTATATTTTATGATTTTAAAAAAGTGATATATACTTGTTTCAAAAGATATAATTTAAACACTTTATATCAATAGTTTTCAAAATAACAATATACTTTCTTAAAAACTATGTTTTACCAACATGATATTTCTCAAGTATTTTTGAATGTTTTTTTAGAAATATTTTTATTATAAAATATGAAGAAATTATTTTAAATTTATGAATACATAAACTTTTACTCTATGTCTAGTCAACTGATCTGACTAAGTCCGGTCCATCAGACTAACTATTTCTGGTCCATCAGTGTTACTATTCTATGTATATCAGATAGACTATTCCTAGTCTATTAGACTGAAAAAGTCTGGTTCATCGTACTAATTCAGTATGGTCTGTCGGATTGATTAAGTCTATTCCATCATATTGACTAAATCTACTCTATCAAACTAAATAAGTCTAGTCTATTAGATTAACTAAGTCCCTTCCATTAGATAGAAAATGTCTCATCCATCTAACTAATAGTGTTTAATCCCTCAGATAGAAATCATGTTGATAAATTGGACTAAACATAATTAATTCCATCAAAATAATAAAATTTATAATCATATTATTATATTTTTTTCTTTTATATATAAGATTTTATATCATTGTGAGTATTCTATCAAAATAAAAATTTGATATAGATAGAGAGAACACACTAGGTTTTGAAACTAGAGATCATCTGAGGCAATTTCAACCAACTCTAAGAATAAAAAAATATGACCACTAGTGTTTTCATATAAATAGAGGTGCATTCATTGAGGTTGGAGCTAATAATTTTGTGAACCAACCCATTTGTATCCTACTCTACTATAACATATCACTACATACACATTATAAATTTTTAGAGATTTTTTGTGCTAAGGATTATGAGTGAGGATTATAAATTACTTAGGGTATTTTCCATTTGTATTTGTTATGTCTAGTGTGGGCTTAGATCAATGACTTCTAAGGATAGGAATACTGAGAATTTTAATCAGTATGATTGGGGGTTTCTAAGGCTTGGAACACATAGATTATGATCTGGTTTGATTGAGGTATTTATTTTAATAAAGTTAGATACCCTTACTATTTTCGTTAAAAGTTTGGATACCTAAACTCTAGGTTATATAATTTTTAATGTTTATGTTTAAGTCATTGTTCTTTGTTATAAAACTTATGTGTGTATTTTTTTTTATAAAATTTCATTTTACTTATTTCTACAAGTTCATTATTATTTTTGGTACGTTTATTTATAAACATTTAATTCTTGTAACTTTATTAATCTCTTATATCATATATGATATATGTTTCCAATTAATAAACATAGAATATTTTATTATATATGTTAATGATAAATCATAACTAAGAGGTTTTATTTTTGTTTAGTTTAATTTTTAAACTACAATTCATCCCCCCCCCCCCCCGAATACCTTGTATACATTGAAATAATCATTGATCCTATAACAGTACCTATGAAAAAGGAATTTAAGGGAGATTAATAATGTTGTCAGATATTGTATTTCTAGTTTCAATGTAATGTAAAGCTCATTTATGTATTTTTTTCTAAATACTTTAAACTATTTCATCATTTATATTATAATCTATGTATCGTCTATAATAAAACATCCACGTGATTAAGGGTTCTGTATTTAGGGTCATTACAGTGGGTATTATAGATAATTTAATAGAAACCTTCAGAACTAGATTTAGAATAACATACTTTGAGTGTAATTGGAAAATAATCATGGAAAACCTACATTAAAGCACACATGTTCATAATTTATGGAGTGGATTAAATGTTATGTATTTTTATATATAAAGGATTTCATAATATTAAAGAATATATATTTAAACTATTTTTTAGAAATTTCATGATAATTTTGGTATGTTAATTTAAGTAATTAGGTTAAAAATATTGTAAAATTCAACCTAAAGTATAATTGATCGATCCAAGAGGATATATATTGAAATGTAAATATACTAGTCTAAAATTTGGGTACCATAGATATCCATAATATGGATCATTCATAATTTATATAATTTTACACTCTTTAGATATTTTTTACCACTAAATGTAATATATTTTGATTTTATTTGGGGACTAGATATTAGAGGCAGCTAATTACAATATAATTTAGTATTTTACTTAATGTTATAATTATGTTGTTTTAATTTTATTTTAACAACATAGAAGGATCAAACCTGTCAACACCAAAAATTAACATTTGGATTTCCCTCCTAACAATGACATTGAGACTGTTTTTAGTATGAAAGTAGAGTTTGTTTATTTTGGAAATTAGGATTTGTAATATTTATGTATAGATCCTTTGGTAGATATCTTATATGAAATAAGTTTACTGTAACTAGTATGACCCCTTGTATTAAAATTCTGTAGGTATTTATAATGTATACCTTCTATTGATAAAAATTAAGATAATATTTATGTTTAGTAAATTTATATCAATGAGTGAAATTGGAAGGATGTAATTTTGTTAAAGGGGTATAATGTAACATTCCAAATTTCAAATTAATGTTTTTATGAATTTTCATTCAGAAATATAAATATTAATGCTAAATAAATTTCAATCTTTCAAATAACCAAGTATTCATACAAATATTTATCATATGTATTATTTATTTATTAATGTTTCTCTAAAAATAGAAATTTATTTATTAAAATGGTTTTTATAGTGCATTATAGGTTGAGAAACAACCTATCATGTCTACTATTTCCATGGGGATAAAAAATATGACCAATGGGGGATAAGGATGCATTTACTACTATCAACCTTCATGATGCCCTATTATGTATTATATACATTATATATATATAACTATTTTAATATATATATAATTTTTTTTAAATATATGGTTTTATTTGATCACTACATTCCATTTAATTATAGTTTTATTTACAAATCATCTTGGTAATTATGAAAATGTAATTTATTGTTTTAAAAATCATTATGTTTGTCTTTATTACCATTAAATTATAGAATAACCCCATTGGATAAATTTTATTTTGACCTTTTATGTGAGGTTAAATATAAATAATAGTTTATAATGCATTTTTAATTTACATTATTGTTCATTTAATCCGTAACTCTTTTTATCTTATCTTATGTTGTGTATAGTTTTTATTACATTAAAATATTCTTTTTAAAATTTTGAGTAACATGTTCTATAATAAGAAAAATTATACTACTTTATTTCATTGAGAACAATACAATTATTGTATGATTGTTTCCAGTAAAATATCCACTATGAAAACAAATAGACACACCGAATGACTTTTACATTTCATAAGAACATTACACATTAGGGATAAATATAGACTAGTATAAATGGGAATAAAAAAGGGATATAGACATTAAATAAAATAATATTCACTAAAACCAGATATATCATCATGAAATCCACATAGAGTATTGATCCAACCCTAAAGATCCTAAAAAGAAAGAGAAGTGTTTGGAAAACAGTAGACATTATCAAAATATGTGTAAGAAACATTCTCAGAAATGTATTAAGTGATAGACCGGGAATGAATGTGTATTTATTGGTGAATGTCTCATTTGTAATTAAAATTTTGGGCCAATATGGATGATCATCATTAGAACCATTATTCAATAATACTATAATTCATTATTATTATTGGTTTTCTAGATGCAATTATCTAATCAATGAGATTATTGTAATGATATGACTAAAATTGTTTTATTGGAGAATAAAAATATATTCCAAAAAGAATATTTTTTATGATAAATGCATGATTTGTTTAAAAAAAATTATTAAATAATGTTACAAAAAAAATTTAAATAATAATTTATTTTAATGAAGTCCTTTTTAATTTTTATAATTGTAAGAATATTTATTTTTATATGAAATTACTAAATATGAAAAAGTAATTAAATTTATTTAAAAGTTAAAACTCACTTATTTATATAAGTATTTTTATAAAAAACTACATTTTTGGAATCACCACATTAAAATTATTTTAGGGTGATTTTTTTTGGAATCTTTATACAAAGTTATATTTTTAACAAAAAAGTAAAAGTTGTCGCTTTACAAAGCACTATGATCTTTTGATATCATTATTATGTCATAAAAGATAAAAATTTATGAAACATTTTATTCTATAAAATCACAATAAATTATAATATAAAATAAATTCAAAATATTAATTTTAAAATAAAAATTTATACTTTATTTTTAAACCAAAAAATTGGATTTTTTTTAAATAAAATTTATTTTTGTTTTCTGTGAATCAATTGAGTTGGTTTGGAGGTGTATATCATTTTGGATATTCCTTGTAAATTGGAAAACATTCCCCGCTCATTAATAATTTTTAAAATTTTTTAAATTGATTATACCCAAAATTGGTTTCTTATATATTAAAATAACATTATTTCTACCCTTCAAACCACCCCTCCTCGAGTATAAATACCATTCTTACCCTCTTTAATTTCTACACCAAAGCCTTTCATAATTTTTTCTATCTCAACTTCCCTCTAAATTGTCTCTCCAAGGTGGTTCCAAGGTTCAAAGTAGACCCTCTCAATATTTAATAATAATCCTTCCAACATAGGGGTCCTTAATCCTCATCATTCAATATCCATGTTCATTAATTTTGTTGTATTATATCTTGGTATTTTATTTTCATATAATGACATGATTCATATTAAATTATAATATATTACACTTTTTATTTTGTTAAAAATTGTATTTTATTCCTTCTCATTGTATCCCTTATCAGGTTGTAATAATACTCACACAATTTTGTACCCATAAAAACATTCTAAAACTTTGGAAGTATAAAAAGTGTGTGGTTTTTCAAAAAAATTAATACCTATATATATAGTAAAATTTTATGTGGTTATGTAATATTTGTAACTTAGGGTAATAACCTTGAAAGTGGTTCATTGGTATTTGACTCGATCATCACCTTGAGAAAAAGAACAAGCCTTTTTGAACACCTCGTTTGACACTCCTAGGGGATATGTTTTGGTTAATTTACATTCCCTTTACAAAAACATTTTTAAGGATTTATTCATCATTGATTTTCTCTCCAACAATCAATAATATACATATTCTAACTAACTAGATATTTTTAATAATTTATTTTTTGGGGGGGAATATTTTTGAATCATATAACTATTTCCTCTATTTGTAAAATTTTGTTTCATATGCCTCATTGAGAAATTGTGATAAGTATTTATGTTGTTAATTACATGAAAATTGATCCATGTAATATTATTTAGTGAGATGTAATTCATTGTACATATAATGATGGGTGGGTCCTAAAATTATATAACCCTACAATGACTATCTGAGAATTAAATTTTTATTAAAATGTAAGAATGATAAGAAGAAAAAAATTATAGGGGTAGAAAAGTTGGACAATAAGGGAATCTCCCTGAACAATGATATTGAAATCATTAAAAAGGGATCTAGTAAAAAATATTAAATAGTAGTCTCACTAGTCTCCCCTTTTCTTACCAACATGTCAGAACAAAAAAAATTATTTCTTGCCATGTGTGTCTAGCCTCAATCCCTTGATAAATGGTCCTCCTGTGATTTTTTATGAAGTAATGAAATTCCCACATAGGTTTATCCATACTAATAAGGATCCAAAATATCACTTTTGAATCAGATTCATCCACTATTATTCAAATTTTATATAATCTACACATCATGAGGACCCTCTCTATTTCCCTTATTTTTGGTCTGATATAGTTTCATGGACCATGGAAGGAGATGAAACTAAAAATCATAGACCCTATACTCCCATGAACAATCCCACCTCATCTAATATACCTATCCAAGAATCATCCATCCATATTGAGTTTCAACCCCAACCTCATAACAATCCAACTAACACATGCTTCTTTATTAGCGCTTTGTGTTCCTCTATCATTGTTGAAAACCCCTAGAATAAAATTGTAGAATGAAAATGCTGAAACCATAATAGAAATAAGGGATCCAATATTTTCAACCAATTATATTATTTGAAAATGGATTAAACTAATTGAGTATAAAGTTCCTTCCTTCACCTTGTCCCTTTCTACCCAAATGATCTAACAAATGGTAGAAAACATCAGGCATTGAGAATTAACTTTAGTATGATCCTGGACAGATCCTTGAAATCATGACTTGAGGAACTTCAAAATTCATTCTCCACACCCATCAATAGACAAGAAGTGATCCAGAAGGATCCAAATATCATGTTCCCAGTCCCCTCAAAAAAAATATTCCAAATTGATTCATATCTCAGAGAAGCACAACACCAACAATGGGAGGCCAGGAATATCTCTCTATTCTAAACATTGGCATCTATGGGAAACTCTTGGTTCCACGACCACTCAACTAAGACATTCATATTTAATGGGTTATCTTTAATTCAAATCTTCACCACCCACTCATTATTTCCACTATTGACATGCACCATTTCATGGATGTCCCTATCATTGAAATAGCCCTAAGAGGATTCAGAAAACATACATTTTTTATGCTCCTCCATCAGACTAATATTATTAAAAATACTATATAGTTGATGGTTGAGAGTAGAATTGATAGAATCTAGAACTTAATAGATTCCCAGAATGATATATTCCAAATTGGGAGACCAAGAAATAATATAGGAACCCTGGCCTATTTCTCCTTCCATTAATTTATCTCACCACTTCCTAACATCCACCTCACATTTCCTTTCAATGTTATCATGTGTTCGATCATTATATTTTCCAGGACTATCATATACCTTGTGAAAATATTCCACTCTCTCCAATATTCACCATACCTATTTCACGTGAATAGCACCCATAACTTTATCCATTCACTAATATCATACACCATTTTAGCATGCATGGCTTCTAAAGCATCACATAAATTAATTACGCCTTTATCAATTGGGTTTTCCATTCTCTTCCAAGATACCTAGTGGCATATTACAACTAATTTTTCATCCCATTAAAATATTTTAATTATTTTTTCAATCCAACACATGACCCATTTTATTCTTTAATAATTGAAAGCACAAACATTCAAAAATAGTTTATTCATTGTTATATTGGTCATGGATTTATTGATTCCCTCGCCTTATTATGATATGGAAAATATATATTAATTCATTTATGCCTCATTTTACTATGATCGGTTAGTTGTTATCTTGGAATTTGTTTATTATTATTTATTCCATGGATTTAATTAATCTCTCAATTTCATTTGATTTTCCCTGAATTTGTTTATTTATTTATTCCATACTACCTATTATTCTTCCACTATATGGAACCCCCTTACTGAGAATCTCATATCACCCTAAATATTATTTTACATTTTTTACTAAGTATTAAATAGGATTACTATGTATGAAAAATGGTTTGAATGGAGAATAAAAATTTTTTCATGTTTTTATATTACATATTTTTAGTTTCAATGTAATGTAAAACTCATTTATATTTTTAATATTCTAAGGATATTATTCTATTGAAAACAATATATTGTGATCTATGTACCATTTGTATTAAAACATCCACTAGATATAGGGTGATAGATTCAAGGCCATTAAATTTCTACTTTTATCGCCAATAAGTTATATAATTCTTCTAAAAAAATCCTTCATATTAATCCTAATGGTAACATCTACCTAAAATTATTAAAATTTCTACCAAATATATCATTAGTCACCTGAAAATATCATCACATAAAACCTCAAAAGGGGGTTTCTATTAAATTAAACTTATTAACACATGATTTTATTTATAACTACTAGGATAACCTAACATGAAAACAACATAATCTCAAAAGTTCTCTAATCCCTACTCTAATACTAACTGTAAGGACATAACCTCTAATATTTTACATGTTGGTGATATTAAACTAGAATTAACTTTATTTAGATCGAAATGAACTTTTAGTTTTAGATTTTTAGAGATTTATTTCATAAATATTTCATAAAAAAACTCAAATAATACATAGTTCACTCTTTTAACCAGTATCCATTTTCCCATAATATAAAACTTCAAAAATAAAATATGATTTTTTTATAAAAAAATCTACAAAACATTAAACATATCATCTTATTTTCCATTAAACATAAATAAAACCTATGAAAAATATTTTAAAAATTTGGGATAAGAATAGAAATATCATTAAGGTACATTAAAATATTGAAAGATATAGCTAGTCCAATAATACTTATAAAAAGTTTCCTTCTTCAAAATAATTTTTTTGCTCAAAATAAAAAATTTCTTACCCATGAAATCACCTTATACAAAACAAAATCATAAAAAATTTCTTAAAAATATTAAAAGGAAAATAAAAGTCGTAAATTTTTATTTTAAATCATGAAAAACACATAAGAACTTATTCACAAAGTTATACTTCTAAGCTTTAAAAGTAGTATATACTTTTCTCTAAATATAGATCATTATATTACTTTGTGAAATAGTAAGATTCTCATAAAAACCCATATAACTAAATGATGAAAATCATAAGTTAATTGGGACATAATTTTACATATCACTCTTACAATCACTCTTACAAATTGAAAAACCATAAGGTCTACTTCTTCACCCAATGCATTGGAGGGCTATCACAGATCCACCCATTCTTGGTTTATCATAAAATCACCCGTCATTGGTTAATATTGTAGCCACCCATCCTTGTTTTATAAAAAAACAACCATAATCATAAAAATTCGTTTGGACCATAATATAATCATAAAAAATTAAATCTTTTATTTTCATCAATTTACTCATAAAATATTCTGGACGAAAACTAACTCTCCATTTTGAAATCACTTACTTAAAAAAACTACACAATTATAAGGGGAAACATTTTCATTTAAAATATTATTATAAACATATAAATTATTCTTTAATTAAAATATTATGCATTATAATGGTAAAATTCACTAATTCTATATAAAATAAAAACATTTCTTTTATACTTTTCTAGAAAATTCTCAAAGTACCTCGTTTAGGAAATAGAAAAAATATTTCATTCAAAATAATTTTTCAAAAAGTTAAACATAGAAAAAAATGACATTAAAAATAATAATATAATATTGAAAACCTTTTTTTAAATAACTGTTTTAAGATATGGAAATTGAATAAAAAGTAAGTTTTAAGGAAAACATTAAAAGATCTTTTTTCTAGAATGTCACTTACCTTGAGTCTGAATCATCACATATATTATTTTTAATACTGAATAAAAACATATATTTATTTAAAAATAATAATAACATTTTTTAATTTTTATTATTCATTTATTTCATTTAATACCTTTTTATATACAATTACTTAATCAATTAAATTGTTGTTGGGAATTTTGAGAATATTTGTTTCAGAAGTCAAAAATTGGATTTGGTAAAATCACTATGGTAAAAGAGGTCATCATTCCATAATAATGAAAATAATAATATAGAAATAATTATAATTTTTATACTTCAATTATATGTTTAAAACCAACCATAAATTACAGTTATTAAAAAATGAATTATGTTACAATCATGAAGGTGGTGGGTTGTATGTATGCATTAGTAACGTTTGAATTTTTCAACGATCATTATGAAAAGAATGTGAGTATTATGTTATCATTAAAAAATGATAATATATATATATATATATTCTTAAATATACTTATATATCTCATCCATGTGATGTAGTGATGAAAAATGAATCACATCGCTTCATGAAGGTGGTAGTCTATACGTACCCTTGAACAATGTTATCATTTTTTTAGTCTATGAAATGGTTAGAAGTAAATTATATAATAAATGTTATTAATGATAAATAGGTCATTAATATAATATATGAATCTTAAATATAACATTATTACTAGTATTTAGATATGGTTATGGAAAAATAATTACATCGGTTAGCATGGAAGTTGTCTATCGCACAAACAAATGATAAATTACTCTCCGATTTAATAGAGGTTAGAGGTGAATTTAGGTTATGATATTAGAAAAAATTACATATACGTATATTTAGGATACTATTTTTATTATTTAATCATGGTTTAATAATATTTCCTGGAGGTGAAATATAAACTATACTATAACATGCAGTTGAAAACAATACCTCTTCTTTAGAAACCCTCCTTTTTTTAACACCTTAAGACCTCGAAGATTGGTATTATTCCTTAAAAATGAATATATACTTAATTTAGGGATTCTAGTAATGTATTTTTGTAATTCAAGGATGATAAAAATACGAATTTTAGTATGAATTATTTAGAATAAGAGGTTCCCTTTTATAAGGGTGGGGAGGGGCACTCTTTGAATTTCTCAAAATATTATATTAATATAAATAATAAATCAATTATAAATGGTTAAAAAATGATTTATTTTGAATATAAGATTAATATGGGAAGAAATAATCTCATAAAATAAAAATTATATAAGTTTTTACAATGTTTTAGCCTTATCTTATTGTTTTAACCCTTCTTTAAGCTCTTTTACACTTAACGTGACAACACGAATTTATAATCATTGAGCATAAATGTAGTTACTATAAACTAAAAAATAGCCTATAAATGGACAATGGATGAAACTATAAAAAATTTCATAATAAATTTTCATAATCTTATATTTTTATGAATTTATATCGTTTAGAAAAATATTATTTATTATAAAATATCATTAAATGTAAATTTTTATAACTATTCATTACTTTGATTTTAATAACATCAATAAAATAATTAAAATTCAAAAAATAATATTTTATTATATCCCTAAAATATCATGATAATATATAAAATTCATGTATCGAATTATTTATCAAAAATTATATTACTTTAAAAATATTTAATATCATTTATTTTTTCCATTAATTAAATAATAACTACGTCAGCGAAGTGTAGAAAATTATGGTAATTATTTCATCAATAAAAATTAATAATAAATTAAAATAATGAATATAAATCCTCTAAAATTTAAATTATTATTTATATATTAATATATCACCTCTTTTTACCCATGTTAAAAATATTATAGTTATTAAAAAAAAGTTTGACATTTTTTAATTGTCTCAAAATAAAATATTATAAAATTTATATTCACATTAAAAAGGAAATAAATTTCATATATTCAACCATAGGGTGATTATGGACAAAATTTATTCATACAATAAAATTTATTCAAGTTTAAGGGTAATTGTATAGTCCTTATCATTTTCTTTTTATACTTAATTAACCAATTTTCCTCTAACTCTGATAACAAAATTATAAAGGTTACTATTCATATTGACTGAAAATAAAAAGAAATATATTTTCTAATTTTTGAACTAATAATTGAAAATATAGAATACATTTTAAAAAATTAAAAACTTAAAATTTTATGAATTAAATTTAAAATTAAACTGTACAAATTTAATGAAAAATAGTTTTTCTAAAAAAATCCCCATTAAGTATAAAATATTTTTATTCTAAATTTAAATATAAAATTAATTTTCAAACCAAGAATTGGATTATCTATAATAAATATTATATAATAAAATTTTCGAACTAATAAAAAATGGAATTTGACTTTGTAAATACTTAAAAAGAAAATACAATTTTCAATAAAAATCAACATTTTTCACTATTCATTAAAAATGAATACTTTCAGAAAAATCGGAAAAATTAATCTTATAATAATTGTAAAATATTGAATTAAAAAATTAAATTAATTTTATCAAATACATTTTCTAAAACGTCCCAAAATTAATGATAATATTTATTCATAAAAAGAAAGAATCCTCATTTGTAGGGAAATGTATATTTCTTTGAAAAATGAAATGAATTTAAAAAAATCATATGATTATTTAGAAAAAATAATTAATAAATTATAAATTATTAGACCTATTTTATACATTTCATAATTTGGTTAATACAATTTGTTCTTCCCAATTCAATGGCTATGTTATAATGGTCATATTTAAATAATAATATTTTGTTGTTCATTTAATATGGATGTATCAAATAATTTTTGCTATCAAACACAATATCAATTTTAAGAACCTACAGAATTATAGTGGTTTTAAGGAGTTCCGCCTTATATTGTATCTAATTGGGAATTGAGTTTTACCTTGAATTTTTCGTGAAGTCCTTATCAAGCTCTTGATTTAGATTTATTTTTTAGTACTACTTATAATCCTATGATAGATGAACATTCAAAGAGAACAATTTATACAATAGAGGTTATTATTAGGCCTTTCTATATAAATTTCAAAGGTTTTTGGGATCAACACCCCTCGTTGGTTTAGTTTTCTTAGAAAAATATCTTCTAGTATATCATTCAAATGGATCCTTATGAAGCCCTCTATGGAAAGAAGTGTAGAACTCCATTGTGATTGGATGAAGTTGGAAAAATAAATATATTGGAACATGAGAAAGATGAGGAAATGAAAGATAATTTCATATCCATTCAACTACACATCAAGTATTCTCATAGTCACCAAAACATATATGATGACAATCATCTGTGAAATCTGGAATTCAATGTTTGGGAGAAAGAATTCCTATAAATTTCTCTGTGGAATAATGTTTTGAGATACATAAATAAGGGAAATATAAGACCTAGTTATATTTTTCAATTTGATATTTTTTATTTATTAAGGATGGAATATTTTTTACTTGGCACTTCTACTAAACCTCTATCAAGTCCAAGATGTGGTCTATGTATCTCTCCTGAGGAAGTACATATTTGATCCTCCACATGTACTAAACCTAGAGGTTGTACTACTGGAACATGATCTTTCCTTTGAAAAATATCCATTATAAATCTTTTATTATATATATAATGTGATAAAAACAATACCACTTTCCTAGTTAATGTTCTCTGGAGGAGTCATAAATCTGAAGAAGCTACTCGAGAACCAGAGGATATGATCCAACAAAAATATCCTAATTTGATTGTATCAGAGGTATAGAATTTTAAGTAAAAATTAATTTTAAGGGAGAGATAATGTAAAACCATTCTATTTTAGGATATATTTATTTTCAAATAAATTTAATTTTTTCAATATATTGTCACACACGTAACCCTGAGTTTAAACGAACTGTAATATTTTATTGAAATATAATTATTTAATGAGATAGTTACAACCAAACTGTTGGATTAGAGGGAATTAATTGGTCTAACTAAATTCAGAAAATATTATTACAAATTTATATCATTAATTCATTGTTTATTAAATTATTAAAAATTAAAATAAAAAAATTAAAAGTAAAATAGTTGTTTTTCTGAAGAAAAAAACTATTTTAATATGTGCAGTGAGTTTTTATCATATTAAATTAAATTAATCATTATTAGTGGATGATTTTATTGAACTTTATAAATTATATAATCAATTAATTTTTTTTACACTAATATATAATTTTTTCTTGTCTTGGGTTAATAATAAATCCAATTTTATTCGTAAAATTTATTTTTATAAAAAACAGTTTTTATAGTGTTTTGTGCACTTTTTTTAAGATGAATTTCTACCAATTAAATAAACATAATCATTAAAAATTGATATCATATATTTAATTAGTATATTATGATTTTCTAAAATATACTTTTTATTTTAGGAGATTTTGAATTGAAACCAAGGTAAAAAAATCAACTCAGAAATGGTAAAATGATTACAATAGGGTTTAAAATTTAAAATAAGGGTTAAAAAAATTTCTAACAATTACCTATAACCTATTGGATAAGTAGAGTTGGGAAATTTAAATCCAATCCAAAAATATATGTCCACGTGGTTCCTTTTTTTGATTATTTCCTTTATATTATTTTAAGAAAATAATAGATACAAAATTGCACTCTCTTAACTTTAATATCTCAAATATTTTAACATAAGGATAAAAAGAGGATAAGTTTGGTAATAATTATGTATTTAAAATAATTATCATTTTTTTATCTTTTAAATTTATTTTTAATTTTTAGTGATTGAATAATTACCTTAAATTCTTATGCAACGTTGACATAGTATTTATTCAATTACTTGAAAAATAAGATAAATAATATTAAAAATATTAAAAGTAATATTATTTGGATCCATTATGGAGATATATTAATTTATATATATATATATATATATGCATAACATATTAAATATTTTTAAATGTTTTATATTTTTGTTCCTTTTCCTTCACATTGTTTTCAAATTCAAATTAACTGAATTGTTCCAAAAATGACAAGAATGATATATTTTAAAAAAAATTATTTTATTAAATTATTTAAAATTCATGAGAATATTATCATGAAAACATTGAATAGTATATGGTTTAAAATTTCATCCATGGTTCATTTTTGGTCAATTTGATTTTTTGGTAACATTATTGAACCTTCAGGATTAAAAAAAATTATATCATGGTAATTTTCAAAAGGCTTAATGGGAGTTAAACCAAAAATATTAGGGTGAAAACATGATAAAACTTTTCAAAATATTATTTTGTGAGATTATTTAGACTCATAATAATATTACAATCAAATTATTTCAATTTGGAGTCATTTTTTATGAAAATTAATTTATATTAATTTAGTATATTAAGTAATTTTTAGAGTGGCCCTCCCCTCACTTATAAATGGTCATCTCTTCTCCTCTCTTTATCTCACCTTTTTAGAAATGTATCTCATGAAATATCTACCATAATACCTTACTATATTATTTTACCAAATTATATATCTTATGTTCTTTACAAAATATAATCCCTTTGAGGCTTAAGGTGTAAGACAAAAGAGTATTCTCAACAAAGTGGTATAACTCTTAAAATATGATTTTCAACTCTATTTCTTCTTTTACCTCATATAAATACATAGATTCCATTATGAAATATTTAATTTCATATCTTAAATTTAAATAATTATTATTTCTCTTATGTAACAACCATTATCCACCTTCTAACCATCAGTTGAAAAATGAAAACAACACTCCTATATAAAAGTGGACTACCACAACCATTAATCGATGTGATTAATTTTTCATTTTCAATTTATATGGATGGTAAAAATGATAGATTTAATGAATATATAAAACATATATGATATAAAAATGATCCTATAAATTCGAATTATTATTTACCTTTCCTTTCTTTCATCCATTAAAATGTGAAAACAATATTCATATGTGTACCGCCTTCCATCTCCATTAATGGTGGAATTATTATTTCTAAATATATCCTTTAGGTATGACTCTAAATATATAGATATATAATAAATATATTTTATATTTATATCATGATGAAAATTATAGAGATGATCAAACCTTGATCAGTGTTCATAGACTGGAACTACTAAACAAAAAATCACTTAAAATGAAATAGTTAACACCTGGAAAGGATTATTTTAATATGTAATTATTAATAAATTATTGTTAAAGTAAATAAACCAATCCTATTAGCTGGTATTTTGTGGCTCATTTGTTACATTATTAATAAATAAAAGTGGTCATATCCCAAATTTTTGAATAGTTTAGTAGTCTTGGAAAAATGATACATTCTTGAAACTCACCTTACATTTGAAAACATAAAATACAACATAGTTATATCCTTGGGGTAACCATTAATCCCCTTTACATTTTCCTACATATCAACAATAAAATAAATCATGTAATCCTATAGAAAGGAAAAATAAGATAGAGTTAAGATCAGATTCTTAATAAGGGTATGCGTATAATGGAAGTTATCATTAATAAATAAGGAATAGTAAATATTAAATAGTGGTTTCTATTAATACGCAAACTACATGAAAAATATCCCACGGAATCAACCCTGTGACCAGTTCCCTATGCTCCAACCCCCTTGTAACCCTTGACACCGATAGGGGCATCAATATGAAAAGGTAAATATCTGAAAACACGGTCGATTTAATCAATAACTTGATAATGGTGAGTAATATGAAATGAATTACTAATTATAAAAAAATTCCACATAAATAATCACATGAGGTTGAAACATATAAATGTATATAATAAATAACCCTATAATCACATTGAAATAAATGAATAATCTCATAGTGGTGGAATTCCAAATGTTTGACATCATAAACACGACATCAATGCCTCATTCCAAGATATCCTACATAAATCGATAAGGCTTCGGCCAAATACCCAAACTAGTTTATAACATGAGAAAAACCAATGTATCAAGGGGATATAGAATTTACCTATCTTAAATTAATTATTCCAATTTATTCATCATATGAATGGGGCCAATAAAAATTCAATACATAATAAACACAAACATTTATATGGAGAAATTAGAATATGAAATGTCAATATTTCCATGGTAAGACTGATCCTTAACCATCCAAAGAAATAATTAGGGTGGAATCATTAAAACATACCCCCATTTAATTATATTTAATGTAATGGGTTATTTTAATTTATGAAAATAAATATTAGAAAAATATCATTAAATAATCTTAAAAAATACACTTTATTGAAAATAACATTTGAAAACTAAAAAATTCAAAACAAAATATTAGAAAAAATAGTTTCTTTGAAAAGAAACATGTAAAATTATAAATTCATTTTCAAATCATTAAGTGGTAATTATGGTGTAAAATTATGTTCATTCTGTATAAGTTAAAAAACATTCCTTTCACACTTTTGTATGAAATGTCAAAAAATGTACCTTGTTCAAAAAAAATGAGAGGAAGATTCAATTTAAACCATTTTTTTAAATTAAAATATGGGTAATAAAATATTTTATATATCATTTTTGATAGAAAAAATATTCTTCAAAAAAATTATGGAAAATATTGATATCGAAGAAATTGATTCCCAACCGAGTAAAAGAAACAAGTCGGTTTTCCTTAAAAATCTGGTTTCGGTATATTGAGATATTAAAATTTAGAGAATGAAGGAAATATTTTAATTTCTATAAATAACCAAATGGTAATAAAATATATTAGGTTTATTATAGAAATATAAAATAATTCATCTATTGGACACTTTAACCTAGACATTCTTGAATAATGATGAGATTGTGTAATAAAGCCTTACCGTAGGTTTTGGCTACCATTATATGTATCTGAACCTCATATATAATAAATATAAATTTATTATAAATCTATAAAATAACCATATTCAAATATATCATATCATATATTATTTAATTATAATCTTTTATCATGTATTTATTAATAATATTTTGTTAAAATCATTGTTCTGGAAAATAACTACATCGTTTTTTCGGTTTGTTTTAGTTTGGTAGTTTCTGTCCTTATACCTTGATCAGGGATACACCATATACATAATTATAATAATTATATAAATATCATATATATTTATTATATAATTATTTATATAAATATATAGAATTTATATATAAAAAAATTAAATACAAGGTTCATAGAGACGGTAGGTCATACGTACTCATAAACGTTGTCTTCATTTTTTGAAGGATAATAAAAGTCAAAGTTTAATATTAGTTAACAATTAAATAATAATTAATCTATAATATATATCAAATTTATTAATTATATATATCCTTATTACCATCCATATAATGAAAAAAAGTAATCACACTGCATCGTGGAGGCTGTAGTCCACACATACGCACGAGCAGTGTTATCATTTTCCAATGAATTGGAATGTGAGAAAGTAGATGTGATATTATAGTTATATAGTAATTATTATTTCAAAAATATAATATATATATATATATATATACATTAAATCCATATTTATATCTATTGGTGAGAAAATTCTATGGAAAAACAATCACAATAGTTCGCGAGGCAGTAGCCCTCCTTACACGCGATCAATTTTTTTATTTCTCATTTGATGGAAGAGTAGATAGATATAGGTTATTAACTTAACATAATAACACATAATCATATTTAAGATCGTTTTTTATTATTTTATATTAGTTAAATAATATTTTTAGTTTTATGATGAATTAAAATAAAAACACAAGGTTAATAATTATACCACTTCTTCAGGAAACCAATTTATGTTTATACTAAATCATTCCTAATGTAGTTTTATGATCAAAAAAAGTACTCTAGGTAATTTTTAGGGATGTAATTAATGCATTTTTCATGGATTTTATGATCTAAATGGAACATTAATTGAGGATAGGTGAGTAGATGAGGTTCTTTTATATAATTGAGTTGAGTGAAACACTTATAATTTTTCAGTTTTTTTCAATAGTTCCATGTCTCTTTCTTGTGTAAAGGATCCAAAATGGTTTATTAATGAACCTTATATGATATATGGTCAATATATAGAGATAAAATATATTTTATAAAATTTTTTATGTAATTTTAACCGTTATCTCTTTATTTTAAACCCTGATAAACATATTTTAACCTTAACCGTGGAAAATGATTTTTACTGTTTTTACTATTTATTATAATTAAAAATTATGTTTCCATTATTATCTAATAAAATTTATTCTACTTCATAATATGGAATCAATTTCATCATATTAAATCCATATACTTGGTATAATTTAATATAAAATTAATCTTACAATCATGATAAAAAAGCGGTTTTCCCTTGAAAATGTTTTTTTAATTATAAAAAAAATTGTATAAGTATTCCACATAAAATTTATTCCAATTACCTGAATTTGATTAATAATTTTATAATTCAACTAATTTTACTTTCACGTCCATTATCAAACAAAATTTATCTTTTAAAATTCATTAAATAAAAGAAATGTCTTTAACAAAAATCACAATTTTCACTATTCATCAAACAAAATAATATTTTTAGAAAATTATAAACAATTCCTTGTAATATTATTCATAAATTTTCATTTTATAAATTAATATCATTTTTCAAATAAATTTTCTAAAATTTTAAAAAAATATTTGAAAATGAATACACAGAACATGGGGAAACCTCTTTTTAGGAAAAAAATACATTTTTTTAGATTAAAACATGATTTATTATTGTAAAATGATAGAAAAATAGTATATGATTGATAAATACATTTATTTAATATAATATATAGATTCCATTAAAATAATTCACCAATATTGATTAATTTAATTTATTAAGATGAAAACACATTGATTTCATAAAAAATAGTTTTTTGGAAAAAAAATTCTTTTACTTTCAAATTATTTTTATTTCCATTTATAATAAATTGAATAGAAATAATGTTTTTATACATTTTTAAACAATATAATTTGTATAATGTAGTCATTCATAGTCATATAATACAATTTAATGGCTAGTCTATAATGTTATATTATATTACCGTTCATTTAGACTCAAGATTTCATATATCACAAGCTATTAAATTTATTAGATTTATTTAAAAAGAAAGATAACAAAAAATATCAAGGTGTTACATTATTCCTTCCTTTAAAAAAATTCATCCTTAAATTTTTTATAATTTTCACTTCGTGAATATTTTTGGGTAGTTCTTCATCAATATTTCTTCAGTTTCCCATAGTACCTCTTCTATCTTGTGATTTCCCCAAAGTACCTTTACCAAATGACTCATCTGATTCCTCACCACTTGTACCCTAGTTTCTAGAATCTAGATAGTATCTTCACAATAAGATAAATCAGGTTCCAATTGTATTTATTTATTGGCAATTAGATGCATTGGATCTAGATTGTACTTCTTTAAGATAGATATATTTAACACATCATGTACTAGAGATAGTCTTTTTGGAATTTCCAATATTTAAAACAAAAATTTGATTCTTTCTAGAATTTAAAAAGGTACAATGCACCTGGGGATTATTTTTCCTTTCATTTAGAATCTTATAGCACCCTTTAATGGAGATAATTTCAGGAAACTTTGATCTCCCACTTAAAATTCCAAATATTTCTTTGGTTAGCATCATTCTCTTTTTCCTTCTTTGAGATACATTAATATGGGTAATAATAGTCTTTACCTTTGAGGTTATATCATCTAAAATTTATGGGACTACAACCTTCCTTTAACCTACTTCATCCCAAAAAGTTGGAGTATGAAATCTCTTGTCAAATAATGCCCCATACAGTGCCACTTGAATACATGAATAGAAGATAACATCAAAGGAAAACTCCACCAAAGTTAAATATGGATATCACATACCTATAAAGTCAAGGGAGAATGAATTGAAAATGTATTCTAATGTATGGATAGGCCTTTCAGACTATCCATCATATTGATTTTGATAAGTTATCCTCAAATAAATATCGATATTAAGAGACTTCTTAGGAATTTTCTATGATTTTGATGTAAATCATGGATCATGATCAAACACAATTAAAATAAGTTCTCCATAAATCTTAAAAAATCATTAGTATAGAGTAGTTCAAGGAACACTTAAGGTAAATCATATCTTATAGTGAATAAATGTGAATCTTTTTTAAGGGGATTAACAATAACCCATATTGAGTAATTCGTTTTAAGAGTATTTGGTAATCTAGTTATAAATTCAATAGTAATTTATCTAGGATGTTGTCTTTAAGCCATTATAATGAACCAACCTAAGTCAACTAGACATCTCACCCAAAACATCCCATCACATGATATGGGAAAATAAGATAACAGAATAAATTCCTAAAATTAAGAAAAACAAGATGGAAAATTAGAGTAGAAAGACGAAATAGACAAGACACAACCAAGAAATATTATCCATACCAAAAAAATGGTTGAAAGAAAAAGTATATAAAAACCCCACATGACCAAAAATCCCTTCCAAAACCACCTAAACTAAAAGTAGTAAAAACAAGAGAAGTCAGATGACTACAATATGATCTTCCCTTTACCTAAATCCTATAATAAAATATCTGAAAATTCCTAAATAATATGTAGAGTGTGAGTAAAATCCTGTTAGGATGCCTTCACAGTTTCTATACATGGTTTAATATCAAGAATTCAATAATTCATGCTTTTAATAACTAAAGAGTTTATAAATAATTTTTATAAATACAAACCATTTATAAATAATTTTCCTTTTTTATTCCTTTAGTTTTCAAAAAATACTTTAATATTATCATACATCAAATTAGAACATTATAAGTTATAAAAATAAGAAATAAAACACATTAATAAAGAGGTAAATAGGTAAAGACATATCCATGAATTAACTAATCAATGGAAGTTATGTGATTGAACCTCATATGAAAACATGTGAGAAATAATCCATGATATTAAAACACTCATTTTATAAATAACCATACATGAAAAACCACCTCACATAATTGGGCTCTAGTATATGGGAAACTATTTAATAGACACTCACAATTCTAAACAGGTATACGTTGGATTAAATAGTTATCAAGTCCTTCCAGTCAATATCAAAAAAATTACCTCCTAGTGGGGAAACACAAACTAATCCTACCTATGTCTCTTTCTAGAAACACCCAAACTTACCAATGTGAAATTTTCCAATACATTTTCAAAACCATTATCATAATTTCATAAAACATTTTTAAATCTAAGACCATCTTCTTTAGAGATTGAAATCCCATTTCTAAATAAATAAAATCCATTTTCAAATATAAACCCCATTTTGAAAACATTTTTCTTTCCAATAAATCATTTGAAAACATTTATGACATCAACTAATTGAACAATCCAAAGGAATTTATTAATAATGATATTTAATTCATTAAATTAACCCATTGTATAGGAACACCTACAACAACATGGCAGAAACCTAGCATATTTTGACAGTGGTGACCAGAAACTAAGAGAAAAACCGATGAAAGATACGGCACACCAAGAAAATAGAATAAATATGTAGAAAACAATATCAGATAAAAAATTCACATTCAAACCACTACCGCAACCAAAACCAAATAATAACTATAAGGATAACGTACTCGGAGAGATGAAAACCAACCACAATGGTGATCAATATCTGATCGAATCATTCTAGATGGTAAGGAATCACCTAAAATCAACTAGGGATCTCTCTAATTCATGAAAAGGGAGTTTGAAGACAAAATAATGAATTAAAACCCATCACATCCACTTAAAATCCGGACTCACGACTATTACATAGCATGTAACCCCCTTACACATCATATATTCTATAAGGATTGGATATGCCTAAAAACCTATCTATTTTTACTAAAACCAGGCATTTTCAATTGTAAGATGTGAACCTATTACACTGAATTTAAATCATTAATACTATATATCTAGGTCATTGGTATTCCTAATTAACATTACACAACATGTACTTCCCTTAGACTATGTGTAATTTCTTAGTGAAAATAAATTGTAGGATTATACTTAAAATTCCAAAAAAATACCTTACATCATCATTACAGGTATCCTCATAGTTTCATTTTTAGAATAATGAAACCAATGAAAAACGAAACTAGAAATAAGGTTTCATACATACCATACTGAAAGGTAATGAGGCGATACAATCTCTCTACCATAAAGACTTTCTACCGCATAAATCCCTAAAGATCCTAGATCTACAAAAATAAAATTCCACAACTACCTCATCAAAAACACCCACTCCTAAGTCAAATGGCTATCATGTCGACACTGCCACAGTACCCATACCAGGGGGATATATTTTCCACATAGTACCTTATCCTATAATACCATAAACTGAATTATCTACTCAATAAAATTGGTAATAAGCTCAAGATCAACATCCTCTCATCTAATCATATTGGTCGAGATCTAGTATATACCACCTCAACAATGAAACTTGAAACACTTTGTCGATTTCAATTAAATCCAATAGAATGTGGACCAAATATTCCACCCTCCCCAATCTCCCAATGATATCGAAGGGGCCCACAAACATTGGGTTCAATATACCACGCTTACCCAACTAGATATGCCCCATGTGAGGTGAAAATATGAGAAAGACCTAATATACAACCTTAAACTATATTGGTGAACCGGAGTGGTCCATATATGAATTCAAATGATTATTTTTCACAACCAAATGCCTCCTAATCAACAGCATCAAATTAATTATTTAATGAAAAACACTCAACCCAACCATGGACCACTCTCCCAACATTTTCCAACATAAGGGAGATCTACATGGACTCCCATATAATGACTTATATAGTAACATATTTATGGAATCCTGATAATTATTTTTTTAGTAAAATTAAACAAAAGTCAAATGTTTTTTCTGAGATCCTACTAAATCAAGCTCACAATCTTGGAGAATATCCTATTGAACCTCAATAACCCTATATGTCTATCCTTCCATCAAAAAATGTTAAGTTATACCTAATTTAATCCAGGAACCCATACCCTCATACATTACTTTCTAGAACATGCATTTTAACATAAAATACCTATCAAAAACAACTGTAAAAGAAACCCCATGAAGACTCATAATCTCCTAGACATACATGTATGTTGTTCCACCTTTATTGCATCCTGTATAGGTATGAAATGCACAAATTTCTGGAGTCGATTAATGATCACCCAAATCAAATTTTCCTCACTATGAGTCCATGGAAAATCAATGACAAAATCCAATTAAATATTATACCACTACCATACAAAAATTGGAAAATATTTCAATAATACTACAAATATTTGGTGTTCTTCCATAATTTTATGATAAGTAAGGCACCGTGAAAAAAATCTGATATCAACCATCTCATCCCTTTACATCAATGATTACACCTCAAGTCATGATAAATCTCGTTATCCCCATTGTTCACAAATTAACAACAATGGTGACAACTATCCAATAACTCATGTCTCAAGTAAAATGGAGCTACCAACATACAACAGATGTACAATGCTTCACTCAGAGACCGAGAGCACTCACCTGAGATCTCCCCAACATTAAATATTTTACTAAAGCAATGTCACTCAATTTCTGAAACATTATCAATCTAAATTCACTCTTCAATAGATGAGACAGCATTCATCATAGCCAAGAACACTTTTCCAACTACCTCTTCCACTCATATGCTCATTTCAGGAAGCAAACTCATTAGAGACCACCACTCAATTGAATTCTTCATGGATTGTTTCAATAATTCTCTTCTCAACACATCTTAATACAAATTTTCTTTTCTTATTTGTATAAGAAATATCAAAATAAATTTATGATGATAATATACCTAGAATATATGTTGAAAATTTAGATCTCTTTGAGTAAAAAAATATTTCAGGCTCTAATGATTAGAATATACTATAAACTGCTCCCCAAGGAGATAGTGACTCCATGTTTTTAGAAAATACAAAATAGATTGCCACTAAATATCATGGGTATAGTGTTTCTTCTCAAGAGGGAGTAAATTGTATGAGCCATAAGCCACAACCTACTTCCCTTTCAGGTAGACACATCCCAAACTCATACTAGAAGAAACATAAAAACATCATAACCCAACCTTGGTTACAGAATAATCCAAAATGTTGTAGAATCCAACCTCCCCATAATCTCCTAAACATATCTCTAAAAATTTTCATTCCATTCAATCATTACACCCTTATGGGTTAAAGCTATAGTCGAAGAAGTAATCTTGGATAATTCCTAGACAAATAATCTATAGTAACCATCCAAACCCAAGAAGCTTCAGATATCAAACGCATTTCTAGACTTCTCCTAAGTTATAACTATTTTTATATTTTTAGGATCTACTGAGATACCCCTCTCAAATATCATCTTTCCCCAAAACCTCACCTCTCAGATACAAAAATCACACTTCAAAATCATACCATACTAAAGATTTACTTTTTGGGTTTGAAGGAATATATCAAAATGGTCTATATGATTCTACTATGACTTAGAGTAAAGAAAAATATCATCCACTTACACTAAAAAAAGATTGAAATAACTAATTAAATATCTATTTAATAAAATACATAAACACTATAGAGGAATTTTTATGACTGAAAGGAATAACCAAATACTCAAGAGTGCCATATCGACCCCTAAATGTTGTCTAAAGTATATCCTCTTCTCAGACTCTCAATAAGTTATACCCTGACAATAGGTCAATCTTTTTAAAGCTATTATAACTTCTAATCTAATGAAAGATATCATTAATACTTGGAAAATGATATTTTTTCTTAACCATCACCGGATTCAACTTTTTATAATCAATACAAATTCTAAGGAAACCATCTAACTTTATAGAAAATAGGACAGTATAATCCCTCTATGACACTCTAGGGTGAATAAATCCTTTAGCTTCAATTTCCTCAAGATGTACATTTAGTTCCAAAAACTCATTGGGTTCCATATAGTAATATGGAATAAAAATAGGAATCATAAAAGGGAGTGTGTCAATAGTAAACTCAACCTCTCCTGGTGGTGGTAAACCAGGAAAAACATTCAGAAAGACCTCAGTGTACATACACACAACTACAGGAAGTTGACCACTCCAAAATGGGTAAAATTATCCAGAAACATCTCTGAAAACTAGAACAAGATCACCCCAACATATGGAAAAACAATACCTTCCCTTCCTGATCTAAATACCCACTCACCCTAGAAAACAATTTTGACTCCTTCGACATATGAAAACTAAACTCAATTATGAAATATTATATATGGGCCTTCACATAGATCATCTAATTCATACTGATAGTCATGTCAATCATGTCAAGATTACTCACTAAGAAGTCCCACTACACCTCAATGTCATCTATCGTCAATCAAAACAAAAAACATCTGAAACCTTATTCAGACATCTTTTACAATGGCATGGAATCATCTAACAAGAAAGGCATAATTTCTAAATGCAAGACCAACACATCAACTAACATTGAAGATATAAAATAATGAGTAGCACCTGAATCAAATAAATCTAGAACTATGTAATATGAAAGAAAAATTTTACCTCTAATACTCGATGGCCCTTCTTTAGATTCATATGGTGTATATGCTGCTACATAAATTCATGTATTCTTAGCCAAATTAATATCTCCCTTAGAATGTGGATTAAAACCACCACCCTTGGAAGTATCTGAACCAATAATCTAACCCTTAGTGAAAATGGATCATTCCCAAATACCCTGATATATCATTACACAAAATCATAATAGATGGGTAGATCATCCATAAAGTTGCTAATTATTAGGATCCTCTACACAATTAGACTTGGTACGACCTCACCTTCTACACTGGTAGAAGATAACTGGATGTTGACCTTTTATTGAAAATGAGAATAGTCCTAAGGAAAATTTAATATTCTTACTATGTTGTTTCTGGTTATAAGATACACTCTGGTTAACCATTGAACCAACTTAAGCTCCACCCAAACATGTCTCCCCATCTATGTTTCCCTCACTGAAAGATTCCCTGTAAACCACATATAAAAATGTAAAAAGGCACATGAGTATCAACATCGACTGAATATCATACCTTAGTCCTAACACAAACCCCAGAGCCTTATACTACTCATTAGGGACAAGATCTAGTTAAATATTCACTAAACCAAAAAATGGGTTGAATACTCCAAAATGTTATGTTCCCCCATCTCTACGGTAAAAAACTCTTATATCTTCACCGCACACAATGTCCCATCATAAAATGGATGGGTAAATATTACCCTAAAATAATCCCATTTATGATCCTCGTTTATCTTAACATTACCAAAATATTCCCACCATCTCATACATAGTCCATCGACCATATATAAGGAAAATCACACCTTAGATTCTTTAAGAGTCATTAGAATGTTGAAGGTCCTATCTACCTACTCAAGACACTCCTCTGATTCCTGGGGTCCTTTGTCACTGCCAAAAAATGGCACATAAAGGTTTTTAAATTTTGATCCATGATCTACTACGCAACCTGGGTTCCCAATACCCACTTGACCCATATTATAAATAGTACTGATAACAACTTCTACTAAATTTGGGTCCACTTGAGTGATCACCTAAAGAACTTGTCTCATAGCTTCCTCTCTTGGATTTGGCAAGGCTCTTATCAAAGGAATTGTTTAACAAAATAAAAAACAAATCATTCATGAGAAGATTCCAAAATCATAGGACCAAATTAAGTTATTTATAACAATCCTTTTAAAACATTAATCATTTAAAGAAACCAAGAATAAAAACATACTTAAAAAATAATTGGTCCATTTAAAAATCTTCCCATACATATTATTCAAATGACTTAAATCTCCAAGTCTCAAACCTGGTAAAAGTCACTAACCACCCATGGTAAGTTATTTTTTATCATGGAAGTGAGTTGGACATGCCCCTCTTCTACACCTACTATATGAATTTTGATACTCCTAACTTTGGTCTACCCAATATATAAAACCAGACTTAGAAAGTGATAACACACATCAGGTTGAGCATACCCTTTGATACAAAATTATAATGAACCAATATAGGTCTACAAGACAATCCACTAGAATAGGCATGTAACATGATATGGGTAAAATTGGATAAAAAACAAATCCTAAATATAAGAAAAATAATACATACAATCATAGTATGAAGAGGAAACAAACAAGATACTAAAATTACATACAATACAAACCAAAAACATGCTAAACTAGAAATTATATCAAAATCCCATGTGACCAAAAGTCACCTCCAAAACAACTATAACTAAAGACAACAACAGTAGGAGAAGCCATCTTACTACAAGATTCCTTTACCTTTACCGATATCCTAAAATATTGCATCTACAAAATCCTAAAGTCACAAGTAGGGTGTTATACAAAGCCCTATAGGATACCACAATAATATTTATACAAGGACTAATATCAAGAACACAACAATTCATGATTTTAAAATAAATAATTTTTACAAAGAATTTTCATAAATCCAAACCATTTATAAATCATTTCCCCTTTTTCTTCCTTTGGTTTTAAAAAAAACCTTCCATATTCTCAAACCATAAATATAACAAGTATATATGATAAAAACATGAAATTATATTCATGAATAAATAGGTAAATATGTACACACATATCCAGGAATAAACCTATCAGGTGAAGTTATGTGATATAACCTCATATAAAAACCTATGAGCTATAATCCATGATACAAAAAAAATAATGTGTTCAACAAACATAAATGAAAAATAACCGTACATATTTGGGCTATGGCCTATGGGAAAATTCATACTAGACACTCACAATCCTAAAAAAGCATATGTGAGGGTCTAATATATATCGATTCCAACCAGTTGATATCACAAAAGGTTACCTCATAGAGCTAAAACACAAACTAAGTCTACCTGTGTTTCTTTCCCAATTCACACAAGGTTCCCAATGTTAAATTTTTAAATACCTTTAAAAAACCATTCTAGAAATTTCATAAAACATTTTCTAATACAAGACAAAATTATTCACACAAAAAGTATGAATTTGATAATTAAGAGAGGAAAATATTCCATAGAGAATAATCATGGGGGCCGAAAGAAGTAGACTCTAAGAGAATCACCAATTAAAATGCCAACCCCACCTATGGGGAGGGAAACAATACTTGAAGTCTCTATGATAGGTAACTCTTGGGAAGCCTTAGCTTCTAGGAAGTTATCCACCCAATTAGCTTCTCGCTGTGTGTGAAGAAGCTTGGCACCATTTTTAATGAAGTCATTTCATCGGTGGATATTATAAATCATTGTATAGGGATTTTATGTGAAGACTTTAAGAGAGATCCATATGATATTTGAGTTATTGTCCATTGTTTTCAGTGAGATTTTATTAGAGTGACATAGTTCAATCCCATGAAGGATTTCACTTTCTTCCACCCCAACAGAGTCTATATCCCCATAAAAACATTGTAGGTGAAAATAAATGAAACAAATGGGTTGTTAAAAACACCCCCCCCCCCACACACACACACATGCACCCATAACTACAATATCCATCAAAATTATGTTCCATACCATGAGAGGGGGAATCCATATCAACAAATGACCCACCAGTGGGGGTCTGGGATTAGTAAAAATACATCTTCATGCAAAATAAATTTTTAATTAAAGCACCTCATCTTGGTTATTTAGAATCTATGCATTATCTATGATGAGAAATCGGGTCCTCACTACTAGATTAGTAGGGGCATTAGTCCCCAATATGTTCCTTTCCTCCCAGATGCACCAATAACCATCTGATATAATAAGTCACCAAGACATTTATTCATGAATATTGCTCTTATCACCACTAAACCATTATTGGATGTACTCCTCAAAGGATATAACTAGTTTTTTAAAATCAAATAAATCATTGAGTGGATCCCACACCTTAATCTCCCACTCTCTTTTGTACAATAGTTTCATTGTAGTTTTCTCCCTATGTGCAACATAGTAGTAACACATGGATACAAAATGAACGACATTTCCCATAATCATCACATCAGTGGGTATTGCATGATTCAAAATTCTTCAGAAAAATAAATTGTAATTTGTTGGAATTATCTTGAACCAAAGAATACCCCCGCCCCCATACGTCACTGGATTATGATGATATCATCATGTTTCTATATTCCTTGTATGAGAATATACCTGATGTTCTACCTTTGAACATACACTCAACTTGAATTTCCTCCATTCTAATTCCATCAAAAAAAAAATCTGGTTATGATTCAAGATCTCTTACATAAAGGAGGGGTAGTAGCTGGATTGATTGAAAGTCAATGTCAGTATGGGGAATCCTAGGAATCATAATACGTTTCCCACCCAATTAAAATTCTATAAGTGGATATACCTAAGACCAATAACCTAGTGAGAGTGTTGTAGCATCACTGGTATATGGAACTGAATACGGTTCAATAAGGAAGAAGAGTTCCCTCTATAAATTCTTGAAAAAATTCCATATTTACTTATGATAAATCATATCTAAAGATAATATCCTCGAATAACTTCCCATTCCAATTTACCTTGAATAATGTTCACCACTTCCCCTATATTCCTCATGTTGATCCCACCATGTTTCATAGGATTGTAAATCCTAGCCCATGTAGCCTAAATATTCCTACCTTCCCCCTATGTTTCCTAGATAAAAGCATACAATGGGTTTAAAAATTATTTTAATACTGTTTTGGGAAGCCTAAGGGCTGAATAGATATGCATATGAATATAGGTCAACATGCAGTTAACAAGGGTGATTCTCCCACTTGGGGAATGGAATTGTATCTTCCAATTTGTGATCCAATTGGTGATTTTTTTCAACTACACCTCCAAAGTGTGTAATCAAAAACATTCTATAAGTGAGAGGCGCACCCAAGTGATCCATGGGAAAATTATTCTTGTGAATTACAAGGATTAATTCAATTATATTTCTTTTTATGTCCAGAAATGAGGGTTGGAGTACACACATCTGTTCTCCTGGTTGATAATTTGAAACACTATTTGGATTAGTCCTCCATGATGTTTCCAATTTTCTAATAAAACAAGTCCACCCGTTGAGGAACAATACCAAGTCATCAGTAAATAGGGTGTGAGTAACTCCACTAAAGTGGGCCATATAATGGTAATTTCTGATTGTTCAAAGTTTCATATTGGATGCAATGAGAATTCTGAGAGAATAATGTAGTAAAATAAATATGTTGTGGGATATTGGATCTACCTTTATTAGTCCACTAACTTATTTTAAAAGACCACATTACCTCTCCATGAAAAATATGATGAACGAGGGTGCGCTAAAACACCAGAAAATAAAATCAATAACTCATTCTGATAAGCCTATGTAACGCCCCGACCCCAGCTACCCAGAGTCGGTGCATTACTTCGTAACATTGGCATGATCACAAAAGATCAAGTCTCGAAAGACCGATTAGTTTAGTAGCCCTGGAAACACTAGATACATTCATAAATGTTACATTACATCATAAAGTGAAAAACTAATAACAAAGTCTTCATAGTCCACACTCATATCCTCTTCTGACTATCCCTGCAGGTCATTCATAAAATACTTCTTCACATCCTGGAAAATATTAAAACATAGAAAGGGGTGAGCTCAGATGCTCAGTAAGGATAACAATATTGCGGAAGCTTTCATAAATAAACATAAACATTTAAGGCAATGTATAACTAAAACAAAAGCCTTTTAAACTTGAACATCAACATAATATGGAAAAAGTAAAATGAGATAATTCCATTTACTTCTTCACATGGATATTCTACTGGTCGAATAATCACATGTAATATCAATAACCACTTTCATAATGATGGAATGCATAATGCCAGACTATCATAACCACGTAGCCAAGGCCTCGTGCCAAGACCACAAATAAGATTTTGTCAAGGCCTCGTTCCAAGACACTAGTTTGTCTCATGAGACCTATCGATGCATCGAGGAGCTATAGCGGGCTCCACCCGTCACTTATTAAGTCCAATGCATTCCTCATATGAGTAGGTTTAAACATATCATAAACCATAACATAATCGTATCACATAAAACATGAATAAAGGAAACATAACATTTCCACATTTCAATCACAAGATATCAATACAACACATTGATATAATAAAAACTCTTTCAAAACCATTTTCAATACCAAAATAAATGAAAGTTAAAACATTGTATTTATTTTTCATTAAAAAGGTGATGGCTTGTAGATGAAGCCGAAACTAAAATAATGGTCACAGCGGAGGATAAGTCGTTGTCGCCGCATAAGTACGGAAAGAAAAACATTCCCTTTTTGTCGTTTATTAAAACGCTTCGTATAAAAATATTCCTTTTGAATAAACATAAAAGTCAAAGGGGTTTATACACCGGATAAAGGAAAGTTGTGTATAAAAAAAATATGCCTCAATGAAAGGAGATTGAGACGAAGTCCTTAAAAAAATCATTTTTAAAATAAAATAGATCTATTATGTGTATTCACTATAGGTACACATAAAGAAAATAAAAATACAAAATAATACATAATAATATCATGAAATAATTTGAAAGTAGGAGATTAGCCCAAAGAATGGAAGTAGGGTTAAGAAGTTCCCTTACCTTGCATCTTGTCCTGTCTCGACCGTTCTTTAACCTCCTGAATAATAAACTAGAGTTAATTTATATTTACATAAGAACCTTTTTCATGTTCATTATTTCTTTTATATCACTTATTACCATGTTATGAACATTATGTAATTATTTAAGTTAATAACGGTCGTTTTGTCGATCTTTGGTACTTGAGTCAAAAATAAACTTCTTATAATTAAAAGTTGTTCATGTGGTGAAATATCCATTATATCCAGAATTATATTCATGATATAGATATCATATATATCATATATATACAGTAAATACATTCATTTATAATATTACGTAACATTTAGAGGTAAGAAATGAAATGCACCGTTCATGGAGACGGTAAGCCGTACGTACGCATGAATGCTACTTTCATTTCCATTTCGTATTTAATGGAATGAAATCATAATGGTATAAATGTATAATATAATTCCAGTATAATATATTTTATAATACCATTTACTCCATCATTTATACATCCCACATATGGCATTAACGATTCAAATCACTTTGAGGGGGCGGTAGTCCGCACTTCCTAAAATGAAATTATCGCGTTTACCCATAATGGAAATCATAAAGTATGCCATAAATGAGAAATATAGAAGCATAAGTAAAACATAAACATATTATATATCATATATAAATATAGTGACATCTTAATGGCCACCTTTGAAGGTGTTATATGAGTGTTGAACAATCATGGTTTCGTGAGGCAGAAATTCGCCATCCACAAGAAACAGTATGTTCTTTAACCATTAGATGTAGGTGTGTGTAAGTGTAGCTCGATTCATTATTATAAAAACATCCTAGTATATTGAGGATACTTTTGTTGTTACAAAAGAAATTAATAAAAAGATTTTAAGGGGTTGGAGAAGCTAAATAAAACAAAACAACATTAGAGAAGACATTACCTAAAAATCGGGTAACTCCTTTTGATTTGAGACAAAGGCTTCCTTGGGAAGAATTCTGCCCAAAGTGAGGCTTCTAGGAGTAAGGGAGGGATATTGGGAGGGTATTTGGGCAGAGTTTGGCCGAGCCAAATGGCTTGAATGTGTGAATGAGGGGGTAGAGGTGGGGGCCTTTTATAAGAGGAGAGGAGGGGCACTCTTGGAAAGTAAAGAAAAGTCACTTTATTATAAAATGAGTTTCGGATTTTAGAGGTCCCACGCTTATATAATTCTAGGATAAGGTGATAAGGGTTCGAAATATACTAATCCAATAGGTTTTTGACATGTTTATTCCTTGTATTTTACATTATCTTTTTCTTTTATTTAAATTGTTAAATAGTGAGGTCATCGCTGCATCATCATGATGTCATAAATAATTTAATTTATTTAATGTATAAAAATTATAAAAAAAATACTATTATGTATTAAATCATTTTATCTTTCCAATGACTATTTATAGTCCAAAATATGACTTGTATAACCCCATGTAAAAATTGTTTTAGTAAAACATTTCATGTTTGTGTCATTTTTTACTTTAACATTAAATAAAAGGTATTTTTGTCATTTTCCAACTAAAGTGGCTCCATGGGGTCCCCAAGTTGACTCATAGATTGTATTGGTCGGACATGGCACATCCAATGAGGGTAGGACATGTGTCAAGCTCATCTCATATTATTAAAACATTATTTTTACCTTAAACTACACTAATTACCTCTAATCGCGATTAAGAACTTAAAAGTTACTATTCACCAAAAAATTATTTTAATCTCATTGAACCAAATTTTACCTCTTAATGACAACCATGTATGTCAGATTTTTGAAAATCAAATCACAGAAGTGGTAATATTTCATTTAAACGAAAAATCAGTTTTTTAACTACCACTTAGTGGTTTCACTATTCATCAAAAATTGATGTTTTTCAGAACAATGCCAAAATTTCACCCTAAGATATAATTGATATTCCGAATTCAAAAATGATGTCTATTTTATGAAATTCCAAAAATATAAGTTGCATTAATTAATTTTATAATTAATTCCCACTGTCACAACAAATAGCTTGTTTTTAAGAAACAATATATATCCAAAGATTGACAATTGTTTATGTCCAATTTCAAAGTGAAATTAATTCTAATGAACACCATTGGATAAAATGGTAAAAATATATTCAAATTATACTTTCAATCCACTCAATATTATAAGTTATCACTATAAATTTTTTTGATTAAAAAAGTTGTTTTAAGTATTTTTCACTATTCATAAAAATTTGGAAGTTCTCAGAAAATTACAAAAAATTCAACATAGGCTAATTTCAATATTAGGAATACAAAAATGAATTCCATTTTGAAATATAAAATTACTATAATTTTAAAAAGTGGGTATCACTATTCATAACGGCTACTTTGACTAGTCGCGGTGTGTTAAAACTCGAGGTTGCGTACAACACACGCTGCTCTATTATTCAAAGAGGAGCGTACCATGGAAGCTTGGGGTGTTACATTCTCCCCTCCTTCAATAAATTGCGTCCTCGCAATTTGAAATTTTTCTTTGAAAATAAAAGGCTGAAAATAGAAAATACCTTTGTGGAAACCCACATCAGAAATAAGGTTAATAAAATTTAGCCTTAATAAGAGGGAAAGGGAAATGAAAAAGTCACCACCCAATTATGATCTCGATTAGAAGAACATTGGTAGCAATTAGAGACATATAATTTTAGGAAAAACGTAAATATTTGTAGGGAGTGATTGAGGTTATCAATCACAAACAAGTGTCAAATTGAGGGCCTCAAAGCCTTCAATCTATGTTGATTTAAAACATCATCAGTTCAACAAGACATAAGGTATTAGGATAACACATTTTTTTGTTTTAATATCCCTTTAATAAAGTTTAAGAATTAATTTATTCATAGAATAAGATATAGGTATATATATATATTTATGCTTGACAAGTAGAGTTTCAACCTTCAACTAATTTCTACCACAAATTCATCTTTCACTCAAAAAGATAATAGAACTCAAAAATAATATATTTATCCTAAACGTACAAGGATAAAAATATTAGAACATACCATTTAGATTACAAAAACTATTTTGTAATAACCAGGGACTTCCTGTAGGCTAGTGGTAGGTAATAAAGGCATGTCGCACTATGGTTGTGGGTTCGATTCCTGTAGCTTTTTCCGACGTGACGGGTTATGCCCCACCCTGCAGGTTGTCCTTTTCCTAAAACTATAGTATTATAATATTCCAAAAATAATCTTCAGAAATGCTTTAACCTTAAACAATACTATCCAAAGATCAACTTAATCCATTCCAACCTTTATAGTTATCCAAAATACTTCTGTCCAGACTTTCTCTAAAAGGTCTCATAATTCCAAAATCAATTTATCAGATTCCCCAAACAAAGTAAAGTTTCTCTTATTGTCACATACTAAAAATATAATTACTTTCATCATATTAAAACCTTACTGAAATCAACAAGTACTGCAGTACAATCCTTATATATATATCACATTATTCTAATAACCAGAATATAATCCAGGAGTCCAAAAGCACTAATACATTAGTTATTCTGCTTCAACTGTAGTAACAGCATAAGATTTTCCTTGATCCCTTGGCCTTTTCTGAGGTAAGTTTCCCTGACGCTTAGGACATTTCATTTGCATAATTCCCCATTTCCCTACAATTGTAGCATTCAACATTGATAACCTCTTTCTTTCCCTTGCAATCACGCGTCTGGTGACCTTTTTCCCCACATTTATAACAAACTCCCATTCCTTTTAGACAAGTACCAAGGTGATTCTTCCCACAATTATCACATAATGGAAAATCCTTCTTTCCCTTTTTCCATTTATCTGTCTCTTGTTCCATCGTTCTCTTCTTCTCTTGCTTTACTTTGTTGTCATAAGACTTAGAGAATTCCTTTTCTGTCTTGATAGAACATGAGACAATATCTTCGTATGATGAGAAGGTTTTTGAGACTAATGCTCAACGGACAAATGGTTTTAAACCATCAAAGAAACGATCAATCTTACTTCTTGGGTTATGTATATAATCTGTAGCATGCCTCTCTAATCTTGTAAAGTTGTCCTCATACTTTGCGACATTCTCATCCTCCTTTTGTCTCAGACTCAAAAAATGTCTTTCCATATCTCCTCGATGGTCACTAGGATAGTATTTTTCTAGGAAAAACTCTTTGAACTCCCTCCATTCCATATTCGATACGTCATCATATTCCTTTGTGTTTTGAATCAGCGACCACCACTGATCAGCATCTCCAGTCAGGCGGTAAACTGCCATGACAACCTTCTCCCTTTCGTTACTCCCCAAGGCATGCAATATTTTCTCTAAGGAGTTTATCCATTGCTCAGATACTAACGGATTTGTACCCCCATTAAATTTTGGCGGTTGTTGCCTCATGAAGCGGTCTAACATTGATCCTCCACATTGTGGATCAGGGTGATCCATACGAGTAAGGTTATTATTCATAACTTGAGTGAGTTGTCCCAGTATGGTAATAAGTTGATCAGCACCAGTTGTATCTCCAGATCCACAATAATTATCTTGAGCAAGAAGTAAATCCCTACACGGAGTGCGTGCATTGATACGGTTTCCATTCCTTCCACTAGGCACCATTTCTAAACAATGGCATAAACTATATTAGTTTATGAATCAAGATACATAATTCCATACTTGTAAGATACTTAACATAAATTGAACTATTTATGGATATAATCCATAAAAAAAATTTCTTTGAGGAAGTATATACTCATAACCCTTCATAGTGGTTTATAAAGAAAATGAGAATTATCCAAAGCATATCCCACGGGAGTGTCGTAACCAAGAGTGCAGCAAGGCCCATTGTCATGCACCAGTTCCCGTTCGAGTCTAGCTCAAAGCGGTGTTTTCGGGTTTTACCCCTAGGTACATCTGTGCCAGAGCCACCTCTACCTTCTTGTATCCATACAGGGATGTATTGCTCGGAAAACTCATAACATCTCTACAATACCAAAATTCTAGAAAGTTCTTCTATACTAATCCTCAAAGTCTATCTTCAGGGTATGTGATCTAATCAGAGTTTATATAAATCTAGCTTCCAAGGTTAGTACTAAACTGCCTCTGATACCAACTGTAATGCCCCGACCCCAGCTACCCAGAGTCGGTGCATTACTTCGTAACATTGGCATGATCACAAAAGATCAAGTCTCGAAAGACCTATTAGTTTAGTAGCCCTGGAAACACTAGATACATTCATAAATGTTACATTACATCATAAAGTGAAAAACTAATAACAAAGTCTTCATAGTCCACACTCATATCCTCTTCTGACTATCCCTGCAGGTCATTCATAAAATACTTCTTCACATCCTGGAAAATATTAAAACTTTGAAAGGGGTGAGCTCAGATGCTCAGTAAGGATAACAATATTGTGGAAGCTTTCATAAATAAACATAAACATTTAGGGCAATGTATAACAAAAACAAAATCCTTTTAAACTTGAACATAAACATAATATGGAAAAAGTAAAATGAGATAATTCCATTTACTTCTTCACATGGATATTATACTGGTCGAATAATGACATGCAATATCAATAACCACTTTCATAATGATGGAATGCATAATGCCAGACTATGATAACCACGTATCCAAGGCCTCGTGCCAAGACCACAAATAAGTTTTGTCAAGGCCTCGTGCCAAGACACTAGTTTGTCTCATGAGACCTACCGATGCATCGAGAAGCTATAGCGGGCTCCACCCGTCACTTGTTAAGTCCAATGCATTCCTCATATGAGTAGGTTTAAATATATCATAAACCATAACATAATCGTATCACATAAAATATGCATAAAGGAAACATAACATTTCCACATTTCAATCACAAGATATCAATACAACACATTGATATAATAAAAACTCTTTCAAAACCATTTTCAATACCAAAATAAAAGAAAGTTAAAACATTGTATTTATTTTTCATTAAAAAAGGTGATGGCTTGTAGAGGAACCCGAAACTCAAATAATGGTCACGGCGGCGGAGAAGTCGTTGTCGCCGCATAAGAACGGAAAGAAAAACATTCCCTTTTTGTTGTTTAGTAAAACGCTTCATATAAAAATATTCCTTTTGAAGAAACGTAAAAGTCAAAGGGGATTATACACCGTATAAAGAAAAGTTGTGTATAAAACCAAATATGCCTCAATGAAAGGAGATTGAGACGAAGTCCATAAAAAATCATTTTTAAAATAAAATAGATCTATTATGTGTATTCACTATAGGTACACATAAAGAAAGTAAAAATAAAAAATAATACATAATAATATCATGACATAATTTGAAAGTAGGAGATTAGCCCAAAGAATGGAAGTTGGGTTAAGAAGTTCCCTTACCTTGCGTCTTGTCCTGACTCGACCGTTCTTAACCTCCTGAATAATAAACTAGAGTTAATTTCAATTTACTTAAGAACCTTTTTCATGTTCATTATTCCTTTTATATCACTTATTACCATGTTATGAACATTATGTAATTATTTAAGTTAATAACGGTCGTTTTGTCGATCTTTGGTACTTGAGTCAAAAATAAACTTCTTATAATTACAAGTTGTTCATGTGGTGAAATATCCATTATATACAGAATTATATTCATGATGTAGATATCATATATATTATATATATACAGTATATACATTCATTTATAATATTACGTAACATTTAGAGGTAAGAAATGAAATGCACCCTTCATGGAGACGGTAAGCCGTACGTACGCATGAACGCTACTTTCATTTCTATTTTGTATTTAATGAATGAAATCATAATGGTATAAATGTATAATATAATTCCAGTATAATATAGTTTATAATACCATTTACTCTATCCTTTATACATCCCACATATGGAATTAATGATTCAAATCACTTTGAGGGGGCGGTAGTCCGCACTTCCTAAAATGAAATTATCGCGTTTACCCATAATGGAAATCATAAAGTATGCCATAAATTAGAAATACATAAGCATAAGTAAAACATAAACATATTATATATCATATATAAATATAGTGAAATCTTAATGGCCACCTTTGAAGGTGTTATATGAGTGTTGAACAATCATCGTTTCGTGAGGCAGAAATTCGCCATCCACAGAAACAGTATGTTCTTTAACCATTATATGTAGGTGTGTGTAAGTGTAGATAGAATCCTTATTATAACAACATACTAGTATATTGAGGATACTGTTGTTTTTACAAAAGAAATGAATAAAAAGAGTTTCAGGGGGTGGAGAAGCTAAATAAAACAAAACAACATTAGAGAAGACATTACCTAAAAATCGGGTAACTCTTTTTGATTTGAGCCAAAGGCTTCCTTGGGAAGAATTATGCACAAAGTGAGGCTTCTAGGAGTAAGGTAGGGAAGTTGGGAGGGTATTTGGGAAGATGTTGGCCGAGCCAAATGGCTTGAAAGTGTGAATGATGTGGTAGAGGTGGGGACCTTTTATAAGAGGAGAGGAGGGGCACTCTTGGAAAGTAAAGAAAAGTCACTTTATTATAAAATGAGTTCCGGATTTTAGAGGTCCCACACATATATAATTCAAGTATAAGGTGATAAGGGTTAGAACTATACTAATCCAATAGGTTTTTGACATGTTTAAGCCTTGGAGTTTTCATTATATTTTTATTTTATTTAAATCGTTAAATAATGAGGTCATCGCTGCATCATCATGATGTCATAAATAATTTAATTTATTTAATGTCTAAAAATTATACAAAAAATACTATGATGTATAATATCTTTTTATATTTCCAATGACTATTTATAGTCAAAAATATGACTTGTATAACCCCATGTAAAAATTGTTTTAGTAAAACATTTCATGTTTGTGTCATTTTTTACTTTAACATTAAATAAAAGGTATTTATGTCATTTTCCATCTAAAGTGGCTCCATGGGATCCCCAAGTTGACCCATGGATTGTCTTGGTCGGCCATGGCACATCAAATGAGGGTAGGACATGTGTCAAGCTCATCTCATATTATTAAAACATTATTTTTACCTTAAACTACACTAATTACCTCTAATCGTGATTAAGAACTTAAAAGTTACTATTCACCAAAAAATTATTTTAATCTCATTGAACCACATTTTAATTCTTAATGACAACCATGTATTTAATATTTTTGAAAATCAAATCACAGAAGTGGTAATATTTCATTTAAACGAAAAATCAGTTTTTTAACTACCACTTAGTGGTTTCACTATTCATCAAAAATTGAAGTTTTTCAGAACAATGCCAAAATTTCACCCTAAGCTATAATTGATATTCCGAATTCAAAAATGATGTTTATTTTATGAAATTACAAAAATATATGTTGCATTAATTAATTTTATAATTAATTCTCACTGTCACAACAAATAGCGTGTTTTTAAGAAACAATATATATCAAAAGATTGACAATTGTTTATGACCAATTTCAAAGTGAAATTAATTATAATGAACACCATTGGATAAAATGGTAAAAATATATTCAAATTATAATTTAAAACCACTCAATAGTATAACTTATCACTATAAATTATTTTGATTAAAAAAGTTGTTTTAAGTATTTTTCACTATTCATAAAAATTTGGAAGTTCTGAGAAAATTACAAAAAATTCAACATAGGCTAATTTCAATATTAGGAATAAAAAAATGAATTCCATTTTGAAATATAAAATTTCTATAATTTTAAAAATTGGGTATTACTATTCAAAACGGCTACTTTGATTAGTCGCGGTGTGTTAGAACTTGAGGTTGCGTACAACACACGATGCTCTATTATTCAAAGAGGAGCGTACCATGGAAGCTTGGGGTGTTATAGCCTATGCATATCATCCCTCCAAGAATAGTGTTCCATTTTACATGATCATACACCATATCGATATCCACTTTTATTATAATGTTGTAACCTAACACCTTTTTGTTAATATCTCCAATCATCTATTTATCTATTCCTATGGATTCTTGAATAGAACTGCATTTAATGAAATTGTGTTTATATTTGGAAACCAAGTTGTATATATCATTAGACATTCATATGTTGATAATGCAATCTAACACAATTTAAGTGAGATTACACATACTTTTGGGTCTATGTTTCCTGAAGGATTGTAGATCTTTCACTTTATAAATAAGCACCATTGGTTAGGGATGTGAAAACTGTGGTAAGGAGAAACCATGAAATAAGTCATGAATGGATTCAATCATGCCATGTTTACGTATGTCCTAAGAGCTCACATAAAAGTATCATGGGAATCCATTATGTCATGATGCACTCTCTTAGTTAAGGGATCTAACTAAGTATCATACCTCCTTCTCCTCCAGAATAGACTCTAATAGGTCCTTCACATGCAGGGAAACCAAATTTGGGATATAAGAGAAAAATTTCATCTATTATTCTAGATATCCATTCTATTTTTATGTATTCAAGGTGAAAATTAGGGAATTTAAGTAAGGTAAAACCATACCATCAATCACTTTTTGTCAACTAGAGAAAAATCCATCCTTCAGGTGAATATTTAGGGTGCTTCAATGATATTTTTTATTCAATCCTTATTGTAAAAGGTTGTGTTATGATCACCTTCCTTAAGTAAGGTGGCCCTAACACTTTCACATAGATATCTCTCCTGTTATATCAACATATCATTAAACTAACACTTTTTAGAGTAATGGAATTGCATGTTTAATTGTTTGAGGACTCCTCCAAAATATTTTATGAATGTTCTATATCATTATTAATTTCCACCATAATTTATTTAATATAAGGAATATAATCATCCTAGTTGTTTAGATTCTTTTCCAGTCACCACACCATATTATGAAAACTGATCCAAAGAGTAATATATATTGTATTATTCCTAGATCCATCTACCACCGTGTGGTAGTCATGCAGTTGCATCCACTAGTTACAGATTAGGAAATGGACAACACTATCTTATCTGGACTTCAGTTTTATAAGCAACAAATAATGATTATATAGTGCTCGAATCATGTGGATGACCACTGCATTTGGGGAGGAAGATATTTCTTGATATTTGGAAATGCATTGGTCCCACCATCACAAAGTATGTCGAGAACCTCTCTGTTCATTGCACCAAGTAAACTTATCACCTGAAACATTGAGGCCGATGAGGCCCTTCTCAACTGTAAAGGTTGATATGGACATACTTTTCTCCATAGAAATAGGACACCACCACTGTTTTTCAATGAATCAATAATATATTTAATTTCCCTATCCACTATCCAGTCAGAGTCACCCAAGTTGGAGGCTTCAAGGTCTCTCCAAATATGTCCCCTTTTCTTAGTGTTGTATTTAACTGAAATGTTATTTTTTGAGGCTTCTAAGTTCCCCACTAAGATAGAGGAATTCCAAAATATCCATATATAGTGATTAATGAGATTTCCATGCATAAATTTTTGCAGAACAATATTCCATGCATACTCCCCCATCTTGGAGATACATTTTTCGATTCAATAAACACAACAAGATACACACTATTCAAGGACACTTCATTAGAGAGGAAATCCATTTTAACCCATTCTTATAGGCCATAGAAATTCCATATAATAATAAAGATTAATGGAATAAGGGGTTCTTAAAATTGGTCTCATGTGTTGTAATCCTTTTATCTTCAAAAATGTAACAAGATAATATCCTACTTGATCAGGACCTGGTGAATACATCATATGAATAGATGGCTAGAACGAGGGGGTGTAAGGATCATACAAAATGGGTGATGAAGGATCCAAGGCACAATTAGGGTCCAATTTGAGGAGCGAAGGACTTTTCTACACATATAATAATGAACAGTAGTTTTTTGAGGTTATAAATATAGAGTAAGTTAGGTAGATAAAATGTTGGGGTAGAGGAGAGTGTTGCATAGAACAAGAGTATGAAACAACTTTACTTTTGGATTTTGATCATGTAGTGTGTTGGGAAAATCTGGGTAGCTTAAAGGCTTGTGAAGGTGGGGAAAGTTGTGGGAGGAATGGGATGATTTCAATGCATATAGTATCAGATGAAAATATCTCCAGGTGATTCTAGACCAAGGAGTGTGGGAAGTCCTCTAATGATGACTCCATAGAAAATTAAATAGCTTCACTAGCCACCAAGGCTTCAAAATTAGATGATCTAGCATTCCCTAGATCTAGAGGGAGAGATACACCACAGGGTTATAGATTCGGCTGATGAAAATGTGAGTGATGTGTTGGTTTTATTCTTTAAGAAAAAAAATATCCATGAAGTTTACATAATGAGTAGTAGTGTGTTGTTGAGAGGTAAAGAAGAGGTTGTCTCTATTCCTCATAAGCTTCAACCCATAGAAAAAGATACACTAAAGCAGGATAGAAGAGCTCTAGGGAAACACATATATGTACTGGTGAGGGTTCTTGATAAAGAACACACGCATGAATTCTCCCAAGGATTCCCCTATATTTTGTATAAAATAAACGTTTTCAAATAGGAGTAGGGGCTTAGGGATCTTCATACACTTCATTGGTAGTGGTATTACCAACTCTGGTGGGTTTCCATTGACCATTATGATTGCTAAAAGTATCATCGATTGAGATATCTAGGGATTATAGAATATGAATTAATGAAGTCCTCTCAAGAATCTTTAATAATGAAAATGTTTTCCATGTTCATCTCATAAATTCTCGCTAAAGGTTCAAGCTCCTATGAGGGAACAAAATTCCGAAAAATCCAAGAGGAGTTTTGGGATGTTGAACTAGGCCACTAAATTCTTCCTAAGGAGAGGAAAATTATTTTCAAAAGTAGAATCCCAAAATGTTAGAATAGGTGATACATCGATCAACCCCCCACAGGGATATTCCATATAAATCACTGGAAATAGATATGTAAGTTTATGAGCTGGAATAGGTTTGAGGAGAATTTATTTTTGGGAAGATCTAGTGGGGATATTTGATCACATGTTTGAGGATCAATCATTTAAGAGGGATAATTCTCTGAGATAGTAGGGTCTGTGGGTAGAGGCCGAGGCTGAGCCAATAGAGCCAGCAACGCTAGAACCATAGAAGAGGATGATCCCCCCATAATGGTAATTGAATTGTAAAATATAGTGGCATGTATAGTAAATTATCTATTTTAAGGAAAATAAACAAGAATCACGTATTATCCATTGTATTTATTCACTAAATAGACTGTCTACAAAATTGATTCGAAGTTTGAAGCCCATTTCCAAATTAAGGAAATTAATTTTCAATGAAAACCCCCTTTGAAAAAAAATTTCTTTCTATGAATTAATTTTAAACCATTTATACATTCAAATAATAGAACAAACAAAAGTAATTTTTATTAAAGACATGAAATTCATCAAATTATCCAATTTTATAGAGACACCTACCTCAACATGGAATAAAAAATATCATTTTGACAATAGAGACTAGAAACCAAGAGAACAGACTCTGAAGGCCAATGCATTCCTAGAAATAGAAAAGTTTTAATAGAAACCATTATCCAATCAAAAATCTGAATCCAAACCTTAGTTGAAAACAAAACTAAAGAAAACCCAAAAGGTTTACATACCTAGAGAAAAGTAATCCAACCTGAATGGTGATCAATCACTAAATGAAGCAATCCAAATGGGGAGGAATCACCCAAAATCGCCTAGGGATATCCATAGCTCGATAAAGGGGAGGCTTTAAGTGAATGAATTAATTAAACTTCTATAAAACCCCCTAAAATAATCAACTATGACTATTACATAGCCTATGAACCCCTTACACATCATTTATTCCATGAGGCTCAGATATGCCAAAAAAATATCACATTATATTAATAATATCATATTTTCTCTTACATAGATTCAACCTATTATAGAGGGTGTAAATCATTCACACCATGTATCCAGTTCACTTCTTATTCCCAGTTAACATTACATAGAATTTACTTACCTTACACGATATGAAATCCCCCATCAAATAGATAAAATTGTTGGTTTATGATGAAAATTTTAGAAAATTCCTAACTTCACCATTATATGTATCCTCTAAATTTCTTTTCTGGTATAACACAACCAACGAAAAAGGAAACCAATAAATAATGGTCAAAACATACTGGTCCAAAAGGTACTGGGGTGTTACAAATCACTTATTAATAAACCAATCATCTTGACCCATAATATACAATTTCCTGCATTATATTATCCCATAAAAATGTTCCTTCAAATATCTATACATCTTGGTGCTACCATGGTGTATAGATAATTTAAATATATGAGAATAATCTAATAATTACATTTTCTATTCATATATATATATATATATAAACATATCCCTTTTCCCAATTTCAGAACCCCATCTTCATATATAATGTGTAAAAATTTTCCATCATTCACGTCATGAAATTTATTTTGAAAATTCTCATAATTAGACTAAGAACATTTTATATTTTACAATAAATATGGTTTAAAAATCATTTAAAAAATATTGATGTTTCCCCTTACATAATTATTCCCAAATCCTTATTTACAATGTCCATGAATATAAAGACCCCAAATCTAGTATCCCATATCTGGTGGTTATTTTATTAATTTGGAACTATATACAAGCAATCACATCCCAAAGGACTGAATTTATTAGTAGTCTTGGTAAACTAGAAACAAACTAATTTCACATTCAATTTGTTAATTGAAAAATATAATATATAATTTTATTTTAGAGAACCATTTTCCCCTTTAAAATATCATTTCATATTAGTCATAAAATTCATCCTAGTATGTTGGGAAGATAAAATATAGGAAATATATGAAATATAATTCTCAGTAAGGTTATACATACAGTAGAAGCTAAATAAAGCATAAATAATATGAAAATAATAAATTATGGTCAAATATTTCCATATAAATAGTATCATAAGTAATAAACTTGTACATGGATATCAAAATAAATTAAAAAATCAAATAAACATCAATAATTAATTTTATAAGGATGGAATGCTTAATTTTGAACATCTGAAACATAACATCGAGGACTCATCCAACATGTTTCAAAATACTCTCAAGGCCTTGTTCCATGAAATCTATATAAATGGGTAAGGCCTCAGGCAAAACCCAATCTAGTTTGTCTTCTGAGATATACCAATCCATCGAGGGGATAAATCAGTACATGCCCGTTACTTACTAAGTCCAATGCATTCCCCATATTAAAGGGGTAAAACATAATCAATATAAACATCGATACTGAATCTTTTATATGAAATGTTAATAATTCCCCCAATCAATAAACGTAATTATAAATCATCCATAGTAATATGGTTGATGTAATCAAAATAGAACATCCCCAATCAAAATTATCCTAAACCTTCCAAATTAATAATAAATATATAATCATTACAACATTTTCCCATAGGATTATAAGTAGTATAATTTTTTTTGATGTTTACAAATAGAATTTATATAATTATATCATTAAAAACATTCTTCAGTAAAATAACCATTTGTGTTAAAAAGTTAATTTTTAAACTATAAAACATCGAAAGTATTAAATAAACAATTTATTTTAAAACAAATACCTATAAAATTGTAAATGAAGCATTAAATTAAATATTATTATAGATGGTGTTAAAATTATTTCATTCCATATAAGTTAAAAAACATCTATTTTACATTTATGTAAAGAAGGTTAGAAAGCACCCCATTCGGAAAACAATAGAAACATTCATTTTAATATATTTTGTAAAATTCAAACATTTGAGAAAAAAGAATTTTAATAATAATAGGAGATTTGTAAAAATATTTTTAAAAATATTTTTATAAAACATTGATATTGAATAAAAATATTCCATAGTGGAGACTTAAGTATTAACAATCCTGAATATTGATTAAATTGTGAAATAAACCCTTATAACTCTAGTAAATTTTGAATCGTAAGCTTTATGAAAGGAATAACATCAAATGAATATTCTAAATACCTTGAGGATAAAAATATACAAGATATAACATATCAAAGGATTAGTTTATACACCACATAAAAATCCAAGTGGTGAATACACAAAAAGTCTCACAGAATCAAATGTGAAATGAGAAAACCCTTAATTTAGGTATAATTTCATTTTTACCTGTTTGAACCTCCATTATTAGAAAATTGATTTGTTATACATATATTAAAAAACACACTATCATATATTATTTACATATAAATTTTTATCACCTTTTTTTACCAATTCATTTTTAAAATCATTGTTTCGGGTCATAACATTTTCATTTTTCTTATACAATTTGGTTTGGTAGTTTCAATACTTTTACTTTTATTGAGGTTCCATTATCCCTATAATTTTAATAATTATATATATATAATATATATTCATTATATACATATTTAGTGAAATCCATAAAATTTAGAGATACAAAAATGAATTGCATCATTCATGGAGATGGTAAGTCGTACGTATGCATAAACATTGTATTCACTATTAGAAGGGTAGAATGAAATATAGGTAGATAGTTAATCATATTAAAAAATAATTATTAGATAATTTAAATAATATATATTCATCAAATACATTCTCATTACCATTCAAGTAAAACATAATTTAAAAATGAATCACATCTCTTCGTGGAGGTGGTAGTCCACACATACACATGATCAATGTTATCATTTTCTAATGGGTTGAATGATAAGAAGGTAGATATTATATTATCATTCCATAAGTATAAATTTTATATAAATATCATATATAAAAATTAAATCAAAAAAAAATCACAATACATAAAATATGGTGATAAAATAAGAATTGTATCCCTATAGGGAGATGGTAAGTTGTACATACGCACAAGTGATACTTTATCTTCCCATTTTTTGGGAGAGCCTGTGGATAATACTGGTTTCAAAATCATGATAACATTTCAGCATATTTTTGATACTAATGCAACCATTTATGATAAATACCATTGATTTTTAAGATGTATAAGAAGAAGTAAAAAAAATAAATAATGTTTTTGAATAAGCTGATTACCTCTTCTTTAGAAAAACATATTTGGATCTCCTCCTAAAGACCCTAGAGTTGATCTTTGGAGGAGGAAAATACATTTATAATGTGTATAAGAAAGTTTAGAGGATATTTTTTCATGGTATTTCTGATCTAGAAGGCTCAAAGTGGTGTAAAAATGTGGGAAAGGATATTCCCTTTTATAATTTAGGTGAGGGAAACTTCTGAAATTTCATAAAAAATAAAATATAATAAGACTACTATAGATATAAATTCTTCAAAATGGTCACTAATTAAAATTAAAATTATATATACATTAATTAAATAATCTAATGAAATATTAACAATTTTATTTATCATTTTAGTCCTTATCATTTTTATTTACCCCTTAGTTAATCTTTTTTACCTTAATCATGAAAACCACTATTTTAATTTCCAAAGTGTTAATAATGTTACTATAAAAAATTAGTGGATCATAAATAGTCCAAGTATTATTTAATCAACCATATTAAATTAAAATGACTAAAGATAATATTTTTATGAATTTTAAATAATGTAAAAAAATATTATTTTTATAAAATATTATTAATGTCAATTTTGACACTATTTATTTAATTCGACATTAAATATATCAATACAAAGGATGAATTCGAATATAATTCCATAAAACCAATCTAGTATCTAATATATATCAATTAAATTCATTGTAAATATTAAATCATTCAAATTATATCACTTTTAATATTTTTAAAATAATTTATTTTATTTTTTTCTAAATAAATGAATACATATCATTGTAGAAGAATTTAAGGTAATATAATTTTATAAAATTAGAAATAAATTTTTATCATGGGAATAATTTAATTAAGATTAAAATTTGAATTTATATTTGTTTATATATATATTTTTTCGTAATTTTTAAACATAATATATGTTAAAAACTAAGAAATTGTCATTTTGTAACTTTCATTGCTTTAAATATTATAAGGGTCATTTTCATGGATAGGTTTCCCTTCAACCCTTATATCTCGAGCCTAATAAGATAAGGGTAAAATTAACTTCATATAATAAAAATTGAGAATAAATATTCTGAACTTTCCACTTAGTTTTAACCAATATTAACCGGATTTACCCTTTACTTAGTTGATAAATGTTTTAGCGATTAGTATTCACAATGCCTAAAAATGATGGGGACCTATTTACAAAATTTCTGCCTCCTAGTTGAAAATATGGAACATATTTTATAAATATAAATCCCTAAAAATGGAGGAAATAATTTTTAAAATAAGTGTAAAAAATGTGTTGAAACCCTCTTTTTAGAAAAATATAGTTTTTCTTAAAAATACATTTCTGTATAAAAATTGTTTTTATTCTATATTAAATTATAAAATTGATTCAAAAAAACATAATTTAATTATTAAAATTATAATAGATCTAATTTTAGTTTTATAAAAATTTCAAATAAAATGTTAATTTTCAAATGCTTGAAACAAAAATATTGTTTTCTATAAAAATCGGTATTTTTTCATTATTTATTAAAAATAAATCTTTTTACAAAAATATGAATATTTCACCCAAATAAAATTTTGATATGATGATTCCACAAATTTTATTAGTTTTATAAAATAAAATTCATATAACTTAAAGATATTAATTATAATATTTTCTTACAAATAGAAATAAAAAATCATTTTCAAAGAAAATGTATTTCTGAAGCATAAATTAACTTTACTAAAAATTGAGTACTTATTTCATAATAATTGATAAATTAATTTTTATTGACTATGTACTTTATATATATATTTCATAATTTATTTAATATAAATCCTACCATTAAATTTAACAATTATTTAATAATGACAATATTTAAATAATATTATCTTGGGAATTGTTAAATCTCAATGTTGTGTGTTGTATATGCTTCCAACTATTGTGTTGTTAGAAAATATTAGGGTTTTACAATCTCTCCCCCCCAAATCCCTCAATAAATTATGTCCCCATAATTTTAACTTGTGACTAGTAATTAATAGTTCTACATTTGAAAATACCTTTGTGGAAAACCCACATCAGAAAAAGGGTTAAGAAAATATCTGCTTAAAAGAGGGAAAAGGAAATATAAAGGTCATCACAAAAGAATGTTTTTGAATAGGAAAACATTGGTGGGAAGTGAAAATATAGATATTTAAGAAAAAACATATTCCCAATTACTAATATATAGTTATAGAGAACATGTCCATGAAAAAGTTAACCATCAAAAAACCATAAATCTGTGATAGGTTAAAATCCCATTTATTTATCGTTAAAAAAAGTAAATAAATTGATTTTTTATTTGGGATGAATTTTTCCTAAATTCAAAGGATTATTTTAGTATCTATATAAATCTTTAGATAAAATAAAATTATATTATTTTTTCATGTCATAAGAATAGTATAATCATTTGGTTGTTCTTTGATCTATTCACACTACATCTCTTATGCTAGGAAATAGATATTCGAGATGAATTTTTCATTCCTAAATCACTATTAAAAATAAAAAAATACATAAGTAATTCTTTCTACATCTAAATATTTATCAAAAAAACAAAATGGTTTTCATAAGTTATCCAATAAAAAAATCATACATTAACTACCAATAATAATTTCAAAAGTTCAACTTAATAAATTCCAAAATTCATCAATATTATGGCTCCTCTAAAATATTACCATCTATATTACAAAATATAGAAAATTAGTTATAAGTTCCCTTATTCAACTTATCATTAATCCCCTATAATGTAGATATTAATTTCACATGTCAATACCTTAATTAAATATTTTTTTTAAATATGCTAATTACTTTAATCAACATAAAACCTTAAAGAAAATATGCATGCTTCCAAAAATAAAATTTCATATTATCAAATATATTCCATTAAGTCAAAAAAAAATGTAGTAAAATCTGTCATGAATCAAATCACTAACCATTTTTAAGGTTACAGATGCTATCACATATACTTCCATCTTAGCATCAAGAATGTATAAGGGTTATATTTCCCTTTATCATATATTCTACAAAAATACTAATTTACTACTAATCGCTTCTATTGGTTATTGGTACCATTCAACATATTCATTGAAATCCTTAAAAAATCATATTTCAATATTTTCATATCTCATGATTATTATAGTTGAAATATATTTGATATAATTCTTCTAAAATATAATTATTGAATCCAATTATATAATAAATTTAATCCTTCCACTTAGAATGTAGTACTAGCATACGTTTGTCATTTATCCCTTTGCTTCTTCGGAGATATATCCCCTTGTCTCTTGGGGAATTTTTTTCCATATTTACTCATCTCTTTAAAGTTGAAGAATTTTACTTTGGCATATTATTTTGTTCCTATGAAATCATGAACATGGTTTCATTTCTCTCTACACTTATATAAAACTCCGATTCCATTCCAGTGATCACCCTGGTGTTTCGTTGCACAATTATCACATATGAGGAAATAATTATTACCCTTATTCTATTTATCTATTTTTATTCATAAATACTTTTCCTATTTTGATTTCCTTCAATAAAATAAAACATAGATAAATATTTATCTATCTTTATGGCACATGATTTTATATCATCATATGATGAGAATGTTTTGGAGACTAGTTCCATTTTAAGGATTGTTTTATTCCAATAAATTAAATTTCCAATATTACTCTTTGTATGATGTATGTATTTTACACCATTCTTAGGTAACCTAGTGAAGTTAGATTCATATTTTGAAACATTTTCCTCTTCATTTTGTCTTATACCCAATAATAATTTCTCTATATCTACTAGTTGTTTTGTAGAAAATATTTTTCTAATAATATTTCCTTAAAATCTTCCCATTTTATTCTCATATTTCATCCTCATCCTTAGTGTTATGAATCAATTACCACCATTCATATGTATCCCCTAATAAATAATAAACTTATAAGAAATCATTATCGCTTTCAATAACAAATATAGAAGTATATTATCTACATAACTTGTCTATTTATTAGCTATAAATGGATTTGTATTCCCATTAAATGGTGGATTTTTTTGACGTATGAAGTGGTCTATCATTGTCCCACCATGTGGTGGATCAGAATGATTCTCCATATAAGAATGTTTATTACTCATAATCTGAGTCATCAATCCCAATATAGTTATAAAATATTTATCTCTAACTCTAGCTCCAGATCTCACATCATTATCATTCCCAAGAGGGTAATCCCTATATATATTAAATTCATTTCTACGTTATAAATTTATAGGATCCATTTATAAATAATTTAATACACTAGATTATATTATAACATTATGAATCATAATTTATAATTTAATCCTAGTGAAAACATAACATAAATTGAAAAATAATCTCAGAATCATATTTTTGGTTTCTTTGGGAATATTTTCAAGGTTTATCAGAGGGTTATGTTCCATACTTTATGTTTCCATAAATCTAGTTCCCAAGGTTTGTACTAAACTTTATCCGATACAAACTATAATTAACTTGAATCCAGTATCCTAGAACCAGTGGTTACATTACCCCTAGGGGCGTACCCTAGTGGTTACACCTTTGAGGGGTCTCATGGGACGTCTCATGATCGAGTCTCCTCGAGTACTTGTAGGAGAAATAGAAATATTAGTTTCTTTGTAATCCTCCTCCCCTTTCTGGTTACTTTATTAAATTGAAACTATATACAATAAATAACATCCTTAAGGACTTAATGTTTTTTTAGTCTTGGGGAACAAGATACATACATTAATTTCACATTAAAATTTAAAACATGTTATTTTATTTGAGTTTATAATTTTTCTCTTTAGTATATCACTACAAATAGTTCATAAAATAGTTCATGGTATCCTTGGGAAATAAAAAATAAGAAAGGGCTGAGCTTAGATTCTCAATAAGGTTATACATGTAGTGGAAGATAAATAATAGAAAATAATATTGAAATAATGAATGATGTTCAAATAATTCCTTATAAATAATATCATAAGCTAGAAAATTTTCCATGGATATCATAAAAAATTATATAATCACAAGGGAAACAATAACTATTTTTATAATGATTGAATGTATGATGTCATAATTCTAAAAATTAATATAGTGGAATTGTCCAAGACATATGAAAATACTATCAGGGAATTATTCTAAAATATCTATACAAATGGGTAAGGAATCTGCCAAAAAATAATCTAGTTTGTCTCATGATACCTAAAAATAAATCAAGGGGATACCGTGGTCCCCACCCATCAATTTATAAGAATAACTTATTCCTCATATGAATGGGATGAAACATAATAAATGTAAAAATATATATTAAAACCATAAAATAAAATGTTAATTATTTCTCTAATTAAAAACATAATCATAAACTATCCAAATCAGTATAGAGAATGGCATCAAAATAGTTTAACCCTAGTAAAACTGATCATAAAAAATTCTGATAAGTAATAAGTATGGTATCATTAAAACATATTCCCATATGATTATTACATTGCTAAATTGAATATTCATAAGTATCTCATTAAAAACATTGTTGAGTAAAATAAACTTTTCACATTGGAAAATAAATTTTAAAAATTTATAACATCAAAAGTTTTAAAGAAATAATTTATTTTGAAAAGAACCTTTTAAAATTTTAAAATAACTTTAAAATAAAATATTAGTCAATATAGTGGGAAAAAAATTTCATGTCGTATGAATTAAAAAACATTCTGTTCACACCTTTATAAAAAAGGTTAAAAAGTGTTGCATTTATAAAATGACCAGAAGATTCATTTTAAACCATTTTTTAAAAGTAAAACATTAGTTCAAATGAATTTTTAAAAATATTAGGATAATATTAAAATATTTTTTAAAAATATTTTTTGAAATCATGGATATGGAAGAAAAAAATTCCCAAGAGGATACTTAAATATAAATAATCCTGAATATTGATGAGACTATGAAATAAAATATAACCATTTTGGTAACATTTGAATCATAATCCTCATGAAAGTAATAAATTAAAATGAAGATTTTAAATAAAATTATGAAAATTTTATTCATGATATAACATATAAAATTTTCATTATATAACACACCTATATTAAGTTAGTGGTGAATACAATATATTCCTCGTGTTTTCAAAACTGAGATGAGAAAACCCCTTCAACTTATCCAATTTCGTTTTTACTTGTCCAAAACTCTTGTACAATAAATATATATTTATTATAAATTTATTATAAAACCATGAAATCATATATTATATACATACAATATGTTATCCCCCATTTATTAACAATCCATTTTTAAAATATTTGTTTTGGGGGGTACGTGTTTTGTTTTTAATGTATGATTTAGTTTGGTTGTTTTGGTCCGTGTACATTAATCAAGGTTAAATCATCTTCATAATTTTGATAGTGATATAAATATCATATATATTCATTATATACATATTTATCATAATTCATGAATGTTTTATATTGAAAAATTAATTACACCATTCTTGGAGACAATAGGACCTACTTACGCATGAACGTTGCTCTTTTGGAAGGGTGGAATCAAAGAATGGAATATATTAATTCAAGTGTAAATAATAATCATTATATAATTTATGTTCTATATTTTCATCAAATCTATCATTATTACCATCCATATAAAATATAAATGAAAAATGAATCACATCACTTTATAGAGGTGATAGTCCTCGCGTACGCATGAGCAACATTATTGTTTCCCAACGGTTTGGAAGTTAATAAGATAGATATGATATTATAATTATAGAAGTATAATAATTTTATTAATATAATATATAATCATTAAATCCATCATAATTCTGTTCCATAAAATATGGTGTTGAATAAAGAATTTCATCACTACGTAGAGACATTAGGCTGTATGTATACATGAGCGATACATTCACTTAAAATTTGATGGGAAAGAGGGTAGATAATGGGTTTTTCATAATAACAATAATATTTATTATATTAAGGATAATGATTTTATAATTTTATGATAAATACCATATATTTGATATAGTTACAAGAAGAATTAAAAAAACAAAGTTATCGGTTAAGGCGATTACCTCTTCTTTGGAAGAACTCATTTGGATCTCCTCCTATTGATCCTAGAGTTAGTATTTTGAAGAGAAACAAACCTCTAAAATGTTTATAAGTAAGTTTAAAAGATATTTTAGTATGGTATTTTTATTATATAAGGCTGAAAGTTTTTTAAATAATTGAGGGATGAGGTACCCATTCATAGTTGAGGTGAGAGGAACTTTTGAAATTTCATAAAAAAATTAAATATAATAAGATTATTCTATATCCAAATGATTCCAATTGGTCATAAATTAGAATAAAAAAGGTATGTTTGAAATAAACTTATAAAATTAAATTTATAAAAGTTATGATATCACTTTAATCCTTATCATTTTGATTTACCCCTTAGTCAGTCATTTTTTATCTTAACTATGGTAACCACTATTTTAATCACAAAGGGTCAATAAACTTACTATAAATGGATGAATGACTCATAAATGGAACATGTGTTATTTTTAAAAAAATATTCCATTCACATTTCAAAATATAATTTTTTTATGAATTTTAAATAATTTAATAAAATATTATTATGATAAAATGTTATTAATGTCAATTTTGAAACTATTCATTTAATTTGACATTAAATATATCAAGGAAATGGGGGAACTCAAATATAATGCTTTAAACCCCCAATAATATGTCACACAGATCTATAAAATGTTTGGTAAATAATAACTCAACAAAATGGTATCACTTTTAATATTTTTAAAATCAATTATTTTATTTTCTTATTAATTAAATAAATATTATATTAGTGTTCCACAACAATTTAAGGTAATTCAATAATTTTTAAAAATTAGAAATAAATGTATATAATGTGGATTGTTTAATTAGTCTGAATTTTTATATTTATTTTATTTAATATATATATTTTTCTATGTATAAATATAATACATATTTAAAAATAAGACAATTACATTTTGTAACTTTCCTTTCCTTAATTATTATAAGGGTCATTTTTTGGGAAAGGTGTCCCTTAAAGCATTATATTTCACGAATTAGTTCATGTGGGTAGAATTAAATTCTTCCAATAAAAATTATTATCAAATATTATGACATTATCACTTATTTTAATCAATATTAACCATATTTACCCTTTACCAATGTGATAAATGTTTCTGTAAGTACTATTCATAATGCGTAAAAATAAAAGGGACCTATTTACTAAATTTTAGAGTCCTAATTCAAAATATAGAATAAATTTTATCAAATTCAATAACTATAAATAAATTTATTTTATTTTTAAATAATTTCACAAAACATTATGAAAACTTCTTTCAAGAAAAATACAGTTTTTCTTAAAAATGAATTTTTTGTATAAAAATGTTTTTATGCCATATTAAATTATAAATTAATTAAAATATACCTAATTAGAATATAAATAATATAATATTACTAAATTTACATGTAATCCATTTTAAAATAAAATGGAACTTTTCAAATGGTTGAAACAAAAATACAGTTTAAAAAACGGTACTTTTCACTATTCACTAGAAAATAAATACTTAAAAAAATTATCGACAATATAATTTTGATATGACTATTTAAAAATTAATATTATTTTTAGAAAAAAAAATTTTTGTAGTTTCAATAATTTAATTATAATATTTTCTCACAAAAAGAAATAAAAAATTTTTTTGAAAAAAATGTATTTCTAAAGCATAAAATAACTCATTTAAAAATTGAGTACTTATTAGTAAGAATTAATCAATGAAATTTTAATTAATTGGTACTTTATATATATATATATATAAATATATAATAATTCATTTATTACTATTTGTACTTTCTAATTTAACAGCTAGGTTATAATGGTCATATTTAAATAATAATATTTTGGGGTTCGTTTAGGCTCAGTGTTGTGTGTTGTACACCCTATCAAACATAGAGTTATTTTAAAATCTTATTATGTTATAATTTACATAAGATCCTTTTATATAAACATTCTGTTTAGAAATCTGTTATTCTTTCTGCTCGGAACATCTGATACCTTATTTTCCTTCCTAGATGGTATTGTACGGAAAAATCATAATCCTTAAGTAGCTTGAGTTGTTGCATTTTCCTCGTGTTGAGATATTTATGTGAAAATATGTATTTTTTACTCTTAAGATATGTTTATCTTTAATAAAAATATTATGGATTCCAAATCAATATCAATAGTTGGATAGTTCTTCTCATGAGTCTTTATTTTCCTTGATTCATAAGTAATAAATTTGTTATTCTACATAAGGCACAACCAGGCTCCATATTCGATGCATCACTATATATCAACAATATATCATTTTATGAAGGTGGAGTTGTGATAAAATAATTAACTAATATCTTGTTAAAATTTTCAAATCAATCAACATATTCCTTTTTTTCAAATGAACTTAACCCCTATATAAGTAATCATGGTTAAGAGGCTATCTAATCAGGAAATTTTTTAAAAAATTCACATATTGTAACCTTCCAATCCAATGAAACTACATAAAACGGTTATGTTTAAGGGTATGGGATATTCTTGGACTGCGTTTGTCTTCACAGGTTCAACTGAGATTCCATCCTTGGAGATAATATGGAAAATAAAAAAACTATCTAAATTTGTAATTCACACATGGTAAATTTCCCATATAACTATTTTCTTCTAAGAGTCTCAATATTGATATTGAAGTTATTCTCACATCTCTTATACCTTTTATAATACACCAATATGTCATCAAAAAATACCACACAAAAATTTCTAGATATTCCTTCAATATTCTTTTCATTATATCCATAAAAACATAGGGTGCATTAGTCAATCCAAATGGAATTATTGCAAACTCTAAATGTTCATTTCCCAATTGAAATTATTTCTTTATAATAACTTCTTTACGTACTCACAACTGATGATACCCAGTACAATAGTCAATCTTTGAAAAATATTGATATTTTTTATGTTGATCAAATCAGTCATCAATACAAGGCAGATTTTATTTGTTCTTCATTGTAATAGTATTGATTTCATTATAATCATTTCACAACCTCATGGATCCATCTTTATTATTGATGAAAATAATAGGGGATCCCCAATGTGAAACACTAGGGAATATAAATCTCTTACCAAAAAATCCTATAGTTGTTTCTTTAACTCTCTTAATTCTATAGTGGTCATTCTATGTGCATTCTTTGATATAGTTCATGTATAATATATTAAATAAATGGTAAACTCAACATCATGCTCTAGTGTGTTTTCATTTAAATCCTTAGTAAATTAATAAATATATTATAGTACAATAGGTATATCCTTAATTTAAATATTACCTTTTATATCTGTAGGGTTTTTCTGGTATTCTACCCTAAGAATCATATTCATAAGATATTTTTGGGGTGGATCTAGGCATGAATCAGATGGTGATTCTCCCCTCTAAATATAAGGAATTTTACATCTTCTTTATAAATAATAATTTAATTCTCTTTGAAATAATTTTTTATCATATTTTGAAATCCATTTTATACCAATAATTATATCAAAACAAATAATAGGTATAATTATAAATTCATCAAATTCGGAATGTTTTTGTTTCATAATGGCAATTGACTAACATATCCTTGTTGTAGTGAGGATATCACTATGATTCTTAACTGATAACTCGTTTCTTAAGGTTCTAGGGAAATATCTAATTTTATTGAAAAACATAGAAGATATAAAAAGTGTGAATATTCAGAATGAAATAAATCATTAAATAAATCTAAGTCAATGATTAAATTAACCACCACTACATCATTAGAAACATCAATCTCAGTTATTGTGACTACAAAATATTATCCTTTTTCACATGGTATTTTTCAAAGAAAATTACCTTGATACCTGGGATAATCATTTTCATTGTGTCCTATCTCCTTATAGCTGAAACATTGATCATTGGTTGATTATTTATTACCATTTCAATCATTATCCTGGTGGAATTTATCTCCACACATGAAGTAAACTCTTTTTCTAACCAAGAAAGATCTAAAATTTTTCTTTCCACATTTATCACAAGTTGTAAAATCCACCCTTCCCATATTCCCTTTTACAATATTTCATTATCTAGACTATTGAGCTATATTTTTCTTGTCTTTAATTCCATTTAATTCATAAAACATGGAGAATTCATTCCTAATCTTGGTATCACATGACATTTTGTCCTCATATGATGATAATTATTGGGAGACTAGTTCCCTTTAAAGGATTGTCATTATCCCATAAAATAAATATTCAATCATACTTTTTAGATTATATACCATCCCACACCATTATTTTCTAACATTGTAATGTTGAATTCATAAATAGCAACATATTCCACATCCTTTTGTCATAGAATCAATAATTTTAATGATATATCCACACTTTCTCATGAGGAAAATATTTTCCCAAGAATAGTTTCATAAAATCCTTTCATTCCGTGATAGTTATTTCCTCCTCATACTTAGTGTTTTGAATCAATGAACACCATTGGTCTAAATATCCAAAGAGATTATAAACATCCATGAAAACAATATTTATTTCATTACTTCCTAAATAGATAAATATCTTCTCTCTATAACATATCCATTTCTAGGATATAAATGGATTTTTAGACCCACAAAATAATGGAGGTTGTTAAAGCATGAAGCGGTCTAAAATTGTAACATGATGTCATGGATTAGAAGGTTTATCTATAAAGGAAAAGATATCGGTCATAACATAATTCAAATTCCCTAACTTAGTTATAAATTTTATATCTCTATATTAATTATATTTCTAAGGAGAAAAATCCCTACATGGATTTTGTAGATTGATACAGTTTCCATTAATTTCAATTTTCACTATTTATAAAAAATGAAATATAATATATTAGATCATGAAATTAGGAATAATAATTTATAATTTAAAAACTTTTGAGACTTGTAGAATAAAATGAAACTTTTATACATATAAAAACATAAAATCATAGACATGGTTTCTTTTTGAAGTTTTCAAATCATAAAAAAAATCAAATCCTTAATAATGACTTGTAGATAAAATGTCAATTAAACCAAGAATATCCTCTAGGAGTGTCAAACAAGGTGCACAGTAAGGGAACGCTCACCATGCATTGAAATGATTTCCCAAATATAATCAAACCAACTATTTTTTGGGTTATTACCTCTAGATTCAACGGTTATAAAACAACATCCACTTATTGTATTCAGATAGTGATCTATTGCTAAGAAAACCACATAATATCCACCTTAACAAAAACTTGATGATATTATTCTACAATTATATATATCATTATATTTTTTCATATTGTTACGTTCCTAAATCATGGATTTCCAAAATCCAGTTCCCATGGATTCTACTAAAATTCCTATTATACCAACAATCAAGACCTCAAACCAAGTATCTCATATTCAATGGTTACTTTATTACATTATTACTAAAAAAAGTGATCTCATCCCAAATGTTTTAATTGTTTACTAGTCTTCAAAAAATAGATACATATTTGAAACTCACATTACATTTTTAAACACAAAATAAAACATATTAATTTCTTTTAGAATACCATTATTCACTTTAATAAATCCTCACATACCAATCCTAAAACACTTCCTATATTTCTAGGGAAAGAAAACATAAGAATGTGGTGGGAAACTATTATTACTAAGGGAATGCATACAGAGAAATATATCATAGATAAATAAGGAATAATCAATATTTAAAGGTAAATATCTAAAAAATCATGCCATTTAACTAATAATTTGATCATGGTGGATAATATGGAAGGAATAAAATATAATAAAATATTACCATATAAATAATCATTTGAGATTGAAAATTATACATTTATATCATAATAAGTCCAATAATTTGATGTGTGTCAATACATAATATCATAATGATGGAATATATAATTTTTGGCATTATAAACTAATCATCATGCCAAGATTTAATTCATAAATGGGTATGGCCTCATCCAAATAAAAAACTAGTGTGTCTCATGAGACCTAATATTTTATCAAGGGGTTATATTGGTCCTATACCATAACCGACTAATTCAAACTCATTATTAATATGAAATTGGTGAATAATAATTCAATACATAATATATATAAACATTCATATTGGAAAAATTTCCTATGAAATACTAATATTTCTACAGTCAAGTTGATCATAATCTATCCATATAAAGAATACGATTGGGATAATTATGACCTATCCCCCATGGATTATAATTAAATTAATGGGTTATTTTCATTTATTAATTGAAATTTTATAAAAATATCATTAAAAAATTTTTTTAGGAAAATACCATTTTCACTTTGTAAATAACTTTTGAAAACTAAAAAATATGAAAATATTAAGAAAAGTTATTTCTTTGAAAATAACCGTGTAAAATTTTAAATCAATATTAAAATAATTTATCAATTACAAGGGTGTAAAATTATATTCAAGTCTTATAAGTTAAAAAAAATTACTTTCACATTTTTGTAAAAAAAAGTCAAAATGTACCCCACTCCAAAAGCAACATATAGATTCATTTTATACCATTTCTTAAAAGTAATAAATGGTAAAAAATATATTTAATAAATTATTGAAAGATATTAAAAAAATCTTCAAAACATATTATGGAAAATATGGACATGGAACAAAAGGATTCCCAATTGATTAGAATACCAAAGTTGGGTTTCAATAAAAACATGGTTTTGGTATCTTGAGTACTTAAAATTGGATAAAGATGGAATACTTTTAGTTAACATAAATAACCATGGTATAAGAAAATATGTTGGTTTTAATATAGAAAAATCAAATAATTCACCTAGTGGATACTTTAACATAAATAATCCTAAATAAGGATGAGATTATGGAAAAAGTACTTACTTCAAGTTAAACATCCCTTTTATGTGTTTGTAAATCATGTATAATTAATATATATTTATTGTACATATATTATCAAAACATAATAACATATATAATAATATATCATATTTACTTATAATCATTTATCACTGATTAATTAACAATTCTCAGTTACAATCCTTGTTCTGAGTAATAACTGCTTTGTTTTTCATGTGTGTTTTGGTTTGGTAGATTAAGTCCTTGTACATTGATCAAGGTTCCATAATCCATAGAATTATAATAATGATATAAATATAATATATATTCATTATATATTAATTTAGATTAATCCTTAAAATTTAGATATAGAAAAATGAATTACATTGTTATAGAGATAGTAGGTCATACATACGCATTAACGGTATTTTCAATTTCCAAAGGAATACACAAAAGAAAGGTAAATATTAATTCACATTTAAAAATATTTATTATATAATATATAAAATATATATTAATTAAATAAGTTTTTATTACCATCTATATAAATCGTAAATGGAAAATTAATCGCATCACCTCGTAAGGTGGTAGTTCGCACGTACACAAGAGCGATGTTGTCATTTTCCAACTTATTGGAAGGTAAGAAGGTTGATGTGATATGATTATTAAATATGTATAATTATATAATAAATATTACATATATAAATATATATAAATTAAATCTACCATTATATCCATCTGTGATAGGAGGTGATGGGAAACGAACTACATCGGTTCATGAGGTAGTAGTCTGCCACAGACACGATCGATGGTTTTGTTTCCTGTTTGATGGAAGAGGAGATGGATATTGGTTATTATATTAAATAAATAAAATATGGGTATATATAATATTATTGTGTTATTATTTCACTATAATTAAATAATATTTTTTGGATTTAAAAGAATAAATAAGACAAAAAAACATGGTTATGAACTATACCTCTTCTTCAGACCACCTATTTAGGTTTATACCTGAATCCCTCCTAGGATAGTTTTATCATTAAAAAGGGACTCTATGTAATGTTTAAAGATTTAATTAAGGTATTGGGTAGTTATTTCCTGACAAAAGGCTCTTGAAGTGTTGATATAAGAGGATAGAGGGTTCCCTTTTATAATTGAGGTGAGTGGCATAGTTGTAATCTTTCAAATGATTCAAATAATTCCATGTCACTTTATTATATAAAAGGTTTATAATTGGACCATTAAAAAAATTAGATAATATAATGTCTAAATATTTTAATCTAATATAAATTATACAAGTTTTTAGGTCATTTAAACCCTGATATATTTAGTTTAACCACCGGAAAACATGTTTTAATCTTAACTGTGGGAGCAGATTTTTACTTTTTTTACAATTCTTTATACAAAAAATTAAGTTTTATTTATTTAATAATATTAATTATTATTATTTTAAATTTTTATTCAATTTTATCAGATTAAATTAATATAATTTGTAAAATTTAATTTAAATTTAAACCTGTTATTGTGATGAAAAATCAGTTTTCCAAATAAAAAGTTTTCCTAATTATAAAATTTATTATTTAAAAATTAAATATAAAATTTATTTAAATGATTTAAATTAGATTTTTAATAATATAACTGAACTAATTTTACATTTAATATCATTTTATAAAATATTTAGCTTTTTAAATACTTTGAATTATAATACAATTTTTTATAAAGATCGGTATTTTGGACTATTCATCCAGAAAATAACATTTTTAAAAAATTATCAAAACTTAACTCGAATGTAATTATAAAATTTTGAGTTAAAATTTTAATTTAATTTCATAAAATAAATTTTATAAAATTAGAAATTTTAATTTTAAAATAGGTGCTCAAAATATAGAAAAACCATTTTTTAGAAAAATGGATTTTTTAGGCACAAAATTGGATTTATTCTTTTCTCATGATAAGAACAAAATATTAAATGGGTAATATAAAAATTTATTGAATATAATATATATGTTTTATTAAAATCATTCTCCAATATTAATTGATTTAATTTGTTAAGATAAAAACACATTAAGTTAATAAAAATGGTTTTTTTAGAAAAACATTTCATTTACATTCAAATGACTTTTACTTCCATTTTCAATCAATTAAAAACCAATGAGTTTATTTTTATACAAAAATGAACCATATAATTTTAATAATTTAGTTAGTTCTATTCATACCTACTAATTTAACAAATAGGTTATTATGATATACTATATTACGGTTCATTTAGACTCAGAATTGCATGTATTGCAAGCTATTGAAGAGATTAAATTTAATTAAAAAGAAATAAACCATAAAACATAAGGTTATTACAATTAAAATTTTATAATTGGGTTATATATGATATATTATGTATATACTTGATAAATTTATTTGATTATATTAAATAAAAATTTATTATACTAGTGGTTGGAGTGATTTCAAAGAAATTTTAACTTATGTAAAGAGATTTATGTTATAATCTCATTTTTTATTGGGATTATTTATGATAATGTTTTTGAATATGAAATTTCATGACCTATATCTAAATAATCCCCTGAATATTCTTATCCTATAGTTATTTCTGTAGAATATATTTTTTACTTTCATTTTCCTCTCTTTTTGAACTCAATATTCTGGAAGAATGTTTTTTAACAAACACAAACTTTTTTTCTCTCTTCTATCAAATTTCTATTTTCTTACAAGTCCTTGTTTTCTAAAATAATTTTCAATAATGATTTTACTTTTATCATATGATTTAATAATTTCATTTTTACCCATGTTTCAATTTTTAAAAAATGTTTTAAAATGAATATTCTTGTCATTTTCTGAATTAGTTTCTATTGACTTTTTATAAAAAATGTGAAAAACATATATTTTTTTAAAGTAAATGGAATGAATATAATTTCACACCATCATGAAAACTCTTTTATTTGAATCTTACTTTATTATTTTAAAAGTTTCTTTTGATAATAATTTTTTAAAATAAAATTTTGGAAATTTTATATTTTAAATAATTGTGTTCAAAATTAAAGGGGTATTTCCCTCAAGAAATATTCTAAGTGATCTTATAAATGAATTTTCATATTAAATGGAATCCTTTTACATTAATTATAATTTATTCGGTATATAATATGATGATACCATACTTATTCTTTTTATTTATGGTTTATGATTTTCATGAAAATATTTTTATGAAACATGTTTACTATCTATGAGTTAGGCTATGATAAAGTGTTGAGATGTTTATGAAACCAATTTTTCTATATTTTTTATGATATATGATGAATTATTTATTATCTTGTTGAAAACATATGAATGGATTATTATTATTTTATAGGTGGTGCTAGAAGTTTATATCCCTCTAATGCATTGGGTAAAGATGGATATCTCATGAGATAATCAGAATGAAAATGGGGAGTTAACTCAATCCCCTATGATAATCCTTGAAGTTATCCTTGAATAAAAAGAAAGTGATTTTATATGATTATATTTATGCCAAAAAAAATATTCCTTATTCCAATATTATTCTTTCATGGCTCAGGTTAATTGATTACTTTTTGATTCAAATCATATAAATTACCAATCTTTAGGCCATGATTTAATATTACAATCTAAGATATTCTGGATCTGGTTTTAAAATGAAAATATCATGTTATAATGACCTTATTCTCATATTTTTCTTATGAGATCATTGATATATCCATTATTTATCCATATATAGAATATGAGCTCACTCATTAATATGTTTCCTTTTCCCAGGTAATGAAGGAAGGTTTTGAGTATGATTTGTCTAATAAGGATTATAGTTTTGAATAACTTAGTGGGAGATGATGGAGATCTTTAATGAACAATTTTTTTATGTCTAAAAGTTTCCATAAATACTAATACTATATAATTTAATTTTGTATCATGATTTTATGTTATGAATATTAACCTATTAAGTTGTGATATATATCTATGAAAAGTATGGGTCACTATTAAAACCCCATATATAATCTTTTATACACCAATATAACCACTTATAATAGTTTAAACCTAACCAAATATGTGACCAACTTCTCCCTATTTGTTCAATAGGTCTGGTTCATACAAAAATACAACTTCAAGAAGTCTTAGTGTTTAAACCAAAGGAGGTCACCAAAAAAGAGGTATACGTTCTTATTGATATTTTTCAACATCTCTTATTCTTAAACCTCATCAAAATCCATGATAAACATATTAACATAATTAAATAAGAATATTCTCCATAAAAAGATATTTTTATTTTAATGTTACATCCATTTTATATATTCCTTTTATCCTATGGAAAATGAAAACATTGTGTGTTTGTCTGTACGTACGGCCTACAGTCTCTATGTTACAGGGTAATTCATTTTTCATCCCCAATTTACTTATATTTTTATAAATATGGAACTAATTAATTTATATATTATATTTATGAAATTTTTATGATTATAGAAATATTAAATATCATATACCTTCTTACTTGTCCATCCATTAGATATTTATAGCTTTGTTCGTTAGTGTGTGTAGGGTACCAATAATATGAAGCAATGTGTTTTGTTTTTCTATTACCACCATTAAATCATGATTATTAAAATTTATAAAATGAAAAAAAAATTAAATTAATTAAATTATTAATATTTTGGAGATGATGGAACCATTTCATAACACATTTAACCATGTTTAATATACTGAATTAATTTTGGAAAAATTGACTGAACAACATTATATAGTCAATGTAATCAATAAATATTCAATAAATAGATTCCAAATGATTATAAATAGACCTAAAAATTTTAAATACAGTAGAATAAGTTTCAAAATAAAGTATTTAACAAATTTAAATTGATTCTTCATGAGGATATAACATATATGATCAAGCAGGAGTGTAAGGTAAGGGTTTATTACCCAATATCGTTTTTTTATTTGGGATTATTTAGGTTTAGACCTAAATTATAATATATTTCTCTTTTAAAATCTATATATTTTATACTACTATGGTAATATATGGATTTTACGTGTTTTTTATTTCATTTTCCTTTATTTTGTACTTAAATTTAATAAGAATTTTTTTAATGAAAACCGATTTTATTTCTACTTTTCTTCATGAATATTTCACCTTTATATCTATGTTCCCTATATTGTTTTGAATAATGTATTTAATATACTAAAATTATATTTTAAATTAATTTTAAACTGTATTGTACTTCCTTATAAATGTTTAAAATTAGTCACCTCAACATTCTCTAAATGTGGCAGTTTTTGACTTTTTTAACAAAGGTGTAAAAGGAATCCTTTTTTAATGTTTAATGAATAAACATTCTTTCCTATGAGACTAAATATTTTTTTCTTTTATGTTTACCTGTCTAGTTTCCATGTTTATTTTTTAAGAACAAAATTGTTTCAATATTTTGGAAATTTTAATTTAAAATGTTATCAAAAGAAAAATATATCTTTCCCATGTTTTCGAAGAATGGGTTAAATGTTATTTTAAAGTTATTTTCATCCATTTAAATATCCATTTATTATTCTTATAATCCAATTATACCATCAAACTTATTTCTCTATATTTATTGTGATCATTTTTTTCTATTTATTTACTAGCGAAAATATTAACATTTTGTACGCTAGTGTTCAATACAAATGTTTATATTGATTATGAATTAAATTGTTATTAATTTTTTTCATATGATGAATGTATTGGAATTTTTATCTGATTGGTGGGGACTATTATATCCAATAAATTCATCATTAGGTCTCATAAGAAAATCTATTTTGGTTATTTGGAATATTCCTTACATATTTCTGTATGATTCCTTAACATTAGGCCTTGAACATATGATTATAATGTCTTACATTATGAATTCTTTCATTATGAAATTAGTTAGTGTTTTACATACAATTATTTATGTGGTTGGTTCATCCATAAATATATTACCCTTTTATGATATTAGTTATATGAAATATTTTATTATTGTTTATTATTGTTATATTATTTATCCTGAATTTGTTTTATGATAGATTTTTTTGTACTCTTTACTTACTAAACATATGATCTCTCAACTTACTGTGTAACCTTTCCCCAAGATAAAAATTAAGGATTTATAAATTATATCAGTAATATAATAGAAGAAACAATAAAGTAATAACTATAATTTTATGTTTTATTTTTCATTTTTTTCAAATGCATTGTGAGAATCTTGTATGTATCTAGTCTTTAAATAATTCTAAAATAGTTGATCCTTCGGGATGTGATCACTTGTATATTATACCAATGTAGTAAGATAACCACTGGCTCAGGGTAACTGGAGTTAGGGTGTTAAATTTGGTATCAATTAAATTTTAGTACAAACATTGGGAACTGGATTTAACAATGAAAAACCATATACTATATTCTAGGGATAAATCTAAGTATGGAATAATATCATGATGTTTTTATTAGTTAAATAATTTGTGGTTTCCTAGAAATTACATCCTTTTATGCATAATAGAAAGTGCATGTGGTTGTGGAATAGATGAAACTAGGGGTAAACATAATGAAAATTGTTTGTTGAGGATCAACTGGATAATCACTCAATTCACTATGATTTGGCATAAGACAACACAGCTAGCTAGACATTCCCAATGGATATTATTTGGTTGATTCACATGATATTAACTAACCATTATAAAATATTTTAAAATATTTTTATGATTCATAATTATTTATAATGATACTAAGACTATGATTATGATATTAACTATTCATACATTTTCAATCTATGTTAATTCTTACAATAGATTTAAAATTATATACTATGATTTAAAATTCTTAATGTTGTGTTCTAATTATTTATATTTCATTTTTCAGAAATGGATTATAGAAGAAGGAATGAGACTCATATCAGTGCACATAATCTATGTAGGTATCATCCTCATGGGGAGGAAAATGAAGCTGGATCTATATTTGAACAAACTATAACTATATTAGGGTAATTGAATCTATTCATATACAGTAATCTATCACATATTGAGAAGTCGGTTGATTCCCAATATTGTGAAATAATGTTCGACCACTTCATATGACAAAAACCTCAATCCTTCAATGAGATTAAAAATCTATTAGTAGTTGATAAATGGATTAATACACTAGAGAAGATATTTCACAATTTTGGAAGTAGATAAATATTGAAAGTTATCATGGTAGTGTATTTTATTAATGGAGACACTGATTAATGCTGGTGTTTGATCCATAACTCTAAGGGTTCATAGGGAATAAAGAGTATGGAGTGTAATAGTTTCAATAATATATTATTTTAAAAAATAATTTCCTCATGAAAAATGAATTGATATAGAGGAAATTCCCTAATCTAAGGTAGTTGTAAGGTTAAAGTGTTTCCAAATATGAAGATAACTTTACAAGTTTATAATCTCATGCTATATATTATATACGTAATCGAAGAAGTATGATTGATATCTTTTTATTATGGGTTAAATCCTTGCATTAAAAGGTAATTATTCTCTTGTATGTTTTTATTATTTGAGTATATAATATCAAGATCTATCAATACAAGTAAATAATTCTCCAAGTATTATATTTTCTTGGTAAAATATGAAATTATGTGAATGACTAAGCACTTGAGAAAAGGAATTATAGAAAAAGGTAAGAATGGTTGTGTGAAATTTCTAACTTTTAGTAATTATGAAAATAAATATTATGGTACTTTTTTGTGGGAATGATAGTTTTCTCAAACTGTAGAGAGATATCTCATCAATCTCTTGATCTCAAGGGAAATAAATAAGCTTTCAATGTCGGATGCTTCAACTATTAGGATTTGGAGCACTATCAAAATAAATTCGAGAATCATCAAGGGATTTTCCTCAGAAAATACCAATGTACCAGGGCTAAGGTTATGAAATCACTATAGATGATGTTAATGTTTCTAAAGATGTAGTGGGAGGTAATTTGATTATAGACTCAAATTTATTTAATTATCTTTTTTTTCAATATATTCACACTCTTTTAAATCTTCCACATTTTCTAATAAAATTAGATATTTTCCTAACACCTTAATAAGGGTGTTGTAAATCAACACAACTAGTGGAAATATTATTACAATAAGGATATTTTGGTCAATTCCCATTATGACACATATACATACCCTATTTGAAAAAAAGATGATTATATCTATGGTTAACATTGATATAATCCTTGATATGGATTGGATTTCAAATTATAATGCAAAACATTATATTAAAGAGAAGGATATTATGATTCATGATTAAGATTTGGAATACCTTTTCATCGGAGATAGTACATCATCTCAATCATGTCTAGATCCACATCTAGTTTCTCTTCTTTGTGAAATTATGGGAGAATAATAGCAAGTACAACATATGAATGGGAAATTAAACCTTGAGTATATTATATACCTATTTTTCAGGAATACATTGATGTGTTTCCACAAGAGATAACTGGAAATCCTCCTAAGAATAAGGATGCGCTTTTAAATGATATAATACCTAATTAAAAACCTATATCTAAGACTTATTATAGAATGGATGTAGTGAAATTAGTGGAACTAAAGAAACAATTATTGTCTTTTTTGGTAAGAGATTATATTCCCTGGTGTTTAACCGTGGGAATCCCTTGTTCTTTTTGCTAAGAAGAAGGTTGGGTCTTTCAGGGTTTGTATTAATTACAATGAAATCAATGTCATTACTATAAATAAAAATTATTATCTATCCCATATTTATTACTTATTTTATTAACTTTAAGTATCCCGATTTGTTTTAATGATTTATCTTTGTTCTGGGCATAAACAACTGCATGTAAAGAAGGAATATATTCAAAATATGGTATTTTTTACAAGGTACCTGAATTATGAATTTATAGTAATGTCATTTGGATTGAATAATGTACATACTAATGAACCATATATCTTTATAGATTTTATTAATAGGGTATTCAAGGATTATCTAGATAATTTCATTAAATAATTTTCTGATGATATAGTGGTACACTCTAAAATTCTTGATGAGAATAAGAGTCATTTGTGTGACATTATTAAGAACATAAAAGAAAATTAACTATATGGAAAATATAAAAAATTTAAATTATAGCTTTAGGAAGTTTCTTTTTTAGCCAAGATATCGGTAAGGATTGAATATCATTTGGACCATAAAAGATAAAGGCAATGATGAAATAGCCCACTCTAGTCAATATGACCAAGGTACATATTTTCCATGGATAATTACATTGCTATCAATTATTTTTTCCAAAATATTTTTGATTGTCTAAATTTTTAACCAATTTAACACTTAAAGGGGATATTACCAAAGATTCATGATAATGTAATGAAATTTTTTCATAATTAAATAAGATATTGGTCAATACACTAATATTGACTTAACCATCAGAAATGGATGGATTTTGATATATATTGATGCCTCAAAGAAAGGACTTGGATGTGTCCTTCTCTTGAATGATATATTTACTGTCTATATATAAATGGAATTAAATATTCATGAAAAAAATTATCCAAATCATGATCTTGAGTTAGAAACTATAATCATTTCATTGAATATTTGGAGGCATTTCCATTATAATGGAATATTTGAAAAATATAAAAATCAAAAAAATTTAAAATACATATTTTTGTAGAATGAGCTCAACATGTGGTAAAGGTGATAGATAGAACTAATAAATTATTATTATTTATCAATAAGCTATGGCATGGGAAAAAATAAGGTGGATGATGCATTGAGTATGAATGATCAACGGGTTTTGACTTAAATGAGGATTGAAAAGGATACTATACTCAAGGATTTAGTAACGTTGGATATAGAAATAATTAAGGAAACAGAAACATCACATCTACTCCAAAACATGGCCAAACCATCGTTATTGATGAAAATAAAGTGTCCCATCTTAATGATAAGAATGTTTAAAAGAAAATAAAATTCATGAATGTTGGGAAGCTAGTAGACATCATCTATGAATATATCATATAGAAATTTATAAAGTGGTTATGTTTTTCATCCAATCCCAATCTAATAATGGAATTATTAGATGAATCTCATATCTCAAATTTATTTATACACTCTAGTAGAAATAAAATTTATCAGGTATTGAAGGAATATTACTATCAAGATAATATGAAATGAGATATTGAAAACTATATATCAATATTCAGGGTTTTTCAATATGTAAAAACTGACATAAAACATCCTAAAAGAATCATGCATCCTCTACCTATTCCTTTGTGGAAATGTGATGATATTACTATGTATGTTTTTATAGGATAACCAAAAACTCCTATAAAATAAAGCCATATGGGTTTTATTTTATCACCTAACCAAGTAAAAACATGTCATAGGTTATTATATCACCTAGATACAACTTCTTGATAGTTTAAGGTGTGATCGAAATATTGTTACTAGAAAAGAGGTATATATTTTTACTGAGAAATTTCATGTTATTTTCTTATCAAGCCTCCATAAATTTCTTATAACCATATAAAAATAATTAAATAAGTATATTCACAATAATGGGATGTTTTATACTAATGTTTCATCAATTTTCTATCTCATGTCTATCCTATGGAAAATTAAAACATCACTTGATCATATATATAGCCTACCATCTCCATATAGTGTTGTAATTGTTTATTCATTACATGTTTTACTTGGATGGTAATTAAAAGGTAAATAATTAAAATATATAATTTCTAAGACATAATTATGATCTTAAAAAATATTATATTATATACCTTATTACCCTTTTATTCATTAGATAATAACAACATGTTTTTTGCATACGTGTGAACTACCCCCTCTGGGAAGTGATGTTATTTTTATCAATTACCACCATGAATAGATAAATATAAAATTATATGTATTGAAAATTTAATAAATAAATTTCTATATATTATGGAACCATTTCACAACATCTTTAACCATGGTCAATATATTGAAATAATTTTGGATAAATTGAAAGAAAACCTTAAGTGGTCAATGTAAACAATAATTATTCAATTAATAGTTTCAAAATGATTATAAAATGTCATTAAAAATGAAATATATATAAAAAATGTTCTTAATAAAGTATTTAATAAATTTAAATTAAATACTCAATAGGATATAATGCATCCGACCAGGTGGATGTACGAGGTAAGGTTTTATTCTACAATCACATTTTTTTTATTCAAGGTTGTTTTTCTTTAAACATCCATTAATGGAAATTAGAAGATATTGATCTTATAAAATCTATTTATTTTCTTTTACTCTTTTCATATATGAAGTTTATAGTTTTTTCATTTCATTTTCTTCTCTTTATTATTAAAAACGGCTGAGAAAATATTTTAAATGAAATATAATCTTATTTATATTTTTGGTAAGGAATATTTTTCTTCCATATCCAGGTTTCCTATAAATATTTCAATAATATTTTTTCTACCCTCCACTTATTGTTTAAATTCAAGATCAACTATATTTTACTTATTTATAATGTTATAAAAGGAATCTTATTCACATTTTTTTAATGAGGTAATTTTTGATATTTGTTCCAAAAGTGTGAAGGAAATTATTATTTTAACAATTAATGAATGAAAGGTTTTTCCTACCATTAAAAATATTATGTTTCAACGGTTATTTTCAATGAATTTATTTTTTCAAATATTCTAGAATTTATTTTTTAAAATTAAATTAAAATAAAAGCATATTTTCCCATGTTTCAAATAAGTGATCAAATGTTATTTCAAGGGTATGTTCATCTATAAAAACATATTTGAAAATTATTATTATTTAATAGTGATATGTTCTAATGAAACCATCCACCTTATTTCTATAGATAACTTATTATCATTGTGTTATATTTATTTACATGGGAAAATAATTTAAAAATGGTATTCATCAATGTGAATGATTATGTTGATAATGTATTTAATTGTTATTCATTTATTTCATATGACTAATTCATTAGAATTTATAAGTGATGATAGGAGCCTGTTATAGATCCTTGATGCATCAGTAGGTCTCATAAGATAAACTTTTCTGTGTATTTAACATAGGCTTTTCTTATTTATGTATAATGTCTTGGAATGAGTCTTTAATGGTAATATTATAATGTTTAACATTATGCATTCTACCATTATGAAACTATTTATTGTTATTATTATTATTATGTATGTTGTTATGTAATCCATGGATATATTACCCTTTATAATATTAGTTATTTCCCATATTTTAATATTGTTTATATCTTCAATATTATTCATGATTTTTTTATTCTAAAAGAGATTTTGTTTTACATGTTCTCTTAATGAGCATCTAATCTCACCCTTTATTATATTTCCCTTTCTGCATAACACAAAGAAAATGATTTATGAATGATTTCAGGGATATGGAAGAAGCAATAATATTTTTTTCACTGTAATTTTATATTGTTTATTCATGTTTTAAAATGGAATGTGAGAATCATGTATGCATATAGTCTCACAAGACTAATAAATTATTCAATAATTCAAGATTTTATATTTTTATCTTATAAAAATGTATTAATTTAACCATTGTCTCTAAGTTTTTGGTATTAGGATGATATAGTACTAGTTACTTTTGGACAGGTATTCTTTTATTGATATCATAATCCCATTCATTATAACATCTTTGCTCTAATGTTGGCCGATAAATTCTTAGGATTTCCCATTTATCTATCGAAGGGAACCCCATCGGATATTAGAAGCTTGAGTCATTCCCATATTCTTCCAAGGAGGATCTATTCCATAACTCAAAATGGGTGTCTCCTTATAAACAAGGGATCCTTTCTCAGGATTTTGGAAACCATATTCAGTAATTTATTAGTCAATGAGGATGTATGCTCAGGATCCTCTCATATCCCCTTTGGTGAGATGAACTCATCAAACATAGACCCAAGGATGGGAGCCCTATAAATTTTATAGATATCCCAATAACTAATAACCAATTCTCCATGTGTCAAATAGAATGTATTGTTTTGAAAGATTCATTAACTCAATGATTCCAGGACTAATTTGTAATTCTTATATACATATGTATCATAGATATAAACTACTTTATAGATGAAAAGTTCTTCTAGTTTTTTTAATTAATCACATGTCTTATGGACTCAGTATGCCCATATACATTCAGGACTGACCCTTATTCCATCATTGAAGTCTCATTCCTTATTCATCCCTTTTATTGGTCCATAGAGGAGCAACGAAAGATGAATGAGCAACATTTATTCTTTGGCTCAGATAGATGAGGTTGTGTGTCTGGGGAAACCATGGAGTGATGAATTGGGAACATTGGTACAAGCCCTCATTTATTGATATACTCACCCATAGGATAAATATTGGTCCAATTCACATTTTAATACTCTATAAACCAATATATTTTCATACAATCCTTTATCTTCGTAATAAGGAAATTTATTAGAATCCCATACTCATAGAGTGTAAGAATCATAGATATAGGATACTCTTAGTTGGGTTGAATCAAGACACTTACCATACATGTCAAGAAAGAATCACCTTAATCATAGTACCCTTTACCTAGGCCCTTTATCATTTATTTAATGAGGTTAATGTCTCAAACATCTAAAGTGGTGATCATAGTACATTCCATGGTTATATTATAAAGTAAAAAGATGATAATACTCTATAAAATAAAAACAATAAAAAAAATATTTAGAGTAAGGAATTGAATGGGAGAAAAACTAATTCTAGAACTACTAGGTGATAAACTCTCTAAGTATAATTAAGTTATCTCAGGGACTTTGAAAAGTTCTTTCACCAAGACCCTTCACCTAGACCTGTCACCTAGACCCTTCACCAAGACCCTTCATGTAGGAAAATCACCCAAATAAATTATACAAGATACTCTCCCTTTGAATTCGTTAAGGACACTCACTTAATGAATTTCCTAGGAAAACTTCCATGAAAACCATTAGTGAACTAAAGGAACGTAGAGGCCCATGATAGTGTACCTACCTTAATGTAAGAAGACACTCTTTGGTGAACTGAGATCTATATTCCCTCTCTTGGATTAATGTAATGCCCTGAGCCTAGAAGCCTAGATTTTGTGCATTATTTTAAAACATTGGCATGACTATAAGAATAAAATCTTGAAGGGATAATCAGTTTAGCAGTATTGGATAATAGATTACATACATGAACCATACATTACAATTCAAAATAGAATATTAAACATATATAATTCTTTGAGGATTTAATTATTATCCTATCTTAACCCTTCATATAAATCATTAAAACACTTATTGGGATCCAGTGAAAATAAAACATAAGAAAGGGGTGATCTCAGATGCTCAGTAAGGGTAAACAATACAGAAATAGTTTTCATAAATAAGCATAAACTTTTAGGTAAAGGTATAAAATTGAAACACAAGCCTTTTAAACATAATAATCATCATAATATGGAATGAATAAATCAAATAATTCTATTTAAACATTCACATGGATATTATATGAGTCTAATAATAACATTTAATATAAATAACTAATCTTATAATGAGGGAATGCATAATGTCATACATCATATTGTCAAGGCTTTGTTCCAAGACCATATTGAAGTGGGTAAGATAGTAGTCAAAACCCAGACTAGTTTGTCTCATTAGAACTGTTGATGCATCAAGGGGATTTCATTAACCAGTCCCCAACCCATAGGGTTTTCATTAACCAGTCCCCAACCTATAGGGATGTCATTAAGTGGTCTCTAACCCATCACATACTAAGTCTAATGCATTCTTAATATGAAAAGGGAGAATCCTAACCAATATAAACATTCATATTAAAACTAGCAATGAAATGATAATACAATAACCAAAAACCATGAATGGTATCAAAATAGAACATCCACAGTAAAAAATACCAAAAATACTTCAATAAAATATGGTTTATTGTATCACATGTAATTAACCTTGATTAATTATAAAATCCCAAAATGTGCTTTGATATAGATTAAAATAATCTAATAAAATCCTTAAAAATATCTAGACACAAATACCCATTTTTCTTTGAAATCATTTATTCAAAAGTTGTACACTTATAAAAGAATACATTTAAAAATAGATTTTCGAATCAAAGTAACCCATAACACTTTGAAACTTTTGAAATAAATTAACAAAAACATTTATATCTATTTAAATAAATCCTCAAAACCATTTTTAAATCATTGACATTAATGAAAGATATTTGGAATAATAAGTCTTTAAATCATTTAAAATGATGTTTTAGTTAAATATTCCCTTACAAAAAAGCTTAAAAATATTATTTTTGAAAATCTTTAATAAAATTAAAAATAAAATTTCAATTAAAAACATTTTATATCCAAATAAATACTTGTGTATAATAAATTAAGAATATTGAAATAGAGAAAGGAATAATTATTTAAACATTCAAAGCTTCTCATACCACTTTGAACATTTCAATAATTAGCCCTATATCTTAGAATGAATCTTTAAATTCCATGAAGTTAATTATATTCATGATACCAAGTATAATAGTGGTAGTAAATACACCACACATAAGAAAGAGGTGTTGAACATGGCATATATCTCATGAAACTTAAAAGTAAAATGGAATTCCCTTACCTTTGGTCTCATACTCTTTGTACATGTATAAAAATACTTTATAAAGGTTTTAAATTTATTATTAAATTCAACCTAAATCATAATAATATTTATTATGTCATAAATTATTCATTTATGGAAATATGTTACTTGTTTATTAATAATATCCATGTTAAAGCAACATTTCAGGTAATACTTAATTTTTTTATCGTATATGTTTTGACTTGTTACTAATTATATTATTAATTAGATCAGTATTTACATACTTATATAATTTAAAACATGATTTATATATCATATATATTATGTATATAAATATATATAATATATAGATAAGTTAAATGGAACACACTGTTTATGGAGATGGTAGGTCGTATGTACGCATGAATGTTGTTTCTGTTTTTATATCATATTTAATGGATGTAAGTAAATGAAATATATATATTACTCTTGTATAATTATTATGTCATATATTTTATATATATTCATTATATAAATTTTGATAATCATTGTAAAAAGTTTAATGTGGAGAATGAATCTCATCGTGTCGTGGAGATAGTAGCTCATACGTACGTAGGAGCGTCGGTTTCATTATCATAATAGTAAAATGGTATATATTTGGTTGGAATATTAATTAAAAAGAAAAAATATAATGTTATATATATTATTTACATCCTTTATAGTCATATTTATAATCATAAAAATAAAGTATACATGAAAAACAGTTTACACCACTGCGTGGAAATGTAATATGTACACATGCACTTATGGTGATATTGTTTTTCGTAGGATGGGTAAAAGGATGAATTTTGTTGTACCATAATCATAAAAATATTTAAGAATATATTAAATAATTTATTTATTCCTTTATTATGGAAACAACATAAAAAAAATTAAGTAGAATAAGAAAAGAACTTTGAAAGAGTCGGTAAAACTATTACCTCTTCTTCCAGTGTTTGCTTTTGATTTGCACAAAAGGACTCCATATGTAGGTTTTCTTCCCAAATTATGGACTATATGATAAATTTAGGGAAGTTTGGAGGATAAATATATAGGTTTTTGCATATCTAAATGTCTTTTTTAGGTTTTAATAAAAGATAAGTAGAGGTTCTATTTTATAAGACAAGGGAGAGGATCTTTAAAAAACTCCAAAACTATTAATTTGTTATAAATTGATTTTCAATTTTAAAATATCCAAAAGTGAGATATTTATAATATTATATGAGTATGGGTTGAAATCCTATCAACCAAATGAATTTTATACATGTTTAGATCACAAAATTAACCTCATGTTTTGGATTTATCCTTAAGTTAAACAATTTAACTTTTACTATAACAGCTTGCCTTTTTACACAATAGGGTTAATACAGTTACTATAAAATTCCAAAAAGAAAAAAAAATTGGATAATTTATTACCTTTTAAACATTATAATATTTATTTGGCCTAATTTTATATTTTTATAAATTTTTTATCATTTAATAATATAATATTTATTTTAAAATATCAATTATGTTAATTTTGACAGTATTTGTTACTTGAAATTATAAAAATTATTAATATTTTATAAATTATAAAAAAATTACATTAACTCATCCCTAACATTTCATATTCATCCAAAAAATATTTTAAGGCATCAAAAATTTGAAATGATTTTTATTTTAATTTTATTAATATCATTTATTTGATTCTTCCCCTAACAAATCTATTATTTCATCATAATTGTCTCTTCATTTAATTTAATTATGTATTTTATAAAATTATAAATAAATTACCATGATGTAGATAATAATTTTATATTTCTAATTTTTATTTATACTCAACCATTTCACTGATATAACCTCATGTTAAAAATGATATAGTTATTAAAATTTAAATATGATATTTTTTTCTCTTCTTTAAATAAAATATAATAAATATCATAATCTAATAGAAGTGGCTTAAAAAGGATTAAATTTTTGACATAAAGTTTATTTTTTGTCTAAAAACACTTATCTAATGAATTTAGGACATATTTTAGGGTAATTTTATATGATTATAATATTTTTTTACCTTTAATTAACTTATTTACCTTCAATCGTGGTAAATAAAATTGAAAAGTTACTATTCACCAAAAAAATTGATCCTATTAGACCAAATTTTTTATAATAATTACAGTCATATATGTACATTTTTTCAAATTCAATTCATAGAAGCAGTAAAATTATGTTTAATGGTAATCCCATAGATATGTGTAGAAGGTGGGTAAAACAGTCATTCAAAAGATCAATAAATTTTTATATAAAATTATATTATAAAAAATGATTCTAATGACCTAAATTGGGTTAATATATGTATTATTTATCTACTATGACTTTAAAACCAATTTAATGTAAAATAATTATTTAATGGAAATTTCGATTTTTTAACAACAATGTAGGGTATTTCACTATTCATAAGAATTTTATTTTTTTAAAATGTACCAAAAATTCACCCTAAACTAATTTTGATATTCCAAATTAAAATTTAAGACCATTTTCAAAAATTAATTTTACAAATTTCAAAATTTGGTTAATACTAACACCTTTCTAAGTGGCTAATTCAATATTTTGTGGTACTCTCAAACTTGGTGTTGCATGCAGTGTAAGCAATTGGATTTATTTAAAAATAACCATACAATGAAAGCATGGGGTGTTACATTATCCCCTCTTTAAATAAATTTCATCCTTGTAATTTTCAAATTTTGGTTCGGTAAATAATGTTTCGCTATTCAAAAATTCTTTTATTGAAATCCCACATCAGACATAGGGTTAATAAATTATACTCCTAATAAAAGGTAAAGGTAAATGTGAAGGTCACCACAAAATTAGGCTTTCGAATAGAAAACAAATTAGTGTCCATTAGAGAAAATTACATGGATTAAAATTTAAAATATTTACAGGGAGTGATTGAGGTCATCAATCATAAACAAGTAAAGGATAAATGGAAATTTGAGGGCCTCAAATACATAAATCTATGATTATTTAAAATAAAATCAGTTCATCAAAAAATAAGGTATTAGGATAACACATAAATGTTTTTGATACTTTTTACTAGAGTTGAGGGATTATCTTTTTTTCCTGATAAGAACTCAAGAAAACCTACTTAATTTCACTCCATGTCTCAATGTTATCCATTAGTTGTGACCTAATCTATTCTGGATTCATTTCATTCACCTATAGATATATATATTCAAGATGATTCATTATACATGATGAACTTTTAAAAAATCTTATAGTACATAAGTATTTCATATTATCTTTTAATTGTTTACTAAAACCAAAATGGTTAGCACATAATATCCAATAAATCATTATTAATCCTAAAACCATAATATCCAGTGCTTAACTTAACCCATTCCTACCATAAGACTTTACAAAAATAAATACATCCAAATTCACTATCCAAAAAAGTATCTAAATTTTTAAAATCAAAATTAACATCAAATTCCCCAAACAACATAATGTAGCTCTTATTGTCACATACCAAATATTTGATCACCTTTAAATCCTTAATGAAAACTCTTATGCTCCAAAATCCTTAAAGAATAAGTGGTGTAGTAAAATCCTTATTTACCTTATGAATCTTATAACTGTTGATACTTTGATATAATAATTCTTGAATTGTAATAAAAATAACCATAACCATTCTACTTCACTCTTAAACCATTAACTACGCTTCAACATCTTCTTCTTTAATACCTCTTTAATATCATTTTTCATTCTTAGTCTTCTCATTATCAATAGTATAACCATTACTTGTATAACCTTATGGATTCTAAACATCAACCAAAACCTAAATCACAATCTCATAAACACTAATCATAGTGATATAGTCATGAAGAATCATATATATGATCTCTAAATGATAACATCATGTTCTCAATTCATAAGTCCATAGGATTAACCTAGTCTCTCCATTACAAAATTTAAAGAATGGTATGGTATACATAGACTTATCCTCAAATTATATCTTAGGGTTATGTTATCTCACTAAAAATTAAATTTTTATTTTTCAAACACTTTTAAGGATAAGGTGAGAAACCATGAGTTCAAACACAAAAGGAAAATCTTAAACAGTTGAAGAACAATTTAAGCCTGTTAGAATTATTCTCTCTAAATAATTTCTAAGAAATGTTGTTTACCTAGAAGTCCGGTCCATCCATTATAAGGTCCTCAAACTTGAAATTCAACTTGTCCCAAACCTGAATATATTCTTTGAGACTTATCTTTTCATTTTTGAACCCCCTAACTAAAATCATATTTTGTTTTTAAATACAGGTATACTTCTCATCATTGAGGTTTATCTTTGAAGGCCACCCCCTCATTATGGCTTCTTCTTCTTCAATATAATTAAGTGTCAGAACCAACTCAACCACTTCTTCCGCTGAGCTCATTATCATTTCCAAGGAATGATTAGGGGAAACTTATGGCTTCCTCTGCTGAATATCCATCTTTGAAGAAGGGAGAGTGTCATTGACCATCAGCTTGTCTTGTGATTTCTTTGTTGATTGTGTCTCCATAAGTAGGGGAAATTATGAGTAGTCCATTCTCAGTTTTCTTATTCCCTTCTAGTTACTACCTCTCCTCAAACATGATTTCTAAATATTGCTTCCAAGGTTGTTTATAAGCATCCTTTGATACCAAATGTAACACCTCAACCCTAGAATCCTGGAGATGGTGCATTATTTTAATAAATTGGCATGATTATAAGAAATCAAATCCTGAAGGACTTATTAGTTTAGAAATCTTGGAAAATATATTACATACATGAACCTCACATTACAATTCAAAACATAATATGCAACATAGATAATTCTTTTAGGACGTCATTATTCTCTTATCTAAACCCTGCATATCAATCAATAAACACTTCTTAGAATCCTGGGAAAATAAAACATAATAAATTTGTGATCTCATATGATCAGTAAGGGTAAACAATATAGTATAAGATTTCATAAATAATCATAAAATATTAAGGTAATCTATAAAACTGAACAACAAGACTTTTAAACATAATCATCAGTATAATATAGCAAGAATAAATCAAATAATACCATTTAAACAGTCACATAGATATTCTACTAGTCAAATAATCATATGTAATATCAATAAATATCCTCATAATGAGGGAATCCATAATTTGAAACATCATACCATAAAGGCCTAATTCCAAGACCATACCAAAGCGATTAAGACGTTAGTCAAAACCTAAACTAGTTTGTCTAGTGATAACGACTAATTATCCAAGGGGATTTCATTAACTGGTCCACAACCCATTGAGAATTCATTCAACAGTCCCCAACCCTTAGGTATTTCATTAAGTGGTCCATAACTCATCACATACTAAGTACAATTCATTCCTCATATTGAAAGGGATAAAAATAACTAATATAAACATTATTATAAAAATTATCATTTAAAATGTTAATAGATTAACCATAAACCATGAGTAGTATCAAAATAAAACATCCACAGTCAAACATACCAAAAATCATTCAACATAGTATGGTAGATTCTATCATAAGTAATAAACCTCAATTAAGTATAAAATAAAATAAAGGACGTTGAAAAAGATGAAAATAATCTAATAAAATCATTAAAAATATCTTGAGACAAATACCCCTTTTCTTTGAAATCATTTATTCAAAAGCTTCACACTAATAAAAGAATACATTTAAAAAGATATTTTTTAATCAAAATGTATCATACCACCTTGATACATATTAATTTAATTAAAAAAATCCTTTCCAAATAAATAAATCTTCAAAACCATTTTGAATGCATGGACAATAATGGGAATGATTTGGAAAATTAAGTCATTAAAACATTTAAAATGATGTTTTCGTTAAAGAGTCCCCTAAATAAAACCTTATAAAGATTCATTTTTGAAATAATTTTAAAGAACATAGAAATTTATATAAAATTTACTTTATAATCCTTTAATATCCATATAAATATTTATGTAAAATATTATTAAGAATATCGAAATAGAGAACTAATTATTTCTTTAAACATTTAAAGCATCCCACACCACTTAGAACATTTAAATAATAATTTAAATATCTTAAATTAAATATTTAAATACCATGAATCTAAATATATTCCAAATATAAAATATTATACTAGTATTACATACATCACACACAATAAATAGGTGGTGAACATGGCTTATATCTCACAAAAATTAAAAGTGATATGGAATTCCCTTACTTTAGGTCTGATACTCTCCGTACGTATCTAAAACTCATGTATAATGGTTTTAAAAATATTATTATCTTCTAATAAAATCATAATAATATTTATTATATCATATATGATTTAATTATGACTTAATGTTGCTCATATAATAATAATTTCTAAGTTAAAGAAACCTTTCATGTAATAATCGATTTTTTCCGTACATGTTTTGACTAGTAAATATTAATATTATTACATATATAATAATTTACATACTTCCATAACATATTTAATGATTTATATTTCATATATATTTAGTGTATAAATATATATAACAGACAGATAAAATAAATGGATCACACCGTTCACGGAGACGGTAGGTCGTATGTATGCATGAACATTGTTTATGTTTTCTTATCATACTAAATAGAAGTAAGTAAATTATAAATATATATGTATCTATATATATTATTAAATTGAAATTATTATGACATATAGTTCATATTTATTCATTATATACATTTTTTTAATCATTCTGAAATGGTTAACATAGAGAATGAATTTCATAGCATTGTGGAGACAGTAGGTTGTACATATGAATGAGTGATGGTATCATTCACTTAATGGTTAAATGATATGGAATTAGTTGGAATATGAATTATAATGAAACAATATCATTTTTATATTTATTATTTAAATCTTTTTTATTTATTTTTATACCCATCAAAATAATTTCTACCTGAAAAATAGTTTACACCACTGCATGGAGACAGTAAGTTGTACGTACGCACACATGGTGATATTGTTTTTTGTAGAAAGGGTAAAAGGAGGAATACAGTTATACCAAAATAATAATAAAAACTCATAATATATTATGTTCTTGATTTATTACTTTATTATGGAAAAAACTTAGTAAAATTAAGTAGAATAATAAAAGAACTTTGAATGAGTTGGTAAAATAATTACCTCTTCTTCAAGTGTCTTGTTTTGATTTGCACAAAAGTACTCCATTAGTTGGTTTTATTCCCAAATTATAGACCCTAGGATTCATTTAAAGAATTTATATGGATAAATGTGAATATTTGTGCCGAACTATATGTATTTAGAAGAGTGAATAAAAGATATGGAGATGTTCCCTTTTATAAGGGAGGGGAGGGGCACTTTGAAAACTTCAAAACTATTAATTTATTATAATTTGATTTTTGATTTGAAGTAGATCCAAGGTGAGTTATTTAGAATATTAGATGATTATGTATCTAAATACTATAAAATAATTAATTTTATAGATGTTTAGGTCACAAAAGTAGCCTTACCTTTGGTCTTTAACCCTTAGTTAATCAATTTAACTCATACCATGACAACTTTTATTTTTACACTATAAGGTAAATATAGTTACTATAAAATGAACAACTAACACCATTTGAATTATTTATGACATATTTAACATTATAATATTTATTTTGACGAATTATAGATTTTTATGAATTCTTTATCTTTTAATAAAATATTATTTGTTTTTAAATCTCATTTGTGTCAATTTTGATACTATTTATTACCTGAATTTTAAAAAATTTATAAAAACTTTATTCCTTCTAAAAAACTAAATTACCTCACCCTTACATGCCATATTAATCCAAAAAAAATCGTTTATGGCATCAAATATTTCAAATGTTATTTATTTTAATATTATTAAAATTATTTATTTGATTCTTCCGTTAATAAATCAATTACTACATCATCATTGTGTCACCATTTAATTTAATTATATATTTTCTGAAATTTTAAAAAAATTACCATGACGTAGATAAATTGTTTTTTTATAATTACTATTTATTGTCTATCATATCACCTATATAACCTCATAATAAAAACGATATATTTATTAAATTTTAAATATAACATTTTTTTACTCTTCTTTAAATAAAATATAATAAATGCTCTAATATGACACAAGAGGCTTAAAAAGAATCATATTTTTGACCTCAGGTTGACTTTTGTCAAAAAAATATTATCCAATTAAATTAGGATAGGTTTTTGGGTAATTTTATATTATTAAGATATTATGTTTACCTTTAATTAACCTATTTAACTTTAACCAAGGTAAATAAAATTCAAAAGTTACTATTCACCAAAAAATTAATCCGATCAGACCACAATTTTCATACTAAACCATGTATTTATGTTTTTCAAAATTCAATTCATAGAATTTGTAAAATTATGTTTAATTCCAATCCCACATATGTGGCTAGAAGTTTGGTAAAAGAGTCGTTCAAAAGTTCAATAAATTTTTATATCTAATTATATTATCAAAAATGATTACATTGACCTAAATTGGGTTATTATATGTATTATTTATCAATTGTGACATTAAAATAAATTTAATGTAAAATAATTCTTTAAATGAAAAAGTCATTTTTTTACAATAATGTAGTGTTTTTCACTATTCCTCAATGATTGAATGTTTTCATTACAATTCAAAAAATTAAACCAAAGCTAATTTTGATATTCCAAATTCAAAAATGAAGTATATTTTTAAAAATAAAACATATAAATTTCATAATATGGTTAATACTATTCGTAGAAACTTTTTAAATGTCTAATTTAGTATATTTTGGTACACTCAAACTTTGTGTTGTGTACAGTGCAAGCTATTCAATTTATTTAAAAATAAATATATCGTGAAATCTTGGGGTGTTACAATTAAATCAAAAGAGTGAATTAATAGGACCCCTCCATATTATTTATATATATGGTGATGTGTGTTAGTGTGTGGTATTATAACATTATATTAATACATAGTACTAGAATACTCTACTAGACTACTCAATATGAACCTTAAGTGCACAAGTACCCACTTTTTAAGACATCACTTTGTTCCAAGTTCAGGTTAGTCTCATGATTCAATATTACTTATTCTAATCAGATTCAATCCTAAGGGGGTATTTTTTTATTCTCTCTATTTTTTTGAAGGATTTAAGAACTTTAAAAAGAATAGTACCGTGATTAGATAAAGTAAATTGTACCAATATAGGAATCATGAAATTTCTAATCACTATAATTCACCAAGAATGATCAATAAAGTGAATCCTATATGAACCAACTATGAACCTAGGTGGTACGCACATGCCAACCCCACACACACCACGGGCGTGGAAAAATAACATCACCCAAGGACCCAGATTTTTCTATATATGGGACCCTTAGGGTTTTTATTTACATCATTTTGGAAGACAGAATGATGGATCATAGCCCTCTTTTACGATGTGTCACACGCTTGTCATCAAATCCTTTTAGTTATCCTATTTAATGCTAAATTCATGTGAATTTAACCAAAGATAAGGCTACTCTAGTTACCCAAAGGTTTAGGATACCAAGAACCTTCGAGAGAGACCACTTCCTAAAAATCTCATCAACATTAATATGAAGGACCCTTACATGGAATGGTATTTTCACATCATCTATCCAAAGGAATTTTTGGGAACATCGTATCACTAAGTTAATGGTTCACCTAGGGGTTTCCATTAAAGGTACTAGATTTACCTTACTAGTGTGAGGCCTCATGTTTCCCTTAGTCTGACACACTATATTCCTCTCCCTCATAAGGGTATACCCCATTACTTTCCCATACTAGGGAACCCTCCATATATCATCCTCACTAGGGAGATACCCTTTTTCTCACCCTCTCTAGTGAAAGTCCATTTTCATTATCTTATTAGGGTATAATTTATACCCTAGTCTTAGTTGTAAGGAACCCTTTCACCTAGCCCTTATATGAACCCAAAACATAGAAACATTTTTTAAGGATTTTTGACAGATTTTTCTAATAAATAAAATCTATGGATTAAGCATTATAGTGTCTTTAGTATATAATACACATAAATAAATTATTTTAATCATAAATTTAATAATATTTATTTAAAACAAAAATGGTTCTCTAAAGTACCATTATACTTCTAGAACTAGATAGGATTCCCTTGGGAAAATACATATATAAAATGGTGATATTGAAATACTATTAATTTAATAAACATAATAAAAATTTATAATATGAGATAAAGAGGAATAACATGATATCATAAAAAAGAAAATATCCATAATTATAGAAATAGGGCATAAGTAAGGGATATCATAAGAACGTGGAAATATAAACATGGGGAGATGACATAAATATGTCTTAATAAGTATAAGTTAAGGCTCACTTCCAAGACTATCATAGTATAAAAGGACCGTGTTTGATTGGGTTCACAAATCATTCTTATTCATATAAACTCATCATATATAAAGATTTTCCCAAAACATTAGAGGGATAAATAATTTTATCCCCACTTATAAAATAGTAAAAAACAAAATATATATATTCATACATGTTAGACATGATGAAAAAAATCATAAATAAATCACAATCATGATAAAACCCATAAGAAGGAATTGGGTTTTCTAATATAGTCTCAAATCATAACCTAAGCTATATAATAAGGATTTCTAAGAGAATAAGGAATTAAATTGTTTTATATGTTCATATTTTTATAAAAAATATTAGGTATTGAACACTGATATCCAATTTATAAAAAAATTTGGAGAAGGTTCAAGGATAAGTAAGAGTAAAAATTAACCAAATAGTTTATGATTTTTAAAATGTGAAAATGATATTTTTTTAAAAAGAGATTATTATTTTAATTTTAAAAAAATTAAATAAGGGGGATTTTGATATAAAATAATTTGATTTTTTAAAATTTATCCATAGTTAAAAGAAATTTTGGGGTGGTTCATGACATGGAATAAGACATAAGGAAGTTCCCTTATATCAGGTTAACTTCAAAGTGGAAATTTTAAAGGGATAATAAAATATTTATTATCTAAAAAATGGTAAAGTAAAATATGTATATATATAAGGAACATATATACTAAACATGTAATAAATAAATCAATTTGAATATTGAGTTAAGGGGATAAAAATAAAGAGAGAATGTAACTCAAATTTAAAGAGGGTTGTATGGAAGATCACATATCTTATGTCTTGATTTATTCTGTATGTGCACTTGAGTTCTGGAATATTCAAATTAAATTTATTTAATAATTTATTAATATTGTTATTCATATATATTTTATATTATATGGTCTATCTATTTTTATAAGTTATTAATTTACTATAGAGTTTTTGTTCTTATCGGTTACATGAGGTTGTCCGATAAATTTCTCCAAAACTCACCTTCCATGTTCACCATTCTCAAAGGTATATTAAAATGGCTTCATAATTTCCATAATTTTATTTTTTTTATGTCCTTTATTATTCTAATATATAAAAATTTACAAAATTATATAGGTTTCCAAAATGGATTCAACTTATGAAGGGTTCCTTGATATGTTAATTTAATGCTATTAAATTTACCGTAACCATTTATTATTAATATTACCTATAGATGGAAAAAATTTTGACATTATATAATTTTAAGAGTTTCAAAAATAAAATTTTAAAAATTCAAGGAATTTTTAAATTCATCCATGTTATATATAATGGAAAGTAAAATATTTCATTCAATGTAGGAGATAGTCCGCATACACAAAAATACGCTATCATTATTCATAGAACATTATGGATATAAAAAATAAAATATTTAATCATTTAAAATTTTTATTAATTCTAAAAATATTATATCTCTTCATTAAATAAGTTTTTTCAATCATCCATGTAAATATTTTATTAAAATAGAACTTGTTGTTCATGGGGTCGGTAGTCCTCACACACGCATGGAAAGGTCTTCATTTTCCTAAAAGTTTTAAAGTAATGTAGAAATGTATTTTCCACTAGTATAATAACATTTCTGAATAATTATTATTATTATTTTATCATACTTCAATGTATAAGGTATTTTTCTAAGAGAAATATTCTGAATGAACTTTTAAGGTGTGTGTATTACTCATATGGAGAGTTTGAACTCTCTCTTGAAAAGTATTCATAGAAATTAAGGTATTGGGATATATTATAGGGACTATGTGCATATTTAATTGAAATAATATTCTTGTAGTTGTAATTTTGGATTATTTTCATGAAAATTTTTAAGGGTAAGTGTAGTGTTGTAAGGGTAAAAGTGATCACCTTTTATAAGTTTAGGAAAACATAATTTTTTTAATTACCCATTATATTTAATGATTTCATGACACTTTTCAAGGGTAAATGCATAATAAAGTGGATCATAATTTATTTTATTGAGGTGTGACTTGGTAAAGCCTCAACCAAGCATTTATACACATGTTTTTAAAACAAATTAGTCTTTTACCATTATATTTTTACACTTTACCATGTTGGTTTTTACCATGGTAACTAGTTTGTCAACCACGAAATTTTTGTTCTACAAAAAATATAATATAACCCATCATACCAAATTTTAGTTCTTGTAACCTAAATTTAGCTTCTATTTAATGATATTAAATTTCTAAATATGATAAAATTATCTTCTAAATTTAACTATATAATTTATTGAAAACCCATTTTTTGTAGGAAAAATAATGTTTAAAACATTAAGTGTTTCAAATACCATATAAAATTAATTATGAATTAAATTAGTGATAATATATTTATATATAGGTTTAAAATTTTAATTTGATTCATTATTGAGAATATATTAATATATTTTATTAGGTAAAAATTAAAAAATGTTAATAAAACAATTTTTTGAAAATAAGTGTTTTACCTTTATCATAGTAATTGGCTTTATTCCTAGTAATCCTTAATTTTTTCCTAAAAATGAAATAGGAAATTTTATAAAATTTTAAAATACCCATTCTAAATATAAATTAAATTTTACAAAATAAAATTATTAATGGTGTTAAAAACTAACTTTCATATTAGCGCACATGACATATGAATATATTTTTTAAAAAAAAATATTTTTAAGATTAGAATGACCTTTGTATATTTATAAGTTTTTAAATAATTTCGATAATTTTGTTGCAAAATATTTACATCCCCCAATTTAATGGATCTAATATAATGGTCTTATTTATTAATTTTATTTTTAAAATGTATCACAATTTTAGTTTACTATTGAGTGTAAGACATGTTACTCATCGTGATTTTTATTTAGGAAAAAGTGTTTACTAAAATTGTGGTACAATAAATTCTACACTAAAAATAATAATTTCAACCTTCGAATGTTATTACTAGGATGAAAACATTTGAGGGTAATTATTTCTCATTGTATCATTAAGTTCCCATTTATCATCCATGAACATATGATTTGATTTCCCATAGGGTGTTATTAATTCCATCAGGGGATCCAAATTTATATTTTAATAATTAAACTCAAACTATTACTACTAAATAACATAATGAATCAATTGTAATGCTTTAGTTAAACCCCATGGGATGTTGTAAGTATTTTTAAGAAAACTAAAGTGATTGAATGATAATGATAGAAAAAAAAGTAGAATTTTGGAAAATAAATATTATAGAACATAAAAAGAATTATAATTTTGGGTTTATATTCTAGTGAAATGTAGTGATAAATTGTGAGGCTATGTTGTTTTCATAATCATAACTAGTTAAGTCCTTTGCCTTCATACTCCCCCCCTAAGTATAAAACCCCTCTTTTCTTATGGTCAAATACTTAGGTTGATTAATGGGTAAGGAGTCTCAATACCTTATTTAAACATAATAACCCTAAAATATTCAATGGTCATGCATAATTAAAGGTTATTAGTTATTTAATTAAAAAAAATTCATTATTCTTATACCAATGATCATGAGATTTGAAGTTGAAAGAAATTAAAAATGAAATATCATTACACAACCCAACATAAATTAAAATATAGAAAAATATATTCCATCAAAACAATTCCCCTTCCTTAAATTTCTCAAAAATGCAAGAAATATCCCTCATATAATTCATAAGTGGGGAAAATTGAGGGAAAATAAATCATAAACTATGGTTGTAGTATCCTAATGGAAGACCCAATAGTAGTGTAAATTCACACATAAGACCATTTTTCATTCTCACATTACTGTAGTAGTCTCCTCCCTTATTAGTTGGTCATAGTCCATCACTGGGTTGGATTAAATTCCATAAACTTAGCACTTAAATTCACCATGGACAATCATGAGAGTCCTATATCAAGTAAATGTAAGATCCACCAATGATATAATCCAGAGTGTTAAAATTAAAATTTACTTTTTATGACAACCCAACATCACAATGTGACAATATGTATCCAATCTTGAAACTTTTTATTTAACTACTGAGATTATTTTTAACAACAATAATCTCACTAAATGATTTTTTTAGTTTATTTCACACTATTAAAGGAGGCTTCATGTTATAAAAGGTTTTTTCAAAATATTTTACTTATTTCCCACTTTCATCTCTTTTAAAGATTTGAAATCCTAAACATTGAACCTCTCATGTCATAAAGATTCATTTTACATCATGCGTTATGATTAGTCTAGATACTTGGGTTCTTTTTTGGAATTTATCTTATGGTGTGACACCATTCCAGGTCATGTTAAAGTGCAAATTTTTATTATTTCATTAATTTTTTTATTTCATTAATTCAATGGATTATCTTCCATCATGTGAATAAAATGGCGAATATCAAAGGAAAATGTTTAAATTGTTTAAATAATTTATCATTTTATGTTACATAATATGTATGAAAAAAATAAAACTATCATGATTCCTCCTTAAAACATTGACCAGATGACTGGTCGTTTCCATAGGACCTTCTTTCTTCAATCTAGGATATCTACTAGTTTTCCCTTGTAAGATATATCATGTTCTAAATATATATATTATTATCTCAATACATGTGATGGTTATGGTATGTACTTTCTCAAAAGTGATACATGAAACACATTATATAGTATCAATAGGTTATTAGGTAGTGTTAAGTGATAAGATACAACTCTAAAATGATAAAGGATCTCAAAGGGACTAATATTACTTGGGTTCAACTTCCCTTTCTTCTAAAATATCATAACCCACTTCTAAGGAGATATCTGGGAAAATACCTTTTCAAAAAATTCAAACTCCAAATATCATTTACGATTATCTGAATAACCCTTCTATTGACTTTGTACTGCTTTCTTGTATCAATGAATAGTTTAAAACTCTTTTATCGTTTCTTGGACAATGTTAGGTCCTAAAATATTTGAAAGACACAAAGGGTGTCATTATTTCCCTTAGATCTGATAAAAAATAATTTTATTTTATCAGGAACAAAACTAACTACAAAGTCATAGTCAAGTAGAAGTACGGGGTTGAACCCACATAGAGCGGGGAACACAACAGACAATTCTTGACTAAAGGTTCAGTCACTCCAAATTCAGTTGATTTTATTGAACTAATTGAAAGTGACAAATTAAATAATTTAATGATGAAAGAAAGAAAAGAAGGGATCATAGTCAATATTTAGGAAAATGAAATGTATAATCCTAAATCTAGCTTGGGATAGTCTTTTAGATTAGGCTTTAAAGTAGTGCAAGGGTTGGTAATTAGTTTTGGTCAAACCAATTAGATCAACCTATGATACAACTATCCCATGGTTAGGGTATAGCTAATGACCTAGGTGAACTACACTTATATTCTATATATAGTTCATCATATGATAATGGTCGTAGTCTCATTCAACCCCAATTATGTTGGGTTCATTGTTTTACATATCCCATTGTCAATGTTCTGTAAAATAATGTGATGATCAATTATTTTTAACCAAATTACTAGTTATAAGGTTACCATGGTTCAATATATAGATTCACTAGGTTCAAAAATTCCCCTCACTCTCAACCCCTTGACCTAATAGTGTTAACGACACATTAATGAATTTATTAATTAATTAGAAAAAGATGTAAAGATTAAAAAATGATTAAAAAATTAAAAACAATTCAGTCAATAAATGAAATAATGAAAAATCCTATTAAAACTACTTGAAAAAAGAAATGATTAAGAACAAGTAATGAATGAACATTTAAGAAGAAGCATGAATTAAAGAAGGATATTGGAATTAAACTAGAAATAATTCAATATTATATTAATGAAAAAATGACAATGACAAAGAAAAAAATCTATCTATGAAGAACGGTGGGTAATAACCCTATAGTATCCTCACGGTGGTCACGCCTCAAGATTGGAATGGAAATTTCAAATCTCTTGGTAGGAACCCATATTTATAAGCATGTAATTCATCCTTAGGAATCCTCAGGTCAATGATATGTTTTTATAGAAATATAGGTCAAAATATATAACCATTCATCAATTATACACTATAAATTAGTGTTTTCTTATTTTTTCAGATAATTACAGATTGTATAATGATTAAAAGACATGTAATAATTAGGCCTAGAAAGTTTAATGTCTTGTTTATTTACATGTCATGTATTAAGTACACAATATGTATCTTCAACTTCTAGATCTGAAACCTCTATTTCATTCTACTTATTTAGTTTTTTTTATCTTTAATCCCTATTATTATCTTTGGATTCGATCATTGACCTCAGATTATTTTTCATTTTTTGTTGTCATGATGCGCCACTTCACGACACAAGATGAAGTTCCTTTTTGTTCTTAAATTACCAAATTTTCTTTCATATTTCTCATAATTTCATTCCAACATAAGAATACAAAATACATTAATATCTTCCCTGAAACTCAAATTTAATCAATTTACATTAAATGATCTCATATTCAGAAACCCATCAATATATAGATATAAATTAGATTAATAAAATATCCCCACATTCAAATATTTTCTTTCCATAATTAAAACCTTATCATTGAACCCCAAAAGTTCCATACATCAACAGGGAAATTTTCAAATTATGATGCTCATAAAAACAAGTTATAAATGAAGACTAAAAAATAACGACACATACCCAATAAACAATATCAAAAATCATGCCTCATTTTTAATTTCCAATTCCAAAAAATTTTCCCTTTCCACACATGGATTTTAACTTTTCATCAACACCCATGCCATTTATGATTTAAGTCGCCATTAATTTTTTCACTCATCACTAAAACTAACAATTTAATGGAGTTATTATCTTACCTTATGTATATGATCCTAACCATAGGTTTGCATTAAATATACTTTCTCAACCCCATATAGAAAAATATCTTAGAAAATCAAGATTCCTTTATAATAAGGATAAAATAACTCTATGGTTGAGTGATGGTAGGAAACAATATTGGAAATCATGTAAGGCTCAATGAGGATGCAAAAATATTTTCTAAAATACATGATATTCAAAATGTAAGTTCAATGTAATGATCCTCACAAAAATATAATGACATCTCACACACTCCTATAAAAATAAAAGAAAACTCTCACAGATGACATAATCATAATGAAAATTGACCCTCTCTTATGGTTCTTTTTTCCCCTTTTTTGATTTTTTTGAATGTTATGATTGGAATAACCTCAAATCCACTACAAAATCACATATGATAAAAATTATCTATATTGTAAGTGATATTTTTTATTATCCCAATTGAAATACCTTTTTTATAATTCCCCTAGGAAAATTCTCACATCAAACACGTAACAACATATAATTTTTAGACCACAGGTATGGAAATTGTGATTTTCTAAATACTAGATAAACAACCCAATATTATTTTTTTATTCTCTTTTTTAATTTTCATTCTATTATTTGATTAAAAACTAGTAGGATATACAATTTAATATAATTAAAGTAATTATAAACCTTCCCAAAAATCCCCTAGAAACACTATATAGTCTCCTCCTAATATAAAACATCCTATATACACCCTAAAAATCCCATCTCCTACACTTATTCAATTGAATATCTTGGAAAATAATAAGAGTTGGGTAGGAAATAAAATAATGGATTATAACATGGATAAATCCTAATAAGGTCATCCATGGATTCTAAGAGCTATAGAATAATCATTGTATATGTGGGTCTCAGGAAAAATGGCACGTCAATAAAATTCCTCAATCATTTCGAAAGTGAATTTGTTCAGTCATAGATTTGACAAGATAAAAATTAAATTTCTAGTATGTTTACATTCCCCAAATTTCACACAAAGAAATATTCTCAAAAAAATAGGAAATATCTTTTCCAGAATCCTCTTAGGAATAGGAACATAAATTAAGTCAATCGGTTCATGACATGAAAATCAATATTAAGTTTACTCAATGCATGAATATATGAATCAACATCAAGAAACACAATCATATCATCGATAATTTTAAAAAAAATTCAAATTTGATATAAGAATGTGACCCTTAAATTTTCAATTTATATCTTTTCCCATTATAGTCATTATATTTCAAATTTTCCAACATGTCAATATACTTCTCCAAATTTCTACTGTCTCTTAGATTAGTGAGTCCAAGATAAAAAATTCAAGATTTTTTGTGGTTGAATCTAATTCAATTTAGTTCAAAAAATAATTCAATTCATTTTTTATTTTATATTTTTTTAATCATATAGTAGAAAAAACTAGTGGTGCAAAAATATAAACAAGTAAAAAAAGTACTCAACTTCCATTAATGCTTTTGAATGAGTTTTTCAGGTTCTTTTTAACCTGGTTTCTTGATGTGAATAGTGATATCATTATGTAAATTGGTCTAGTTTGACACAATTCATTTACTTGCTACTTCTTGCCTCTATAGTATTTAAAAATAAAAATAAACAATGAAAGTGCATGCCCTTTTATAATAATTTATAATATTTTTCTCAAAAATATAAAAAGGTTAACCATGGGGAGATTTATTAAAAAAATAATTTAAATAAATCTATTTCCTTGAATGAAATTTTATAAGACAAGATATACCCCGATAACTGCCATTTTTTATGGTCGTTTAGCTCAACCTTTACCTTTGTTAGATAATTGGAACATGGTATAAAACTACCCATCATAAATTTACCCAATTATAACTATGTTTTGAATCTTTTGTAGTTTTTTTCTGTCTAATATATCAGTTTTTCTTCATTGTTACTTATTTTTTTATGTATGATGGTGAAAAATTTGATGAAAATATATATAAATTGAAATCCGGCCATATTTTTTAGTTCTCTTCCTCCACCATAACATCCTCCTTTTTTTTAGAAGGTTCACATTATGGAATTACTTCTTGAGTTAGAGTTTCTATTTTCTCATCTTCTTATGGAAATTATAGTAGTTATTCCCATTCTTATTATTTCTCTTGAATTATTATAAATTTAATTCATGTTTGATCAAAATCACATTCCTTCACTATTTATTATTCTTTTGATTCTACGACCTGTTCTGGTTTAACCTTTTTCTCCTATTTCTCATCATCCATCTAGAAAGGAATATCCATCTGGTTTATTTCATCATTTTTAAATTATTTAACCACTTATTTATATTTTTCTTTATCAAACCATTTTATATTTTCATTAAAAATCAAAGGTATATTATTCACAAGGGAATTTAAATTTGAAATAACTTGAGAAATGTCTGTAGTCAATTCTATATACTCTCTAAGTTGTTCCTTATTCTCATATATCCTATTATCCAATATTAAAATGTAATGTTTGAGAAATATGTCTAGTTTTTTATATGAATTATGCTTCTGAAATTGTTGGATGGAATGGTCTTATTGAACATTCTTCTCTTGATGTTCTTTTATGTCAACAGCTTGTACTTCCTCCACCTCTTAACATTCATCATCTTCAAACCAACCTATATTTGTATTTGAAACTATTGGTAGTTTACTAAATGAAAAATTAAAACTATAAAGTATTTTATCAAGGTGAATATTCAATTATCCCTTCTTGGTGAGTTGGTCCTCATTATAGTCCATCGTCTGGTCCACCACTTTAGTGTACTTTTTTAGCAGCATGGCTAGTCTGTCTTTTGAGTTTCATTCTTCCTATGAATAACCTTTGTAATATTGAAAATTGGAATCTCCTCCATTGGGTTTATAATAGGTGTCACTCATATAATTATGTTTCAATTCATCATATTCAAAAGAATAAGAATCATACAAATTAAAAACTTGACATGAACACCTTATTCAATTAATTTTTTCCCATAAAGTTGAATATTCCTTAAATTTATTACACATCAATGGTGGTGAGGAATAATATTGACAATTTTTGTATTATATCCTCCACAAAACTAAAAAATAACACAATAGTAATATAAAAATAATAATAATATGAAAGAAAAAAATAACTAAAATAAAATCAATAAACCTAAATAGGATAATAAAATTATTTGACATAAGTAATTAGTTTAAAGTAATCTACAATGCTCCAATGATCCCAAAAAATGGAACCAGTTCTGATAGGTCCACATGGAACTATAATTTATCTCATGTATAATAAAAAATAATTTTATTTTATCCCCAAAAACACTAACTAAAAAGGAATTGTAAAATAGAATTACGGGGTCAAACGCACAAAGAGCGTGGAACGTGGTGTACAATTCTTAACTAAAGGTTAGGTCACTCCAATTTGAGTTGATTTTATTCAACTAATTAAATGAAACAAATTAATTATTTTAATGAGGTAAAAATACAAAAGGTATAATGGTCAATTTTTCGAAAAATTCAAAGGTTAATCCTAAATCTATCTTGGGGTAGTCCTACATCTAAGGCTGCGAATCAGTGTAAGGGTCGTCAATTGTTTTTGGTCAAAATAAATGATCTACCTATGCAGAAACTATCCCATAGTTAGGGTATATCTAAAAAAATAGGTTCATTACTCTTATATTCTACGTAGAAAACATCACAGGCTAATTTCCATAGTCCTTATCATCTCTAATTATGTTGATTTTGTTCAATAGAAGATCACATAGTCAAGGTTGTGTAAAGGAATGTGATGAAAAAAATTTATAACATAATTAAAAGTAGTAGGGTCACCAAAGTTCAATATATAGATTCTTTAGACTTAGGAAGTCCCCTTACTATCAACCCCTTACCCAAATAATATTGGCTACAGATGACAAATTTTTATAATGATAAATAGTCAGATGGAATTCTTGACAAAAATATTAAAATATTCCAAATAAGGAAATCCACAATTGAAATAATGAAATATTGATTAAAAATTACATGAAAACAATAAGAAATTAATAAAAAAAATAGTGGAAAATTAATGATAAATATAATGAAAAAGATATTTATTTTTAAACTAAACTATAAATAATTCAATATTACATTAAAGAATTTAATGGAAAACAACAAATCATAATGAAAATCTATCTATGAATAATGGCGGGTAAGAACCCTACGGAAGCCTCCCGATGGTCACTCTATAAGATTGGAATTTAACTTTTTAATATCTTGTTTGGAACCCATATTTATAAGAATAGAAGTCGTCATTAGGAATCCTTGAGTCAAAGATATGATTTTAAAAAAAATCTAAGCCAAAAGAAAAAACCCTCCATCAGAAATATGTTAAAACTCTGTGTTTTTTATTGTCTCTATTACTTACATGTTTTTTAATGATTACATGATGTGAAATATTCATGGCTAAAAAGTTTCATATTTTTTATGTTTACACATCATGTATAAAGTACATGACATGCATCTTTAGATTCTAGTGTTGTAACCTCCATTTCTTCCCACTTATTCAGTTTTTTTCCACTAGAACCTCTCTTTTTCTCTTTGTCTTCAATAATAAACCTTGGATTCCTCATTATGTTTCATTGTCACATCATTCTAATTCACTACATGGCATGAAGTGCCTTTTTTTCCTCAATTGTTATTTTTTCCTTCATATTTCTCCAAATTTTAGTCCAACAAAAGAATACACAATACATAAATATCTTCGCATAAATTAAATTATAATCAATTTACATTAAATGAATTCACATATAGAAACCTATCAATATATAGATATAAAGAATGGTTATCAATATTGTTTTATCTAACTTCATCCCAATATATTGTAGTCCTATATATCTTCTCATATAGTTCCTTATGTGGTTCCATTTCAATGATATAATTGAAACTATTGATATATTAGTACTATACTATTGATAGTTTTTTATCCCACCATATTTTGAAATAAATTTATTATTATCTCAGCATATCTTTAAGATTTTTAATGGTCCTTTCAAACTAATCGTCTCTTTGAGTGTTAAAAGTAGTGCTAAAACTCATCTCTATCTCTAATGATCATGAAATATTTTTATAGAACCTTAAAGTAAACCTTAGATCTTTATCAAAGACAATTGAAAGTGGCACTCTATGTAACATCACGACTTTCCTTATATACATATTTATATTTCAGTCAAGATGGAAATATTCCCTAATAACAGTAAAATTAAATTATTAGGTTAGCTAGTCAACTAATACCCAAATGAAATTACAGCCTTAATATTTTCTTGGGATTACATTGATAAAATCTCTAGTGAGATTTTATAATTTACATAATGGTCTAGGTAATTGTTACATAACCCCATTATACTTATTTTATTCATCCTAAACTTTCTAGCATACCATGAAATGTAATATGTATTCTATAATCTCCCTCTTCATGTTATCCCAACATATTTTTTCCTTATAATCTCTATATATCTTTATTCTTCCTATATTAATATATAAGGTTGGTTAATGTGACTCATCCAAAATTTCCCCCATTATTTATAGATTTTATAAGATTTATATCTAGGGTAAAAACCTTATAAATCCATCTTTATCAACATTGAACTCCATAATATTTTAAAAAAATTTCTATAATCCCATATTGTCTTTGTATGCCTCCTTGAGCCTCTCATTAATGGATGGTGGATACTTCATTTGGGAAAGGTAATTTTATTCCACTTACCATATAACTTCAACATTCATCCATTTCATATGAATGAGCATTGGATCTTCTTCAATACTCATTAGAGATAATGTAACATGATTATTTTTCTTAGATCATTGGACGCCTTTTTTCCCTTATAATGGTGGTAGTATATTAAGAAATTTTTTCCTTTAATAAATTATAAAAACATTATTTGGAACATCTTCATCTCTTTTATTTGAATATTTAATTTATTTTCTTTTTTTTGTATAAATATCACACTTATTATTATAGAGATTATGCCCCTAAATTCTTAATGGAAAGACTACTGCCACCATCTCAATATAATCTATTGAGAGTTTTTATCATGTTTCAAAGTGATGTGAAAAATAAGAAAATAATTTTTTATTCTACTAAATAATACATCCCAAACCCCTTAATAAAGAATAATTATATATTACAAACCCTTATCCAAAACATGGTAATGTAGGTACAAGTTTAGTGACCAATAACTTATTAAGATCCTATATGATTTCCCAACATTTTTCTATCTAACGAAATTTAACTCCCTTTAGTTTAAGCCTGGTTAAAGAATTTTAAAATCATGAGAACTTTATTAGAAAACACAAGTAGTATCCATATAACCTAGCAAAACATTGGATCTCTACAAAAGGGTTGGTATCTTTTATTATTTAATCACATTTGTCTTCAATGAGTCTATATATATACCTTTAATTGTGATAATAATATAAAATAATGATACTTTTGGTAGCAAGACATAAACTTTCTAAACAAGGAATGTTGTTTATGTTTTTTTAAGGTCTTACAAAATTCATAAATGGTCTTAATAATCTTTATAACTTGTGGAATATATGAGAATATAATCTATGAAGACAACCAAAAATTGATCAAGGTAGTATATTTGGACTCTATTCATTACATCTATATAGATGGAAGGAGAATTTTTAATCCCAAATAGAATCACTATAAATTTATAGTGTCAATACCTCATACAGAAAGTTGTCTTGGAAATATCCTCCCATTTAACCCTTAACTATTGATACTCAGATCAATGGTCAATATTTGGGAAGTAATGATCTCATATGAATTGATCAAATACATGATTTATATAGGATATATTATACATATACATGATTTTTATTTTCTTAAGTATATGATAATAAATACAAATATTAAATGGTTCAACCTTCTTTTTTGAAAAGCAGACTAGTGATCCCAGTAACAAAGAACTTGGGAACACAAATCTATTATCCATAATCTCCATAATATTCTTCATTAATTCCTCCAATTTAGTGGAAGAAATTATTTAACTATTCATGTATATTGGTAGGGATTCCTTCATAATCTAAATTGATAACTCAATGTATGAGTTAGGTTGAAGACCATGAAACTCTTTTGGGAATACATCAGTATATTCTTTTATAATGGTCATTTATTCTAGAGTGTTAATCTCATTTATTTCAAATAGTTTATCTAGATATTCTTTCTAATAAAGTAAAAATATATATTCTTGTTAATAATGTTCAAAAATATATTTATCTTCCCCCTTATATTTATACCAAGTCAGAGAATAATTCAGGATATGGAAACTGATTTCATTCTCCAAGAATTTTATGTGGTCTCTATATATAGACAGCCAATATAGTCCTAGTATAGTATTTAATTCCACTAATGTATGTATAATAAGGTTTGAAAGTATATTATTCCCAAATATATTTACTATGAAGGAGTAATATATCTGAGATGCAGTAATTTCATCATTTTCTATTTTCACTAATAGTTCAACTTCTAGGATTTGAAGTGATTCTTGAATAGTTTGACTAAACTTACATGATATATAAGAATGGGTAGGACCAAAATAAAATTGTATATTCTAAATTCTTTAATAAGTAACTAGAATACATTTCACCATGCCATTTCCTTCATCCACCTCATAAATAGTAATATCATAAACCTTTCATTTCTCTCTTGGACATGAAGGTTGTTTTCAATGGTTATCTTTTAAAACTCTTGGTATTTTGAATTTGTTTTCAATGTGTCAGTGATCAATGATGTTGAAACATTGGATCATATGTTGGGGATTGATGGAAACATTCCTTCCCTCTGTCTTATAGGTAGGATTATTCAACTTTGTTCTCCATTTGTTGGTTTTATGTCTCTCCTTTTCGTACATTAGGCACTTAATGGTCCCCTTGAGATAATTTTTCAGACTCTTCTTCCAAAAATTTTAGTATGTGGGATGTTCTATCATCTTTCCATCATGATATGTTTCTATTGATCCCCCCAAAGTAAATTCCATTCTTTCCTTATTATCTTCAATCCCTAAAGACCACTATAAATCACCAATCCCCATCTTGAAATTGTGGGAACATTGGAAAACATTCATATAATTTTTAAAATAATGAATTTATAAATTTATTCATGTACTTTCCTTTAAACTACTAAATAACTAGTTGATTTTACTTTCAATGTTAATGGAAAAAAAAGTACTATATAAGCCTTGTGAAGTACACCTCATAAGGCCTGATAGATTCATCATCCTTTCATTTGAGTATAAGGAATACCCTCTCTATTTTTATATAGATACTATGAGAAAAATATTTATTAATAAATATCTTCTTAAATTTGTCTCACTCTATAAATTTTATGTCTTAATTGGTCTTCATATTCCTAATCAGTGTCCATTGCTATTATGAATCTCCCTCAATGAGATAAACAGTTAGTATGACCTTATCTTTTTTGAATAATTAAAGGAAAAAAGAATATATTCTCAGTAGTTTTACTCCATTTCCCAATGATTATGGAATCATAATATCCACTAAAATTTGGAGGTCTATGGAACATAATGGAATCCATCACAAATTACTCTCTAGGAGGGTGTTCAATGTGATTCAAGTTATTATTCATAACTTGAGTGAGGTGTGTTAGTAACTTCATAAAGTTATAGAATCTTGCTACCATCATGTTCGACATTTAATTATGGAAATCATAAAATTTCCCATTGCATGAATTTTTAGCACAGTTACACCAAATTCAAGCCATTTTATATAATAAAATAACGTTTTAGGTGTGATCCTATAAATCGGTAACTATAAACATAGAATGAATAACTCATAAAGGACATATACACCCTATAATATGAATTTTTAGGTATAAATTTATTTTATCCATGTAATATTTTTTATTATGTTCTCTAACCTAAAATTAAATTAAAACCCTTCATAATGGTTTATAAAGAGAATATTAATTATCCAAAGCATATCCTTGAGGAGTGTCTGGTCAGGTGTGTACTCTTAGTCCCACTCATTATTCACCAACTAAATAATGATTTAATAATAAATCAACTTTTTTAAAGATGATTAACTCTAGGTGTATTCATTATATAGCCACATCCTCTTTCTAATATCCATACCAGGATGTAATTTCTAGAAAAACCATATATTAAAAAAATTCAAAATTTCAGGATATTATCCTATATAGAGACTTATCACTAGGGATTTTAGTAATGTTCTCCAGCCATGATCCCTAAAAATAAATAAACATTGATTTTATGATAACTGTTAAAACCCAAACCATAAAAAAATTATATCTTGATTTTTTATATATTCTTACAAAAAATATTATCAAATGGTCGAGAGGTTTATTCTCTTTTGGTGATTAGTAACATAAATCAATCATCTTAAACATAAATTGCATCATAATTATCAAAAACTCAACATAATTCTCCTAAATCCAATAGGTATTATAAAACTTTATGATGTCCCATGGGGAAAATACATAAGTAAAATGGTGAGCTAGAAATCCTATTAAGGTAATAAACACAATAATGAAGAAAAATATTTGAGACAAGAAGAACATCATTATATCATAAAATGAGAATAACCATAAATATGGAAACATGGATTATGTTAATTATATCATAACATTATGGAATTAAAAATATGTTTCAGTAACATATAACATGAAATTATATGAATATTTCAAGTCTCGCAATAAGAAGTATAATAGTGTACAGACTATCATGGTGGATTGGGTTCACTCCCCAATCCTATTGATATTATATCATGAGATGTAAACATTTAACCAATGCATTAGAGGGATATATAATTTTAGTTCCATGAATCACATAACAAAAATCATAATATGAACATGAAATTATGTCAAATATATTTAAAATAACTAATACATAAATAATAAGCGTAATAAAACACATGAGAAACAAGTGGGTTTCATAATTTAATCTCAATACATAATGGTAGGATATATCATAAACATTATCAATAGAAAAAGTAATTAAATCATTTGAGATGTTAATATTTTTATAATGTATCATAGGTCTTGAACATTGTGTTCTAATATAGAAAAAATCATTATAATGATAATGGAGAAGTTTTAGTAAAAATAAACTGTATGGGTGATTCTTTTTAAAATGACCAAAGTTTATTTTAAGGAAATAATTAGATTATTATTTCATTTTAAAGAATAATTGAACAATGATATTTCTTCATAAAATATTGAGTGTTTGTAAAATCTTTTAATGGTTAGAAACATTTTATTTCAGAATTTCATGACATGAAATAAGACATATGGAACTTTCCTTAAATATGGTTTACATAAAAGTGGGAATTTATAACGGAACATAAAGCATGTCTTATCCCCAAAATAAAGTTAATGTAAAATAGTTATATATGTAAGTAACATAAATATAGAAAATGGAAAAAATAAATGAGGATAATATGGAGGAAAATGAGAAAAAGAAATAGAATATATAACTAAATTTAATTAGGGTGGTATGAAACATCCCATGCCTCAGGTCATAATTCATTATGATTGTGCACTTAACTTCTTTAATAATAATAACAATATTTTTAAAAAAAATTAATATTATTATCCTTCTATATTTAATATTACAGGTCTATCTATTTCCATATGTCCTTAAATTAATATATATTTTTCATACATGTCAATTACCTAAGGTTCTCCAGTCAATATCTCTATAAAAATATTGGTATGTTGACCATTGTCAAAGGATTTATAAAATAGATTCATATTATATATATTTTTATATGTTTATTTAATTTATTATTCTATTATCAAAAAATATTTACAGTTCCATAGGATTAAAAAATGTACTCAAATTAAGAAAGGTTCCTTGATATGTTCATTTTATGCGGTTAAATTTACAATAAAAATTTATTATTAATATTACATATATATTGTAAAATATTACCATTATATAAATTTAAATGTTTTATAAATATATTCTATATATGTTAAATACATTTTCAATTTTAACCATATTATTTAGTAATGTAAAATTAAATATTCCATTCTGTGGAGGTGGTAGTCTGTACATACACAAGGAAAATACTATAATTTTTCATAAAATAGGAGGGAGGTAGAAATTAAAAAAAAATCAGATTCATGTTAAAAATATTATATTTTCTTCATTAAATAACTATTTATAATTATCCATTTAAAGATTTTATATAAAATAATACACCATTTTCGAGGAGGTGATAGTCCGCACACACGCTTGAAGACATCTTTATTTTTCAAATGGTTGTGTAAGATGGTATAAATGTAAATTATATTAGTATAATAAAATTTCATCATATTAATAGAAATTATGTTATAATATTTTATTGGATATATCATATTTTGTAGATGAATATTATGAAAAAAAATATTAAGGAGTAAGTATTATTCATGTGGAGAGATTGAATGTTCTCTTGAAATTTTTCTTGGAAATTAAGGGAATAAGATAACTTTCAGAGAATAGTTTATTATTTAAGTAAAATATAAATATAGGAGGTAAAATATTGGAATATTTTCCAGAAAATTTTTATTTTTAACTATATCATTGAAATGATTTATGTGATCCCATTTTATAAGTGGAGGAAAATGGAATTTTTCTAAATACCCATTACATATCAATAATATCTTGAGAATATTAATGGGTAAATGGCTCCAAATGTGGTCTGTATTTCATTGTATATGATTTTGAGATGATAAAACCTCAACCAATAATTTTCACACATGATTTTAACCTGTTTAGAGTCTTTTAGATTCATATTTTTACACCTTAATGTTTCAATTTTTAATTTGGTAACAAGTTTTTTAACTTTGTAATTTATGTTTTACTACAAATATAAGATAACCTATTTTACAAAATTTGGGTGTTATGAAAATAAATTTATCCTCTATTTAATCCAATTAAATTTATAAATATGGGAATATTAACGTTAAAATTAAAACATATAATATATAGAAAAATTATTTTTGTAGAAAAATGATGTATCAACCATAAAGTGTTATAAATCATATATAACATAAATTAATAATTAAATGAGTGATAATTAAATTATATATAGTTAAAAAATTACATTAGATTCATATTTTATAAGATATTAATTTAATTTATTATTTAAAATTTCCAAATTCTAATAAAACCATTCTTTCAAAATAATGGTTTTACTAATATCATATTAATTAACTTTTATACTAGTAATCCAATTTTTCTCCAAAATATTAAATGGAAATTTTTATATAATTTAAAACTACCATTTCAAAATTTAAATTTAAAATTACCAAATCATTTTTCTTAGGGAGTGATAAACAAATTTTCATCTTAGCACACTAAATGCATAAATATTTTAACAAAAAGTACATTTTCAAGCATAAAATGGCCTTTGTTTTATTATACCATTTTTACATTGACTTCATAAGGGTTACTTATTAATGAAACCCACCAATTTAATTTCTATAATATAATGTTAATGTTTAATAATTTTATATTTTTAATATAGTTTAGTTTTAGTGTAGTTTACCATGTAAGGAAAGCTACTCAATATGATTTTTATTTAGGGGAAAGTGTTTATAGAAAATTTGTGTTGTTGCAGGCCTCATGTATAGGATTCCAATCATCAAGTCCTTATAATAAACCCCCTAATAAAGATAATATGGTAATTCACACCAATATGAATTCCTTTTGGACACTCATTCAAAATTAAAAATGTATCATGATTGTCCCTAGTAACTCATAAGGTCCTTGATGAAATTTTAACCATGAATTCTCTTTATAAAGAGGTTCCTCTTCATAAGGTTAGGGATGAGACCATCCGAGGATCATACAGTGATATTTGGATGACTCAAGGAAAAATTGAACCATACTAGAATCTTGGTGGATTCTTGAGTTCATCATCAAGTGAGGCAGCCAAAAATGTCATAAGTCCTACATATACCCTTATATCCCTAACTAAGAGTGGACCTCCTTCATCTCTCCCCACCTAGAAATATTTATAAAGATAATAGGAAGGGAATCCGTCCAAAATTAATCCTTTAATAATTATTATTGGATAGAAAACTCCTCTTGTCTTCTTACCCTATCCTAGTCCATAAACTGGTAATAAAATGCGAAGATGGGATTCCTCCTAGGTATAAGTCCCTATTAGTATTTTTCTCAATGATGGATTTCTTCTCCACTCAATTAGTGATGAAGGGGGGACTAAATACCTATTTCCTCCTAAAATTTAATTTTACACTATCATATATTGTGTATTATCTTTTATTGTATCTTACTTTCCACATTTATTATGGATACATGGGCTTAGAGGTCTCACTTTGTCATTACATTAGCATAATCAAAATACCCCCAATTTGGGCCTCCTACTAGGTGCATCCATAGTGATACATTTTCCAATTAATTCTATAAAAAATAATAAAATTCCTTAAAGGGAAACCCTATATTCACAAGTCCCACTCAATACTCAATTCTCATAGCTTTCAGGACACAAACATCCTTGAATCATGGAATTAAACTATGTGTCCAACATCGTATTCACAAGACATAAAATCGTAGACAATGTCCTTACCATGTGATGTTAAATTACAAGGTATGGTATTTTCACATGAATTTAAGTTGTGTAGCTTGAAATACAATAGATTTTATTCCTATTATCAAGGATACGTAGGACACCTCCCATAGGTTATAACCCAACATTACCAACCTTCTATTTCCATCCTCATGTGTTTGTATTCCTCCAGATACCATTAAATTACTTCCTCTCCTAGTCATATCCTATGTAGGCTTTGACATTCTTATTAATTTATATATATTCCATTTTAGTCCCTAGTTTACCTTTCACAAGACCATATCTCCTATGAATCATTGTTTCTATCAGGTTACATCCATAAACAAATCATTCCCCTGCCAAAATTACCATATTACTATAAAAAATCATTATATATTTCTCACCCAGACTATATTCCCAATGAAAACATGCCTATATAAGTTCCTAAATATCCCTTTCCCAACCAACCCAAACTCACAAGACTATATTCCTTTTCAATCCAACCTAACTTTATTTGTCCATATTCACTTTAAGGCTGACCAAAAAAATTCTCTCATGCATAAGTCTCACACCAACATTTTCTATGAACATTTTTCCAAGTATTCCATTATGCATGGCTTTAAACTACTTGGAATTAGTCATTTTAACAAAAATATAAAAGTAATTTTATATCCTACTAAGAGATAATAAAATAAATGGGTTATATTCCATTCGAAATGATATGTCAGAACCCCCTTTATGGGCTTGATCCCAACACTATGACAACCATCTCCTTTCCGGATGAAAATAAACTCTAAAGAGCCTAGATGTGAATTTTTATACTATAAAATACCAAATTATATATCAATAATTAGTAAATTAAAGATAGAGAACCTTTAATACATCCAGATGTTCACCCATCAACATGGATTTGATCCATCATTAAAATAGGGGTAACCAGTCTTATCCTTGGATATTGGGAAAGATTCATGAAAATGTATTAAATGTATAAGTGGGTCCTCAAGTAAGAAATTATTACACCCACTCACCCACCCCACCTTAAGGGTGTTATGAGATAAAAATAAAATCCTATTCACTAGTGCACACTTATAAGGATCATTTTTAACATCTCAATATTTTATGACACATTACTCTATAAAAAATGTTGATCTCTTTGATAGCTTGCTTTACACGCAACACTGAGTTTATAAGAAACAATATATACTATTAAAATATAATTATTTACTATGACAGTTATCATATAACCATTGGAATGGTGGTTATGTATAAGAATAAATAAATTATGAAAATAATTTGGTTTATATATTTATAAAATCGGTTTATTGGTTATCAATTAATTTTAAATGAAAATAAAAATAATTTGAATATAAAGTATCCATTTTTATGGAAAAACTATTTTTATATGAATTATGTGTTTTTATATTAATAAAAAAAATCTATCAATATTGGTATTTTATTTTAATTAAATTTATATCTTATATATTCAATTAAATTTGTTAACATTCGTCTAATGTTTTTTCAATGTATGGGATATGAATAAATCTAGTTTTATACATAAAATGTATTTTTATAAAAACCAATTTTCATCGTTTTTTCATACTTCTTTTAAAATGAATTTATGAAAATTATAAAAAAATTGCTTTTAAAAAAATGATTCATTATCTTGAATCTAGAGGTCCTAATTTTTTAAATATTTCCCTTTTCTTTTTAGGCATTATGAATAGTTATCGTAGTAAAATTTATCACCTTGATGAAGGTTAAATCACATTAACCAAGGTTAAAACTAAATGTTATAGTTACCAATTTTCATATGAATCCTTATTTTATGGATTAAAATGGTCTATTATAACTATAGTATCTAAATTAAATTATTTAAGAGATTCTTTTCCATGAAAATGACCTATATAATTTTTAAATCAAAGAAAAATACAAAATGTCACTCTCTTACTTTTAAATATCTCTAATGTGTTCACATCGGGAAAAATTAATTTTACAAATGAATAATAATGGTAAGTTTCTGAATAATGATATTATATTAGTTATGGTAATTTATTTATAATTTTCATTATTTATATAATTACCATAAATTCTTATGCAACACTGACGCGATATTTCCACAATTTAAAGAAAAATAAAATAATTGAATTTAAAAATAATAAAAGTAATATAACTTGAGTTATTTATATTTTTCCATGAAATTTATAAATTAATATAACAAATTAGTTTCATATTAAAGTATTATATTCTAATTATATCTTTTCTTGGGTGTCTTTAACATCAATTTAATTGAATGGTGTAAAAAGTGACATTAATGATATTTCAGGAAAATAATATTTTATCATATTGTATAAAAATCATATAAATCTTGAAATAGGATAAGTTTGATAATATATGGTCTGAAATTTTATACCATATAAATTTATGATCTAATTTTAATGTTATTAAAAAAATTATAACCCTTTAAGTGTGAAAAATATTTACCGTGTTATATTTAAAATAGGTTAACTAATGGTTTAAATCAAAAGATAAGGTTTAAAAACACTAATTAAACATGTAAAATTTTAATTTTTTGGGTGGTTGTTATACCACATAATACCTTATATTCAAATATTTATCCATTTTGATGAATATTTTGTGAATATTTTTTCTATATTCTAATCTTTTATGAAATTCAATGAGTGCCCCTCCCCTCACTTATATAAGGTAACCCATACTTTTTCTTATTTACACTACATTGAGCCTTTTATATCAAAAAATACCTATAAAATTATCTTCTAAACATCCTTATACAAATTATAGAGGTTTTTTCTTCCTAAAATACCAAACCCATGATGCTTAAGATATGATCTAAAGAGTTATTTAAAAAAAGAGGTAATCGCTTTAACCAATCACTTTCTTTTTTATTATTAATTTAACTCATTTAAACATTTGGTATTTATTATAAAATAATTTAATTCAGTATCCAAAATATACTAAAATTTTATTATCATTATGAAACCACCACTATCAACCCTCTTTACCATAAAATGGGAAATGAAAGTATTGATCATGTACGTACGGCTTATCGTCTCTACACAGCGATACAATTCATTTTTCACCACCATATTTTATTGATGGATATTATAATGGTCTTAATTTTTATATATTATATTTATTACATAATTATAATACTTTAATTATAATATCTTATATACCTTTTTACCTTCCAATCCTTTGTAAAATGATAATGTTGCTCGTGTGTACGTGTGGACTATCACCTCCACAAAGCGATGTGATTAGTTTTTCTTTTATGATTTACATGGAAGGTAATAATTATGGATTCTAAGAATATATATTTTTTGTTTTATATAATAATTATTTTATATAGTTGAATTATTATTTAAATTTCATTCATTCCATTTACAAAAAATTGAAAACAACGTTAATGCATATGTACGACATATATCTCCATGAATAGTATAATTCATTTTTCTATATCTAAAATTAAGGAATGAATATATATATATATATAATGAATATAAATTATATTTATATCATTATTAAAATACTTTAGAATATGGAACCACGATCAAAGTACAAGGAATGGAACTACTGTACCGATATTCTTATGAAAAAAGGAAGCTATTAACACTCGAAAACAATGATTCTAATAAGGAATTATTAATAAATGGATATTGAAATGTTTCAAAGGGATAATATATGATACTATAAGTATTTAAATTATTATTTTAATGATTTATAATATATTTAATTTGTTATATAGGATGATAGATAACTTACAAACCAATTGGAACTCTTGGTAAGGATTTATGTTACAATCTCATTATTTATCTGGATTGTTTATGATTAAGTTTTAATTGATAGAAAATTCTTGGTCTACCTATAAATAAAGACATTAATTTTATTAAAATATATTTAGTTATTGATAAAACATTTTTTCATTTCATATTCCTCTATTTAAGAACTCAAGAGACCAAAATAATGTTTTTAAGTAAAATTAACTTTATTTTTCCTTTCAGTTGAAAATAATTTTTCTTCCATGTCCATATATTCTTAAAATGTTTTAAATAGTGTTTTTAATATTCTTCTATTATTTTGAAAATTAATTTTTTCCTATGAATGACTTTTTATAAAAAAATGAATCTTCTTATTGCTTTCTGAATGAGGTATTTTTAAAAAAAATTAAAAGATGTGAAAGGAATGTTTTCTTTTAACTTAGAAAACAAGAAAAACAATTCCCAATGTTATAACCATTCAATTATTATAATATTACTTTAAAAATTTACAAGTTTCTTTTAAAATAAATTTTTTTATTAATATTTAGTATTTTTTATACTAAATAATTTATTTTAATATGAAAATGTTATTTTATTCAACAAATATTACAAATATATTTTAAAACTAATTTAATATATGTTGAAATAATATTATGTTACTTATAATTTATTAAAAATAAAATCACACGATACTTTTGACTTTAATTATTTGGATGAATTAGGAAGATGATGATTTAATAATGATTCTATGAAACCCATTTCTTTTCCATAGGTTAATTAAGGTTTGGATCCCATTTATTGTTTTGGAAGTTATTTAATGATGAAATGATGAAATTTTAATAAATACCATTTCAATTTTACAAGTTATGATATGATAAATTTTTTATGATATTATGGAACACATCTATATTATTTTCATTATGTGATCAGTGGTCCTATAATTCAATAACCCCCTAATGTATTGGGAAAATATTTATATCTCATGAGATGAATAGGACTGGAATGGGAAGTGAACCCAACTCATTAAGGGACCCTATCCACTCTGATAAATTTGAGAGTGAACCTTAACTACTTTGATAGAATGGGGAGTGAACCTAATCCATGATGATAGTCTTAGAAGTGATCTTTGGCTACTAAGGAAATGATTTTATATTCATGTGTGTATTCCATAAATATATGTCTTTTACTAATGTTATTCTCTCATGGCCCATGTTCATTGATTCCTTTATGATTCATTATTATAAGCTACCATTATTTATGACCTGACTAAATATTATGATCTTTGAAAAGTAGGTTATGGTTTTCAAATTTTATGATCATGTTGTCAAACCCTTATAATCATGTTATATTTAAGTGGTCAATGGTATCTCTCTTTTTTATTCTTACTAAGCCTCTGAATTCACTATTGAAAAGGTTTCCTTTTCCTAGGTTATAAATAAATTTATTAAGTATGATATGTCTAAGAAGGATGATAGTTATGAAGATATTAGTGGTAGATGATGTAGTTCACTTATTAACCAGTTGTTTATGTATCCAAGTTTCCAAAATATTTTACAAATACAATTTTGGCAGGGATCATTTTGTTATGTAATGAATATTCATCTAAAATGATGTAATATTTATATATGAATGGTATGGTTCACTATAGTTGGTATTAAGGTAAGGTTTAGTGAACCTTTTGAAACTAGTATAAAAACCATTATTGAATACTCAATTTATAATCCTATGTATATGATGAAATCCTATTTTATCATAAAGAAAATAGTGTATTTTCCCAGAAAAATATCCATGTCTGGATACTAAAAGTGGATGTGGTTTAGGAATATTTTTATCTAGGGGTAATAACCCTGAAAAGTGTTGGTTAAGTATATCACATCCATTATTTTGGTGTATGGTGAGTGTTCCCTAACTATGCACCTTTTTTAACTCCCGAGGGATATGATTACGTTAATTCACATTTTATTTATGATCCATCATGAATGATTTTAATGGCTGATGGTCATGGATGACCAATGTTAAAAAAATGATGTTATATATTGAGTATAATATGTAATGATTTAAACATCCTATAAATGATTTTTCATGATTAATCACTCTGATTAACTATGTTTGATGATTTTGAAGACCATTTTTTCTTTAATATGGGATTTATGATATAATGATGAAGTTGAGGTGGTAATAGATATGCTCAAATACTAAGATACACTATTTGATCTTAGATATATGAATTCTTATATATCATCAATAATATCAAGGAATTTTAATTCATGTCGTCAAGAATTAGATGTTGAATTATTAGTGGAATCCCATAATGGTATGATTATCATATTATAGGTATATAATTCTTCTCATATTGAAGTTTGTTTGAATGTTCTTCTGAAAAATCTCATTATTCTCCCTCTAGTTTAATTTGATGTTATTTTTGGAATGGATTATCTTTCTTTAAAAAAATCATACATCAATTGCCAAGTAAGTAAAGTCACATTTTATTTTCCAAAAAAAATTATGATCATATATTGGTGTAATGATAAATATAAACATCCATTTAAAATGGCATCCATTGTATGGTTCTTGATTCCTTTTAAAAATGGGTGTTTATCTCAGATAAATGGGGAGAAATTAAAAAGTGATGATATGCTTATTTTGTGGGGTTTTTTATATATTAATGTAATATTTTACTAGTATTCCACCAAATCATGAATTTTAGTTCTCATTATAACTCATAATTTTTAGCGACCTTAATTTTTCTAACATAACTATTACATCACTTTAAAGAAAAACACATAAAAAATATTACATAACTAGGATCCAAAAAAATAGTGTCTTGGGAAAATTATAACCATACATAACATTTACATAAAAAACATAAAACTTTATTTAGTTCCTTCTTCCCTAGCTTCTTATTTTCCCTCATATTCTCCTTAGTGCGAGTACTCATCAGAGGATTTACATCAAAAGAAGGGGTGAGATAAAAGCCTGGTAAAATGATGAATAAGAGACATGAAACCTGGGTGAGCATAATAATCATCACTATATCATAAGTAATGTATAATCATCAGAATCATGAGAGGAAACATTAGATAAAGTCATGGAATGTTTCAATGCATAAAAATTAAAATCATGTCTTAGTGGTCAAATGCCACACATAGTTGTGAACAAGGATAAAACCATGTTCATGCATAACATATGTACATAATCATAAAATCATAACTATGAAACAATATATCATAATTATCATGAATATTTCAAATTATATCATGAGATATATCACCTTACCCAATGCATTAGAGCACTATATAATTCCAGGTACACCTGTCACATCATAACATTTACATCATCATGCATGCCACATAGAACGTATATAAATATTGTACATAAATAAACCATGGAAATTAATGGGTTTCATTTCATAAATAATACATTTTTTAATAAACTTTTTGGTTCCCAAAGGAGGGAATAACATACTTGATAAAAAAACATTAAACATGAGTGAAGAAGAAAAAATATCACGAGAAGTAAAAGATAAATTTTTAGAAAGAAGAGTTCTTTTGGAAATATAATAATATTTGAAACATTTATATACCTAAATTTATAAGTTAAGGACAGTTAATTTATATTTAAGTAACATTAATGGAACATCCATACAAAAAATGGAGTGAAATAGGGAAAACCCAAGGAAATGGAGTTGGGTTTGAGAATCCCCTTACCTTGTCCCTGAATGATTTATTAAAATTATTAACCTAGATAATAAAATTAGATTAATTAATTAATAAATCCAAACTATTATACATTTATTTAATTCATTATAGTTTTTTTATGTTTTTTAAGGCTTTTATAATGAGTTATAGAGGTCAATTTCATCGTTCGTTAGTGTTTTTTTCTTGGTTTTCATGATCTGTTCACTTTTATACATGTATGGTAGATTGTTTAAGTTGGTGATAATTATCCAGGATTGAAATTATATTTTATTAATTATCTTACAGAATAACTATCCAATAAATAATTTTATTATAAGTTACAAGGATGAATCATTAGATAAAAATTTAATTATAATCATTTAGGTTAATTTTGGTTGTTTTTCAATCACAACGAACACATTTTATTTTATCATTTAGTATTATCTATATATGTTAATTCAAAAAAATAAAATATTAAAACCTAAATTTTAAAATCTTTTTTAAACATTAAATGGTTTTATGACCATTTTTTAATGTGGTGACATAAAATGAAAACTTCTCTTCCTCGAAGAAGATAAATCCACAACTCACAAATGACGTTTTTATTTTTAGAATAAAAGGGAGATGAGAAGGTGTTTGATGATTGATTTTTAAATTGGTATAATAAAATTAATGTTTATTTAAGTTAATTTATTTATCAAAAAAAATTATTATGGTAGTTTAGGATAGAATAATAAAAGAAAAGAACATAAAAATAAATTAAATGAAAAGAAAGAGGATTTTACCTCTTGAATCCTTCTCTTTGTGAACCTCCTTAGTGGAATAGTTTTTGGTAATTAGATGAGACCAATGACTATTGAAAATGTTAGAGAGGCCTAGTAAGAGTATTTGGTAGAATTTAGACAAGTATCGAAGATTTATTGGTGTGAGGAGAAGAGGCGGTGAGGGTGGTATTGATAAAGGAGGATATGTGTGGTTTCTCATTATTTTATTCATTAGTTTATTATTTTGCATCAAGAATATTAATAGATTGAGAATTATCACAAAATATATTAAAATAGTGAGTTATATTTTGATATTTTGGTATTACATCACGTATGACTCCATAATTATTTTAATTACCTTTTATCGTAAATTATTGTATTTTACCATTCAAAAACATTTCGTGTATTTTATAAAAATACCAAAATATCACTCTAACTATTTTTTTATGTTTATAATTAAAAAATTAACTCCATTTTATGAAAATAATTCTCTAAATAGTAAAATTTTAATTTTTAATTAAAATCAACATTTACATGGAAAATATCGGTTAAAAATTTATAACTGATTTTATAACACTTTGAAAAATTAATTACGGTCTCATAAAATTATCATATAACCAAAATAAAACAAAATATTAACTTATGAATATATTTTATGAAATTAAATTTTGTTTTAAATCATTATATTAATTAAAAAATTATAAATTAACATTTATGTTTTATAAAAATACCAACACTTAATTTAAAAAAAATTAAATTTTTATTTACTTATATTATTATATAATTATGTCATATTATCATTTGTAAGATGAATAAATTTTATTTATAATTTCAAATATGAGTTTACTATTCTATTGGCAGATTTACTATTATTAATGGTCACTTTACTATTACAAAGCTCAATTTTCTATTCCATTTCTAAAGGATCCTTAACTTCTATAAATGCCTCTTATTTATTTCATTATTCATACTTAAAGTTTTTATTGTGTTCTCAGAGTGATTTTATGTGTTTTTTAATATATGATATAATTATGTGAAGGTAATTTCCATTGATAAAATTTTGGTTCATTAAATTCTTCACCCATTATGAAATTTCACCTTCACAATTTAGTTTTACATAATATGGTGAAAAAAAAGTGAGGTTACTTATCCTTTATAACTTCATCCAGTTTCCATGTTGCCTCTTCATACTTATGCTTCCACCATAGTACTTTTACCTGGTGAGTAGTCTTGTTGCATATAAATCTATCTCTATGGTCCATGATATTCATTGGATACTCCTTATAAGAGAGATGAATTTGTAATTGTATAACTTTTGGATTCAGTACATGTGAGAGTTATGATATGTACTACCTCAAGAGGGATACACAGAATATATCGTGTACTTGAGACAGCATATGTGGAAGTTACAGTCGATAGGTCATAGCTCTGATATGATCAAGGATCTCAATTGGGCATATTTACCAGGTACATAGCTTTATCTTCTTCCCTAATATCATAATCCTCTTCCATAGCGATATTTAGAGTAGTACTATTTCACCAACGTCAAACTCTATGTGTCATTGATGATTGTCTGCATAGCTCTTTTGTCTACTTTGGGTTACCTTGTTGTTTTGTTGAATTTTTTTCACCTTCTCCACCATTTACTCAACCATTTAATGTGATAATACTTTAATTTCATTGACTTCATTACATATTGTCAGTGTTCTACATCTTTTCCCATAAAGGGATTCATATGGAGCCATTTTGATACTAGATTGGAAACTTTTATTATAAGAAAACTCATCCAGAGAAAGATATTGGTCTCATCCTCTTTTTAAGTCCATAGAACATTATCTTAACAATACTTCAAGTGTTTTAATAGTTATCTCATATTGGACATCATTTTGAGGATGATAAGTCGTACTAAGGTTTATCTTAGTGTTTAGAGCATGTTGGTGAATTTTCTAAAATGTAGTGGTGAATCTCAGATCTCAATCAAATACAATCAATAGTCTTACTCCATGTAACCTTACCACTCCTCTGATTTATATCCCTAAAATTTGATCTAGTTATAAGTCCTCTCGAATTGAGATAAATTTATCTATATTTGTGAGAAAATCCACTATAACCATTATAAAATTATCTCCTCTAGATATCTTTATAATTCTAGTGACAAAGTCCCTAGTCATGTTCTCCCATTTCGATGTTGGTATGGGTAATTGTTGCATCATCCCCTTAGAATTTTTCCTTTCATACTTCACTTACTAAAATACCAGGAACATTGATGTATATTCAGAAATATCCTTATTCATATTTTCTCACCAATAGTTCTCTTGAATATCTCAATACATCTTTGTGCTCCCTGGGTGAAAAGAGAAGGTTGAGTTATGTGCATCATTCGGAAGCTCTTTATTAATCTCTATATTTAATGGTACACATAGTTGTGACCCAAATCTCATGACTCCTTCCTTATAAATTTTTAACTCTAAGGATTTCCCATTTTTGATAGATTCCACATTTTCCTAAATTTACACATCATTTCTTTTAACGTCCTTTATTTTATTTATAAGGGATTCTTGAGTAATCATTTGAGAAATTATCGATGGTGTTACCTTATTAAATATTTCCATTTCAAATGTTTTAAAGTATAATAATATTTAATCCTTCTCAATTCTAATAATTGATAATGATTCATGATCATTTCTACTTAGAGCAACCTCCACTTTATTCACTTTTCAAGAATGGTATTGGATTGATCAGTCATGATACTTGATGATCTCTAACTATCATTGTTGGTGAATATTAAACTCTTTTTATGTGAATATATATTTTAGGCTCTTATTATCAGTATATATCTCACACTTCACACCAGAGAGATAATGCCGCCTTTTTTTTAATGTGAATATTACAGATGCTAACACCAGATCATTTGTAGGATAGTTTTTCTCATGAATTTTCAAATGCCTTAAGGTATAGGTTATCACATTATCATTTTTCATCAGTACACAACCTAATAAAATCTTTTAATAGTCATTGTATACCACAAAGAGTTCCCCACATTCTGAAAGTGTGAGTATTGGAACAATGATAATCCTTTTTTAACTCTTTGAATAAATATTCACATTCACTAGTCTATACAAACTTTTCTTCATTTTGGGTCAGCTTGGTTTGTGGGTATGACAATAATGATATGTTCTTAACAAATCACAAGCAATAACCAACTAGACCAAGGAATATATAAATCTTCATTACATATATTTTCTTGGGCCACTCTTTGATTGTATTTGTCTAATAAGGGTCCACATATATTCCTTTTCTAGTGATAACGTTCCCCCAAGAATGATAATTCTTCCATCCAGAACATACATTTATTACACGTTTCATAAATTTTGTCCATTCTCAAATTTTTTAGCATAGTATTGAAATTATCCTCATGTTCCTCCTTGATCTTAGAGTATGTCATGATATCATCGATAAAGACTACCACAAATTTGTTGATGTAATCTCTAAAGACACTATTTATTAATTCCATGAATATTGTTAGAGTATTAGTGAGTCCTAAATCTATCACTATGAACTCATAGTTTTCATACATTGTTTGAAAGTAAGTCTTAATAATATCTTTCTTCATCACCTTTAATTCTTGATACCTTAACCAAAGTTCCACCTTATAGAAATAATTGGCCCCACATAGTTGGTTGAACAAGTCATCTATTTGTGGAAAGGGATACTTTTTCTTTATCATGATTTTTTTTTGAGCTCATGATAATTAATGAAAAGGAACATTGATCCATCCATCTTCTTTATGAAGAGTATTGGTGCACCCTATGGAGAACAACTCAGGCATATAAAACCTCAATCCATAATCTCTTGTAATTGCTTCTTTAGTTCCACCAACGCAATGGTGGCCATTATATAAGGTTTATTTGATATATATATAGATCCAAGAAAATGTTCAATTGAGAACTCAACCTTTCAACCCGGAGGAACACTAGGAAATTCTTTGAGGAACACATCAATTTAGTCCCTCATAATGGGGATGTATTTGATAATGAATATCCCCTATATCTCAATTATTTGAGCTAGATATGATTGCTCCTAAAGAAATAATATCCACAAATGAGATAATGATTCTGAAAGATATTCATAATCCTTACACTTTAAATATTTGTAAAATTCCCCAGGATGTGAAGTTTGATATCCCTTTCCTGATAGTTGATATTGGCTTTGTATAAATATATCCATCACATGCCTAAAATAGGTTCAAACTCCAAAAAAGGAAGTAAGACAATATTTTCTGAGAGGGTTAGTTGACACACATTAATTGGGGAGGATTTATATATGTTGGATGAAATAATTTCCCCATTTTATTTACTAACAGGTAACTAAACCTTTATATTTTAAGGTGGTGTTTGAATAGTTCAACTAAACTTAAAAGATAATAAAGAATGCATTGAACCAGAATCTAATATTATGTTCACTATTATTAAATGAATAACTATTGTACCAATCCCCACATCATTATTGGGGATCCACCTTGGTTGTAGTAATGGAATAATCCTTACCTTGCTCCTTTGAATTTGGTGGTTGATGGCACTGATTACCCTAGAGTACCCATGGTTTAGTGCACTGTCTTGCATAGTGACCTTGATCCCTATAGTTGAATCATTGAATCATGGGTGGCTCTCTCATTTCCTCCAACATATTGATTGGATTCTTTATGTATCTTTTATATTCAGGATCTTGGTGGCCTTCTCTCCCACAATTATATTATTTCTTTTTCCCTTTGAGGCAATTCCCATGATTCTTACTCCCACTTTTTTGAAATGTGAGTGGTTGAGCTTCCATTCCACTATTGTCATTAGATCCACCAGCCTGAAACTCCATATTTTGTTTCTTATCACCATAGTCATCATACCATTCACCAAACTCCATATCTACTTTGAGATCCCATTGATCAACTTATTCATATCTCCCAATGTCTCCAATTGCTAGATTTTTGTAATGTTATGTTTTAAACCACTATATAATATATCATTTTTTGCTATAATTTTCGATAAAAAAACCTCAAATCCTACTGTGAAAGCCTTATGGAATTAGCTTCATAATTCATGACAGATTAACCTACCATTTTCTTCAGTTATAAGAATTATCTCTCCATTTTTGTATGAAGAGTTCAAGGAAAATACTTTTTCATAAATATTTTATTAAAGTCTTCTCAATCCATCCCTTAAATTTTATCCTTTAGTTTGGTGTTCTTAATTAATTACCACCATTTTTCGGCCTCCCAATATCAATGATAAATGGCCAGATTCACTTTTTCCATCTTAAAATAATGAAGTATAGAAAAAAAATATTCATCATTGAGTTAATCCACTATTATGTGACTAGTGGATAAAATGATCTACAAAACATCATTGGTTGTTGCCATATAAAAGATTTGACATCCAGCTTAGGTGAAGGTAGATGTTTCACATTATTCACTTTATTTTTTCATATCATGAGACCATAGGGTAAGCATCACCATGAAATTTTGAAATCCACCTCCCAATGAATTGGGTATTTCATTCAAGAAATCATGTCATTTTCCCTTACACGGGTTGTTGGCATGGTTTCTCCTGGTTCCCACCATTTTCTAAAATATAAAAGTTTAGAACAAAACATAATTCAACAATTCATGAATAAATAATTTATTAATTTGTGTAATAAAATCTAAAGGAATATATTGAGGGATCCCTATATTTATCATTTTTTAAAAATAAAGCGTATTGGGTGCTTACTTAAACTTAGTCTTATACTAAGGGTTTCCACTAAGGTTATCTAATCCTAATTCCCAAATTAACTAAATTGTGCTCTGATTCCAACTATAGCAACCCTACTTTTACTTAGAAAACTATTACATCATTTCATATACAAAGAACATAAAAGTGTAACATAGACAGTATCCAATGGTCTGGTGTCTTAGAAAAATTAAGACCATACATAAATTTTAAATAATAAAATATAAACATTTATTTAATCTATTCTTATCTAGATTCTTATTGACCCTCATGTTCTCATTAGTATAAGTTTTCACCTAAGGATATATAGAAAAATTAGGGGTGATCTAAAATCTCAGTAAGAGGATGAATAGGAGACATGAAACATGGGTGAGCATAATCAGCATCATCATAACATAAGAAAAGTATCATCATCATAATATTGAGGGGAAACATTAGACAAAGGAATGGAATTTTTTAATTCATAAAAATGAAACACCATATCTTAGTGGTCAAATACCACACATAGATGTGAACAAATATAGCATCATGTTCATGCATAACATATATGCATAATCATAACATCCTCATTTTTAAAAAATCTAGAATCATTTTCATGCATATTTCTCATTATCTCATGATATATATCACTTTAACCAATTCATTGGAGCACTATATAATTTTTCATGCACCCGTCACATCATAACATTTACATCATCATCCATGCCACATATAATGTATATAAATCTTGGATATAAGTAACCCATGGAAAGGAATGGGGTTCATTTCATAAAAAATAAATTCCTAAATAAATTTCGGTTTCCAAAAATAAATATGTAATAACATACTTGATAAAATAATCTTTAATCTTGAGTGAAGAATAAACAATCTCATAAGAAGTAAAATGTATATTTTTTGGAAAGAACAGTTACTTTGGAAAAATCGTTGAATTTTTCATAAAATAAAATTTAAAGTAATTGTATCCCAAAAAGGATAAGGGAATGATATTTAAGTGATATTTAATTAACATTAGAGTAACATCCATAAATAAAATGGAGTTAAAGAGGGAAAACCCAAGGAAATGGAGTTGGGTTCGAGAATCCCCTTACCTTGTGTACAAATGAATTCTTCACTTTAATATCTTGGATACTAAAATTTTATTCATTAATTAAAAAATTCATAACCTCTTATACATGTATATTAATCATTATAGTTTTATTAAGTTTGTTTATGGGAATTATTATGAGTTATAAAGTTTAATATCATCATTCAAGATTGTCCGTTTTCTTGATTTTCGTGATCGTTTCACTTGTATACATGTATGGAAGACTATGTAAAATGGGAATAATTATACATAATTGAAATAATATATTATTAATTGAATTAAATAATATTAAATTATCTTATGAATCATTTGGTTATATAGTATTAGGATGAATCATTAGATAAAAAGTTAATGACAATCGTTTAGGTTAATTTTATCCATTTTTTGATCACAACACACTCGTTTTGTTTTATCATTTAGTATTATGTACATATGTTAGTTTCAAAAAATAAAATATTAAAAAATAAATTTTACAATATGTTTAAACCATTATAATGGTTTTATGACCATCCTTTAATGTGGTGAAGGAAAATAAAAACTTATTGTCCTCGAATGTGATAAATCAACACCTCACAGACAACATTTTTATTTTTTGAATAAAAGGGAGATGAAAAGAGGTTTGATGATGGATTATTAAATTATCATGGTAAAATTATAGTATATTTAAGGTAATTTAGTTATTATACCATTTTTATGAGGGTATTTGGGGAGAAAATAATAAAATAAAATAACTTGAAAAGAAATTAAATGAAAAGAAAAAGGATTTTTCCTCTTCAAGCCTTCTCTTTGAGAACCTCCTTAGGGGAATTAGTTTTGGTCTTTTATTGAGACCAAAGGATATTGTACATGGGGTATAGGATTGGGAAATAGATTTTCTAGAATTTGGACAAGGCTCAAATATTGATATATGTGAGGATAATAGATCATGAGGGGTGGTATTTATTGGGGAGGAGAGGGGTGTTTTCTCATTATTTTATTAATTAGTTTATTATTTTGGCTCAAGACTGTGAATATTTTGAGAAGTGTAAAAAATATAGTAAAATAATTAGGTAGAGTTTTATATTTTGGGCTTTCATTATCCATATATCATCTATGAATCCATAATTCTTGTATTTTTCTTTTATCATAAATTATCGTATTTTACTATTCACTAAAATTTTAAGTATTGTAGAAAAATATCAAAAAATCAACCGAAATATTTTTCAACCAAATGAAATAAAAATTAAATCCATTTTTTGAAAATAATTTTCCAAATATTTTGAATTTAATTTTTAATTAAAATCATCCTTTTCTTGAGAAATACTAATTTTAAAATTGTAACTGATGTTATAATACATTGAAAAATTAATTAAGGTATCATAATATTATCTTATAATAATAATACAGAGAAATATTAATTTATGAATCTATTTTATGAAAATAAATTTTCTTTTAAAACATTATATTAAAAATAAAATTATAAATAAGAATTTATGTTTTATAAAAATACTAACACTTAACTAATAATTTTTAAAATATTTATTTACTTATACTATGATATAATTATATCATATTATCATTTATAAGATGAATAGAATTTATTTATACTATCATTGATGGGGTTACTATTCTATTGGATGATTTACTATTCTTAATGGTCACTTTACTATTCCAAATCTCAAGTTACTATTCCATTGGTAAAGGTTACTTAACTTCTAGAAATACCTCTTATTTAATTAATTATTCATTTATAAAGTTTTTATTATGTTATCATAGTGTTTTTATGTGGTTTATACTATATAACATAATTATAAGAAGGTAATTTCCATTGATAAAATTTTTGGTCATTACTTACTTGGTGTTATACCAATTTCAAATCCTTTATATAGAATTTCCTTGATAGAGTTATAGGAATTGAAGAAGAAACTCTCGGAGAATACTGATAAGGGATATTAATCCAAGTGTGTCACCTTAGGGAGAACATATTCTTTTTTCTAATAATAAAAATAGATCAATGAGACTATATATTGATTATTTTGAACTTAACAACATCACAATAAATAATAAGTGTCATCTTCATCATATTTATGATTTATTTGATCAACTGTGTGGAGATAAATAATTTTTAAAAATTCATGTTTGATATAGATATCAATAATTGAGGGTCAAAAAATAGTATTTGCCTAATATATCCTTCCATAAAATTTATGGACACTATGAATATATAATGATTCCATTTGGACTTACTAATTCCCTCTCAATCTTTATGGATTTAATGAATATAGTCTTTATTGATTACCATGATTAGTTTGTAGTAGTCTTTATAAAAGATATTATTATATATTCAAAGAGAAAGTAACAGAATTAATATCACTTGAGGATTGTACTAAATACCTTAAAAAAGGTTAATTTGTATGAAAATTTTATTAAGAGTGAATTTTGGAAAAATAAACTCTTCTTTTTGGTTCATATAATCTTAAGTGACGGTATATCGGTGGATCCATTAAAGATAGAAGTTACTAAATGTTTTCCTAGACCAAAAAATGTGACTGATATCTATAGTTTTTTTGATTTATCTAGATATTATTGACAATTTTGAATAATTTATCATGAATTTTTAATCCATTCACTAAGATAAATCATAAGGGATCCAAGTTCCTTTGGATAGATTAATGTGAGAAAAATTGCAAGGAACTAAATAGGAGACTAGTCAGTAAACCAATTATTACATTACCCTATAGTGGAGAACATTTTTTAATCCATTGTAATGCATTGAAGAAGGTACTATGATTTTCCCTCAAGGAAAATTATATGTTTATAGCCTAAGCCTCATGATAGTTGAAGGTTCATTAGAAAAATTACTCAACTCATGATTCAGTGTTAGCGATAATAATTTTTTCATTAAAGATGTAGAATAATTATATTTAGGGAGAACTATGTTATATATATATATCATAAAATTTAAAGTACATATTCACTAAAAACTATTAATCTGCTCCAGAGCTGATGGTGGGAGTTGATTATGGATTATGACCACTCAATACATTACCACTATGAGAAATTTAACAAGCTGGAAGATGATCTGAGTTAGAAGGATCATACTAGATTATATAGGATGAGGATCACAAAAAATACAATATTTCTAGATTTTTAAATGATATATATGAAAATCATGAAGGAAGGGAATAAATCATATCATTCTCCAATTAGTGTTCAACCATCTATCCATGTAAGGATTAAAGATGGAAAGAAGGAAGATGTGGAACTATAGAAGTAGGTTATAAATATTCCTGAACTAAACCACGACTGTGATGGAATGATAAAGTTAAAGAATCATGTATGTTTTCAATCTATACCATATTTGAATAAGCAGCTATTGGATGGGAATCATATTTCATCATTCTTTATTCATCATAGATGTACGAAGATGTATAGAGATCTAAAAGAGTATTTTTAGTGGGACAACATCAAGAGAGGTATTAAAGAGTATATATTCTTGGGCTAGATATGCCAAAAATTTAAGGATAGGAGATAGAATCTAAGGGTTTGTTACAAATATTTCCCATACCAGAATAGAAATAGGAAAACATCACCATGGATTTTGTCGTCGGACGAAGCAAAACATCTAAAGGACATAATTTTATTTGGTTTATATTCAATCTCTTTACAAAGTTATCATACTTCATTACTATTGAGAATATTTCCCAATAGATCAAATTACTATAATATGCATTAAAAAAGTGGTAGATTTTTATATAGTAAAAAATTCTATTGTATCTTATCGGGATCCCGGAATTACCTCAAAGTTTTGGTGAAATATTCATTAGGATATGGATACATAATTAACTTTCAATACAACCTATCATCCTAAAATAAATTTCTTGTATAACAGAACCATTAAAATCCTAAAGGATATTCTATGATCTTTTTCTATTTGTTTCAAATGTTGTTGGGATCAACACTTTACTCTAGTCAAATTTTCTTACAATAATAGATTTCACTTAATAATTCAGATAGCTCTTTATGAATCCTTATATGGAAAGATGATTATAACTCCAATTTGTTTGGATGAAGTTAGAGAAGGAAATATAATGGGACCTGATCTACATAAGGATATAGTATAGAAATTTAGAGCCATTCAATTGCACATCAAGGGATCTCATAGTCAACAAAAAAGTTATGTTGATAATCATCGGTGAGATATGGAGTTTGAATTTGGTGAGAAGGAGTTTTTGTTAATTTTTCCATAGAATAATGTTATGGAATTCATGAATAAATGAAATTTAACCCCTGATTATATTTTCCCCTTTGATATTATTGATTGAGTAAGGATAGTAGCTTATATCTTGGCACTTCCACTGAACCTCTCTCAAGTTCATAATGTGTTCCATTTATCTCACATAAGTAAGTTCATACATGATCTTTCACATGTACTAAACATGGAGTTCATGGAATTAGAGAACGATATTTACTATGAATAACATCTAGTATAAATATTAGATTTAGAGATAAAGTGTTATATATCAAGATGGCTCACCTAGTTAATTTTCTCTATAGGAATCATAAATTTGAAGACGTTACTTAGAAACCCAAGGATGTAATGAAATAGATATATCCTCATTTTTTGTATAATAATTCAAAAAAATTGAGAGTGAAAATCATTTTAAGTGGGAAGAATGTGACACCCAGATATTTTATGAGTTATTTATTAATAATAAAATTAATTCTTTGATAGATTTGTTTTCTTGCAACACCGAGTTTAAACAAACTCATATATACTATTAAAATATTATTATTTAATGTGATATTTAACCCCTATAACTTGTATTATAGGGTATTAATAGGTATAAATAAATTATAAAAATCATTTTTTACATATTTATCAAATTAATTCATTGGTTATCAATTAATTTGAAATGAAAATAAAAAACATTTGAAAATAAAGGAGGTGTTTTTTGGAAAAAACTATTTTAATATGTGCAATGTGGTTTAACCTTAATAAGTAAAAGTGATCACTATTGTTGATTTATTTTAATGAAATATATATATTATATACTCAATAAAAAAATTTAACATTTTTCTAAAGTTTTTTCTATTCATGGTATAGAAATAAATATAGTTTTATCCTTATAAATGTATTTTTCATAAATTTAATTTCCATCACACTTTTTGAAATTGTCTCAAAATGAATTTATACCAATTATTGTAATTGAATTATTATAAATGGATTCAATATTTTTAATCGTGATTTTGAAATTTTGTTAATTGGATCCTTTTTTTAAGGAATTATGAATTGTAACCATGGTAAAATTTATCACCTTGGTAAAGGGTAATTTACGTTAACCAAGGTTAAAATAGAATGTTGAGGTCACCATTTTTCATCTTATATATTATTTCATGAGTTTAATTTCAATTTAATCAACTTATAATCAAAAATTAATTATTTAAGGGACATATTTCCATGAAAATGACCTATATAATATTTAAATCAAAGAAAAATAAAAAATGCCACTCTCTTACTTTAAAATATCTCTTATGCATTCACATAGGGAAAAATGATATTTATGAACAAATGATAATTTCAATTTTCAGAATAATGAAATTATTTTTATGATGTTAATTAATTTACAGTTTTTATTAATTATTTAATTACCTTAAATTCTTACGCAACGCTGACATAATATTTCTTCAATTAATAGATAAATAAAATAAATTATTTGAAAAATATTAAACGTATTATAATTTGAGTGAGTAATATATTTCCATAAATTTTATAAACGAATAGAACATATTATTTTTTTATTAAAAGATTATATTAAAATTAAAACATTTTATTGGTTTCATTATTGTCAATTTAATGAATAGTGTTAAAAATGACATTAATGATATTTAATGAAAATTAATTTTATTAAAATTATCTAAACATCATAAGAATATTGAAAAGGAAAAGGTTCATAAATATAGTATATAGTTTCATAAATTATCCATTTATGAGATAATTTATACCTTATAATTAAAATTATACCCCTTTAAGATTTAAAAAGTTGTTATTAGAGTAATGGTTAAAATATGTTAACTAAGGGGTTAAACCAAAAGATAAAGTTTAAAACACCACATAAAAATATCTATGTTTTATTTTTTATTTTTTAATGGTATTTAAATCAAACAATACCTTATATTCACATGTATTTACATTTGGAATCATTTTTATTGAGAATTGTTATTTTTTATTTAATCTTTTAAGAAATTCCAAGAGTGCCCCTCCCCTCACTTATAAATGGTAACCCCTCCTTTCTCATATTTACACCACATTTAGCCTTATATATAAACAAAAACCTTCTAAATTATCTTCTAAAAAATCCTTATACAAATTCTAGTGGTTTTTTCTTCTGAAAGTACCAAACCTATGATTCTTACGAGGAGATCCAAAAGAGTTCCTTCAAAGAAGAGGTAGTCACCCTAACTGATCACTTTATTTTTATTTATTCTTTAAACTCCTATAAATATGTGGTATTGATAATAAAATTATAATTTTTGTGTAATATATATAATAAATGATATAATAATTTTTAAACCACCATTATCCACCCTCTTTCCCATTAAATGAGATGTGAAATTATTGATGACGCATACGTATGACTTATCATCTCCACATAGTGATACAATTAATTTTTCAACACTATATTATATTGATAGGTATTATGATGGTTCTAATTTATATATATGATATTTTTGAAATATTTATTCTTAAATAATTATAATATCACATCTACCTTCTTAACATCCAATCCTATGGGAAATGATAACATCGCTCATGTGTACGTGTGGACTACCACCTCTATGAAACCATTTGATTAGTTTTTAATTTCCTATATGCATATATGTTAATAAATATGGATTTGATAAATATATATGATTCATATGATATATTAATGATTCCATAATAGTGAATTATTATTTACCATTCATTTATTACATCCATCGAGAAGTGAAAATAGTGTTTGTGTGTACGTATGTCTTACCGTCTCTATGAATGATGTAATTCTATTTCTTAAATATAAATTTAATAGATAAATATATATATATATATATATATATATATTTAATATATATTATATTTATATAATTATTAAAATCCAATATATTAGGGAACCATGATCAAAGTACAAGGATCGGAACTACCGAACCAAGATTCTTATGAAAAAGTGAAACAGTTAGAACCCATAAATGATAATTTTAAAAAGAAATTACTGAAAAATGGGAGTTTAAATATTAAAAAAAATATAATATATGATATTATAAGAATAAAAATGATCATTTTATAGATTTATAATAAATTTATAATAAATTTATATTTATTATACATAAGGATATAGTACTTTCAATCCAAATGGAACTTAAGGTACGAGGTTTATGTTACAATCACATTATTTATATGGATATTTTATGATTAGGATTCCAATGATGAGATTTCATTATGTTCATATAATGAAACTAATAATTTTTTTTAATCTAGTTATTTTTTGAGAATATCTATTTTCCTTTGTTTTTCCTCACTTTAAGAACTTAAGACAATGAATGATTATTTTTAAGGAAAATCAACATAATTTATCTCTTCCGTCGAAAATCCTCTTCCTCCCACATCGATATTTTCTAAAAATGTTTTTATTGGTTTTTTTAATATTTAATTATTATTTTTTAAAGATATTATTACCCTCTATTTACTTTTTCAAAAAAAATTTGCAAGGAATCATCCTATCATTTTCTGAAGGAGGTAATTTTTGAATTTTTTACAAAATTCTCAAATAAATGTTTTCTTTTAACTTATAAAACATATATATAATTTCACATTATCATGAACATTAAACTATTTAAATATTACTTTGCAGGTTTGTAAGGTTCTAATGGGGCCAAAATATTTGTGTTGTGAAAAATAAGAAAAAGACATTAAATGGTGCCAAAGGGGTTTCTTTATGATGCATCATTCCAAAGCCCTTCAGTACCATGGTTGGGGAAAATCTGAAGCCTTCTCTACACCAGTAGTAGAGAAAAGTAACGATTGAATTTGTGGCTATGATGAAATTGAAAGATGTATCTGCACAATAGAGGTAATGATAGTCGCCTCTGCAAGTCCTTTGAAATTGAAGGAATCCTCTATTACCACCGTAGACGGAACGAAGGAATCCTCTACACTACAGAGGGGATGACGGTCAGCTTTACAACTCCAAGAAAATTGATGAAATCTCCATCTGATGGAGGAGCACAAGTTACTTTGCGGTGCACCCTTAGATAATCACACCCCCTAGAAACTATAAATACTTGGCTCACCCCATTCCAAAGGATCAGGACCCCAACCTTTCATCTTCTGGATTACCAAATTGTTAAGCGTTCTTTTCTCTATGAACCAACCAAGATGATGAATCATCTAATGTACTTGATAATTAAAAAAACCTTTTTCTTTTTCTCATATATAACCATGTTTCAAGAGGGTATGGCCTTAATGAAGCCTATTGTCCATAGTAATTGAAGGAGCCCCTTTGGGTACTCGGTATATCACAGTGCGCCCAATATTCAGGAAGCACCCTCCAAAAACATGTGTACTCTATGCTTAGGCTGGGAAACTATACTTCACAATGTTTTTCTCTTTACGAAGTCATATCCTCTCTGATCTCCTATTCTCTCTAAGCCCATGATCTCTGTGAATCCTTATGCCCTGCAACCCCATGAGCTCTGCGAATCCATGTGCTTCACGAGCCTTTGAGCTCTGAGAATTAATGTTCTCTACGAGCCCATGTTCTTTGTGATCCCATGAGCTCTGTGAAGCTAGGTTCTCTGCAATCCCTTGTGCTCTTCCAAACCCTAATATTTGTGAAGAAACTATCTATGAGGCCTCTTACTTCACAAACCCTTCTCCCATGCGGCCCTCCAAGATTGTACAAAATGATTTAAAATTCCCTTGGTCGGTGATTCATGTTACGTTGCTTTGTCTCATGCTTCTTCACATAGGCATGCTAATGGCTATTTCTTCTTTTTATAGTCAGGCTAATGTGGACCCCCTAATGGATCACCCCACAACCTCATTTCTACATGGAATTACTTGTGCCTTACCTCCCTCAATAATGGATTGGTACAAGTTATGTAATACCTAGGGGTGGGGAGTGAATCCTCATTATCCAAGCTACAGGATGTTAAACTGCTAAGAACCCACATTCTCAACACATGAACCAAACATAAGTGAAAACCCATAAGAGGACTGCGAAGGAGATGGGCACTAGTGCCCTCTCACTCCCCACTCCCTCTACGCTTCGTCACCATGTAAAACTCAAGCAGTCCCTATGTAAGCCCATGCACCCTCTGATGGGGTGTTTCAGGTATGATGGCCAAATCCTCCTTGAACATCCAGAACCCTCCTTTCTCATAAGGCCTCCCATCTATAGTAAGTCCCAATATTCCTCTACTTGTTCCACTAGCTATGTTTAATCCCGACACCATCTATTTTGGATGCACTTTTTGCAACATGATCATCAGGTCTATTACCACCTCTTATTTCTGACTCCAAGCATGACATTTGTAGGCTTAAAGTGATCATCGACCCTAACATTCTCTATGGGTTTCCTTGGTGTGTAATCCCCATGCCCCTATCATCTTAACTACATGGACTTTGATCTTTTCCATTTCTAGGAAAGGTACGTAGGAAGCCTCTCAGAAGGTTCAAGCCCATTATCCCTCTATCCCGACCATTTCATGTCAGTTCACTATTCGTCCTGCATGATGATAAATTGTATGCCCCTCTCATTATGCATGACCTTAAACTATATCTCTGAACTACTTGGGTTTTGATCCATGTCTCCTAAGACAGGTTACATAGGAAGCCTCCCAGAGGTTCAACCCCAAACATTCATAAACTTCGGTGTCCCCATTGTTGGGACCCACATCCTTTGTTTTCCCTTTAGTTGTTTTAGATCAGTTCCTGAAAAGATAACCGTGAGTAATACCCATACAGGATCCATAATCCTCCAACCAAGAGTGTCCCTCTTATGATGGGTTGCTAACCACGCATAAGAACCAGCATGTCATCAGGTTGCTGTTTTTGTGTACGCTCTGATTCCAAGCCTCATCCTGAACTACGTGGACATTGATTCCTTACCATGGGGATATGTAGGAAGAATCCATGAGGTTCAAAACCACCACCCATATCCCATACTAGTCTCTCCCTTGAGCCTTTGTGTTCAGGAATTTCATGCCTTAACCTGGTGGTTCTAGTCCCTTTGGGTCCCCATCCATGCGTCTATTCTCACAAGACACCTCCCTAAGTGACTCATCGCCCCATTCCAGAACTACATGGACTTTGATTCCCTGCCATGAGGATATATAAGAAACCTTATTGAGGTTAAATCACACTACTGTTACTGCAAAGACCCATAATTTCCATCTAATTTTTTTTAATATATATGGGAATTTTACGAGTCTGTGAAATCTGACGGTGCACGATTCTGAGGCCCGGAGTGCCCATAATGATCCGTCGAAGTTTTGTTAAGCTTAAGTTAACACGCGTAAGCATTTTTCCTAAAAATTTGGAATAACTCTTAAATATTTACTCAGATCAGAAATCTGAGGGAACTGTTTCGCCCAGGATGGCGGGTTTACCCTATGCGTGATTTAAGATTAGTTAGCGCGGGCCTCCTGTGTGAGAACCCAAAAATGGCATAATTATAAATAAAATATATAAATAAATTATTTTATTTTTGAAATGCTTATAACTCACAAAAGGTAACTCGGATTAAAAATCCAAGACCACCACTGAACTTGTGATGGTATGCTTTCTTTAATAAGATACTATGTTTGGCCAGCGTGGGCCACCAGAGAAAGTTTGTTTTTGGCCTAAAATAAAATAATTAAGTGACAATTATTTTATTGTAAAATTCATAACTTCTAAACCGTAACTCGGATTGAAAATACGAGAGTACCGTTGGGTTATTTGGGGCGTGTTTCACCTAGACAGAGCCTAACCTTGACAAGCGCAGGTGAGGGTGACTGATAATAATTTTCCAAACTTTTTTTTGGGTAAGTTAAATAAACGCACGAGCGGTGTTTTATAACTTTTGAACTAGTGCTCGGAATTGAAATCCAAGGGCACCATTGAACTTGTAGTGCCGGTATTTTATTAAGGAGACTTTCACCTCGATGACAGATGGATGAGGGTGAAAGTTAGTTTTTGGTTTTTTCATGTAATTAATAAAATAAAATAAAACTCATTTTATTTTATTTTGAGTTTCCATGTGGATATTTCAGGTGGGGTCCACTGAAACTAACCACCCAAGTGGAACATGGAGGTGGGGACCACCACACCTTAACCTCCCTTGAGAGGTTATGGTGGTGGGGCCCACCCAAACCTAACCTCCCGCGAGAGGTTATGATGTGGGCACCACCTGGGACTAAACCCCCTAATAATGGTGGGAGAGGAAAACCTCTCAACTCCCCCCATTAATGAGGGAGAGCCTCTTGACCTCCTCCACCTTAATTGTGCCAACACACATACCATTAATCTTGCCAACGCACCGCATCATTGTGCCAACATAGATTAATTGGATTGCCCCATTTTAAATTAAGTAACAGCGTCATTGAAATTTAGGAAGGTTCCTAATAAATGAACCGTCATAAATTCCAATGATCATTACCTACCTCCCCCATCTCCTATATATATGGAGTTTGGGAAGAAAATTTGGGACGGCTTCACCATGAAACTAACCGCTGGTAAAGTGACGTGATGCCCAACACTTGGAGGATTACACTTCCTCCATGAAGAACACATTCTTCCAATGATGAACACCGGTGAGGAGTGACTTCTACTTCCTTCCTCATAACCTACTCTGACTTAGGACGTATTCAACTATGACGATCTGGCACACAAATTGATGATTGAGGATAACGTCGACGACACCGACGTCCATCTTTTCCCAACAATCCATCTTCTTCCCCATGCCAATGTCAACAAACATCGAACAAAGGTAGGGGTTTTATTTTCATGTTAATGCTTTCCTTGATTTTTCTTTGGTAGATTGGAAAAGAATTGTTGCGAAGGCTGTATAATTTTAAGTTTGTCGTTCTCTTTTCTTGATGGACCGATTGCTATCATCCTAAATGTGGATGGTGTGGGATAAAATACCATGGATAGACTCCCTCCACTAATCTCTTTGTGTTGTTCTTTGGCATGGCGATGAAATGATGAGGTGATGGAGGCGATAGGAAAAGACTGTGCTGCCTGCGGACATCGCAACCCGCGCTGCCGTCACGGCGCTTTTTCTGAACGAGATCCTGGCTGCCTCTCGCCTCTCGTTTGCCCGCCGGCCACCCAGCCTCCCACTGGCCTCCCGACCTCCGGTCACCACCGGCCTCCCGTGCACCCGCTAGCCTCCCAGCCGCCCGCCGGCCTCCCGGCTCCTGGCCACTGCTAGCCTCCTGTGTGCCCTCAGGTCTGTTGGCTGCCCGCCAGCCTCCCAGGATGAGACGCCCGAGCCACGCCCCTTGAGGCGTTGGCCGAACCGGCCTCAACCATCCAGGTCGAGCCGTTGAGCAGTGCCCCATGCGCTCCTGGGCGATTCGGCCTTCCGCGCCCCCCGCGGCGCCTCTAGGCCGAACCTCCCTTACACCAACGGGCAGCCGGTCCATTCCCTCATGACCAGTCCATGCCCTCGCACTCTTCGTGGCCTTCACGGCCTACTGGGATGATCCCAGTGGGCTAGGCCAGACCCAACGGGTCAGGCCAGGTCGACCTAGACTAGTTCGGCCTAAACGCACTGCTAATGATCGCATCCCCTATGCAAGAAGTAGTGGTCATTAGTCCATATTACAAGGATGTGGTGGTTTAATCAGTGCATTCTTCAGAAGATAGCCCAAGATGTAGTAGCTTTTCAGCTCACGCACCATACTCTCCATCAACCAGTATACCGCCAAAATGGTTAGATTTAGTTTCATTTCAAGTCCCACAAATGTGTTCAATCTAAGAGTGGGGAAATCATGGATCAGATCCTGATTCTGGGATAAGAATTTTTTGGGATATTCTTGAAGTAGACCATTAACTAGATATGTTCTGGCCAATTATAACTGCAAAATTCAAAATTCTGGATTCACTTACCCAAGATGAGGTTATGTGCCTCCACAGAACCAAAGGGATGATGCATTTCCATCTCCATTGCATGTAGTTAACTTACCCCAAGAGTCAGGAACACTTTGATGTCATTGGATAGTAATTCTTTTTGTTCGAGTTGGCTACACTTCCAATTTCTCAACACCCTGTGTCACCTGGTTAACATTAGACCCTCTCACAATAATCTTTCCAAATCATCATTATGCTCTAAAAAGTTATCAAGTAGTATTCCCCACATGTCCAGATCTATGTCTGGCAGTAGTATGTTTCCATACATTTTAGTCCTATCATACGCCAGCCTGGTTCACCTAGTGATATCAAGGATATGCCTTTGGGCATTGTAATAGTGAGCATAGTCTTTCCTGTGATATACCTGTAAGGGGGCACTGGCACAAGTCTTGGAGAATAGGAACATCCTGCTAGGGTATTACAACACTTAGAAGACCTTATAGGTGTCCATACTCCCCAAAAAATTACTTTGATTGGCCTTCCTGCACCTTCTAAGTCATTGCATCTTGGTCAAGGCCCCAACAAAGACAAAGGGAAAATTGTGACTATTAAACCCTCTGACCCATCAGTCTTAGTATAAAAGGCAGAAGATTTCCCTTAAAATTTGGTGTTGTGTGAGAAACATGTTGAACATAAAAAGATGGTTGATGAGATCCTTACTGAGCACGCCATGGAAAAGTGGCCAAATTACGTTAATCCTCAACTGGGGCAATAGGGGTCGGTACAACCACCTCCATGTGAGTTTCCTTTTGGTGATCTCGACAACCTTGCCCATATAAATAGGGTAGATGCTAGTGTGTATATCAAGTGGTCATGATATGAATCACCCAAGTTATTCCCCCATCTCCTCTAGTAATTCTACCAATCGCCCCATGAGCCACTGGGCCCACATACCACATTTAAGAACCTTCGAATGTGTTGGTGGTCGAGGACCCTTGTCATGATCAGAATCCTCATCCAGATGATCCTATGGAGGCACTTATTTCATTCCTTGTGGCCCTAGAAACTTGAAAGGTTTCCATCCCACCTGATGGAAATCCATATCCGGCATGGGTGGATGATATTCCAGCACCCCCGGGTTTCGTAAACCCTACCACCCCCCCCCCCCTTAATGGGATGGGTGATCCGCTGCAGCATCTGGACAACTTTAATTCAAGGTGTGGACCCATTCTAGAAATCTAGTGCAGCAGGAGGCCACCAAGATTCAGTGTTTTTTACAGACACGAGAAGTGCCTGCATTTGTCTAGTACATATAGTTACCCATTAGGTCAATAGCTAGTTAGTGCAATCTTCTTAGATAGTTTCTTTACCATTTTAGTTCCATGACCCTGAAGACAAATATTAGTGACCTCTTCAAGTGCAAGCATAGGCCTGACGAGTGCATCGTAGACTTTTTCTCCATGTGGAAGATCCTAACATATTCAATAGATGTGCCACTAAATCATAATAAGCTTATAATGATGTGATTGGGGAATGTGAAGACCGAACTGATCCCTTCTATCGTCACTGAGAACATCCCATGTGGGTTCTGGGATTTCTTTGACAAAGCTCAATGTTTAGAATAATCCTTTTCGTAAGCTAAGTAGGCACATCCATTACCTCTTATATCTCCCGAAAGAAGAGCCTCCAAGGCCAAGACCACTGCAGTTTCACAAATAGAGGGGCCTAGGAAGCTGGAATTGTTACCAGGAGAGCCGCCTTCATTTCTTCACTAAGCCCCACCACAAGAACAGCCTCTGTCTCATTATCACCCACCTCAGAATCTATAGGCGCCCCCACATAACGCACCACCGCCATTGAGGTGAGATAATCAGGTTCAACCTCTTTAACAGGATCTACCAACCCCTTATAAGGGCTAGGGTCCTAGAGCTCCTTTCTCCAATCAAAGTAACTAGACCTACTCATTTAATGGGTCGTAGGTTCCTAGTTATTTCCTATGTGCCTTGGACTAGGGAATCATGTGGTATCCAGAATGCAAGAGGCCTGAAGAGAAAGATCTCACTGATCACCCCAATTACTACCCCTATCACCAGTTTCTTGGGTACACCCTAAAGTAGTGATATGTGTTTAAAGACTACCTCAAAGACTATATCGATAACAACATAGTCTGGTTGGTTCTAGCCCCGACATAGGTGGAATGTGTGTTTATAAATCTTGATAGTGATAGAGAGGTGGAATGGAAGTAGGTTTCTAACCATGGGTCTCAAAAATACGATGACCGGAAGGCACAAAAAGTAGTCTTTAGTTCCCATGGTATAATCTATTCATGTTTTAATAGTTATAATCCTTCATAAGTTGTTACACTACCTTCATCTACTACCTCTGCAACAACATCTCAGCCTTTTCCCTATCAGGGCAGCAAGCACCAACGAATCAAGGGAAGAAAAATCCTTCCACCTGTGCCAAATCTAACTCGTACTCCTAGAAATTTCATTCCCCCAAATATGGGGATTTCCCCTGAATCCTCCCATCAACGGAGTATTATTCGAGTGAGGACCAGGGGAATTCTTCATTCAATACCATCGAGCTGGTAAACCCAAATATGGTTCCCAATAATGAAGAGCGACAGGCAGACCCTCCCAATGTCCCAAGTCAATTCTAGTTTTGACAAAGTTATGGGTATGTAAATTTCCAGAATGCATTGGTCCTTGTTATAACCAAGCTATTCATTCCATAGGGACCATATAGCAATCCCATTGTATAGCTCAGCACTCTTAGCCTTCTCATCTCATTTCATCAGATACACCCCCTCCACCATTTGTACTCCTTCATCAGGAAGAGCCACCATGACTGTGCTATGATCATCCATATTCCATTGTGGATGGACCTTAGTCATATGGACATCATCTAGTATCCACTCTATGTAGCTAGACTAGTCAGTAGTGGGACATCCCCAGCACCAGTCAAAATTCTCCGGTTCGACCAAACACACCTGTCATTCCCCCTGCATCTGAGAAACCTCCTATCAGAAGAATTAAACAGGCTTACGCGGAAGTATGATGTGCTCAAGAACCTTTCTAGCATTACAATGAGGCTCCATATCCACAAGGCACTCTACCTGTCTACAGATATGAATGAATTCCTAATAGAGTCTTTAAGGATCCCCCTCTAGTTTTAAATAGAGGTAGCAGCCATAAAATCCTTCCATGCTGAGGTGGTTTAGTGTGTGGAATGTTATTACATAATATCTTTCTCTAGAGAATATGAAGGTTCTCCTATATATGGTCACATCCATCCATTTTACAAAAATAGATACTTAAATGGAGTGGAGATATTTTTTGTCTTGTTGACATGCGATCTTGGATCAATCTTTTCCCAACCCAAAAACTCTACAATATGGGGCTGTTTGTAATAGATCTGATCCCCTTAGACCTACAGATTTATTGTTAGGATAGGATAGAGCAGACACCAGTTGGAAAGATATGCCTGAAAACCCAGTTTGGTGGCCTAATTTTCCGCACTAAGTTCATGGTTTTCTCATAGGACAATGATTACAATTCATTAATCGGTATACCACGGCTCCACCTGCATGTGGTATTCCCTTACTCATATCACTAATTCCTTAAGTACTCTCTTAATGGTTGAGTAGGCATACTCCAAGGTGATGTGTCTCCCTTTTACTCCTGTGAAGCCCACTACATAGATGTTGACTACTATAGGATCAAGAATAATAAGGATTAGGACAATGAGGTTGAACACACTACCATTGTGGTCGACCCATAGATAGACCTGGATTATGGCTACATTTTTTTGATTCACCGATCAGAGCCCACAACCCCGGACTTGGGGAAATGATTTTTTGTCTCAAGGAAGAGGGGGAAGCATGTTCTCACGTCTAAGTAATTCCATGAGAGCACCTGGTATTCCTACATAAATCATGATCTAGTAATCCTATATCCCCTTACCCCTATAAGGTATTAATATTTCCTCCCCATGGAAATATAAATACGGCATACTTGCTTATTTCTCCGGGCTGGGATAAATCGTCTCAAGACGACACGAAAATATTTCTTTGATATTATAAAATGTGGCCCCTTGGGATGAAGGCTATATGGGATCAGGTCTAAAACTTTCATCACAATGGTTTTAGTAGTTCAGGAGTCCCCCAATGAGGTTTCCATTACTACTCTAGTTGGCACCAATGTCTTGTCAAGATCTGTTGACTCGGTGGAGTTGACTCATGCTGATGATCCTCTCACTGTGTATGAAGAAGAGGATTTGGAAGATACCCCTCCAACATTCGAAGATGGAATCTCCACTATGGTATATGAATTAGTACAAGTGAACCTCGTAATTGAGATGGATCTGAAACCAACATTGATATGCACAACTATTCTTGTATAAGAGAAATAGTGATACATGAATTTCCTAAAAGAGCATCGTGATGTATTTTCATAGAGTTATGTAAAGATTCCAAGGCTAGATCCTAAGGCCATTTTCAACTATCTCAGTCTCCCAACAAATCATTGTGGGTTCAAACATCCTCCTAGAAAGATGCACCCTTATCATGGTTCCAGGGTTGAGGCCGAGGTTGATAACCTCATCAAAGTCAACTTTGTCAAGGTGGTCCAGTACACTAGATTTTTTTCTAAGATTGTGCTTATCAGGAAGAATAAAGGATAGATCTAAGTCTATATAGACTTTCATAATCACTATTTTCACTGTCTAAAGGATGATTTCACCCTTCTTAAGACAGAACTGTTGATTGATGCCACCATTGGCATCCAGGATCTCTCCTTGGATGGGTATTTTTGATATAATCAAATCCCAATGGCCCCTGAGGATGAATATTCTACTACCTTCATGGAACAATAAGGTACTTTCTCCTACCAGGTAATGCCTTTCGGTCTAAAGAATAGAGGTTCCAACAATCATCATTCCATGAACCGCATATTCAATTCGATCCTTGAGACATTGGTGGAATTCCACGTAGACAATTTGGTGGTTAACTATCTCTAGTTTTAGGACCATATCAGGGATCTTCAGAAAGTGTTCAGTTTCCTGTTTTCCCGCCATCAAAAGATGAACCCCTTGAAGTTATCTTTTGGGGTCACCTCAGAAATGTTTCTCAACTTCATTTTCAGATATAGAGGCATTTAAATCAATCTAGAAAAGATCAAGGTCATCAGTCAGATGTTTCTTTAGAGAAATATTTGGGAGATCTGAGGCTTTCAAGGACACTTAGGATACATACGCCAATCCATCTTAAATATGGCTAGTAATTATAATCCCTTTTCCCATCTCATGAATAGCGATGTGATTATCAGTGGGATGAGGAGTGTCAGGATGATTTGTATGAAATTAAGTAGTACCTTATACAACCTTCGATTCTGATGCGACTCATTTCTAGAAATTCACTAGTCCTCTATGTTACCATTTTGGAATGGTCCCTCAGTGCCCTTCTCCCCCAAAATAACAATTATGGAATAGAGAATAGTTTATATTATCTCATCTGCATACTCCTCAATACAGATACTAGATATTCCACTATTGAGAAGAGCTTTCGTGTACTGGTATTCATAGTGAAATAATTGTGACATTACTTGAAGCACCATGAGACACAACTGGTGTCTAGAATGGATATTTTGAATTACATTCTAAAGCACCCCATGTTAACATGTTGTCTAGATTGGTGGGTAGTGATACTTCAACCGTTCGAAATCAATTTTTCTCCCTATAGGGCTATCAAGGGACAGGCATTGGAGGACTTTCTTACTGCCCATCCATCCCCTGCAGAGCACTCTCTGGATCTTGAATTTATAGATAAATAAATCCTATCAATGGATCAATCCATTACATGTTGTAAATTTCACTTTGATGGTGCTTCATGAATCCCTACTAGAAATAGACTCAATGATCACGGACTCAGTAGAGTGGGACTGGGTATCGTCTTCATCACACCAGCACAAGTTGTCTTACCCTATTCATTCCTGTTGTTATAAGGACGCACCAACAATGATAAGTATTATCATTCCCTCATCACTAGTATTAAACTAGCCCTTAAGATTGATTTTCCCCACCTTAATTTGAAATGGGACTCTGAACTGGTCATCAAGATGATCAATGGTGACTATGTCATCATCAATCCATAGCTTGTACCTCTGTTGGAGCGTACTTGCTAGCTAATAGACCAGTTCCCTTCTTGTCCAGAAGTTACTCATGTCCCTCAATAATATAAAGGTTGAGTCGATTCCTTGGATAGACTTTCCCCATCTCTTATAGAGAAAAAAAAGGATTATTTTATTATCCATGTGGCACATCGAAGATTCATCACTCTCATCACTCCGGAAATTGATAATATCCCACAAGTAATCCACCTTACCACTGATGCCTCCACATCAGGACCTCTAGGTCCACCCTACTTTAGTATTGGAGCATGCCCATGACAGGATGACTCCCTTTATCAAGTATCTCCAACATGGTAATCTCCCGACAGACTGATCTAGACATGATCGAATTTGATGGTGAACAATTGATTTCAACCTCTAGAGTGGTCCCAGTCTTGAGAAGATCATCTATAAACATGGGTTTTATGTGATTCTACTCCATTTAATTCAAGGAGGTGAGATTTCTCAGGTTATTCAAGAAGTCCATGCCAGTTACAATTGGTCTCATTAGGTAGGGCCTAAACTCTGTCATTAGATCCAAAGATTGGGATTTTTTCCCCACCATGATCCATGACTAAATCGAGTTTTCCAAGAGGTTCCATGCATGCCAGATTCATGATGATTTTGTGCATTGACTACCAAATCCTTTCCATACTACCAAGTACCCTTTTCCCATTACGGTCTGGGGAATAAATATCATGGGACCATACCTACCAGCAACAGTTCGCTAGTGTAGGTTCATCATGACCGCTACAGCATTCTTTTCCAAGTGGGTATAGGTAGTTCTTCTCAAGGATGTTAAGGCTAATTCCATCATTTACTTTGTGATATCCAATATCATCCACTGATTCAGAGTCCCTCACATCGTTCTCATGGATAATGGTACCAAATTCTGGGCATACATTCTAGAGAAACTATAAGACACTTACAATATCCATTCCAATAATACCTCTCATTATCATGCGCAAGAAAATGGGAAGATTTAGGTGTTTAACAAAACCCTCTCTAATATCTTGTAGAAGATGGTTGTTTAGAAGAAAAATATTTTTCTGGAAAAACTCCCCAACACTCTCTGGGTTTACCATATGACGACTCATAATTCAACTTAGGGGACTCCATATTCCCTGGTGTGTGGAACAGAGGAAGTCCTGCCCATCAAGATTCAGTTACCCTCACTACACAAAGTCGTCTATGATCATAAGGCACTAGAAAAAGTAGCCAAAATCTATTTTGTTGAACTATAAGAACTTGATGAGAACAGGATTTGTGCCTTGCACAATCTGGACTGGCATCAAAACAAGATAGCAATGGATTTCAATAAGAAAATTCACCTCCTCTCTTTTTTATAATGTGATGAAGTATTTTCCCTAAGAACACCAATGATACCTGGTAGGAATCCAACGAAGATAGAGCCCAAATAGAAGGGAACTTATGTAATTCACAAGGCTTACCCCAATGGTGCATACTCTCTAGTCACTATGGATGGTGAGCGTATTACTCCTCCCACTAATTCCAAATTCCATAAGTAGTACTTTGCGTAAGGGAATCTCTGTCCTGGCGAACGTTATAGTTCTCATCCTCATATTTCATAACGTTAAACTATACATGGTAATAATACTCTATTTTCCACGATCTAGGACGCTAAACTAAGATCCCTTTCATTTCACATGATGATAAACTATGAATGGTGAATACACCTCATGGTATAAGCTCTGTGACCATAAACTAAGACCTCCCTCGTCCTTACTATTAGACATTAAACTGCATGGGTACCACCATGCTTTGTGTGTCCCTTTATTTGGGTCTCCATCATATTTCACATTCAAAATTACCCCCACTAGTGTCTTGGTCCCACGACACCTTTTCTCACCTACCTTTAGGGCCAATGTCCCGGAGGATCTTGAACGATAATTTGACATAGTCTCGTGCTGTGAATATGGTCAGCAGTCGATTATCAATTGTTTGTTACCATTCCAGTTCACACAAGATAGATATTTTGTTGCGAACATGGTCAGTAGGTATCCTTAATCATTATTTTCATCCCAATGATCTCCCAAATGATAGGGGCGGTGATTCTCCTTTTTATGCCCTTCTATCTCATGCACACGACATTAAGCTAGGAATCTACAATCCAAGCTCTATGACCATAAACTAAGATCTACCACATCCTTGTCATACAATGTTAAACTACATGGAATTTTCATAAATACATATGTCGTGATTCACATCCTCATGGGGTACATAGGAATGCCTGAACATTTCATCTTCAAGTATAGCTTAAAAAATCTCTCCCTCCCCCCTCAATTTTAGTTCTCTTTGAGGGTTTTATATGGTGTATAGACTTCTTTAATACCCATTCACATTGGGTTTACAATGGCAGCATCATTTTCTCCTCCTTCTAGAACATCCTTCTTTCCACTCCCTTTTCACATGATGTTAAATTTCACGGCATTTTAAGAACTATGTATGGATTGATTCTTATCCTTATAGGATACTTAGGAATGCCCGAACATTTTTCCTTGTTTCTAGCCTCAGTTTTTAGAATCCTTGTCTTCCTTTTGTACCCTTATCCTAATTTCTCCAATGGTATGTGGTGTTGTGTGGAATTATTTCCTCATTCATTTTGGGTTTTCAATAAACATTCTACATACATCTCTTGAGATATCTCCATCCACTTTTCCGTGTGTTCTTACTACATGGCGTTAAACTCCACTAAATTTTCTGAACTACGTGTGGCATGAATCCTATCCTTATGGGATATGTAGGAATGCCCAGAAATTTCATATTTGGGTCCATCCCCAAGTATTTTAGATTCTTCCTTCCTTCTATTGTCTTGGCCTATGTATCCTTGGAGCACGTGGAACATTGTGTAATTCCATCCTCATTCACATTAGTTTTGAAAAAACCGCACAATGTTCCCCTCCGTCTAGAGAATCCCCTTTTCTTTGTTTCTTTACCGCATGATGTTAAATTCCATGTAATTTCATGAACTGTGTATTGATTTATTCTCATCCTTATGGGATATGTAGGAATGCCGAGACATTTTTTATTCAGGTTAATCCCCAGGTCCCTCGATCATTTTCTTCCCCTTGGCCTAAGGTCCCACCACCTAGGATTGTGCATGGTGTGGTGTGGAATTTGTTCATCATTCACATCGGGTATGCTTTATCACTCCATGTGCATTCCATTTAAAACCTCTTTCTTCTGTATGCATCCAAACCATATGATATTAAACTATGATTCCTCGTCCCACGTGACTTTAAAATATCATACCTTTGCCACATGTCCTTAAATTGCATGTGCTGGTCCTATCAAATGATTTCAAACTATCACACTATCGTCCCGACCACACAATGAAAAAATGCACCACATTTTGGTGTCCTCGCTTGAGGAGACATCATGTTTGACATCAGTCATCCACTGTGCTATTTTTCAAGCCCTACATATGGATTGATTCTTGTAGTGACACCTAGATTCTCCATCTTGGTTTTGGTGCTCCAAACAATACATTCACACTATAGAAAAAAAAAGTTTCGTCAAATATTTATTCGTTCAGTGCATGTTCCAGACCTACATGATAGTATTTCCCCTAGCATTGGTATCCTGCTATGTTGTTTTCAAGAACAACATCTGGCTTGATTTCCATCCACATGGTATACATAGGAACGCCTGAAAATTTTATCTTTGGGCCCATCTCCAAGTTCATTAAACCATTTTCCCCCTTCTTTTTTGGACTTCTCGGCCTCTATTATGCCTCATCAACATGCTCAGATTCACTATGTTTTAGGACATAGAGTGATGGTTTCTACATGGACATTCTATCATCTTTTTCCTTACTTCACATGTTCCTTCATTTGGGTTTCCAACACCTTTCACATCTGAAAGTACCCCCGAACTGTATGGATGATCGGCCTCAGTTCTCTCCTACCATATTGGGCCAATATCCCTAAGGATTTTGAACAACATTTTTAGACCGGTTCCACATTTTGAATATGTTCAAAGGTCAACCCTTAGATGTTATATCCCATTATAGGTCACACGAGATGGATAATTTGTTGCGAACATGGTCAGCAGTTACCCTCTATCATTATTTCAAACCCAATAAACCATAAATATTGGTCTCATGATTCAAATATCATTCCATCCCATCATGCTCAGACAAAACTTTAATAGCCTCAGTGATATCTTTCTATGCACCTTTGCATGTTGGGTGGACAAACTAGTGTTGTGGGTTCACCCTTGTCTCCACACCTTCATCCCCTACTGTGTGCTTTTGTGCACTGTAAGGATCTTATCCGCCCTTATTTCCCACACCAATCATGGATAATGTGGGATTAAGTATTTGGGTATAGTTTGTTCCAATATAGAAGGTCCACACTTGATTTTTAGTCCAAACTCTATGACCATAAACTATTATCTATGGTACACTAGTCTAGGCATCATGACATTAAACAATGTGTGTTCTCTTGGATATTTGTAATGTGGTGCGGACTACCGTGTCCCTATTAATGTCAGTTTTCTTTGTGGCACCACATCACATATTTTCACTTTGGGAATCTCCCCATTTTGGTCCAAGCTCTATGACCATAAACTAAGATCCCTTAAGTCCTTATCGTATGATGCTAAACTACATATTATGTGCCCAAGTTGCGTAATGATAAATTATCCAGCCATATAATCTCTTCACTCAAGAAGATGTTTCCCCTTCTCAGTATTGGACGCCTACCATAACACCTTCAAGAACTACAAGTGGCTTGATTCCCATTCTTATGGGATACATAGTGATTCCTGGACTTTTTTTTATGGTCCAGTCGCATCACCATGAACCCTCTTGTGCCATTTCAGCACAAGTTTCCTTGAATGTATGTGGTGTGGTGTTGACGTACATCCTCATTCATTTATGTTTTTTTGTAACCATCCGACATACATCTCTCAATATTTCTCCATTTTTATGTCCTTATCTTATTACAAAAAACTACATGGGTATGTCCCAAAAATGACACTAAACTGGGCACCTTATGATCTGATCCCTATGACCTTAAACTAAGATTCTTACCATATATGTTCGCATGACAATAAACTCCCTAAAAATTATGATATCCCTCTTTAAAATAGGATATTTCCCCTTTTTGGCATTGGCTACCTATCGTACCACCTCCAAGAACTATGTGTGTCTTGATTTCCACTACCAGCCAACACCAAGGTTGCGGTAATGTTCTCATATTTTCTCTTCCATGTAATCTTGAATGATCATATGAGGACGTTAGGAATCCAATACAATGTATAATAATTTTCATAGAAAAAAATGAATTCTCCCCATCTAGTTTATCTACTTTGCTTGTGGGACTCCTTTATGAAGTTCTTGATCAGTTTCCCTGACCAGTAATGGATGACCTAGCTATCCACTTAATCGGAAGCAATCTCATCTCAGCCCTCTGGGTCGGCAGGTTCGTATGCTGGTAATGCCTCTAAAAATCATCATAAGTGTCTTATTCAGGTGTCCTATCAGATAGGATGAGTTCCATGTCATCAGGTTTATCCTCATCACTGGATTCCACCTCAATAGTCTTAGGTTTTATCCCACTATCGGTCTTATCTATTGTTGTGATCACTTTAGTTTGGTCAATGTGATCTTCTGATTCCATGACGATCGGTGTTCCCCTTAGAAAAGGAGCACCAGGATCCCCAACTATACTCGCTAGGGAATCCCATACCATTTTAAGAATTGTTCATGTAGAAATACATAGATGTCAGTTGTCTTGGTTCAATGGAAAGTAGTTATGGATTCTACAAAGGAGAGGACTTAGAGAGATCAAATAATTGCTCTCCCCCTTAAAATTCTACAGTCATAATCCTTGGATGTGGCCCCCCATATATGTTTGTGAACTTTGAAGACTCTAAGAGAACCACCCAAGGTGTTTCAACTCTGTAAGATTCTAAAATCCCCATTATCACAGGCACAGACTCTAAAGCTACATATGATCTCATTCAGGAATTTGGTTTGTGTATGTGGTTCTCATACATGGGGAAAATGTCATTTTAGAGATCCTAGAGGACCTGAATGTGGACCATAGAAAAATGGTTTAGGGTTTACCTAAATATCCTTGGAAAACTCTTCTTGCTCAGAGGTTCCAAATTTTCCTTCCTTTAAATGGATCCATATTCCAACCACTTCCCCCAGGAGGACTCTTCTAATTTTTTAGTTAAGGGGAATCACTCCCTCAACTCAAAAAAATACCACTTTGGTAGGACTTTTTGGTTTAATAGTAGCTTCACCCAGTCCATTATTGGACAGGAAATACCCCAAGAGTGCACAAAGTCTTCTAGATCGGTGATGTATTTCTCCCCTTCCATTTGAGACACCAAAAAGATAGACATGGAATGGTCGATCTCTGAAAGATCTGTCCCAAGATGGTTAAGGTGGTGGAACATCTGGGAAGGACTAAGGAATTGTATTTTAACATCCCAGGTGTCCCAATCCATCGGAAAAATAGAATCATCAGGAATATCTATGTGGGGTACCCACTTCCTATGAGATCGAGTGGATATCCTGCGGAACCCCCATGGTGGCCCCCCTTCCTATCGGCTCTACTCATTTGGGACCACCAAGTCAGTCGTTGTCTCTTACCACTCGCTTGGTGCATGTATTGGAGTTGTTTGACTCATCACTACTATAGCCCCACCATCACAGCATGTTCTTGACATTTTCTGGACCCAACCTCTTGGTTGAGGAGGCACCCCATCACCAGTATGGACCGTTCTTCGCTTCAACATTTCCCCTAGGTAGAGTGCCTCCCAACTCTTGGCATATTCCTTGACTAGCACATAGACAACTATGGGTGGAGGTATTTCATTCTGCATTTTCCCATACTCCTAGATGAACGTGAACCACATCTTCCTCGTCACACATGGATGATTCTCATGGTGTACTCCTAGATAGAATTGCAGGGTCAACCTATGCATGCACCAAAACTACCTCGCAAAGTGGTTCGGGTTATACTGCACGTAGATAGGATTTCAGTCAATCTGTGCCACCAAAACTCCACCCCAGAAGGCTAGGAGATCAGACTAATGCTCCTCAGTTCCCTATCCATCATTAGTGAATACACCTGTTGGAAATATAAATTGATGGAAGTTGAATTCATACGCCTTCCAGACAATATCTAGCACTAGTGGTAAAATCAACTTAGCCAGAAATTTCCCCACCGCATTAAAAATGACTGGTCAAAAGTATGATCCAAGAGGAGAAATAAGTTTTGAATTTTCATAGATGCCCATGTGTGCCTCTATCTATCCATACAAAATATGGAGTTGTATGCACACCCAATGTGGCTTCTTTCCCTCATTGATGTTCCATAAAACCTTGTACAGCTTGACCAGCACTGGGATCCCTAAATTGAAACGCTTACCCATTTCCAGTACGGATGCCATAATGAATATTCTCCATCATACAACCATGTTTATGTCTCTTAATGTCAACATCCATTTTCAGATAAGTGCATAGAAAAACCTAGCTATCCTTACCACTGGTTGTTGCTTAGTGTTGAAATTCTAGCCACTTGTCTTCTATTGGATATCATACAAGGTTCACTAATGGGAATTCTCTTTACTACATTGTAATCCCTTTGGAAATGTGGGATTCATAACTCATAGCTTCCTAAGAACCCCCCCCCCCCCCCTTAAGGGAATACTTTGGAGGAAAGTTTATGAAATTATTAAACCACAACATGAAATGGACATCCCTCACCGACTGCTTGTCCTTTCCTTGCACCAGATCCTTCAGTGCCTCTACCAGCTGCAACATCTACTCTGGATCCTCCCATGTGTTCTCTATAGGGAGGAACTCTTCGTACATCTCCCCTAATATTGGAATCCTTGAGATATTGTAAAGTTCCTAGAGATTGATGTAAACCTCCTTACGGAGAAGATAAAAAGCTTCGGTCCTCGACAACCACATGCTCATCAACTCTGGAATCATGTGTTCTAGCTGATAAATGTGGAATTTGGAGGCCCACATAGCTTTAGACAGCCTTACTCTCTTCATCTCTACCTTGAATTCCTCATAGGATGCACAAAACTGGTAAGCCCATGACCAGTCCTCCGTAAAATTGCATCCCTGGTGCAGGTCCCAATAATCAGTCCACCCCTTCACTGGGTTCCCCAAAGTTGCATTGAGGATGGTGTGGTAGTGTGGTGGAGAAACATATGGATCCAACGACTTCCCATCAACATTTTTCACATTGATATACATGTAGTCAGCATTGAAAGTTTTGTGTTCTTCCCATATATGACTATCGGCATCCCTGAACCACTGGTACAAACATGGCGTACTCTTGAACCAGAAATTTGGTTCATCCCTACTTGCTTCAGGGATGAGAACATATTCCCTCATACCAAATTCATATAGAGGCACTCTTTTTCATAGAGGATGGTTCTGTTGGCTTTCTGACAGGATCTCCACCAGTGATTCATGATCTGAATGGCATCTCACATATTCCCCGATACCCAGGTTATCTGATATCTCTTCCGTTCAGGGCAGCATTTGCGAGGACCCCCCATGCATCTTCTTGGTTGTCCATTTTTTCCAATAATTTATTATTATTTTTCTTCTTTTTTGTAGAGCTCTATCACATAGTTCTATTAGAGAACTCAATTGTAGAGCTCGTTCGCAGATCTCTACCACATAACTCTCAAACAAAACTCTTGGTGTGCACGATTGCAGAGTCTAAGGACTTGTTGTGTGGCACCGAGTAAAAAAAATGGATCACAGAGCAACAATTAATTGAGCAGTATTCTCAATGCACATGTACATGAATTCGGTTCGCAATATGTGTTCACAGAGTGTGCAGAGCATCACAAATTCGATAACTCAAGCATGGGAGTATAGAGACATGAGAGGAAAAAAGAGGGGTCTTCTTCCACTATTTATAGGCGATGAACCCAGAGATTCATGACACACCTAGATATAGATAGATTCATAGTTTTCCCAACTGTTTACTTCTTATCTGCATCACGATCTAGATCCACAATCCTACTTTGCGATATGCCTAAATTTTGGCTATCTACCCTCAGAATCTAGACCTCATTTTCTCCTCGGCTCATATTCTGAGGGGGTCATTTGTTTCTACCAAAATATGTGCATTAGAAAAAATAAGAAAATTAAATTAAATGATTCCAAAGGGGATGATTCATTATGAACCCTCAAAAATCCTTTCATCACCATGGTTGGTGCATATCTGAGGCCTTCTCTACACCTGTTGCAGAGAAAAGTGATGGGCAACTCCATAGATACAACAAACTTGATAGAAGTCTATGTTTCATGGAGGGAAGGGAGGTTTCCTCCATGATTCATTAGAAATTGTTAGAAGACACTTCAAATTCCATGAAGGTAACAAAGAAAGCCTCTACTCCATGGAGATCATGACAGAAAACTTCATGACTCTGAGAAACATGACGAAATCTTGCTTCGATGGAAAAGCAAAAGTTACTACATGGCACACCCTCAGAGCATTGTTCCCCCCTTAAGGCCTATAAATACCTAGCTCCCTCCATTGAAAAGGATCATGACCCCAACCTTTCATCTTCAAAATTCCCAAATCTCTAAGCATTCTTTGCTCTGTGAACCAACCGGTAAAATGAATCATTCGAGGTACTGATGCATTGTAAAAACCTTTTTCCTTTGCTCATATTTACCCCTATTTCAAGAAGGGATTCCCTTTGCAATTCCTAGTTCCCATCACAAAGGAGACCACTTTGGGAACATTGGACTTTCCAAAGCACCCAAGCTTCATGAATAACCCTCCAAAAACATGTTTACTCTATGCTTAGGCTGGGAAACTATGATTCGTAGTGTTCTTCTCTTTATGAATTCATATCCAATGTGAGTCCATGTGCTCTATGAGACCATGAGCTCTGTGAATCCTTGTTCTCTACGAGCCTATGATCTCTACGAAGTCATGTGCTCCATGAGCCCATTAGATCTGTGAATCCATGTGCTCTATGAGCCCATGGGCTTTGCGATCACATGATCTCTATGAATCTGTGTTCTCTATTATCCCATGTGCTTTAAAAGCCCTTGATATTTGTGAATCCCCTATCTGTGAGGCCTCTTTCTTCCTGAACCCCTCTCCCATGTTTCCATACGGGCTTATACAAAGTTATTTCAAAGTCCCTTGGGTGGTGCTTCATTTTGTGTTGCATTTCCTCATTCTTCTTTGCATAGGCATGCTAATGACTATTGCTTCTTCGCATAGCCCTGCTAACGTGGACCCCCCAATGGATCACTCAACAACCACGTTACCACATGTAATTACATGTTCCTTCCCTCCATCAAGAGTGTATTGGTACAAGTTATGTAAGTCCTATGGGTGGAGAGTGAATCCTCATTATTCTAGATGCAAGACATTAGACTTCCAAGCACCCACATCCTCATCACATGACTTTAAATTGTGATCACAGCATTAGTGGAATTCCCCTAGAGGATCGTGAAGGGGATGGGAACCAATGCCCTCTCACTCCCCTCTCCCTCTATTATTCATCTCCATGAGCAACTCAGACAGTCTCTGCATAATATCTGGCAACCTCTGATTGGGTGTTTCTGGTAAAATGGACATATCCTCCTCGTATGTTTGGACACCCTCCTTTATCATTGGGCCTCCCCCCTAGATTAAGTCTCATTATCCCTCTCCTAATGATTCTAGCCATGTTTAAGCCCCACAATATATCTCATGGATGTATTTTTCACAACATGATCCCCAGGTCTATTTCCGCCTCTTGTTTCTCACACAGAGCATGACTCGCATGGGCTTAGAGTGGGAATTGACCCTGAAATCTTCTATGGGTCGCCTTGGTCTGTAATCCCCATGCCCCACTCATCTGAAATGTGTGGGATTTGATATTTTCCCTTTCCATTAAAGGTTAATAGAAATCCTCTCTGATGATCAAGCCCATTATCCCTCTATCCCAACCATTTCACATCGGTTCATAGCTTTTCCAACATGGTGATAAACATTATGCCCCTATCCTCCCGCATGAAATTAAATTGTATATTTGAACTATGTGGGTTTTGGTCTCTATATCCTAAGACAGGGTACATAGGAATCCTCCTCAAGGTTCAACCCCAAACACTAGTAAACATTGGAATCCCCTTTTTTGGGACCCACATCCTTGGTCCACCCATTACTGGTGTCAAATCAGTTCCTAGAAAGCTATCCATGTGTAATCCCGATACTTAATCCATAATCCTCCAACCAAGAGTGTCCCTCTTGCTATGGGTTTCTAACCATGTGTAAGCCCCAGAATGTCATCGGTTTGCTATCCTTTGTGTACACTTCGATTCTATGATCCATCCTAAACTATGTGGACTTTGATTCCCTACCACAGGGATACATAAGAAGCCTCCCTGAGATTCAAGACCACACCCATGTCCCATCCTGGTCTCTCCCTTGAGCCTTTCTATTTGGGAAGATCATGCCTTATCCTATTGGTTCCAATCCCTTCAGGTCCCCATCCATGCATCCAACTTCATGATTCACCTCCTCCGGTGACTCATCTACCCATTCCAAAACTATATGGACTTTGATTCCCTCCCATGGTGATACATAGGAAACCACTTTGAGTATTAATCCCAACACTATCACCTAAATACCAGTCCTCGGTTAAATCCCCACTCATTCTATCCTTCGACACCCCATCCATATCCATCCAGATTCCACCTAGGCCGCAACAACCCGGTAAAATCATACCATCCATTTGGGATGCTAACCATGAGTAAGCCCCATTAATCTCATTTCTCCTTTGTATCACCTGAGACCCTAACCACGCATAAGCCCCATCATGTCTTCGGGTTGTTGTCTATTGTGTACACCTCAATCCCATGATTCAGCCTCTCAAACTAAGTGGGTTCTGATCCATGTCTTTTATATAGGGTACATAGGAGGCCTCCACAAGGATCAATCTCAACTAATGGTAAACCTTGGTGTCCCCTTTATTAGGACCCAATCATCCTCTGATCCTACCTTAGAGGTGTCTAGATTAGCCATCAGGGTGTGATATCTTCCCTCTATGGGACACACAACCTCGGGTCCATTCTCATTAGGCGTCTTGATCCACCCATATAGTAAACCCACCAGGTGCTGCCTCCAAGGGATATACTCATCTAATCTAACCTCATCAATGTTCTGATCGGTTTCATCTATCTCCACTAGATGTTAAACTTGTGACATACCCTGTGTTAAACTTGGGAAGCTAAGTAAAAACGTGGATACATTCTAATGCCATAAAATTTCCCAAACTCAACATGGGATGCCTCAGGATTCTGCACCCTCGAGAAGCCCTATCATAAGGGGAAAATCTAGATGTACCAGTGTTCCAGCGCCCAGATACACCAATGATGCCCAACGTGACTACTCCCCTAACTGAAGGTTGCTACCCTGACTTGACCCCTTGGAATGTCCTAACATAAGTAGTGTAATTAACTGGATTCCACAATGATATATAACTGGGAAGAGTTTCACAAAAAACATCTTAATCTTTAAGGGAGACCAAGACTAAGAGAAAAAATCCAAGGAGGAATCCACGGAAAGAGAGACTGACATCCCATCATCCTGTCTAGATCAAGAAGCAAACACTGTTGAATAAGTAATGGATGTTTCTCGCCTTTGAAAATTTGGAATGCAGGGAAAAAAACCAACACGTCCCTAGGGACGGATGCACACCCCATTTAAAGTGTCATAAGTGGGTTCTTTTCAAAGATAATTTTTTCCATAAAATTTGAGAAATTTTTTTATTTTAAAGAATTGATTTCAAAATGAAAATTTAATTTTCCTCAAGAAATATTCTATATATCTTTTAAATGTATTTTCATCTAAGATAAAATCTTTTGATGTTGATTATTCTTTACCAGGGTGCATTGGTGAATTGACAAAGAGGGTCGAAGGGCCCAACTTAAGAGCAACTGACTCAAAAAGATGAGTGTAGGATAGGGGAATAAATATATCTCATGAAAAATAGGAACATGGCATGGTTGTTGCAAAATTGACTTAGATGAGGACATAATCCCATACCACACCGTAGACCCCTCTCCTATAAGGACTCGGACTAAGGGGCCAGGATGATAAGAATATTTCTAAGAGATGGGGCTGGACCTGAAGAATAAATGTTTGGGCGGTCTTACGTATCACATAAGGATGGTAATCAACACACATGTAGTTTTGGAGGATGTTGTGCAGTTTTACATCATGTCGCAAGGATACAAATAGGGGAAAGATATCTCAGTGAGGGATGTGTATGGCAAGGAATGTAGCCTGAGGTGAATGAGTACATAAACTCATACCACATCATACAATCTCGAATGAGCACTTGGGACAAGGGGCCAAAATATTTGTGGGACCTGAGACAAGAATTCCCAACCAATTCTCAGTTTAACGTCTTGCGGTGAAGACAATGGTGCTCTTAATTTAAGGTCATAGGGCACAGACCGAAGATGCCTATTTTAATTTCATATGCATGGGAAAGGTGAGTGTAGAGGGTGAATCATTATGCCTATGGAAAACTAAGAAACGACAAAAATGATAGAGGATAACTTTTGACCACGTTCGCAACATAGTATCTGTATTTTTATGACAAGGGTTTGGGGGAAAACAATTGAAAGTCGATCATTTACCGCATTCGTAACATGGGACTTGTATCAATATGACACTCTAAATGATGGGACGCGCGAATCATGGCGAGGCTTGTGCTTGCGGAAGGGACGATAGATGAAGGAGGTATGTCTCAAGGTGATATGTGTGGCATGGAAAAAATAGTCTGATGAGGATTTAATTCCATACCACGCCACACAATCCAAGATGATAACTTGGGTCCGGGGGCCGAAAGGGTCGAAGGACCTGAGGTGGGGAGTCCCAGCTAGCCATAGACACATGACCACTTATGTGGGTATTACCTCACCAAAGTTCCTAAGACCACATGATCCATGATTAGTATGGGAAACAAGTAATAGGATTAGGATATCCCCAACACATGAGGGGATGACAGTGAAGGAGGAAAATCATGAAGGGTCTATCTTGACAAGATCAACACTCCCGCCCGAAGCGGACAGATGTTTGAAGAGGTGGCAGGATAAAATGGTTCACTGCACCCAACATTTGGGACTTATAAGGAAGGTGATAATGATTTAGGATGTTCATTAACCATGTTCCAAACACAATTTCCACATCGTGAAACCTGAAATGAGAATGATAAATGAGTTTCGACCACTAGCCATATTCTCATTGCGGGACTTGTATCAATTTGTTGCTCGAAATCCTCGAGGACATTGGCTCAAAATGGTAGGAGAGCCCTTGGGCCTAGAATCCATGACGTTCAGGGTTCCTTTTGGATATGGATTATGATGGAAACCCAAATTATGGGATGCACAAAGCCTGAATATGACTACACAGCTTAACGTCATGGAGGAAGATGGAAGAGGAAGCGATCTCCCAGGAGGGAGTACATAGCGCGGTCATGATGGACTCGATGTGAATGAAGTAAAAAAGCCTACACCACACCATGTGTTTTGACCCAAAGCGAAATTTTGAAGTTGGGAAAGGCCTATGGAAAAAATGTCTTGGTGTTCCTATGTATCCCATAAATATGGGAATCAAGACACATGTAGTTTGGAAAAGGGCCATGCAGTTTAGAATCATGCGGTGAGGACATGGGAGGATAGAAGAACGAGGAAGGGAACATGGTGCGGTCATCGTAATCCTTACATGAGTGGGTCCAGATAAACTTACACAACACCATGCAGGACCCTCTAAGAGGACTATGCCCAGGGGGTAGTCAAAGAGAGGATTTTAGGGGATGGACTCAAGATAAGGTGTCTGATAATTCCTACATATCCCATGAGGATGGGAATCAAGACATACGTAGTTATTAGAATGGAGTTTAATATCTGGCATGATGACATATAGTTTAATGTCGTGTGGTACATAACAGTTTAAGGTCATGTAGGACCGAATATAGTTTAACATCCTGCAGGATGACATACAGTTTAATTTCATGTGGGATATGATAGTTTAAGGTCAAGTAGTACCTGATACAGTTTAGCGTCCTATGGGACGACATATAGTTTAATGTCATGTGGGACATAACAGTTTAAGGTCATGTAGGACCCGATACAATTTAACATTCTGCTAGACAAAAAACAGTTTAATTTCATGTGGGACATGATAGTTTAAGGTCATGTAGGACCCGATACAGTTTAACGACCTTCGGGACGACATGTGGTTTAATTTCATGTGGAACATGACAGTTTAAGGTCATGTAGGACATGATACAGTTTAACGTCCTGCGGGATGACATAAAGTTTAATGTCATGTGGTACATGATAGTTTAAGGTCATGTAGGACTCGATACTGGTTGACGTCCTACGGGACAACATTGTAAGAACCCGGACCTTCTTTTCAGGTATGTTTTTTCTTTTTCATGAGTTTTTGAGAAAAGATGGGTTTCTGGAAATTTTTGAAGTACACTCCATGTACTTTTTGAGTACACGCCGTGTACTCCCTTGCCGCGTGAGGTCATGTGCTGGCCGTGTCCGGGCCACACACACTGCCATGTAGGGGTGATGTGGAGGCCGCCTAAAGTGGAGTACGGAAAACCCTAGTACACGTCGTGTACTCAAAAAGTACATGTCGTGTACTTTCTTTTTTTCATTAAACATACAAGGGTCGTGTCTTAACCCCAGAACTATCTTCTTCTCCACATTCTTCAACCGAGAGTGTCCCATACAGATGTGAGTCTCCTCTGAGCCCTCGTGCCTTCGTCCTTTCTCTGAATCGACTGTCATCGATTGCGTTGGAACCGCAGCGGTAATCTCTTCCTTATACTAGAGCTTTGTTTTCTAATTCCTCCTCTTTTTCAAGTTATCGTGGGTTGATTGTTTTGGAAGTTTTCATAGATCTACAACATTATAAGGAGATTCAAGCCTTTTTGTTCAAGTATATCAATCTCCTAACATCAAGGTAGGTGGTTTGTGCCTTTCCATTCGAAGTCTTTGAGTTTTATGTGCAATTTCCACCAATACCCTTGAACAGGGTATTGCGTGTTTACTGTTTTTCCCCTGTTGTTTTCCTACCATGATTTTATTGCTTTTGTATGGTTTATTTGGTTATTTATGAGGATAATTTCTATTCTTGGATGTTTTTCCCATGATTTTCTCTGTTTACGACCTTTTGGTCTTGTTCAGCCTTTGACCGTTATACCTATTTTCCATGCCTTGTGACCGTAGGGTGGAGTACTGTTTCCTGACATGCTTGTTATCCTATAGAGTGGTTATCCAAGTATCTATGTAGGTTTAATTTGTAATTATAGAATTATTATGCACTGACTGGCACGGGACCGTGAGAACCTGGTGTTATAGACTATAAGGGGATAGACCGAGTGTGCTTCCTCAGAGAGTCTTGTACATTATAGACTATAGGGGGTAGACCGAGTGAGCTTCCCAGAGAGTCTTGGATATTATAGAATATAGGAGGATAGAATGAGTGAGCTTCCTCAGAGAGTCTTGAGCTTTATATAATATAGGAGGATATACCGAGTGAGCTTCCTCAGAGAGTCTTTGTTTTGTTTGAATTTCCTTAAAACACTCCAGGCTATTGGAGGAATTGAATGAGTGATCTTCCTCAGAGAGTCTATAGACCTTGGGGCTATAAATAGAATTGACCACGTGATTATCCTTAGAGAGTCCCTGACTACCTTAGAATATAAGGGGAATTGACTGAGCGTGCTTCCTCAGAGAGTCTTATAATTTATATGACCAAAACAGAGGGGTTAGGCTGAGTGTACTTCCCAGAGGGTTGTTGGTACTTATTGGATAGGACCATAGGGGATGGTTGTGAGTACTTCCTAGAGGGATTTTCTTGTTTTTGGTTAGTTGTTTGCTTCACTACTGCTTGTTGATCTGTGGATTGTTTACTGTCGTGTTTTATCCTGATCACTGCTTATTATTTACTATTTACTATACTTTACCTGCCATATACTCATTGACTATTAGGCACAGATATTCTGGTGGCTGCCTACTGGGATTTAGTCTCACACACTTTTTGGGTCATGCTTTTGGGCCCAAACATATTATATTGCTGCAGGTATAGACAAGGTAAAGCACCCTTCGACTTCAGGTACTTGATTGCATTGGATCAGGAGAGCATGGGACCAAGCCGAGGCTTGCGATGCAGAGGATTTTATCTATTTACCTTCCCTTGTTCTTTGGTTTACACTATTTTATTGACATCATTGTGACTTGTTTGGTTTTTTTCCTAAACATATGCATCATGCATCATTTCATATATGTATGTGTGCTCCAGTTGTTTGTTACTTTAGTCTTCCGATGTTTACTGTTGTTAGATATTTATTGCTTCTGCTATTGTATGAGTTGTTTACTTATGTTGTGTACTCTACCAATGAGTGTATAGTTTCCCCACTATCACACCAAAGGCTCTCACTGTTAGTTGGATACCTCTATAATTTGGGGAAATTTTCTTGGGGCCATGTGACCAATCGGGTACGGGGCGCCTCTGGGTGGATTCCGAAAACGGGGCGTTACAAAGTTGTATCAGAGGAATTATTTTCTCTTGACTTAATTTTTGGGGATTATATCCAGGGATAGGATGGAATAGGTACTTGGTAATAAGTTGTGTCTGGGAGTAGCTAACCCGTGTACAGGGAAAATCCATACTACCTCGTTTATTGCAGTTTTACTGATGTTCACTTTTACAGTTGATTTGATTTCACCATTGGGTGATTCACATGATTTGTGTTGTTACCATTGTTGTTATTGTGGATCTATTTCTGTTGAAACCCAATGATATGAGGGTATTCCATCTCATGCATCATATAGGCACTTGTTATAAATCACATGCCATGCATTCTTGTCATGCTATCTAGGATGCATTAGAGATTTCATGTTGTTGTAATAGATGTTGTGTAGATTATGCATACTGTTGCGATAGATACTTTGATAGAATCTATGTTTTTTTATAGAGAATTTTATTGTATAGTGATTTGCTTAAATGGATGCCAAACTTTGGTTCTTGAGGTGTTATGGGACCTCATGGACCGGAATTTGGTGGATCATTGCCTGGTTTCCTTGTTATAACTTTTATAAGATGTCAAACATTGATTCGCGGGGAGTTTGGGCCCTCACGGATTGGAATTTGGCACCTTAACTCTTGTTTTCTGTGTTTTTTGGGCTTCGGAGCAGTTTCTGATCTACTTCCTGGAAAAACCTAGAATACATAGCGTGTACTTTATTAATACATTCCGTGTAGTTTTTAAACAGTTTTACTGACTGTGTGGGAAGAAACATGGGGTTGCGAAAAATCTTCAGGAACACACCATGTATGGTGAGCACACGCCGTGTTTTAGTGACTATGTGTCTACACATGTGGATAACGATACGGATGGATGAAACTTTGACTTTACACATTGTTTCCTGTTATCACACGTTGTTCCATGTAACTTAAGTACCCGGTCATGTCACGAACAACACGGGTCGGGGAAAACCTTCAAGTACACACAATGTTCTTAGGGAGTACGCCGTGTAGAGTGAGCCGTGTAGCCACCCATTTAACTAATAACACGGGTCATTGACACCATTTCTATTACATGTCGTGTCCTTAGTGAACACGTTGTGTAGTCTAGGATTAAGAGGACCATGTGGGTTAGCCATGTAAGGAGACCCGGGTAGGGGAATAGAGTTCAAGTACATGCTGTGTGTGGGGAAAACACACCGTGTGGTTGGGACGTTACATGACCAGTTGTGGAATAAGTACACGCCCATGTGAATGGATTAAAAGAACATGTCGTGTAGTTTTTATACATGCCGTGTAGTTATGTTTTGTAAAACTTAAATGTTTCTTTATCTTGTTCTTGTATTGTACTCTTATGTTCTTAGTCTTTGATAGTCCTCATCTAAGGTGTGCTATTTACCTTTCAGATTTATGCCACTGAGACGTCCTCTAGTTGTACGTCAGCTACCAGATGGTGATCAGACACAAGATATGGCCGATCAGGAACCTCTTTTAGATCCTCCTGCTGTAATAGCCTTGGCACCAACAGTTATACCAGTTGTAGGCACCGATGTGCAGTTTAGGGAATATTTTCTGAGGATGATGTAGACCTTCTAGGGAGCGCTGACTCCTACCCTGTTCATGGCAGAATTGACTCGGGTTTTTCAGCAGCAGCATCCTCCTACTTTCTCAGGGGATGGAGGACCTCAGGCTGCAGAGTCGTGGCTAGATTCCATGCTGAAAGTTTTCGAGCATCTGGAGATACCTCCAAAGAAGAGGGTGAAGATCGCTACCTATATGCTCTGAGACTCCGCCAAGAGGTAGTGGGAGGTGATATCACAGTCAGGGCGCCAGCAATGTATGACTTGGGATGAGTTTCAAAGAATCTTTTATAATTACTTATACCCGTAGAACTTGAGGGCTAATCGAGCCCAGGATTTTATGAGTCTGGAGTAGGGTACTCTTTCTGTTATGGAGTACTCGTCTCGCTTTACCGAGCTGCAGCATTGCATGAATATTCCAGGATTTGATGAGTTGTTCCTTTCATGGAAGATTGAGGATGGTATGAGGCATGACATCCGCTCGTAGGTGAACATATTCAGGTTGACTTTAATATCCTCTATCGTCAAGCAGGCACTGATCATAGAGCGCAATCTGAGGGATTCTGGAGCAGTGATCCAGGGCGGTTCGACATCCAGATTCAGTGTTCCTCCCACTAATAGCAGGAACCGCCACAGGGAGTCTTCTTGATGAGATCAGAGTAGGTGGAATGTATCTTCGAGAATCCAGGTATTATGCTACCAATGCAGGAGGAGTGGGCATACTAGGCCTCAGTTCCAGAGAGACCCGATGGAGTGCCGATCTTGTGGCAAGATGGGTCATGTTCAACGTTTTTTTCAGATCTTCTCACCTACAGCTGGTGGTATGGGTTCTTCTATGACCCCACATTCAGAAGATGCATCGCCAGTTTCTCACCAGTCTGGGCACTGGGGTTCTTCTGACCGTTCGGGCTGAGGCGGAGGTTGTAGCCATGGTGGTCAGTCACCAGGTTACCAGTGACAGCAGGGTGGATCATCTTAGAGTATTTAACTGGGGTTGTAGGGCCGCAGTACAGGCCAGACTTTCACTATAGATCAGACCCATCTGGAGCAGGATCCCGGACCTTCCACAGTTCGAGGTATGATCTTAGTATCCTCAGTTTTATCTTCATCTCTTTTTGATAATGGTGTTACACATAGCTTTATCTCTGTTTCTATTATGGTGAGCCTTGGGCTCTGCATCTTCTCCTCTGCCGATACTTTGACTCTAGACACACCACTGAGGACTAGAGCGGTTAGTGTACGTCAGTGCAGAGAGTTCCCTCTTGAGGTTGTAGGGTGTCGCTTTTTATGGGGCCTATATGTCATAAAGATGACAAGCTATGATTTCATTCTCAGAATGGACTGTTTAGTTCCCTTTTAGGTGTTCGTCGACTGTTATCACTATAGGGTGAGTTTCATATCACCATAGGGTGGATCCTTTCTTCATAGAGGCGAGTGGGATGTCTAGGCGAGTCGAGAAGGACCCGAGAATCATGGGCTAGGTGGAGTTACAGCCCATATTTCTAGTCATTATCTAGATGGACGGGGGACTTCACAATTAGACTTTCCTCCAGTGGTGGATCGTTTCAAGGATGTATTTGCAGAGGACTTTTCTGGTTTTCCTCCAGAGCGTGAGGTAGACTTCTCGATTGAGCTCATGCCATGAGTGGCACCAGTGTCTATTACTCTTTATAGGATAGCTACACCTAAGTTTTAGGAGCTCAAGAAGTAGTTGGAGGAGTTTTAGGCAAAGGGTTTCATCTGACCTATTAATTCTCCTTGGGGTCCGCCTGTCCTGTTTGTGAATAAGAAAGACGGCACCCTCAGGCTTTGTGCGGATTATCGGAAGCAAAACTAGTTGACGGTCAAGAACCGATATCCCTTGTTGAGGATCGATGATCTCTTCTATCAGCTTCGAGGAGCCCAAGTGTTCTCTAAGATTTAATTGAGATCTTGTAATCATTAGTTGCACGTTAGACCATCTGATATACCTCTTACAGCTTTCTAGAGCAGGTATGGTCTATACGAGTATATGGTTATGTTGTTCGGTCTCACGAACACGCCTGCTGTTTTCATGGCACTGATGAACCGAGTGTTCCATCCATACTTGGAATCCTTCATGGTGGTTTTCATGGAATAAATCTTGTTGTACTCTCACACTCAACCCAACCATGCTACCCATATTGAGATCGTTCTGAGTACACTGAGAAAGCATCATTTATATGCTAAGCTCACGAAATGCCACTTTTGGATGGATCAGATTCACTTCTTGGGTCATGTTATCTCAGAGACAGGAGTATCCGTAGACCCAGATAAAGTGAAAACTATAGTATCCTGGGATCATCCGAAGAATGTATTTGAGTTTTAGAGTTTCCTAGGGCTAGCTGGACACTACAGGCATTTCATACAGTACTTTTCACGACTAGCAGCACTACTGACAGGTCTGACCAAGAAAGGGGCAACGTTCTTATGGTCATATTCCTATGAGTCAGCCTTTCAGAAGCTGAAAGGGAGGTTGATGTCAGCGCCGATACTAGTCTTGACAGAGCCAGGAAAAAAGATATATTGTTTACTGTGATGCTTTAGGTATCAGGCTGGGAGATTTTCTTATACAGGGAGATGGAGTCGTTGCGTATGGATCACGACAGTTGAGGCCACACCAGAGGAATTACCTAATGCATGATCTGGAGTTGGCAGTTGTTTTTCACGCCTTATATTGTTGGAGACATTATCTTTTGGGAGAGAATTTTGTGGTCTTCACCAACCACAAAAGTCTCAAGTATATCTTCACTCAGCGTGATCTGAATCTGAGACAGCGCAGGTGGGTCGAGTATCTTCAGTTCTTCAACATTGAGCTTGCCTATACGCCGGGAAAGGGAAACACAATGGCTAATGCGTTGAGAAAGAGAACTCAGATACAGGAATTTCAGGAGGCCAGCAGTGAGTGGTAGCTTATGGCTATGTTCTCTGAGATACATTTGGAGATGCATGACAGACAGGGTCAGGCCTTTATATCTTTTGTAGTTGTTACCTCTACACTTCTTGATCAGGTACGGATGAGGCAGCTTTCTGACTCAGAAGGCCTAGTCCTACGAGAGAGTGTGTCAGCAGAGGAACCTCTTCCTAAATAGACAATGGGTGAGGATGAGATCTTTCATCTCCACGGACGCGTATGGGTGCCAGCAGACATACGCAAGGAGCTGATGTGGGACTTTCATTCCTCAGTTTGGGCAGTTCATCCTGGTTTCACCAAGATGTATCATGATCTACACCACTAGTATTGGTGGCTAGGTATGAAGATAGATGTCACTAGTTTTGTCATGAGGTGTTCCACTTGTCAGCAGGTGAACGTGGAGAATCAGCGACCAGCAGGTCTTTTACAGCAGTAACCCATTCCATAGTGGAAGTGGAATGATGTTGCGATGGACTTCGTGATCGGGTTTTTGAGGTCACCTCGAGGGAATGATGTTGTTTGGGTTGTCATCAACTAGCTTACGATGTTTGCTCACTTATTGTCGATCAAGGAGACCTTCAGTGTTGATGATCTAGGACGGTTGTACATCCGAGAGATTGTACGTATACATGGAGTTCCACAATCCATTGTTTCAGACAGAGATGTGTGATTTACTTGTCGGTTCTGGCAGGGGCTTTAGAAGGCCTTGGGTACACAGGTACTTTTGAGTACAGCATATTATCCCCAGACAGATGGCCAGTCCGAGCATACGATTCAGATGCTTGAGGATATGCTTTGATCATTCATTCTAGACTTTGGAGGTTATTGGTATAAGCATATACCTCTTATGGACTTCTCCTACAACAAAATTTTTTAGGCAACTATTTAGATGGCACCTTATGAGGCTTTGTACGGTAGGCCAATCCGATCACCTTTTTGCTAGCTGGAGGTAGGAGAGGCAGCTTTCTTGGGACCTCATCTTGTTCAGGAGACCTCAGAGCAGATAGAGTTGATTCGGAAGAGGATGGATATGTCACAGTCTCGACAGAAGTCTTTTGCTGATCAACGGAGACGACCTCTAGAGTTCGAGGTTGGGGATCAGGTTTTCCTATGTGCCACACCGAGGTTTGGACACAAGAGGATTTGGAGATAGGGTAAGCTTTCCCCACGGTATGTCGATCCGTTTGAGGTTTTGGAGAGAGTTAGGCCGGTTGCCTATCGGTTTTAGTTACCTCAGAGGTACCAAGATATTCATGACGTCTTCCATGTTTCCCAGCTCCGATGTTACTTTTCAGACCTGTCTCATGTCTTTCAACCTGAGGAGGTTGAACTCGAAGCATATGAATAGTTTGAAGAGCATCCTAACCGGATTTTCGATTACAGTACGAAGCTTCTCTGTGGCCGGTCTCTTCCTCTAGTACGGGTGTTATGGCAGCACGGGCGATTATAGGATGAGACTTGGGAGAGGGAGGTTGATGTATGATCACAATGTCCAGTGCTATTCGGGGTTTCTTTTTCCACACCTTGCTAGGAAAATTCAGGGACGAATTTCTTTAAGGGGGGATGTTTGTAAGAACCCAGACCTTCTTTTCTGGTATGCTTTTTATTTTTCTAGAGTTTTTTAGAAAAGAGGAGTTTCTTGAAATTTTTGATGTACAGGTCGTGTACTTTATGTGTACATGCCATGTACTCCCTTACCGCGCGAGGTTGTTTGTTGGCCGTGTCTGGGCCACACACCCGGCCATGTAGGGGTGATGTGGAGGCCGCCTAAAGTGGAGTACGGAAAAGCCTAGTACATGCCGTGTAATCCAAAAGTACATGTCATGTACTTTATTTTTTTCATTAAACGGACCGGGGTCGCATCTTAACCCCAAAACTGTCTTCTTCTCCAGATTCTTTGACCAAGAGCATCCCGTACGGTCGCGAGTCTCCTCCGAGCCCCCGTGCCTCCATCTGTTCTCTGAATCGACCGTCGTTGATTGTGTTGGAACCACAGTGGTAATCTCTTCCTTCTCCTAGAACTTTGTTTTCCAATTCCTAATCGTTCTCAAGTTATCGTGGGGTGAGGGTTTTGGACATTTTCATAGATCTAAAACATTATAAGCAGATTCAAGACTTTTGGTTCAAGTATATCGATCTCCTAGCATCAAGGTAGGTGGTTTGTTCCTTTCCATTCAAAGTCTTTTAGTTTTATGTGTAATTTCCACCAATACCCTTGAACAGGGTATTGCATGTTTACTTTTTTTCCCCTGTTGTTTTCTTGCCATTCTTGTATTGCTTGTGTAGAGGTAATTTTGTAATGTATGAGGATGATTTCTATGCTTGGATGTTTTTCCCATGCTTTTCTCTATTTACGACCTTTTGGACTTATTCATCCTTTAGCTGTTATACCTCTTTTCCAAGCCTTGTGACTATAGGGTGGAGTGTTGTTTCCTGACATTCTTGTTATGTTATAGACCGGTTAGCCAAGTAGCTATGTAGGTTTACTTTGGCCTTATGTAATTATTATGCACTGACTGGCGCGGGAACATGAGAACCTGGTGCTATAGACTATAAGGGGATAGACCGAGTGATCTTCCTCAAAGAGTCTTGGACATTATAGACTATAGGGGGTAGACCGAATGAGCTTCCCAGAGAGTCTTGGATATTATAGACTACAGGAGGATAGACCGAGTGATATTCCTTAGAGAGTCTTGAGCTTTATAGACTATAGGAGGATAGACCAAGTGAGCTTCCTTAGAGAGTCTTTGTTTTTTTTTGGAATTTCCTTAAACCACTCCAGGCTATAGGAAAAATTGACCGAGTGAGCTTCCTCAGAGAGTCTGTGATAGACTTGAGGCTATAGGATGAATTGACCGAGTGAGCTTCCTCAGAGATTCTATAGACCTTGGGGATATAAGGGGAATTCACCGCGTGATCATCCTCAGAGAGTCCCTGACTACCTTAGACTATAAGGGGAATTGATTGAGTGTGCTTCCTCATAGAGTCTTATAATTTGTATGAACAAAACAGAGGGGTTAGGCTGAGTGTACAGCCCAAAGGGTTGTGGGTAGTTCTTGGATAGGACTAGAGGGGATGGCTGTGAGTACTTCCCAGAGGGATTTTCCTGTTTGTGGTTAGCTGTTTGCTTCACTACTATTTGTTGATCTATGGATCGTTTACTGTTGTGTTTTATCCTTATCACTACTTATTGTTTACTATTTAGTGTACTTTACCTGCCATATACTCACTGACTGTTAGGCACATATCATTGGGTGGTTTCCTACTGGGATTTAGTCTCACACATTGTTTGGGTCATGCTTTTGGGCCCAAATAGATTATATTACTGCAGGTATAGACAAGGAAAATCACCCTTCGACTTCAGGTACTTGATTGCATTGGAACAGGAGAGCATGGGACCAATATGAGGCTTGAGATACTGAGTAGTTTATCTGTTTAACTTTTCTTGTAATTTGGTTTGCACTATTGTATAGCCAACATTGTGACTTGTTTAGATGTTTTCCTAAACATATGCATCATGCATCATTTCATATATGTATGTGTGCTCCAGTTCTTTATTTATTTAGTCTTCCACTGTTTACTATTGTTGGATATTTACTGCTTCCGCTATTGTATGAGTTGTTTACTTCCGTTGTGTACTCTTCCAATGAGGACAAGTTTCCCCACTATAACACCCAAGTCCCTCACTGCTAGTCGGCAGCCTCTGGCATTTGGGGAAATGCGCTTGTGGCCATGTGACCAACTGGGTACGGGGCGCCACTGGGTGGATTCCAAAACCAGGGCGTTACAGACATATAGTTTAATTTCATGTGGGACATGACAGTTTGAGGTCATGTAGGACCCGATATAGTTTCACGTCCTACAGAATGACATATAGTTTAATGTCATGTGAGACGTGAAAGTTTAAGGTCATGTAGGACCCAATACAGTTTAACATCCTGTGGGACGACATAATGTTTAATGTCATGTGGGACATGATAGTTTAAGATCATGTAGGACCTAATACAGTTTAACATCCTACAGGATGACATGTAGTTTAATGTGTCGTGGGAAATGAAAGTTTAAGGTCATGTAGGACCCGATATAGTTTAACATCTTGTGGGGTGACATATAGTTTAATTTCATGTGGGACATGATAGTTTAAGGTCACATAGGACCTAATATAGTTTAACATCCCACGAGATGACATACAGTTTAATTTCATGTGGGAAATGACAGTTTAAGGTAATGTAGGACCTGATACAGTTTAACATCCTACAGGACGACATACAGTTTAATGTCATGTGGAACTTGATAGTTTAAGGTCATGTAGGACCCGATACAGTTTAAAATTCTATGGGACGATGTACAATTTAATTTCATGTGGGACATGAATGTTTAAGGTCATGTAGGACCTGATACAGTTTAACATCATGTGGGATGACATGCAGTTTAATGACATGTGGGACATGATAGTTTAAGGTCATATTGGACCCGATACAGTTTAACATCCTACAGGACAACATGCAGTTTAATTTCATATGGGACATGACAGTTTAAGGTCATGTAGGACTTGATACAATTTAACGTCATGTGGGATGGCATACAGTTTAATATCATGTGGGACATGATAGTTTATGGTCATGTAGGACCCGATATAGTTTAACGTCCTATGAGACGACATATAGTTTAATGTCATGTGGGAAATCACAGTTTGAGGTCATGAAGGAACTGATACAGTTTAACATCCTATGGGATGACATATAGTTTAATTTCATGTGGGACATGACAGTTTAATGCCATGTACGACTCGATAAAGTTTAACATCATGTGGGACAACATACAATTTAATGTCATGTGGGAAATGATAGTTTAAGGTCATTTAGGACCCCATTACTCAGGCAAAGTATTGCTTGAGGAATTTGGCATTGGTGGGAGGATCTATACGCTCATCATCCATGGTGATCAGGGAGTACGCGCCATTGGGGTAAACCTTGTGAATGATGTAAGGTCCTTCCCATTTGGGCTCTGGCTTGAGTGATTTCCTACTAGGTATCATTGGTTTTCTCAGGGCCAACACCATGTTACCTTTTAAGAAAGAGTATAGGAAAACTCTCTTCTTGAAAGTTATAGATATTTTGTTATGATGCCTTTCCATATTGTGTAGGTCATGAAGCTTGTTCTCATCAAGTGCTTCCAATTCAGCTAGAAGGATTTCAGCTACTTTATCTAGTGCATGTTGATCATAGACAGTTGTGTGCAATGAAGGCAACTAAATCTCTATGGGTAGGATGACCTCCATTCCGTACACCAAGGAGAATGGCTTCACCTATGTGGGTTGGTGTTTGATAAGACCAAATGGTATTGGGGAGATTTTCTGGCCGACACATCTTGTTCTGACCAACCATTTTTGACAGAATATTTGAGAGGGTTTTGTTGAACACCTTGATATGCCCATTTTCTTGCGCGTGATAGCGAGAGGTTTGGTTAGAATGAGTATTGTGCTTGGTATACTATTTCATTAACTCGGCTACCCAGAAGTTGGTGTCGTTATTGGTGAGGATGGTGTGAGGGACTCCAAACTTGTAGATGAATTTGGAGCTCACAAACTCAACGATAGAATAGGCCTTGACCTCCTTGAGTGGAACCGATTCTACCCACCTGGAAAAGAAATCTGTAGTGGTCAGGATGAACATGTACTGGAGAACTATTTTTGGTGGATATGGTACCATGACATTGATTCCCCAGACCGAAAAAGGCCAAGATTACTTGGTAGTGTGGAGAGGCTCTGACAGCTGATGCACAAAGTTTGCATGAATTTGGCATGCATGAAACCTCTTGGAGAACTCGATGCAGTCACGGATCATGGAGGGAAAAAATACCCTAGTCCTGGATCTGGTGAGATATTTTTGGCCTGGTCTGATGAGACCCACAAGAACCAGCATGAACCTCCAGGATGAATTAAGAAATATCAACTCCTTGAATAAAACAGAAGATATCCCCATCAAACCCACACTTGTAGAGGATCTTCTCAAGACCAAGACATCTCTATAGGGTAAAGTGCAATGTGCGATGTCGGATTTGATCATGCTCGGCTTGATCTACTGGGAGATTACCATTTTGGAGGTACTCAACAAGGGAGGTTCTCTTGTCAGGATTCATTTCAATCACTGTATATTGGGGACTTGGAGGTCCTGAAGTGGAGGCGCCAGTGGTAAGGTGGCTTACTTGTAGGATGTCATCATTATCTAAAGTGACGGGAATGATGACCCTCTGGTGTGCCATGTGGATTATAAAATCATCCTTTTCAGTCTCTAAAAGTGATGAATCTAGGCTGGCCAAAGCGTTAGCTCAACCATTCTAGGATCGAGGGACATGAGTAACTTCTAGCCAAGATGGGAACTGGGCCATCATTGGGAGGGTGCATTCTAATAGTGTAATGAGTTTTGGAATTCTGATGACATAGTCACTGTTTATTTTCTTAATGACTAGTTTGGAGTCCCCTTTCACATGAAAGTGGGGAACATCAATCTCGGGGGCCAACTCGAGGCTAGTAATGAGAGCCTGGTACTCCACCTCATTGTTGGTGCAGCCTTCTGACAACATGAATGAATATGGAAGAATGGCTTGTGCTGGGGTAATGAAGATGATACCCAGACCTACTCTGTTGAGCTTAGGGTTATTGAACCTTCTGTCGGTAGGGCTCTAGGATGCTCCATCAAAGTGAATTTTGCAGCACGAAATGTCTTGGTCTACCAAGAGGATTGCCTCATTAGGAAAATCAAGTTCTAGAGACTAGTCCATGGGAGTTGGATGGGCGACGAGGAAATTTGCAAAATCATGCCCCTTAATATCCTTCTGATGGATAAACCTGATGTCGAACTGTGGAAGGATCACTACCCACTGAGCTAGAAAGCTTGTCAATATTGGGCAATTCAGGATGTACTTCAGCGAATCCACTCGGGACACCAGCTGTACCTCGTGGTTCTGCAAGTAATATCGCAATTTATGTACTTTGAACACCAGTGAAAGGTATCTCTTCTCAATAGGGTAGTATCTAGTCTCTGTATTTAGGATCATGCGGCTGATATAATAGAGACTATTCTATGTTCCCTCATTGTTATTCTAGGAGAGAAGGGTGTCGAGGGATTGTTCTAGGGTGGTCACATAAAAAACCATCAGCTTTCTAGAAATGGGTGGCATTAATACCATGGGTTTTAGCTGATACTTCTTCATTTCCTTGAAAATAGTATGACATTACTCATCCCATTAGTAGGCAATTTCTTTCTTCATGATCTAGAGGAAGGTATTACACTTGTCGGCCAAATTAGCAATGAATCGGTGTATGTAGGCCAAGTGGCCTTGAAAGACTTGAAGCTCCCAAATGTTTCTCAGGGAATACATCTGGATAACGACCTTGATCTTCTTTGGGTTGATCTTGATGCCCCTATATCTAACAACAAAGCTGAGAAACCTTTTGCAGGTAACCCCAAAGGTGCACTTTAATTGCTTCATCTTTAGGTGGCGAGAACGAAGGAAGATGAACACTTTCTCAAGATCTTTGAGATGGTCCTGATGCTGGATATATTTGGCCACTAGATCATCCATGTAGCATTCCACGAATATCCCAAGGATTGGGTTAAATATTTGATGTATGGCACACTGATAGGTGTCACCTGCATTCTTTAGACTGAAGGTCATAACCTAGTTACAAAAAGTACATTGTGGTTCCTTGAAGGATATAGACTCTTCATCCTCAGGGGCCATTCAAATATGGTTGTACCCAGATTACTAATCCATGAAGGAGAGGTCTTGGAACCCAGTGGTGGAATAAATAAAAAACTTTATCATGAAAAGGGAAAATCATTATTCAGATAGTGACGGTTGAGATCCCAGAAGTCGATGCAGACCCTGATCTGTCTGTAATTATTCTGGATAGGCATAATGTTGTCTAACCATATAAGGTACTAGACATCCTTAACAAAATTGGATCTGATGAGCTTATCAACTTTGGCCTCGACCATAGAATCATGAGTAGGGCGCATTTTTCTGGTAGGCTTCTTAAACCCGCGGTGATTTGCCGGGAGACCGAGGCAGTGGATGGCTACCTAAGGATATAGTCCCAACATCTCATTATAACTCCAGGATAATACATCACGATATTTTTTCAAGAAGTCCATGTACTACTATTTTTCTTTGATTGGCATAGAGGCACTGATCAATGTGGGTTTCAGATCCGTCTCACTACCGAGGTTCACCGGTACCAATTCAACAACCATGGTAGAGACACCCTCTTCGAAATAAGTATGAGCATCCTCTAAGTCCTCTTATCCACTTATGTAGGAGGGGTCCTCGGTGGGAGGAGTCTCCTCTGAGTCGATAGATCCTAATGGGAGACTAGTGCCAGCCTGAGCACTGTTAGACACTACATCGAGGGACTCATGTGCTACTGAAACCATGGAAATGAAAGCTATTGATCTAATCCCATCTTGACATCTACCTAAGGGGCCACACTTGATGATATCAAATAAATAGTGACATGTAGGATTGATCCAGTTTATACCATCCTGATGGAATAAGAAAGTATGATGTATTGTTGTCTCCATGGGACGGACATCCTGATACCTTATGGGGGTAGGGGGCTCTGGGATCACCCAAGACTAGTTTTTGTAGGAATACGAGGTGATTTTATGACGTCTCTTTGACTTGGGAATGTGCTCCCCCATTGTTCCAAAAACAAGGAATCATTTTCCCATATCTGGGGTTGTTTCCTCCAATTGGTGGATTGAAAAGATGTAGGCATCATCCTTTTCTATCCACGGGTTGGTCACAGCCGTAGAATGTTCGACCTCATTAGAATGAATCTTATTGTCTATGCACTTGTAATAGTCAGCATCTAGGTCACAAGCTTCACAAGAGGAAAAGGGAGACGTGTCACCTTGAATTATGCCCACTCGACCATTAAGGGAGTACTTGAAGCACTGGTGATATGATGAAGGGACCGCCGCATGCAGGTGGAGACATGGCCTTCCCATTAATGCATTGTAGGCAGTGTCTTGAGAGACAACCATGAACTCGGTGATGGCTACCAGACCACTGAATTGGGTCTTCAGGAAGATTTTTCTGATCATTGTTTGTTCATTCCTATCATAACCTTGGATTTTCAGTTCAAAGGGACTCAAATCATCCTTATATATACCCATCTTCCGAAGTGTCTGGGTTTGGATCAGGTTGGTCCTAAAGCCTGTATCAACAAGGCAGTGACGAACCTCTACACCATTGAAATGGTTGGTGATGTTCAATGGGTGGATTTTCCCCTATATGGGAGAGCCTTCATATTCCCCAAAGAATGAGATGACGGCCATGCATACTAAATTCTCAATTGCCTCAGCATGGAAGGCTTATGCGGCTACTACCTCCATATCGAACTGAAGGGGACTTATTAAAGCCTTAGCGAGGGCTTCACGCATATTTGATGATAGGCGAAGGTCGTAAAGGATGGAGAACCTTTCCAGAATGCTGTAAATATGCTTGAGTACATCATACTCCCATACCAATCATGATATTATGCTTATAGGAGGTCGTTCTATGGTAGGGGGAATGATTTCCCTTCTGGCTAAAATGATAGCTGACTGGTGATGGGAACATCCCGATGCTCACTGGTCAGAACCTATGGAGTTCCTATCGGAAGAGGGTCGGATGACCGAGACTGATCCATAGAAGATCTTGGCTGGTCATGACATGGTCGGAGTGTCTCTGCCTGATCCAGTAGCAAAAACGGCGTCAAAGGAGGACCTGATGACACTAGATGAGAAGGTTCCACTTACTGAGCTCTGTGTTGGGCATGTTGTCTGGTTTCAGTGGCATAAATAGCCTAACTAGAAGTACTGACCAAGGCACTCTGATGAACCAAATTTCCATGGCTCTATCGACACTGGAGATGGTTGGGAACATTGGGAGGATCCACCTGGTGCTCCTTGTCATCCGAAACCATATATGGGTTTACCATCTCTACGGTGTTAACCGAGTCATACTGTTGACTGTCACCTGAAGAATCCTCCACCACTAGATGGATTCTGGGGTGAACTTCCATCTCTAGGGCATGAAGTATTCGAGAGTATGGGATGACGATGGCATCAATGGGGGACTTTTTTTACCTTGCATCGCTGATGCTTTCTCTTCTGGGAAGAGGACGTCTGAGTTGTTGACGCAGAGGTACTGGCTATGGGTGAAACAGCTTCTTATGAAGGTTCAGTTTGATTTAGAAGTGCATGGATAATACCATGGGCATGGGTGACTACCTTATGATCCATACAATCATAATACTTCTAGGACCCATGGTTGGAAACCTAATGCCATTCACCCTTGCTATCATTGTCACTATTTGGATTCATGAATACACACATCACTTGTGCCAGAGATGGGCCCAACCTGACTACGTTGTTGTCCACCTGGTATTAAATCCATTATTTAAACAAATAGAACTATTTGAGGCTGTTCCTAGGATTAAGTGATAGGGGCAGTAGTTGGGGAGATTAATGAGATCTACCTCTTCTGGTCTCCTGCATTCGGGACACCATACAATTCCCTATTCAAGGGTTATTCTGAAATAATAGGGGACCTGAGACTCATTGAATGAGTAGATCCAGTTTCTCCTATATGGGAAGGGGGATCTAGGAGCTTGACCCTAAAAAAGAGCTAGAGGAGCCTATCGATGAGGTGGATGTTGTTTATGTCACCTGGTTGGTGGCAGCGCATTACATGAGAGTGACTACCAATTCTGAGGTGGGCGCTACTGGGCCAGAGGTTGCGCTTGAGTTGGATGGCCTCTGTGAGGCTATAGAGGTGTCTCCACTGGTAATAACTCTAGTTTTTGTGGGATTATATCTGCACCACCATGGTGGGCTCAGACATATCATCCCTTATTGCGGGGATTGTAGGAGAAAATGGTCGTGCCTACTTGGACTTCTGTAAGGTTTCCTCTAGGCGTTGGGCCTTTCCAGATAAATCCTGGAATCCCATAGGTTAATTATAGTTAATGAGATAGGGGACCAGTTTTATCTTTACATTCCCCACATATATTTTCAGCAACTATTCCTGAGTCACTGGAATGTCCAGAGAGTAGGTGATTCCTTTCCACCAGGTGACAAAGCTTGTGACATGCTCATCAGGCCTCTGTTTTCATTTGAAGAGGTATGTAATACTTTTCTTCTGAGTGGTGGAACTAAACTGGTAAAGAAATTTCCTATGAATATCTTCCCAAATGTCTACTGACTTTATGGGTAGCTGGTTGTACCAGACAAACGCAGGTCCTTCCAATGTCTGTACAAAGCATCAGAGATTGGTAGCCTCCTACCACACCGGAGTTCCTAGAATTTGCCTGCACCTTGAGATGAAGTGGGACAAATTCTGTATTGGGTCACCCATCCCATTAAAGGGGAAAATGGTGGGAGTTCCAAAACCTGGGGGTGCTAGCATATCATCCACCCATTCCAGATATGGCTTTCCATCAGGCGGGACTGCCACCTATCGTGTTTCCAATACCTCAAGGCAGGTAATGAGTTTCTCCATCGGAATTTCTAGGCTGGGGTTCCTATCTTGACAGGGATCCCTAACCACTAGTGCGTTGGTAGGTTATTCAACATGCTAAACAGCCATGGAGGCTCATGGAGAAGCTGGTGGGATGGCCTATGGAGCATCTAGGGAAGCCTGAGCTGGTTCCCGAGGATTATTACATCACTCGGGCAGATTTGGCGACACATACTGCACCCTATTTCCATAAGTTCTAGCCTCAACACTATCTGTGTGGGAAAGATGGTCAGGGTCACTTAGAGGAAATTCACTAAGGGGAATTTGTGCCTACCTCTACTTCCCTAGCTGAGGATCACTGTAGTCTGGACATCACTCCATGACATGCTCACTAAGGAGGTCATTGACCATTTTCTTATGCTCCACAAGCTATTGATGCAACACAGCTTTTTCGGAATCATCCTCCATATTTTTTACTTAGCCAAACAGGTTAGTGGGTTTAACAGCTTTGAGATTCTCCTTAAACTTATTGTTATTTCGGCTGAGGACCAATGCTTCGGTAGTCATGGGAAGACCTAGTAGATTTCTCTTCTAGCGAGTAACACTTTCTCGATGGGTTAAAAATTTGTGGAACTCCATTGGGGGTAAATTTTCTCCAAGGAATTATTTCTCTGTCTCTTCCTCTAATAAATTGGCCATGTTAACCATGAATCTACCTGGAGGCATATCCTCAAGATCACCTAGAAAATCAGGTTGGAACCAAATAGAACTAAAATGGAGGGTTGCGTATTGACCCCAACCACAAATCTACACGTGGGGAGAAGCCTCCTTGATAATCATGCGGAGCACTTTAAAGATCGGAACACATCGTTACCAGAGGGTCCTATGGTGGCCTGGTGACTCAGGATGTTGGGCCATGGGGAGTGCATACAAATCGATCAAACGACATTGTTGACCAATGTCTTAGAAGTGTTCCAGACTCTTAGGGTAGGCCAATCGTCGATGATGAAGACGAAAGTGATTCCCCCATAGGGTCTAGCGAAAGCATCCAACCTCCTCCTAGGTGAGCATTTCCAGTGCACTGAAATTTAGTGCTGCAACTGGCCAAGACATCTCTAGGAAATGGTCCGCCACAAGAATGTCCCAAAAACTCCTTAGCTTAGACTTGGGTCTGGACTATGGTTTCCCCACTCATCGACTAAAGGTGGATGGGAAACCGGTAGTGTACTGAAGCAGACCACTAAGATGGTAGGCTGGCCAGTAGAGAATACAGAGAGTGGGATGACAAGCTGCCGCATCTTGGGTTGTCCTCCATAGAGTGCAGTGACTTAGCTAACACATCACAATAAGAAGGGCTAGAAAAAACAGTTTCTAGAGCAGGGACTACAGCTACTGGAGGTGGACCATGTTGTTGCTCGTCCGCCATCGGTCCCCAAAATAACTCTTCATGATCTATAGTCGAGGTAGAGAGTGCTCCTGGAAATGATGGTGGTGATTGTGAGGCCAGACCCTGAGGTGATTCCAAATCCTCATCCTCCTAGATATATCTGCAGAGGGAGGCTAGGATCCATCAAACCTCATATTCCAGAAGATCAAGGATGATATGCCTCGTCCCTACCCCAGTCCTTGACACAGAAGATTGAGGTGAGGTTTCCATTACTGAATCATATTCCACCTCAGAATCTAACAACCATACTGGTTTAATCATGGTCTGAATCTTCTAGGCATTATTTTTATAGTGGCGATGACCCACCCTCCTACCCTAGGATGGCTCTTCAAGACAGGGTAGATTTCTAGCTCGAGGAGTTCCTTCAACCGAACTGGTGCTGGGGCAGAGAGGACTTTTGCCTAAGTGGGCTGGGGTGCGAGGAGCACCTGGAAAGATGTCAAAGGGAACAGGAGGAGGGCCTCTATTTCAATTTACTGACATGAGAAGAGGATCCCCATGGGAAGTATAAAATCGGGAAGGACCTCTGCTAGAGCTGGTGGGAACTTGGGTAGGACCTCCATGCTTGTGTCCCCTAATAGTGTCGGTACGAGGAGGGTCCTTATACTGGATGAGCATAACAAGGGGTAGGACCTCCGTGATGGATGTTTATAAAGTGAGGAAAACCTCCACTTATCTGGTTTATAGGACAAGGAGGAGCTTCGTCAGCAGCTACACGGACATGGGGAAGGCCCCCATACTTTAGTTTGACCGAATGTATAACATCTTGAAACTGGTGACCTGTGACTAGAAGTAACAGCTCCATACCTGAGGTCATGGGCGTGAAGGAGGATTCCATACTGAGTGTCACTGTAGTGAGGAGGACCCTCATCTAGATTGAAGGTAGCATGTGGAGGGCCTCCATGACAAACTTGGAAGCGGTATAGACCTGCGCTCTCTTTGGTGATGGTATGAGGAGGACCTCTATACTGGGTGTTGTTGTCACAGTTTGGCCCGCAGTGGGCACTACCTGCACCGGAAACTAGTAGAGTCGACCCAGCCTACTCGTGGGGCGGTTTGGACCTCGATATGGGCCTGGTGTATGAGTTCCCATGCTCGGCGTAAACAAGGTATTGATGGTATACATCGGCAGTGGAACAATCCTTGGTAGTCATTGACATTTATGCCCCTCAATGAGTGTCCTCCTCGACCTGCACCCGACGCAGGTGTCGAGTCAACCGGGTTGGGGCCAGCGGTGTAGGTGCATAGCTTACCTACTCTTCAACCCATGGAGCCGGGTGGCAGTGCTGATGAGGCCTAGTGAGATCCCTCCTTGGGAGCCCCTAGAACGGGATCTCGGTCGGGCTAGCCCAGAAATCCCTCACCTCATCAGTGTAGGGGAGGGAGTCATCGAAGTGTTTTGGGTAGAGGATCCCAAAACGGTTTTGTGTCAGAGTAGGGAGCAGTGGCTCCTTGCGCAGACCTTGGGGTGGTGGTGTCGATGAGGCATAGATGCCTATAAGTCCTGACGGTCCATATCCCGAGTCAGGATAATCCCTTCCTCCTCTTATCAGTGAACAAGTTCATTTATCACCCTTTGTTGAATGAACTCAGATGGGGAGATGGGGCGTGGTTTCCCAATAGTTGTGGACGTGGAGGCTGCTGTGGGGGAAATGAGGCAATGTGGGATTTCCATGAAGATGTTTCCCCTACCCATACATTGGTAGGTGGGTGGTAATCAGTTTCTTGATATGGTAGCTTGGGTCCTGGAGGGTAGGGAGATTAAACCATTAGTACTGTAACAAGGAAATTGAATTCCAGTCCCCTAGCACCATTCCGTATTCCATGGATAGTAAGAAGGATACACACTCACAACGTCATATATCAGGATGTCCAACGTTCGACTGCCTCAACTTCGGGTGAGTTTCATGCCAGGCCCACTATTTTCTTGGCGGGACCTAGTGCCAGATAACTAGATCTGGTGACACGCTAGTCCACTAATGTCTCAAATGATACTAATCTCCACATTTGAGGAGAATAATTTCATGTCAAGTTCACCATTTATATTTTTTATGCTTTCTTCGGGGCACACATTCATCTCTTATTCGGAGGAGGACACACAGTTGTTGCCCAGCATTCCCACTTTCCAAAGGCGGGTGGAATATGTCGCTTATTTAGGGATGTTTTCTCCTTGATTAAAATGGGATTATGGGTTGTTTGTTCCTCCTTCTTTGGATTCCTCTTCGGAACTGGTTACCTAGTCCGGGTCTCCCTTATAGACTTAAGACGTTGTTCGTGAAACTATTTCTAGTGCCATGTCTTCATGGACACTGGCTAATTACACTACTTCTGTCAGGACATTCCAAGGGTTCTGGTCTGGGCATAAACCTACTTTCGGGAGAGTAGTCATGTTGGACATCATTGGAAGGTCTAGACACTGGAACACTAGCGAGTCTGGGTTTCTTTCCTTTATGATAGGTCTTCTCAAGGACACGGTAGCCTAAGGAATTCCACATCGAATGCGGGGAATTATATTCCATAGGCATGTCTGAGAGGTTTTCTTTATCTTCCTCTGTTTAACATAGGGTATGTCACGGGTTTAATTTCTAGAGGAGATGGATCAAACTGATCAGAACATTGATAGGAGTGGATAAGATGGGTAAAACCCCTAGAGGGAACACTGATGCTAGGAATAACGTGTGGTTAGTTACCCAATTACTTCTAGGAGCACTGAGAAAGTGGGTGACAGGATCTCACCCGGATGTGGTGACCCGAGTAAGAATCCAGATGGATATAGATGGTTGAGTGAAGTGGAGGGTGAATGAGATTGAAATATTTTGAATGCAATGGTAGTGTTGGTCTTGAGCCTCGAATAGACTTCCTATGTATCCCCATTGAAGAGAATCAAAGTCCACATAGGTCAGTGGGGTGATGGGACACCTGAGGAGGCAACCCATATGGATGGGACCCATGGCTGGGATCCAGAGGAAGTAGAACCTCCAGGTTGGGGCATGAACTTAGTGAAACACATAGTCTTGAGGGAGAGATCACGATGGGACATGGGTGATGGGATTTAACCTTAGTAATTCTTCCTACATATCCCTATGGTGGGGAATTAAATTCCACGTAGTTTAGGATGGGGGCATAGAATTGGGGTGTACGCAGAGGACAGTGACCCGATGACATGTTAGGGGTTACGCATGGTTAGCAGCCTGGGTTGGCCTAACGCTTGAGGGGAAGACCAAAGATGTGGGTCCCAATGAAGGGGGACGACAACGGATTACCACTGGTTAGGTGATGAAACATCATACTGATTAATGGGTGACACAATGACTTACTGTTGAATGGGGTTCCAACGGATTACCGCTGGTTGAGGTTACAATGGATTACCGTCGATTGGGGAACACAAAGGCTTACTATCAATTGGGGAACACAATGGATTATTGTTGATTGGGGAAAAAATGGTTTATCGTCAAATGGGGTACACAATAGTATACCGTTGATTGGGGAAAACAACATCTTACCATCAATTGGGGAAAACAACATATTACCGTTGATAAGGGAAAACAACATCTTGGCGTTGATTGGGGAAAACAACGGCTTGCCATCGATTGGGGTTGGACCTCAGGGAGGCTTTCTATGTACCATTTCTAGGAGACATGGATCAAATCCCACATAGTTTGAAGCAGGTATAGTTTAATGTCCTGCGGGACAAAAAGTCGTGTACAGTTTAACATCATGTAGGGAGAGGGTGGACCGATATAGAGTGGTTGGGACCAATGGGTGTTGTTCTTGATCCTTAGGTAGGCTTCCTACGTACCTTTCCTTATAAAGGATCAAATTCCCCATAGTTTGTAAGAGGTGTTTGTGAACCGACATGAAAGGGGTCGGGACCAATAGTGTCACGACCTGTCCCCGGGGCCCGTGTCGTGACTACCCCAAGCCCGCCTTCCATAGGCCAGGGGCTGGAAACTAGCACAAAGGCGTAAATCCCAACAAAAGGGAAGGCATTGCCTTTGAAAAGTAAACAAGCACCACATAGTAAGCAAGCGGAAAAGAGTAAACACAAAGTGAAAACTGTAACAAGTTGTGCTGAAAGTAAAAAGGGGACGGAAATACAAGCCCAACTGTAAAGTACAACTGAAAGGGGAAAACAACAACTGAAAAGAAAAGTCACAGCGTCGGGCCATCCTCTGGAAATCCCACCTGAAGGGTGGGTATAGATAGCTCCACTGCTCTTCGGGTCTCGTCGTTCGCTCCGAGTACGTCCCGCCCAGTGGTCCACCTCCAGGTATCGTCCTGCTCTGCAAGCCTCAACCACGATCAACGTTGTCCGTCATCTGCAACCAACACAATGTAGTGCGGGCATAGCCCGTGCAGGGGTGAGTATAAGATACTCAGTAGGGACCCCGAGACCCCCGAAGGTCTCCCGAAATCCACAAAGGATAAACCACAACGGAAAGATACAATCACGAAGTAACAACTGACACTGCTTAGGTATATGCCCATACATATACCTAAGTCATCAATACCTATTCGGCTCCAACATCCGAGCCCAAGCACAACCCAGTCCACACAAGAAAGCAAATGTAAATCCACACAGGATAGCACAACATAATCCACAAAGGAGAGAAAAACGTAAATCCACACAAGATAGCACAACACACTCCACAATGGAGAGCAAATCGTAAATCCACACAGGATAGCATGACACAATCCCCAAAGGAAAGAAAAATGGAATCCACACAGGATAGCACAACACAATCCACAAAGGAGAGTAAATAGTATTCAGCTCACACAGGTATACATCATCAAAAAGGTGAAAGAGATGATCAAACATAGATACTGAATCATCTAAGCTGGGACCCACGTAGGATACAAGACCAGCACAGCTAGGACCCACATAGGATATAAGACTAGCTGTCTTCATTGATTCATCTATACTGGGACCCACATAGGATACAAGACCAGTATTGAATCATCTAAGCTGGGACCCACATAGGATACAAGACCAGCACAACTAGGACCCACATAGGATACATGACCAGTTGTCTTCATTGATTCATCTATACTGGGACCCACATAGGATACAAGACCAGTATTGAATCATCTAAGCTGGGACCCAAATAGGATACAAGACCAGTATTGAATCATCTAAGCTGGGACCCACATAGGATACAAGACCAGCACAACTAGGACCCACAAAGGATACAAGACCAGGTGTCTCCATTAATTCATCTATACTGGGACCCACATAGGATACAAGACCAGTATTGAATCATCTAAGTTGGGACCCACATAGGATACAAGACCAGCCGTCTTCATTGATTCATCTATACTGAGACCCACATAGGATACAAGACCAGTATTGAATCATCTATGCTGGGACCCACATAGGATACAAGACCAGCACAGCTAGGACCCACATAGGATACAAGACCAGTTGTCTTCATCGTTGCAGTCCACTGAGGATCTTTGCACAGTCGTCGTCGTCAAAGTCGTAGCCAGCTCTAGGGTTCCTGCACACAGCAAGCTCGTCCGGGAGGGTCCACTCCACGAGCCGAAAGGCTGATACATCAACTGTCACATAGCCCGAATTTGATGTATCCAAAAGTTCCATGTCGTCAACAGGAACTCAACGCAACAGACAGCGCGTCAATCGGACGCCCGGTCTGAGAGATATTGGCTTTTTCGTCCTAGGGGCCGGGTTGGTTTTTAAAAGTAAACCCAAACCGACCATACTCCACCTACATCCAAACCTCGGGCAGAGTGAGTCAAAAGATCCGTCTCACTTAGAGGAATTAAAAAAGCTGACGGCACATCAATCGGATGTCCGTAGCTCAAGATATGAGTCTCTCCGCTCAGAAGGCCCGGTTGGTTTCGTGTACGAACCAACCCAGTCGAACTCAAAGTATTCTGAAACCTTGATTGCGATATACTGAAACGACCGTCTCGATCCAAGGATCGTGTTTCCGCTGACGGCGAGTCGTTTGGAGTCCCGTAGCTCAAGTTACGGGCATTTGACCGAAAATGGTCCGAAGACGGGGGGTCCGGGCCCGGGCCGACCCCCCCCCCCCCCCTGGGTCGGCCGAACCGGGTCGACCCAAACCGTTCTGGCCTAGGTGCGGCCCTGCCGGTCGGACCGGCCTGGCTCGGCTCGGCCGAGCGGCTGGGCGCCGCGGGGCGCTGCCCCTGCGGTCTGGAGATGTCACGGCCCCGAGTGGGCCGCGTTGGAGAACCGCGGTCGCGGCTTCTGCCGCGTCCCGTGCGGGAAAACCGGACCCACGCGGCCGCGGGTATGTTGGCCGCCGTCGCCGCGGCTGAAGCCGCGGCGGCCTCGTCCAGCAGCGCGCCAGGGCGCCGCCGCCTCCGGCTGCCGTCGCCACCGCACCGGCGACCCGCACCGCCGGAATCTTCCGCGGGCCACTGGAGTTGCTCCGGTGGTCCGTTTTCCTTCCCGTCTGCGCTGGTGCTCCTCTCGGGTTCTGTTCTTTACTGCGAAATCAACAAACTGCCCTTGCATCACGTTTTTTCATCGCCCTCCAAATCCGCACAACCACGAAGAACGGCGGAGGGTTGTCGGGCCATGTTCGTTTGGCCCGCACCCTCCGCGTTAGATAAAAACAACGGGAGAAAATAATTCAACACATGAAACAACAATTTTAATAAATTAAAATTGTTCATTTGCAACCGGTTCTTTAATTTTAAATAAACGTTCACGGGAAAAGGGCATTCCAAAACATAATCCCTACCTCGTCAAGTCGTCGCCCGCGGGTTCTTCGCGGATTTGATCGTCGCGGAAGGAGGGGTTCGTCGCGGAAGGAGGAGATCGTCACGGTATCTGGCGCTGCGTCAACGAACTCCGAGGACCAAGAAACAACAGATTTAATTATAAATAATTAAATCCGTGTGTTGTTATAAATTACAAAGAAGTTTTAAAAGAAACCTGAAACTCTTACCTCAAACAGATGATTCAAAGATTTCGTTGCGGAAGAAGGAACGTCGCAGCAGAACGTCGCGGAGGAGGAAACGTCAGCATCGCGGCACACGGCGTCGCGTCGTCGATTTCTGCGGGTCGGCGTTCTTCGTCGGATGTTGGCGTTCTTCGCGTTCTTCACGAAGAAGGGTGAAGGCACAAGAACTTCTGTCAAAACCTCTCAACGTGTAATCCTCCAATAGACGGTGTTGGTCTTATTTTATTATTACGCCAACAAACGAAAAGAGGTAAGTAACGACCCATTAATTCGTAGAATTAAATTAACGAAAGAAACTGCCCATTTAATTTACGAACAAAACTGCCCAATTAAATGGTGCGTTAAGAAATTAAGAAAACACGTCAGTTGAATTTCATAAAGACGGGTTTTCGCGGGTGCGTTACTTATCGGAAAAGAAACGGTGGGGCTCGTGCGGGTCCCACCTCACAAATATCCTACCAGGAGGGTAGGATATTTCTGGATAGCATCCTATCCGGATCAACTCAGCTTAAGCTGCTTTTAAGTGACTTCAAGTGGCTTCCAAGTGGCTTAAGTGAAATAAAATAAAGTTGTCGTAAAATTATTTTATTTCTTAACTTTAAGCCCAAAAATTAAAAACCACAACCGAGCAAACGCAACTCCGGAAGAGGCGTTTCTAAGCAAATATCGGCGCTGCGATTTCATCGGTGCCCTCAGAATTCGATTCCGGGCACCGGTTCAAAAGTTAGAAAAAACCCGCTCGTATGTTCACTGAACGTACCCGAGCCAAACTTCGGAAAATGATTCCGGGCACACCGGGCCTCGGAATCAGGTGCCTTCAGAAACTGCGCTCTTTTAAAATTCCAAAGAAAATTCAGAAAAAAATTTCCTTGAAATTTACGGGTCTTTACATTACTCCCACCACAGGGCTTTACGTCCCCGTAAAGCTTCACCACAAACTTAGGGATACAAAGGCGGTACTGAGCACGCAACTGAGACTCCCGCTCCAAAGTGCTCTCCTGGAGGTTCACGTGCAGCTATCTGAGGCACACTAGAGGAATCGATCATCCACGTAGGACCCGCTCCTGTCGATCCTCTATCTCCACCGGGACCTCCGTAAAATTTGCCCCATCATCCACATCTAGCTCCCCATGGTCAATGATGTGAGTTGGGTCGTGCACGTATCTCCTCAGATGAGATACGTGGAAGATGTCGTGCACCCGGTGCAACTGAGGTGGTAGAGCCAGGCGATAGGCCACCTCGCCAACCCTGCTGAGGACCTGGAAGGGTCCGATGAAGCGCGGAGACAACTTGCCGCCTCGGCCAAATCTCCGCAAACCACATCGAGGTGAGACACACAAGAAGGCGTGGTCGCCATCCTCGAACTCTAGTGGCCTCCGCCTCCTGTCAGCATATGACTTCTGCCGGCTCTGAGCTATCCTCATCCGCTCCTGGATGACCTGGACCGTCTCTGGTCCTACAAGAGCTGCTGTGATTTCTTCTTTGCCGATAAGAGAAATCTGGTCTCATCCCATGGATGAACCACTTTCTTTTCCTAATACAGTCAATCCCGACATGGATGATACTAATCCATACCAAGGATGACGTTGTAAGGCCTCGACGCTACTACCAAGAGATCCAACCGTTACTCTCACCTCCAAGGGTTGAGTCACACTGTCGGCATCAGTGTGTGGTAACTGGGTCTCCTCCAGTAGATGTCTCACAAGTGAGGGTCCATTCAACAGTCAAAACTGGAACCTCTTAGTAACAACACAAAAGAGGACAGGAATGAAAACATCACAAAGGTATGCGTCTTTTATTATTTCAGCTCATAATACAAAGACGCTACACAATAGCAACAAGGAACTAGAAGTACAAAGGACGTATCCACTAGTTCCGCTCCTGTCCGTTTGCTCCCAGAGCTCCATGATCGAAGGCCTCAGCTGCCTAAAGCTGATCTCTCCCATGTCCACCAACTCCCTACGGTCGGGGTGGACCTCCTGGTGCTGGTGGTGGCAACACCTCGAAGTGTCTCCCACCATCGGCTACTCGTCCAGATCCTCTGCCTCGTCCGCCTGCACCCTGCGGACCACCGTGGTCGAACCTCTGTCTGGGAGGTCCCTCTACCACCTGATGCTCATCTGTAAGACGAGTCGGGCAGTCTCGAGCCATGTGACCTCACCCGATGCATGCGTAGCAATGCATGCCCCTCGTGTAGCTGGCTCTCCTTCGGGTGCCCAGCACAACCGAATCTTCATCCTGAGATTGCCCATCTGATGGTCTGGCCCGTTTGAACCTCTGCGTCACCTGTCTACTACCATCTGCAGAAGACCCTGCTACGGGCCGTCCTGCGTAGGGCCCTGTCATTGGAGCCTGCTCGGCGAGAAAACTCTCCACTAGAAGGGCTCTCTCCAACACCTCTTCCTGAGTTGGAATGTTAAGGGAGATCATCGAAGCCCTGATCTCATGCCTCAGTCCCTGCTCTAAGGTCCGAGCCCGGAAGAATGGGTCATGTACCATATCTGTGGAGTAGCACGAGAGATCAGTAAATCTCGCCGAGTACTGGGCCACTGTCAAGCTGCTCTGTCGCAGCTGAAGAAGCTCCTGAATGCGCACCGCACGGAGGGTGGCTGGTACGAACTCGGAGCGGAAGATGATCTCAAAGTCCGTCCAGAGAAGAGATGTCTCGTTGTGCACCTGGAGCATCAAGCTCCACCATCGGCCCGCTGCTGCGTGCAGTAGGCTCGCCGCGAGGATCACCATGAGGTCTGCTGGTGTCCTCACTGGCTTGAAAACTCGCACCACTGCCTCCATCCAGTCCTCGGTTGCCTGGGGGTCTGTCTCCCTGCGGAACCTGGGCGGTCGCTGACGCTGAAACTCGTGCAGCGCACTAAGGCGACGTGCATCGTCAGCGACTGGGGCTGGTAGCATCGGTGGCTCGGCGGGTAAAGGTACCACCGGCGCCTCTACTGGCAAGGAGCCATGCACCGAGGCCTCGTCGCTCGGTGGGCTGTCATCACGCTCCACTCTCGGAACCCTAGATGGCTACCGTTGCGGGGCCATCCTGAAAAGAAGCAGGTGCGCCACAGTCAGAACTGTATACCTGGTGAGCTGACACAAGTAATCACAAAGAAAACTTGAACACACATGCAATCAGTTTTTTCAAGCATTAAGTCGGAAATCAGAAGTCAGGGTCCTGGTGTACGGATACGTCGGCCTCCGCACCAACACTGGACTCCCTGGACTGATAACCACACCCAATACGCTAAACACTGTTTCTTCACATAGAAGAAAGATCAGAGTCTGCGGTAGATACGAACTCCTCTGATACCAATTTGTCACGACCCATCCTCGGGGCCCGTGCCGTGACTACCCCAAGCCCACCTTCCATAGGCCAGGGGCTGGAGACTATCACCAAGGCGTAAATCCCAACAAAAGGGAAGGCATTTCCTTTGAAAAGTAAACAAGAACCACAGAGTAAGCAAGCGGAAAAGAGTAAACACTAAGTGAAAACTGTAACAAGCTGTGCTGAAAGTAAAAAGGGGCCGGAAATACAAGCCCAACTGTAAAGTACAACTGAAAGGGGAAAACAACAACTGAAAAGAAAATCCGCAGCGTCGGGCCGTCCTCTGGAAATCCCACCTGAAGGGTGGGTACAGATAGCTCCACTGCTCTTCGGGTCCCGTCGTCCACTCCGAGTACGTCCCGCCCAGTGGTCCACCTCCAGGTACCATCCTGCTCTGCAAGCCTGAACCAAAATCAACGTTGTCCGTCTTCTGCACCCAACACAACGTAGTGCGGGCATAGCCCGTGCAGGGGTGAGTATAAGCTAATCAGTAGGGACCCCGAGACCCCTGAATGTCTCCCGAAATCCACAAAGGATAAACCACAACGGAAAGATACAATCATGAAGTAACAACCGACATTGCTTAGGTATATTCCCATACATATACCTAAGTCATCAATCCATGTTCGGCTCCAACATCCGAGCCCAAGAACAACCCAGTCCACACAGGAAAGCAAACGTAAATCCACACAGGATAGCACAACACAATCCACAAAGGAGAGCAAAACGTAAATCCACACAGGATAGCACAACACACCCCACAATGGAGAGCAAATTGTAAATCCACACAGGATAGCATGACACAATCCACAAAGGAAAGCAAAACAGAATCCACACAGGATAGCACAACAAAATCCCCAAAGGAGAGTAAATAGTATTCATCTCACACAGGTATACATCATCAAAAAGGTGAAAGAGATGATCAGACATAGATACTGAATCATCTAAGCTGGGACCCACATAGGATACAAGACCATCACAGCTAGGACCCACATAGGATACAAGACTAGCTATCTTCATTGATTCATCTATACTGGGACCCACATAGGATACAAGACCAGTATTGAATCATCTAAGCTGGGACCCACATAGGATACAAGACCAGCACAGCTAGGACCCACATAGGATACAAGACCAGCTGTCTTCATTGATTCATCTATACTAGGACCCACATAGGATACAAGACCAGTATTGAATCATCTAAGCTGGGACCCACATAGGATACAAGACCAACTGTCTCCATTGATTCATCTATACTGGGACCCACATAGGATACAAGACCAGTATTGAATCATCTAAGCTGGGACCCACATAGGATACAAGACCAGCCCTCTTCATTGATTCATCTATACTGGGACCCACATAGGATACAAGACCAGTATTGAATCATCTAAGCTGGGACCCACATAGGATACAAGACCAGCACAGCTAGGAACCACAAAGGATACAAGACCGGTTTTCTTCATCGTTGCAGTCCACTGAGGATCTTTGCACAGTCGTCGTCGTCGAAGTCGTAGCCAGCTCTAGGGTTCCCGCACACAGCAAGCTCATTCGGGAGGGTCCGCTCCACGAGCTGAAATTCTGATACATCAACTGTCACATAGCCCGAAGTTGATGTATCCAAAAGTTTTGTGTCGTCAACAGGAACTCAACGCAACAGACGGTGCATCAATCGGACGCCCGGTCTGAGAGATATTGGCTTTTTCGTCCTAGGGGCCCGGTTGGTTTTTAAGGAAAAACCAACCCAACCGTACTCCACCTGCGTCCAAACCACGGGCGGAGTGAGTCAAAAGACCCGTCTCACGTAGAGGAATTCAACAAAGCTGACGGCACGTCAATCGGATGTCTGTAGCTCAAGATATGAGCGTTTCCGCTCCGAAGGCTCGGTTGGTTTCGTGTACGAACCAACCCGGCCGAACTCAAAGTATTCCGAAACCTTGAGTACGATATACCAAAATGACCGTCTCTATCCAAGGATCGCATTGCCGCTGACGGCTAGTCGTTTGCAGGCCCAAGTTACGGGAATTTGACCGAAAATGGTCCGAAGACGGGGGGTCCGGGCCCGGGCCGACCCGCTCCAACCTGGACGGACCCGGTCCGGTCCGGCCTTGTCGCAGCCCGGCCGGTCAGACCGGCCTGGCTCGGCCCGGCCGAGCGGCCGAGCACCTGGGCGCCGCGGGGCACTGCCCCCGCGGTCTGGATATGTCACAGCCCCGCGTGGGCCGCGCTGGAGAACTGTGGACGCGGCTTCTACCGCATCCCGTGCGGGCGAACCAGACCCGCGCGGTCGTGGGTCCTTTGGCCGCTGGTGCCATTGCGCCGCCGGAATCTTCCGCGGGCCACCGGAGTTGCTCTGGTGGTCCGTTTTCCTTCCCGTCAGTGCCGGTGCTCCTCCCGGGTTCTGTTCTTCACTGCGGAATCAACAAACTGCCCTTGCGTCACATTTTGTCGTCGCCCGCCAAATCCGCACAACCACGAAGAACGGCGGAGGGTTGTCGGGCCGTGTTCGTTTGGCCCTCACCCTCCGCGTTAGATAAAAACAACGGGAGGAAATAATTCAACACATGAAACAACAATTTTAATAAATTAAAATTGTTCATTTGCAACTGGTTCTTTAATTTTAAAGAAACGTTCATGGGAAAAGGGCATTCCAAAACATAATCCCTACCTCGTCAAGTCGTCGCTCGCGGGTTCTTCGCGGATTTGATCATCGCGGAAGGAGGGGTTCGTTGCGGAAGGAGGAGATCGCCGCGGTATCCGGCGCCACGTCGACGAACTCCGAGGACCAAGAAACAACAGATTTAATTATAAATAATTAAATCTGTGTGTTGTTATAAACCACAAAGAAGTTTTAAAAGAAACCTGAAACTCTTACCTCAAACAGATGATTCGAAGATTTTGTTGCGGAAGAAGGAACGTCGCAGCAGAACGTCCCGGAGGAGGAAACGTCGGCGTCGCGACACACTACGTCACGTCGTCGATTTCCGCGGGTTCGGCGTTCTTCGTCGGAGGCTGGCGTTCTTCACTTTCTTTGCGTTCTTCACGTTCTTCGCGTTCTTTGCGTTCTTTGCGTTCTTTGCAAAGAAGGGTGAAGGCACAAGAACTTCTGTCAAAACCTCTCAATGTGTAATCCTCCAATAGACGGTGTTTGTCTTATTTTATTATTAGGCCAACAAACGAAAAGAGGTAAGTAATGACCCATTAATTCATTGAATTAAATTAACGAAAGAAACTGCCGATTTAATTTACGAACAAAACTGCCCAATTAAATGGTGCGTTAAGAAATTAAGAAAACGCGTCAGTTGAATTTCATAAAGACGGGTTTTCGCGGGTGCGTTACTTAGCGGAAAATAAACGGTGGGGCTCGTGAGGGTCCCACCTCACAAATATCCTACCAAGAGGGTAGGATATTTTTGGATAGCATCTTATTCGGATCAACTCAGCTTCAGCCGCTTTTAAGTGACTTCAAGTGGCTTCCAAGTGGCATAAGTGATATAAAATAAAGTTGTCGTAAAATTATTTTATTTCTTAACTTTAATCCCAAAAATTAAAAACCACAACCGAGCAAACGCAACTCCGGAAGAGGAGTTTCTAAGCAAATATCGGCGTTGCGATTTCATCGGTGCCCTCAGAATTCAATTCCGGGAACCGGTTCAAAAGTTAGAAAAATCCACTCATCCGTTCACTGAACGTTCCCGAGCCAAACTTCGGAAAATGATTCCGGGCACACCGGTCCTCGTTATCAGGTTCCGTCAGAAACTGAGCTCTTGTAAAATTCCCTAGAAAATTAAGAAAAAAATTTCCTTGAAATTTACGGGTCTTTACAATGGTGTACCCCTATCGATGGTTTCTAATCATGATCCGCATTTTACATCAAGATTCTAGAAAATCCTTCAGAAGTCCCTGGATACTGAACTTCATTTGAGCACTGCCTACCACCCTCTAACTAATGGACAATTAGAACGGACTATTCAAACCTTAGAAGACATGTTGAGATCTTTATCACTTGACTTTCAAGGTATGTGGGATCAATATTTACCTCTGTTATAATTTTCCTATAACAATAGCTTCCATTCAAGTATTCAGATGGCACCATATGAAGCATTGTATGGAAAGAGATGTCACACACCAACTTGTTGGGATGATGTTGGTGAAAGAAAACTCATAGTCCCAGAACTTGTTGAGGAAATGATGGAAAAAGTGAAGGTTATCCAAACCCACATCAAATAATCTCAAAGTAGGAAAAAGAGTTATGCCAATAACCGAAGGAAGGATTTGTAATTTCAGGTAGGAGATCATGTTTTCTTGAAGGTATCTCCATGGAAGGGAGTTATACATTTCGATAAGAAGAGTAGATTGAGTCCTAAGTACATCGTACCTTTCAAAATTCTAGAACGAATTGGATTTGTAGATTATCATTTGGAAATGCCTCCAAGTCTCTCCAAATTTTAGGATGTGTTCCACGTATCACTATTGAGAAAATACATGTCTGACCCAACGCATGTACTCACCTATGAGGAAATTTAACTGGAACCTGATCTGTCTTATTGTGAAGAGCCTGTCAAAATTCTTGATATAAGAGAACAAGTGCTAAGAAACCAGACAAATCGTCTGGTAAAAGTTCAATGGAGAAACTATAAGATGGAAGAGGAAAAGTGGGAACCATAGGAACTTATGATGAATAACCACCCAAATCTTTTGGTGCGGTAGTATTATATAAATTTCGATGAAGACATTATTTGAAGGAGGGAAGAATGTAACACTGTAACACCCCAAGATTTCATAGTGTGTTATTTCTTCAAAATAATTCAATAACTTGCACTACACACAACACTGAGTTCAATCACACCATGACTTACAAAAAAAAGCCATTCAAAAGAGGTTATGAATAGTATTATCTAAATTTTAAACTTTATATAATCCTTATAATTTTAGAATCCATATTATGAGTTTCTTAGATATAATGCAAGAACAAATTCATTTTCAGTATTGCACTTTTATCAACTTTTAATAGTGAACCCTTTTTAAATACAATATTTTAAACTTTTTTACTAAATGGGGACATCAAAAATTTAAAATGAAACATCCCAAGCTTCCACGGTACACTTTCTTTGAATAATGTGATAGCGTGTGTTGTACGCAACACCGAGTTCTAAAACACCATAACTAATCAAACTAGCCGTTATGAATAGTAATACCTACTTTTTGAAATTATATATATTTTATATTTGAAAATGGACTTCATTTTTGGATTCGGAATATCGAATTTAGCCTAAGGTGAAATTTTGGTACATTTCGGATAACTTTCATATTTTGATGAATAGTGAAAATTACTAAATTTTAATTAAAAACAACTTTTTTAATCAAAATAATTAATAGTGATAAATTATGAATTTGAGTGGTTTTAAAGTATATTTAGAATATATTTTTACCATTTAATATAATGTTGGTCATTGGACATAATTTTACAATTAAACCGAACATAAACGAGTGTCAATCTTTTGATAGTTATTATCTCTTAAAAACACGCTTTTTGTTTTGAAAGCGGGAATTAATTTTAAATTAATTTCTGCCACTTCTGTGATTAGAATTTAGGAAAATGGATTCCATATTTGGAATCAGGATGTTCAAATTGTGTAAATAGGTAACTTTTATTTTTAGACATTTTGAATAATTACTGCGGTAAATATTTTATTTACCATGGTTAAGGGTAAATCCGGTAAATAATGGTTAAAAAAATAATATTATAATAATACTAAATTACCCTAAAACGTGTCTTAACCCTATTGGTTGATACATGGTCAACCATGGGAATCTTTGGGTCTATTTTGGGACCCCATGGATCCACTTGTAAGTGATAATGACACTTTATTTTAATTTAGTTAAAATGAATACAAAAATGACACAAGCATATATCTTTTAGAACAAAAATTGTTACATAGGGTTATATATGTTGGATTTTAGATTATAAATATTCATTAGAAATATAAAACTATTTCCTACATAATGATATTTTATTTATAATTTTTAGACATTAAATAATATATTTTAATTATGACACAATGATGATGCAGTAATTACTATAATAGTGAAAAATTAAAATAATTGATATTATAAATACCCAAATAAATATAATATGAAACTTTTAATGAATTAAACTAATTTTCTAGGATAATATGATATATTAGGATTGATTTAATTGAATTTTTTAGAAGTAATAAATCTGTTATGAGTTTCACAAAAATCAACTATTGAATAGTGTCAAAATTGACATAAAAGAGTTCTTAAAACAAATATTATATTATTAATTGATATTAAATTCCTAAAAATCTAAGGTTCGTCCAAGAGACTTATATCATGATATTTTCATCATTAATGGACCACTTGGGGGTCGCTTGGATGTATATAGTAAGTTTAGTAACCATATTATATAAAAATACAAAGAGACATTGTAAAAGTGAAACTAATTAACTTAGAGTTAATACTTAAAGATAAGGTTAATATAAGTACCCAAACCTGTCTAAATTCTATTGGTTGAGTGGTTTTCGACCTATCCCCACCTTAGCCTTTGAATAGTCAACTTTGGAGCCATTGGAAACCGAATATGAATTTATTATAAATTAATATTTCTAGCTTTTCCAAAGGTACCCCTCACCCCTCTTATAAAAGGGAACTCCTCCTTCTCATTTCTTCACACCTTAAAAACCTTTTGGTTCGGCCAAACTCTGCCCAAATACTCTCCCAACATCCCTCACTACAACCTAGAGGCCTTAGTTTGATCAGAAAGCCAACCTATGGATCCCTTTTGATCAAATCAAAAGAAGAACCCGAAGAAGAGGTAATGATTTCACCACCCTTTTCTAAGTTCCTTTCTTCTTCCACTTCCTCTTTCTTTGTTCTTACCATTCTAAAATAATAACTCCAGTATCTCACATATACTGTGATGTTATTATAAATATGGTACAACCATATTCAGTATTCTATCCACCCTTTGAATAACATGTCACCATACGTGCGTACGTACGGACTACCGTCTCCACGTCGTGGTGTAATTGTTATTCAATATAATATTATTTGGATGGATATAATAATTATTTTTAACTCATGTAAATAATAAATATAACATTTTAATTATTCTTTATATATGATATACCATCCATTTATATATTATTTTAATATCAAAAGAATGACATTGTCGCGCGTGCGTACGTACGGACTACCGTCTCCACGAACGCGATGAGATTCATTCTCCATCGTATCCATTCAAGTATAATTATCATTTGATGATTTAAAAATGATGTTTAAGGACTAGATATCATTCTGGATATGAATAAGATACAACAACCATGGCTTATGTAACAAAACATATAAAAGAAAATGAGTAAGTTAACTCCCGAAACGACGATAATTCTAAGATATTATTAACAAATCAATGTTAAAAGATCATATATGATATCATATTATTATATATGATTCTTGTATAATTTAATAACAACTATTTCACCATTATACAGGAGGTTAACCTACCCCAACCAAGGAAAAGTACAAGGTAAGGGTTTACTTTACAACCTCTTCATTATCCAAGGTTGTTTATACGTAATAATCTACTGGGATCTCTTTATCATCCACATCCATGTTTCTTAAAAATGAATTTCAAAACATTTTTACTATTTACTAAGATATGAGTTAAATTCATTTATACCCTTGTTTGACTTTTTATAAGAGGTTTATAAAGGAATCTTTCCATCGTTTTCCAAACAAGGTGATTTTTAACCTTTTCGACAAAATTAAGGTAAGAATGTTTTTTTAACTTATACGGCGGGTGTGGCTATTTTCCGCCGTTATAAAATCTTCAAAGCTTCCCTTACAAGCTTATAAGATTATTTTCAAAGAAAATGTTTGATTTTATATGGATCTTAAATGATTTCAAAATAAAAGGAGATATTTCTTTAAAAAGAATTTTGATTTCATCTATGTCAGCATCCTTTTATGGATTTTACGCTTATTTGAAGTTGGTTTATTATGATACAAAACTTCTATATTGTATTGAAGGTTTTGTGATATGTTTGACTGTGGATGTGCTATTTTTATACCATTCATAGTTTATGGTGAATGTATTGACATTTCGTGTGCTAGTTTTAATACGAATGTTTAGGTTATGTTTAAACCCTTTTATATGGGAATGCATTGGACTTAATATGTGACGGGTGGAGCCCGCTATAGCTCCTCGATGCATCGGTAGATCTCATGAGACAAACTAGTGTCTTGGAACAAGGCCTTGACAAAATATTATTTGTAGTCTTGGCACGAGGCCTTGGCTATGTGGTTATGATAGTCCGGCATTATGCATTCCAACATTATGAAAGTGGTTATTGATTTTTGCATGTGATTATTCAATTAGTAGAATATCCATGTGAATAAGTAAATGGAATTATTTCATTTTATTTATGCCATACCATGTTGAAAGTTCATATTTAAAAGGCTTTTGTTTTAGTTATACATTGCCTTAAATGTTTATTCTTATTTATGAAAGTTTCCACTATATTGTTATCCTTACTGGGCATTTGAGCTCACCCCTTTTCTATGTTTTATTTTTCCCAGGATGTGAAGAAGTAAGTTATGAATGACCTGTAGGGATTTTATGAGGGTTTAATAGTGTGGATTGTGGAAACATTATGTTGTTGTAGTAGTTTTTCATTTTATGATGTAATGTAAAACTTATGAATATATCTAGTGTTTCCAAGGCTACTAAACCAATCGGTCTTTTGAGATTTAATCTTTCTTGTGATCATGCCAATGTTATGTAATAATGCACCGACTCTGGGTAACTGGGGTCGGGGCGTTACAGTTGGTATCAGAGGAAGTTTAGTACAAACCTTGGAAACTAGATTTAGATAAACTCTGATTAGAGCACGTAGACCTAAGATGAACTTTGAGGATTAGTATAGAAGAACTTCCTATAATTTTGGTATTGTAGAGATTTTGTGAGTTTTCCGAGAAATACATCCCTGTCTGGATACGAGCAGGTAGAGGCGGCTCTGGTACAGATGTACCTAGGGGTAAAACCCAAAAACACCGCTTTGAGCTAGACTCGAACGGGAACTGGTGCACGACAACGGGCCTTACTGCACTCTTGGTTACGACACTCCCGGGGGATATTCTTAGGATAACTCTCATTTTCTTTACAAATCATTTTGAAGGGATTATGAGTATATACTTCCTCAAAGAAAACATTCTTATGATTATGGATTATATCCATAAATAGTTCAATTTATGTTAAGTGTTTTATAAGTTTGGGATTATGTATTTTGATTCATAAACTGATCTAGTGTATGCCATTGTTTAGAAATGGCGCCCAGTAGAAGGAATGAGAACTCCAGAAATGCACATGATCCAAAGAGAAGGAAGGATCATATCTTTCATGGTCTTAAGCTAGAATTTATAAGAGAAATAGTCTCCCATGTATTATCATCATATGAAGAAATAATATCATGTGTTGATAAGATAAGTAAAGAGTTTACTGAGTCCTATGGCTTTGAAGGGAAGAAAGAGAAGAAAAGGATGGAAGAGAGAAAGATGGATAAAAGTAAGAGGGAAAAGAAGAATTTTCCCATATGTGGTAACTGTGGAAAGAAACACCATGGAACTTGCCTGAAAGGAATGGGAGTTTGTTATAAGTGTGGAGGAAAAGGGCACAAAGTACGTGACTGCAAGGGTAAGAAAATGGTTTTAAATGTACAATGCTTCATTTGCAAGGAGTTTGGACACTACGCGAACCTATGTCCCAGTCATCAGACTATGCCGCAAATGATGTTATTGGATAATAATCAAGTTATGATACTACCACAGATGAAGAGGAATGATTAGAGTTCTTATGTTGATTATGTCAATTGAGTGTTGTATCAACAATGTACTTGTTATAATAATTATGGAGTATATAAGGATTGTACTGCAGTACTATTTCATTAAGGACTTGAGATTATGTGGAACAAAGAAAAGTGACTCAATAGCAGGATAAATTTTTGGAAAATATATGGTTGAGATAATGATAAATCATAATATAGTTCTGATACTGAGGTAGTGATTTTGGAATAATATGTGATTGTTTTGGATAAATTATATTGGATATTCTTGACTACCTTGGAACTAATTAATGATTTGTATATTCCATCATTGTTGGGGTTTAAAACATTTTTGGATTAATGAAGTATATCCAGCATTCTATATGGAATAAGGGAGCATGAATGTAATCAATAAGGAATATGGTAATACATGATGAAGGTATTCATATTCTATTACGGGGTAAAAAGGATCTATATTATGTTTACCTTCCTTATAAATTTTGGACTGTGAGTTTAGACAGAAGTATTTTGGATAGTTCTAGTTTGGATTATTTTGGATTGCCATAAAAGGACAACCCGGAGGTCGGGCGGCAACCCGTCGCGTCCGACAAGGCTGCGAGACTTGAACCCGCAACCGAAGGGCGACAAGGGTGTATCACCTACCACTAGCCCATGAGATGTCCTGGATTAAATAATGTTGTTTTTTTTAAAGATATGGTAGATGAATTATAAATTCATTTATTTTGGAACCCTGTACGAATAGTATAAATAAATAAAAAATTACATTCTATTATCTTTTAGAGTGAAAGATGAGTTTGTGGTAGAAACTTATTAATGGATAAAACTCTGATTATAAAGTAAGTATATCTCCTTATGATCTTAGCCAATCTCATAAATAAATTCCTCAACATTAATAAAAGGAACTTAGAACAATAATGTTTCCCTAGATGGTACCTTAAATCATCACTAATTTATGGCTTTGGGATTGTTGGCCTTTTCATAGCCATGTTCTCTACCACTCTCCATCAGATAATTGATGGTTAGATTTCTCGTCCATATCCATATTTTCCTACATGGAACCCTAGTATGTGTTATTTTCGGTAATCTTCATACTTTCCACTCTTTATTTTAAATAGAGGCCTCATTAATTCATTTTTCGATGTGGGATTTCAACTAAGATATTTTGAAACGTCAAAAATGTGTTATCCCAATACCCTATATTTTGTTGAACCGATGGTACTTCAAATCATCATAGATTGATGAGTTTAAGGACCTCAATTTTATACTTTTTTGTGATTGATGACCTCAATCACTACCTATAAATATTTATGTTTTTCCTCCAATTATATGTCTCTAATTTCCACCAATGTTCTCCTAATCAAGATCATAATTTGGTGGTGACTCTTTCATTTCTCTTTTCCTCATATTAAGACTAAATTTTAGTAACCCAATTTCCGATGTGGGTTTTCCCACAAATATATTTTCTATTTTCAACCTTTTATTTTCGAAGAACAATTTCAAATTGCGAGGACGCAATTTATTGAAGGAGGGGAGAATGTAACACCCCAAGATTTCATAGTGTGTTATTTCTTCAAAATAATTCAATAACTTGCACTACACGCAACACTGAGTTCAATCACACCATGACTTACAAAAAAAGCCATTCAAAAGAGGTTATGAATAGTATTATCTAAATTTTAAACTTTATATAATCCTTATAATTTTAGAATCCATATTATGAGTTTCTTAGATATAATGCAAGAACAAATTCATTTTCAGTATTGCACTTTTATCAACTTTTAATAGTGAACCCTTTTTAAATACAATATTTTAAACTTTTTGACTAAATGGGGACATCAAAAATTTAAAATGAAACATCCCAAGCTTCCACGGTACACTTTCTTTGAATAATGTGATAGCCTGTGTTGTACGCAACACCGAGTTCTAACACACCATAACTAATCAAACTAGCCGTTATGAATAGTAATACCTACTTTTTGAAATTATATATATTTTATATTTGAAAATGGACTTCATTTTTGGATTCGGAATATCTAATTTAGCCTAAGATGAAATTTTGGTACATTTCGGATAACTTTCATATTTTGATGAATAGTGAAAATTACTAAATTTTAATTAAAAACAACTTTTTTAATCAAAATAATTAATAGTGATAAATTATGAATTTTAGTGGTTTTAAAGTATATTTAGAATATATTTTTACCATTTAATATAATTTTGGTCATTGGACATAATTTTACAATTAAACCGAACATAAACGAGTGTCAATCTTTTGATAGTTATTATCTCTTAAAAACACGCTTTTTGTTTTGACAGCGGGAATTAATTTTAAATTAATTTTTGCCACTTCTGTGTTTAGAATTTAGGAAAATGGATTCCATATTTGGAATCAGGATGTTGAAATTGTGTAAATATGTAACTTTTATTTTTAGACATTTTGAATAATTACTGCGGTAAATATTTTATTTACCATGGTTAAGGGTAAATCCGGTAAATAAGGGTTAAAAAAATAATATTATAATAATACTAAATTACCCTAAAATGTGTCTTAACCCTATTGGTTGATACATGGTCGACCATGGGAATCTTTGGGTCTATTTTGGGACCCCATGGATCCACTTGTAAGTGATAATGACACTTTATTTTAATTTAGTTAAAATGAATACAAAAATGACACAAGCATATATCTTTTAGAACAACAATTGTTACATAGGGTTATATATGTTGGATTTTAGATTATAAATATTCATTAGAAAGCTAAAAATATTTCCTACATAATGATATTTTATTTATAATTTTTAGACATTAAATAATTTATTTTATTTATGACACAATGATGATGCAGTAATTACTATAATAGTGAAAATTAAAATAATTGATATTATAAATACCCAAATAAATATAATATGAAACTTCTAATGAATTAAACTAATTTTCTAGGATAATATGATATATTAGGATTGATTTAATTGACTTTGTTCGAAGTAATCAATCTGTTATGAGTTTCACAAAAATCAACTATTGAATAGTGTCAAAATTGACATAAAAGAGTTCTTAAAACAAATATTATATTATTAATTGATATTAAATTCCTAAAAATCTAAGGTTCGGCCAAGAGACTTATATCATGATAGTTTCATCATTAATGGACCACTTGGGGGTCGCTTGGATGTATATAGTAAGTTTATTAACCATATTATATAAAAATACAAAGAGACATTGTAAAAGTGAAACTAATTAACTTAGAGTTAATACTTAAAGATAAGGTTAATATAAGTACCCAAACCTGTCTAAATTCTATTGGTTGAGTGGTTTTAGACCTATACCCACCTTATCCTTTGAATAGTCAACTTTGGAGCCATTGGAAACCGAATATGAATTTATTATAAATTAATAGTTCTAGCTTTTCCAAAGGTACCCCTCACCCCTCTTATAAAAGGGCACTCCTCCTTCTCATTTCTTCACACCTTAAAAACCTTTTTGTTCGGCAAAACTCTGCCCAAATACTCTCCCAACATCCCTCACTACAACCTAGAGGCCTTAGTTTGATCAGAAAGCCAACCTAAGGAGCCCTTTTGATCAAATCAAAAGGAAGAACCCGGAGAAGAGGTAATGATTTCACCACCCTTTTCTAAGTTCCTTTCTTCTTCCACTTCCTCTTTCTTTGTTCTTACCATTCTAAAATAATAAATCCAGTATCTCACATATAATGTGATGTTATTATAAATATGGTACAACCATATTCAGTATTCTATCCACCCTTTGAATAACATGTCACCATACGTGCGTACGTACGGACTACCGTCTCCACGTCGTGGTGTAATTGTTATTCAATATAATATTATTTGGATGGGTATAATAATGATGTGTAACTCATGTAAATAATAAATATAACATGTTAATGATTCTGTATATATGATATACCATCCATTTATATATTATTTTAATATCAAAAGAATGATATTGTCGCTCGTGCGTACGTACGGACTACCGTCTCCACGAACGCGATGAGATTCATTCTCCATCGTATCCATTCAAGTATAATTATCATTTGATGATTTAAAAATGATGTTTAAGGACTAGATATCATTCTGGATATGAATAAGATACAACAACCATGGCTTATGTAACAAAACATATAAAAGAAAATGAGTAAGTTAACTCCCGAAACGACGATAATTCTAAGATATTATTAACAAATCAATGTTAAAAGATCATATATGATATCATATTATTATATATGATTCTTGTATAATTTAATAACAACTATTTCACCATTATATAGGAGGTTAACCTACCCCAACCAAGGAAAAGTACAAGGTAAGGGTTTACTTTACAGCCTCTTCATTATCCAAGGTTGTTTATACGTAATAATCTACTGGGATCTCTTTATCATCCACATCCATGTTTCTTAAAAATGAATTTCAAAACATTTTTACTATTTACTAAGATATGAGTTAAATTCATTTATACCCTTGTTTGACTTTTTATAAGAGGTTTATAAAGGAATCTTTCCATCGTTTTCCAAACAAGGTGATTTTTAACCTTTTCGACAAAATTAAGGTAAGAATGTTTTTTTAACTTATACGGCGGGTGCGGCTATTTTCCGCCGTTATAAAATCTTCAAAGCTTCCCTTACAAGCTTATAAGATTATTTTCAAAGAAAATGTTTGATTTTATATGGATCTTAAATGATTTCAAAATAAAAGGATATATTTCTTTAAAAAGAATTTTGATTTCATCTATGTCAGCATCCTTTTATGGATTTTACGCTTATTTGAAGTTGGTTTATTATGATACAAAACTTCTATATTGTATTGAAGGTTTTGTGATATTTTTGACTGTGGATGTGCTATTTTTATACCATTCATAGTTTATGGTGAATGTATTGACATTTCGTGTGCTAGTTCTAATACGAATGTTTATGTTATGTTTAAACCCTTTCATATGGGAATGCATTGGACTTAATATGTGACGGGTGGAGCCCGCTATAGCTCCTCGATGCATCGGTAGGTCTCATGAGACAAACTAGTGTCTTGGCACAAGGCCTTGACAAAATCTTATTTGTAGTCTTGGCACGAGGCCTTGGCTATGTGGTTATGATAGTCTGGCATTATGCATTCCAACATTATGAAAGTGGTTATTGATTTTTGCATGTGATTATTCGATTAGTAGAATATCCATGTGAATAAGTAAATGGCATTATTTCATTTTATTTATGCCATACCATGTTGAAAGTTCATATTTAAAAGGCTTTTGTTTTAGTTATACATTGCCTTAAATGTTTATTCTTATTTATGAAAGTTTCCGCTATATTGTTATCCTTACTGGGCATTTGAGCTCACCCCTTTTCTATGTTTTATTTTTCCCAGGATGTGAAGAAGTAAGTTATGAATGACCTGCAGGGATTTTATGAGGGGTTAATAGTGTGGATTGTGGAAACATTATGTTGTTGTAGTAGTTTTTCATTTTATGATGTAATGTAAAACTTATGAATATATCTAGTGTTTCCAAGGCTACTAAACCAATCGGTCTTTCGAGATTTGATCTTTCTTGTGATCATGCCAATGTTATGTAATAATGCACCGACTCTGGGTAACTAGGGTCGGGGCGTTACAAACACCACAAGCTTTCATGGTGTGTTTCCCTTTGAATAATGCAATAGCTTTCATTGTATGCAACTTCGAGATTCTAACACACCGCGACCAATCAAACAAGCAGTTATGAATAGTAATACCCACTTTTTGAAATTTATAAATTTTATTTTTCAAAATGGACTTAATTTTTTAATTCGGAATATCGAAATTATCTTAGGGTAAATTTTTGGTATTTTTCTGAAAACTTTCAATTTTTGATGAATAGTGAAAAACACTATGTTATTGGTTAAAATCGACTTTTTATTTAAATAATTATTTATTTTATTTAAATTTATTTTAGGTCAAAATATATACATAATACCTATATAAGTTCAATGAAATTCATTGGATTCATTTTATAATAAGTTTAGATATATAAAAAATTTATTGAACTTTTTATCGTCTTTAACCCACCTCCTAGGTGCATTTGAAAATTTGCATAAAACATAACTTTACTGCTTCTGTGAGTTGAATTTCAAAAATCTGGGAGACATTGTTAATATAAAAAAGTAAAATTTGGTTCAATAAGATGAAAATAGTTTTTGGTGAATAGTGACTTTTGACTTTTATTTACAACGGTTAAAAATAAATAGGGTAATTAAGGGTAAAAATGATATCATAATTACCCTAACAGATGTCCTAATTCTATTGGATAAGTATAATTAGACCAAAAAAACCTTATTAATAACATATGATCCTCTTTGGTTCACATGGATTAGATTAGAACATTTATTATTATTTTATTTAAAGAAGAGTTAAAAGAATTAAATTCAATGTTTAATAACTAAACCGTTTTTAATATAGGGTTACACACAATATAAATTCAACTATAAATATTAATTAGAAAGACAAAAATATTTAATACATCATTTTATTTTATTTATAGCTTTTAGACATTAAATAATTGAATTTATTTATGACACAATGATGATGCAGTAATTACTTTATTAATGAAATATTAAAATAATTGATATTATAAATATCCAAATAAATGTAAATTCCATCTTATAATGAATTCCACTAATTTTTTAGGTAAATATGTCATTTTAGTATTGGTTAAATAAATTTTATTCAAAGTGATAATGTTTTTATGTCTTTCTAAAAAAACAAATGCTAAATAGTGTCAAAATTGACATAATTGAGATTTTAAAACAAATACTATATTATTAATTGATAAAATATTTCTAAAAATCTAAGGTTCGACCAAAGGACTTATATAAGTTTATATAGATAAATAATGAGCCACATGGGGTTCTCTTGTCTTGTTATAGTAAGTTTATTAACCATATAATATAAAAATACAAAGAGACATGGTAAATGTCAAACAATTTAACTAAGAGTTTTATCTAAAAGATAAGGTCAATATGATTACCTAAACCTATCTAAAACCTATTGTTTGAGAGGTTTTAGACCCATACTCAACTTATCCTTGATTAAATTCATTTAGGAACCATTAGATGTCATGACCTGACCCTACCCGGGCTCGAACCGCAACTACCCCAAGCCCGTCTCTATAGGCCAGGGGCTGGCGACCAGCGCCGAAGGCACAACAAATCGGGGAGGCCTTGGCCTAAGCACCTGTACACACACACGTAGCACACTCAATGCAAAAGTACAGAGTAAAATAAAAGACAAGCAGAGTAATGGAGAAACTGCTATATATAAACCACAAAAGTGCATCAACCTCTAAATAGTACAAAGTACAAGCTGAAGATAAACTGAAAAGAAAAGGGGAAAAACACGCACCCAACCAAAAAGTGCCACAACCCATCAACAGGTAAAACAACAGTAACAGCTGGAAGGGTTCCCCACCTGGAACCCGACTACGACCACCACACGCGGTCCAAGATCCTGAACTCCTATGCTCCACTGAAGTCATGACCAACCTGTTCGTTGTCTGCAAGGGCACACCAAGTGAAGGCAAATCCCAAGTAGGGGTGAGTATAAAAATACTCAGTAGGATACCCTGAAGGCTCTAGGGAGCAACAAAGGAGGTACTGACAGGTGAGCAGTAGATCGAATAGGGAAAGTAGAAAGGTACAACTGAAAAGTTAAGTAAAGAGTACAGTAAAGAGTCCAGCTCAACCAAACAAGAGGAAAGAAGATAGTCTCGTCCAGACACAAGGAGCTGGAAATGGTGAGAAGAAAAACTTCCCATTGAGTCTTTGCTACCTATAGTAGGAGAGTAGACTCATCCAACCGCGAGAATCTAGACACGGAAAGCACGTGGCATACCCCGCGCGTCTTCGCCTCTTCTGGAAGAAGAGTAATCAAACCCAAGAAGTGGGTACTAGAACAAGGTATATACATATCCTTATACTCAGCAAGAAGCCCGAACAACGTCATAAGGGGATCTTCGTCCCGTAGCTCAGCCCAATAAAATGAGTACCCAACAGTCCCAGAAGTAAACTCCATTGATGCCCAACATCCCGCACGTCTGCCCCGAACCACAATCCAAGGGAATCAATCACCGCACCTCGACACTATTCTATTTGGGTGGCACTGACTCGCCCGCACAGTTTTAGATCGCTTCACAAGAATGTGTCTCGGTGGGGAAACTTCCCCCAGTACTTGAGAGTTCTAGGGAAAGTCAAACCACACCTCGTCACTGCCCTACAGTCGAGAGGTCTCCTCAAAGCCAAATTCATCACAACACTGACCCATATAACTAAGGGGCCTGCTCCGGTAATCATGGAGGAAAGCCACAGACTATCCTAGAAGAAATGACTGAGCTTGGAATGCCAACAGGTGTCCCACTACCCAGCCCTGCTGGAGGGAAATTCATAACCAGATATCGAGTGACCCACTGCCCTGCCCTGCTGGAGGGTAAACCTTAATACATCATCCGGCGACCCACTGCCCAGCCCCTCTGGAGGGTGGACCTTAATACATCATCAGGCGACCCACTGCCCAGCCCCGCTGGAGGTTAGACCATAATACATCATCAGGTGACCCACTACTCAGCCCCGCTGGAGGGTAGACCTAGAATAAGTCGATAGGTGACCCACTACCAAGCCTTGCTGGAGGGTAGACATGAAACTAGACGATGGGCGACCCACTTCCCAGCCCTTCTGGAGGGTAGACCCTAAGAGGTTGTAAGGTGACCCACTTCCCAGTCTCTGCTAGAGGGTAGACCCTAAGAGGTCGTCGGGTGACCCACAGCCCAGTCTCTGCTGGAGGGTAAACCCTAGAAGTCAGTGAGAAACCCACTGCTCAGCCCTGCTGGAGGGTAAACCCAAAGAAGTCAATGAGTAACCCACTGCCCAGCCCCGCTGGAGGGTAAAACTCAGAACTTCTCTGGCCATCTCTACTGGAGGGTACAACACTGGCCAACCGAACATGAAGTGGGTATCGCGTAACCACCCAACTCCAGAAAAAATCTCTCAAAAGAGGTTCAGCGCCTATTCCATCATTGGGTGTCACTATCACAGCTACCATCCGATCCATCGAGAACAAAACTAGGGGGAGACCACTCAACCCTGCTGGTCAAACAAACGAACACAGAGCTAGGGGAAAAAATCCACCCTTCTGGTCAAACAAACGAGCACAGAGGGACCCTCTACGTCGCGAGAGGTCAAAGTACGCAAAGCAGAGCTCGGTACGCACCTGGGGCCCACACGACATGTGGCCCCAAGTTAACCCCAACTAAGCACACGAATGTCTCAGGTACAAACCACACGTACCTCCAAGCTCTCCTGTATACTCCCAGAGTATACCTCACTTTCAGCCCAAGGGCTATCGTGCACCCGGCACCCAACGTCAACACGAAGGAATGATGTAACATCTCCAGCTTTCCACCTCAACAATTGGGGAAGGGCCAACCATATCTATTCAAGAATTACTTCACTCACACGGGAGTGCACGCGATCACACGCCAAGGGTCCGCTACAAACACAGTAGAAGAACCGCCCCCGGGGCACCTTCACATTTCCACATTTAATAAAATCACATAAAAGGCTCCGCTCAGCCAAACGGATCGTACTGTTGTAATACTCGTAGAAAAACACGCGAGATAGACCACTTACTCGCCTCAAATGGATATCTGACGGAAAGGTCGCCAACACCGCCTCACTCCCGAACGGCATCCCGTGATCCCGAGCCTCCGCCCCGAAAACAGTCGGGATCATCGCACCATTGTGATCCCCTTGGGAAAACACATCAAAAGCACTAATCACATGAGTGAAACAGATATCCAGAGAAAAAGGTGCATTTCGGTGCACCGCACACGAGCGGTGCTTCGTGGGACCCGAAATCCGATCCTAAAACACAATGAATGGATCACACCGTTGCGATCCTCTCGAAAAAGCTCATAGGATGGACTAATCACTTGTCCAAAATGGACACCCGGTGATAATGCTGAAAACCACTGTCAACTCCCGAAATGGCCCTGGTGGGGCCCGCACCATTATGCGGAATTAGATCCAGTGGATCACACCATTGTAATCCCCTCAGAAAAACATCCAGAATCAACTAATCACACGCCCCGAACGGACGTCCGACGAAAAAGTCGTGAAATGTTGCACGCAGCTCAAAAGACGGGCTGTGGGGCCCGCACCTCAACTTCAGCCTCAATTCCAGAAAAAACCCTATTGAGCTCCTCCTCGGTGCTAGGGTCCCAACGCCACTGACGGCGCTTAAAACGGACGTCGGACGCGTCCGCGCCGTCCAAAACAAGAATTCCCGGGAAGCCCGCTTAGCTGCTTTATGCACGCGCCGTGTCCCCGAGCCCCTCGTCTCAGAAGTTAAAACTCCTGGAACCATCTCAAAGAGTCCGTCTCAATTTCAGGTCCCTGCTGCCACAGACGGCGCGTAAAAAGGATGCCCATAGCCCGAAATACGGGCGTCCAAATATTTTAAGGGGGGGAACTCCATTGGGCCGGACCAGCCCGGTCCGCCCCGCTCGGGCCAGCCCGCTCCAGCCGGCCCAATACGACCATGGCCCATCCACGTCATGCAAGACCCATGCTACACGCGGTTTGCTCCACTGACCGGCCAGCTGGCTGGTCGCATCCACGCGGAGACCCGCCATCGGCGGGTCCCGGTCGCAGTACAGGGGCCGCGCGTCGTGACCCCGCCTCGCCGTCATGCCAGCCAGCGCCGATGGCTCCTCGCGCTCCCTCACCCGCGGACGCCCCACCTTAGCCAACGTCGCCGCTCACCCGCATGGAGAAGCCGTCGCTCCACCTCGGTCTGCCGCCGCGCTGCCTTGGAACCTCGCCGGACCACCGAAAAAACACCCCAAAACTTGCAAACTTCGACGAGCTGTTGCGGCCTCCTCCGAACTCCGATTTCAATTCTGAAAATGGCGATAGAAATATCATAAGTTTTACTACAAGATTATGGTCTTTTTTAGAGGATCAAACAGAAAATTGATGCATATAATCAAACTCAAAGTAGGTGCGGGAATAAAAATTGAAACCACAACAATCCTACCTCGATGGGCTTCTCTCGAAGCTTCGCTGTGACCTTTCGAAGCCGCGCCTCGCTGTAAAGGAGGAGGTGATGGAGGAGAGCTTCCTCCTTCGTCGTTGGGAGCTTCTAGCACCAGGGGAGAAGGGGGAGAGGAGAGGGGTGGGCTAAGTGCTTAAATATAAAACACTTAACCACCCGTCCGTCGGCCCGAACCCGAACTCCTGATGGGGTCAGTATTAAGCCTCCCCTTGGATAAAAACCACGCTATGAACGTACTGGAGGTCTCGGAATTTGATTCCGAGCTTCCGTTCAAAAGTTATAAGACTGAAGGCCCAAAGCCTCCAAATTACGAAAACGACCCTGGGGCTATTTTTCACAAACGGCCCGCGCCCGCGAAACTTACACCCCTACTAGGGTAAAAGACATGTTTCAAACTCAACGGTGCCCTCGGTTTTCCAATCCGAGCCACCGTTTAAGATATACTTGAGCTTCACCATTAAACGAATAAATTAATTAATTAATTTATCCGTTTAACGTTTTGAAAGCGAGCGAGGGGTCCAAACGTCCCACACCGACAAGTTTTATGTCGTTCTAGGGTAAAAACCCCATTGACGACCCATCCGTACACTCAGATCTCCAATCTGGATCACCGTTTAGGAGTTATCCCATTTATTTGGCATTCCCAGTGTGAACGCACTGAAAACTTAATTCCGGCCACACCGGGGCTCGGAATCACACGCCGTCTGAAGGCACTGCTCTGGAATAATATCAAGAATATTCCAAAGTCTTTTATAGCTAAAAACAGGGTTATAACATTAGAAACCAAAAATGATTTTATTATAAAATAATATTTCAATCCTTTCCAAAAGTGACGCTCACCTCTCTTATAAAAGGACAATTCCCCTTCTCTTAATTTCACACCTCCAAAGCCTTTTGGATCGGCCAAACCCTACCAAAATATCCTCCAAACTTTCCTCCCTTCATCCTAGAGTCCTTCCATTGGTCAAAAATCCAATCTAAGGATCCATTTTGATCAAATCAAAAAGAAGAACCTGAAGAAGAGGTAAATATTTCATCACCTCTTTCAACTTTTTTTATTCTTCCACTTTCTCTTTATTTGTTGTTTCCATTATAAAATAATAACTCCAGTATCTTCTATATACTATGATTTTATTAAAAAAATTTACAACCATATTTATTATTCTATCCATCATATGAATGACAACGTCACCATACCTGCGTACGTACGGCTTACCGTCTCCACGTCATGGTGTAGTTTGTTATTCAAAAACTTCATTGTTTGGATGGGTATAATAATGAGTATAGCTGATGTAAATAATAAATATAGAATTTTAATTATTATGTATATATGATATACCATCCAATTACATACCATTTCCCCATCAATATAATGATATTGTTGCTCGTGTGTATGTACGAATTACCGTCTCCACGAACGCGAAGAGATTCATTCCCCATCGTAATCATTCAAGAATAATTTTTATTTTATGATTCAAAATAATGTTTAGGAACATAATATCAATCTGTATATGAATCAAATACATCCTATTCATTACAAACATGTCTAATGTAACCAAACAAATAAAGGAAAATGAATCAGTTAACACTCGAAACGATGATTCTACTAAAATATTATTAACAAAGTAATATTAGAAGATCATATATGATATCATATTTACTTATATGGTTCTGGTATAATTTAATAACAATGATTTAACTATTATACAAGAGTTTAACATACCCTCTACCAAGTTAAAGTAAAAGGTAAGGGTTAATTCTACAATCTCTTTACTTATCTGAGTTTGTTAATATGTAAGTATCTACTGGGACCTCTTTATCATCCACATCCGTGTTTTCTTAAAAATTTAATTCAAAACATTTTTACTTTTTACTATGGGTTAAAGTAATTTATACCCTTATTTGACCATATATTTTTTGAAAGGAATCTTTCCGTCATTTTCCAACAAGGTACTTTATGACCTTTTCGACAAAATTTAGGTAAGGATGTTTTTTTAACTTATACGGCAGGTGTGGATATTTTCTGCCATTATAACATCATCGAAGCTTCTCTTACAAGTTTATAATAATATTTTCAAAATAAATTTTTTATTTTATAATTATATAACTTTTAAATGATCTCAAAATAGAAAGATATATTTCTCTAAAAAATGTTTTGATTTCATCTATGTCAACATCCTTTTGATGGATTTTAAGCTTGTTTGAAGTTGATTTATTATGATACAAATCTTCCATATTGTATTAAAGTTTTTGTGATATGTTTGACTATGGACGTGTTATTTTTATACCATTCATGGTTTATGGATAAAGTATTGACATTTCATATTCTAGTTTTAATATGAATGTTTATGTTATTTTTAAACCTTTTCATATGATAAATGTATTGGACTTAGTAAGTGTCAGGTGGAGCTTGCTATAGCTCCTTGATGCATCAATAGGTCTCATGAGACAAACTAATTTCTTGGCACAAGGCCTTGAAAAAATCTTATTTTTATTCTTGGCACAAGGCCTTGACTATGTGTTTATGAAGTCTTGAATTATGCATTCCATCATTATGAAATTGGATATTGAAATTGAATGTGATTGTTTGACTAGTAGAATATCCATGTGAATAATTAAATGGAATTATATGATTTTTCGTCTCCATATTATACTAAATTTTAAGTTTAAAAGGCTTTTGTTTGAGTCTTATACATTGCCTTAAATGTTTATGCTTATTTATGAAATTTTCGGCTATATTTTTATCCTTACTGAGCATCTAAGCTCACCACTTTCTATGTTTTATTTTTCCCAGGATGTGAAGAAGTATTTAATGGTTGACCTACAGAGATAGGGTATGGATATAATTGTGTTCAAAGGAGACAAAATGTTGTTAATGTTTTTATTTCATGATTTAATGTAAAACTTGTGAATGTCTCTAGTACTTCCAAGGCTACTAAATTGATCGGTCTTTCAGGACATGATTCATTGTATCATGCCAATGTTATTTAATAATGCACCAACTCTGGGTAATTGAGGTCAGGGCGTTACAGAGGATTCTTTTTAAAGTAGAAAGTCTCTCATGGAGTAAGGCTTTGTAAAGCAAGGGTTCCTTGTGAAACATAGCACTGCGAAGAAGTATACCTCACGAAGCATAGTGACCCTGCCTTATCATGTGGTTCACATGTGTATTAAAGGTACTTCACATAGCATGACTGCTTTGCGAAGACTCAAGTCCCCTTAGGGATCTCCTTCCTTTGCGAAGACTCGTGGGCTTCACGAGGGGAATCCCTACTTGAAGAGGGTTTGTGTTTAAGACAAGGGAAAGACACTTCGTGATGCTAAAGTACCTTGAAGAGCTCAATTTTCACAGAGAAGAAAGTGATTCGTGATTTGAGAGCTGATAAAGAGAAAGTTTAAAGTATATGTCCTTTGGACTTGGGGGAATCCTGGTATTTATAGGCAAGAGGCGGCATGAAGTAGGGATAGCTAGACATGAATCCATGGGGTGCTTTGTTGTAACTGCAAAGCCTCCCGCCTCTTTTCTTTGCAGTGGCTTCGCAAATTTATTTCGGATCATGGAGCCTCCTGCCTCTTGGATTGGTGGTGGCCTCGCAAATGTCTTTCAGATCGTGAAACCTCCCACCTCTTGGCTTCACGGAGACCTCGCATACATCTTTCAAATCACGGAGCTTCCCAACTCTTTTCTTCACAGTGGTCTCACAAATGTCTTTCGGATAACAGAGCCTCCAACCTCTTGGCTTCATGGTGCCCGCAAAGGAGGCAGATTTGCGCCGATTGTGATGCTGGGGGGGGGGGGGGGGGGCTCTGCGAACAGGCTTCATGAGGCATCCCCAAAGAAGGTGGTTCCTATTTTCATTTTATCTTCCTCTCCTCATATTTTGGTTCCAACACCTGATAAAAAAACTTTAGTTATAAAATCAATACTTTTCAAAAAAAAATGTCAAAGATCATGGTGCACATTAACAATTCAAGTTTTTTCACATTGTAAAAATTTCATGTGCTCTCTTTTTATAGGAACCCCATAATGTGAAAGGTGGGAAAAACATTTCACTTCCTGATCAATGAAATTCATAATCCTAAATTTATTGTTCATTTAGGTATTCAACATTTAATTCTTAAACTCTTTTCAATACTTATAAGAGCTTATCAAATCTTCTCAAAACTTTAAAATTCTTCAGGTTCACAAACATTTATTCAATCTGATTATTAAATATGTTTCATCATTTTGATTATTCATTACGATGAAGACATATACATAACTATAGATGGACCATTATGATGACCGATTGAAAACACTAAAAGTATTCTCATGTAGTTGATTCGTACAAACTATTAAATTTATGAAATTAAAAACTATTCTACTGTATCTGGTGAATCGGTCTTGGATTCACTTTGATGAATGTTATTAGATCCAATCATATGACTCTACAACCCTTCTTGATAAATAATCTATACTTTTGTTTTATTTTTCTTGACCTAATTGAAATACAGTTAAACCTTTCTCAAAAATTCTTCCTCCGATAAAACATTCTATCTGATATAAAAAGGATACCAACAATATGAATCAGTGTCAAAATCCATTAAGATGGATTGATGACATACCATGTCTGATGTACCGGTGTTGGTATTGACTTCTTTACTTTAGCAGGATCAATATTCCAACCTTTTGATATCATCATGCTGATGATCCTCATCCTTCTATGTCTGGTTTTCCTCACACCGATGAGTAGTATCCATAATACTTTGTAGCATATCCTCCTCTCTTCCACTAACTCCAACTTTTATCATGACTTCCTCGTGAATTTGAATATGTTTAATACTAGAATAACATCATCTGACTTACATTGGGAAGTATTGTAACTTCCCATTATCCCAACAAATTTTTTATTTTCCAATGGATCCTTAATGCGATTTCCAACACCATATCACCCCCTTTACATTATAATTCATGTATCATAATTTTTTCAGATAACTTATGATATTTATGAGAACTTCATTATTATAAATGCATCATAATATTTACATCAGAACCCTTTTGACTCTGATACAGCTTCTCACTATGATCAAAATCTCATTGCAGACCCAATATGATTTCCAGTAGATTCTAAATTCTCATAAAAGTATCATTACGATTTACTGGATATATTGAATCACGCCGATGTCCTCGACCCTATGCATATGGATTTGGATCTGATCATGGATCTGATTTTCATCCCAATGATTTTGGATCCAATTGAAAATTTCACACACACCCTTCTTTGATAAAAATTTCCATTAACTTCTCACAATATTTTATTTCTTAAACATAATCAACAAATTGGTATATTGACAAAAAAATACAAAAAAATAACTTGGGTCGAACACTTTAGATACTAGATAAAACATCCCCAACCCATGATCCATTGAACTTGCGCCACAAAATGGTTCTCCACATGACCTTAATCATGCATCCCCATATTCCATAGGTTACTGACTAGTGATGAGGTTCTAATACAACATGTTGGGGGACTATACCCTTTGTACCATAGTAATCCACATTAAATAACATATGAAATAAAGTAAATAATAAGCAATAAACCAGAAACATGCATTGCCAACCATATTCCAAATAGTGTACAAAACATAACAAAATGATAAATATTACATGTCATTCCAATAGTGTCAGAAGTTAAAAAAACCCAAAATAAAGACAAAAGGTTGAATCCCAAAAATGGGTCCTTACTCCAAGTTCATATCCTCATCCATGAACATCCCAAACCCAACTCAAATCCCTGTCATAGGACCTTTTCGCTTTTCCAGACCTGCAAAAATGAGATCCACTTGGGTACCCAATGGAAGCCCGAGTAGGGTGTGAGTACAATAAATAGGCCACCACCAATGGTGTCTACAAAATATCCAGTCTAAAAAGATATTTCATATATGTATTAAGTAAATGAAAATATAAACAAGAGGTAGCTCAGGTGTAATCAGTTAACAATATTCACTTTTACAATATTCATCATTAGATCCATTTTCATCGCTTCACCCATTTCTATCATTATTTCCCTAGGTTAGGAATTTATATCATTTACATTACAACCTTTACCGATCAATTACTATACATAAGGGGATAACTAAAGTTCCCTATCTCACTAGGTATAGAAATTTTATAAACAAATAAATCATACTTACTATGGAACCTCGGTCCATGTTGTCACATCAAATGCAATTGATAGGGGCATAGAGCCTCATTCCCCCTAAATTATGCATTATGGGGTGGATTTTAGAGCCTTTTTCTAACCCGGCCCATGGTCGTAGATCCTCAAGTATAATACCCCACAATTACTAATCCATGTGCACATAATTATTATCCATTTACCACATATACCACATCACAACCATACACAATCAATACATAAAACATTCAAAATTCATATCCATTCACATATAAATCAATATCAAGCCTTTACCCATTAACACATTTAGCATTTACATTGCATGGCCCATTTAACCCATTTCCATTTCCCATTACTTAACTTGTTAAGGATATTCCACCATTATCATAAATTATCTTATTTAAAATATTCATCAATTTACATTTTTTAACCCATTTACACATTTCTATTACAATCCCACAAGCCATTTGAATCATTCACTCTATCACATTTAACCCTTTTTAAATTGTTCTGAATAGTCCCTTATGCCATTTCCAACAACTACACACATCTAATATTAGTGACTCTTTATAACTTAACCAAAATATCAAAAAAATTATCATGGTCTTTATCTCAACAAATATCAATACAATGCCTAACATTACAATTTTCTATGTTTAAGAACATTGAAACACCCCATGGGTGGACCTAAATCAGTCTAGTCAACCTCAATGCATCCCACGTGAATCATAAAGGGTTAAATTCATCATTTATCACACAATTTTACCAAATAAAACAAAATGAATCAATTTCACAACAAGAGAGAAGCAATAACATAACCACACATGCACAAATCAACTTTAAAATTATGGGATATAACTTTTAGACCACCTAACTTGAATCTGTAGTTGAAAACTCACTTAAACTTAGCCTTAGATTCGGATTCAAGAACCCTTTTAAGTACCAACCTATGATCTATTGGAAAAAAGAGGGTTTTAGGGTTTTGGAAGAAGAAAAAACAAGACCTAATCCGAAAAAGAGAAGAAAGAAGAGTGTTAGACTTACCCAAAGCTTCGATTCGCACTTAAAGTCACTCTAAATGGCCTATAATTGAAGAAGACTGGCCCTTGGGAAGATTTGGGTGTTTAGGTTCATCACTAGGAATGTTGGGAGAATAATGGGGAAGAAAATTAGGAATAACACTTAAAATATTAAGGGGTTAAAATAGTAAAAATACACTTTTAATGAGGAGTATGATTTGGATGTACGATTCTCCAAACCATACGCCAACCTCTATTAAAGAGGGGTCCAAGTTGCATGGTCACCAGGGGAGCTTGCACGATTTGAAAAAATGAATGCCAACCATACAAAATGCCTCTATCCAAAGCCACACAGTCTTTAATCCCCCCTTGTATGGTTTACTTAAATGTGTACCCCTCCTCTTAGCTAGCACAATTTGGGTGCACAGTTTCCACTTACCATGCACTAAATGTGAAAATGAACAAGATGGATTAATTACTCTTTCTTTTATATCACAAACCCTCGGGACACCCCTAAGACTCCTCATACACCTGATAAACATTTAATTATACAACTTTAAGGGATTCAAACCGAAATTTAAACAATAACATACCTCCATGAATTTTTGGATCTTACAACCTCCCCCACCTTATAACGAACTTTCCTCGAGTTTCACTCCTAAGCATCACTTAGCTTCCAATGAAAATAGATCAGGCCACTAGTCCCATATATTGGTCTCCCACTACCATGTTTATTCCTGAATATTACCACACTACCACAAAACTTGAACCAAAGGCATAGTCACTCCCCCAATACTTTCTCACTACGATCCACAATACAAACTGGATGCTCCCTAAAGGACACATCTACCTCAAGCTCCACATCATCAAAATCAATCACATGAGAATGGTTAGGTAGATACTTTAAAAGCTATGAAATGTGAAAAAATAATTCATACCACTCTACCACTATGAAAGAGCCAATCATTATGCCACCAGTCCGATTATATACCCAATCTCAAACAATATCTCATACATGGGAACTAACTTACCTTGTTTTCGAATATGATGGTGACCCAACCTTAGAAACACCTTATGTAACACATGATAACCCATGATAAACTCAAGAGGTATACGATCTTGATCCACGTATGGTTTTTTCCTACTCTAAGACATTTACATATGATTTTGAATATGATGAACATGTTTTGACGTCTTCTAAATGACACTAAGTGCAAAAAACATTGTTTCCCCAGCTTCCATACAACACAAAAGAGATCTACATAGCCTACCATAGATAACCTCATACAGTTCCATCTGAATCGTAGACTAGTAACTATTTTTGTAGGAAAAATCAACAAGAAATAAGTATGTTCCCCATGATCCACCAAAATCTAGGATGCATACCCTCAACATGTCCAATAGTACCTGAATAGTTCGCACTAATTTCTTGCCTATCTATAGGTGGAAATTCTTACTCAAAAACACTTGGGTACCAAGAACCTTCTATAATACCTTCCATAAGAATGATGTAAAATGTGGATCAGGATCTAAAACTATATTCAATAGTACCCCATGAAACCATGTGTAAGAACCCAGATCTTTTTTTTAGGTATGGGTTTTATTTTATAGTTGTTTTTTAGAAAAAGAGAAGTTACTATAAATTTCAGGAGTACACGTTGTGTACTTATAAGTACAGGTCGTGTACTCAGTTGACGTGGGTAGCCGTGTGCTGGCTATGTAACGGCTGAACACATGGTTATGTGGGGTGACCTGGAGACCGCCTAAAGAAAATCTCGGTAAAGGAAAGTACATGACATTTACTTTTAAAAGACATGATGTGTACTTTCTTTTTTTTTATTAAATGGATTGGGGTTTCATCTAATCAACAAAACCTCCTCCTTCTTGACCTATCTCATCCAAGAGCATCAATACGACATGAATCTTCTCTGAGCCTCTAACTCTTCATCAAATATCTGATTTGATCGATGTTGATTGCATTAGAATCACTATGGTAATCTCTTCCTTCTTCTATAGCCTTGTTTCCCTGATTTCTATTATTTCACAAGATATCCTCGGTTGAACGTTTTTGGAATTTTTGTAGATCTACGGTGTTCTAGGATGATTCAAGGAATGAGGTTCACGTATATCATTCGTACAATGCTGAGGTAGGTGGTTTGTGCCTTTCCGTATTTAGTCTTTAAGTTATATATGCAAAAGTGCCAATACCCTTATTCTGGGTATTGCGTGTTTGTGTTTTTTTTTTGACCTGATATTGCATGTTATGCCTTGTGTGCTTGAGTAGATGATTTATGATTGTGAATAGGGTTATCTTTTCCATGCTAAGGATGTTTTTACCATGATTTTTTTTATTGATTATTTGTTTTATCCTCTCCTATTAGGTTGTTTTTCTTCCTATGCCGAGTACTGTTAGGATGGAGTGATTTTATCTGACATGCTATGATATGTTGTAGAATTTATAGCCAAGTAGTCCAGAGGTTTACTTTGGCTGCTTTTATATCATTGTGCACGATTGACTTACACAGGTCCATGAGAACCTGGTGTAGTATACCATAGGAAGAATGGACGTTGAGGGCTTCTCCAGAGTGTCTGATTACTTTTACGTTGTGAGACCATAGAGGGGATGGACCTTGTTCTCCCTCAGAGTGTCTATAGTTTCCTCATTACAAGACCATAGGGGGAATTGGACATTGAGTGCTTCCCCAGAGTGTCTATAGTTTCCCATACTATACCACCGGGGGATTTGATGGTGAGTGCTTCCTCAGAGAGTCTTTACTAAAGTTTTACCAGATGGGTTAGACTGTGAGACCTTCCTAGAGGGTTTCTTGTGTTTTTTTTGGTTGAACCAGAGGGGTTAGGCTATGAGTACTTCCTAGAGGGTTACTTGTTTCTGATTAACTACTTACTTCATATATTTAATTGAATGTAACTAAAACTGTAGTATTGTTTACTTTTGAGTACTTCCTTTTTTATTGCTTCATTTTACATATTGTCTGCCATATATATTCACTGACTATTAGGAAAAGATATTTGGGTGGTTTTTTAGTTGAATTCATCTCACACCCTGTTTGGGTCATGCTTTTAGGTCCAAACAGATTATATTATTGCCAGTCTAGATAAGGGAAAGCACCCTTCTACTTCAGGTACTTGATTATTGTGGAACTGGGGAGCATGGAACCAAGCTGAGGCTTGTGATGCTATGGAGCTGTTTACTTGTTTCACTTTTGTACTTTGGTTTAGTACTGCCTTCCATCATTGTGATTTTTTTGGATTCATTACTAGAAATATGTATCATGCATCATTTATATTTGTGTGCTCCAGTTGTTTATTACTTCCATTGTTTACTTATTGCATGTTTTACTGCTTCTGATATTGTTATCTATTTATTTCCACTATGTTACTTTGCCAATGAGGGCATAGTTTCCCCACTATCACACCCAAGGCCATCGTTGCTAGTCTGCAGCCTCTGGTGTTTGGGGAAATGTGCTTGAGGCCATGTGACCAACCGGGTACGGGGAACCTCTAGGCGGATCCTGGAACCGGGACGTTACAAAGTGGTATCAGAGGAATTATTTTATTCTTTACTTACTATTTGGAGTCTATAGTCAGGGATAGGATGGAATAGGTAATTGTTAATAAGTTTTGTCTGGTATTAGCTAACCTGTGTACATGGAAAATCCAATTTACCTCATTATTTATTTTTCCTGATTTTGCAAATTTACAATTAATTTGATTTCACCTTGGATGATTCACATGCTTTGTTTTATTATCATTGATATCGTTGAGGTTTTATTTCTTTTGCAACCCGATGAGATGCAGGTATTCCATCTTATGCATCATATAGACACTTGCTAGAAATCACATTTTATTCATTCTTACCATTCCATTTAAGATGCATTGTTGATTTCATGTTGTTGTGATAGATGTTGTTCTAGATATGCATGTTGTTGTGATAGATGCCTTTATAGAATACTTACTTTTTAATAGGCTATTAAATTGTGTAAGGTTCCATTTGAATGAATGAAAAACTTTGGTTCTTGAGGTGTTATGGGCCCTCATGGACCAGAATTTTGTGGATCATTGCTTTTTTATGCATTTATATGACATGTATAAGATGCCAAGATTTGATTTTCGGGGAGTATGGGCCCTCACAGATCGTAATTTGGAACTTTAATGTTTAGTTCAGTATTTTTCAAGGTTCTAAAGTAGTTTTTGAGGCTTACTGTCTAGAAAAAACTAGAGTACACGGCGTGTAAATATAAATACATGCCATGTATCCTTATGTTTCGGAAGGAACGGTTTTTCTTAAGTATACGCTGTGTACTATATGTACACGCCATGTAGTCTCTAACAGTGTCACTGGCTGTGTGGGAAGAGAAACGGGGTTGGTAAATCATTAGTGGAACACGCCGTGTACTGTAAGTACACACCGTGTGTTTTGAAAATGTGTCCACCTATGTGACTAATGAAACGGATTGATAAAACACAGTTTATACACATTGTGTCAAGCTTGAACACGTTGTGTAGTATAACCCTTGTATTCAGCCGTGTAACAAACAACCCAGTGTGGTGGAATCCTTCTTGTATATATCGTTTCTAGCACAAACACACCATGTAGTCCTGTTCTAGTAGAACCATGTGTCTTAGCCATCTAAGGTAACTTGGATAGGGGAACACGATTCAAGTACATGCCGTGTCTTGGGAGAACACATCGTGTGTGTGAAGTGTTACATTAACAGTTTTGGCAGATGTACATGCCCGTGTGAATGCTTAAGGTAACACATTGTGTAGGTGTTATACACGTCGTGTACCCATGTTTTGAAAAACTTGAATTCTTTATTTCTCATGTTCCATTTCATACATTTATAAGTTTCAGTCCTTGATAATCTTAATCTAAGGTGTGCACTTGACCTTGCAGAGTCATGCCACCGAGATGTCCTCCGGTTGTATGCTAGTTATAGGGCAGTGATCAAACACCGAACATGGCTGATCAGGGCCTATTAGGAGATCCTCCTATAGTGCCAGTCTTGGATCCAGCCGTCATTCCAAACATAGGTGCTGAAGCACAGTTCTGAGAGGGATTTATGAGGTTTATTCAGACCTTCTTAGGAGCACTATCGCCTACCTCGTCAATGGAAGAATTGATGCGGGTTTTCTAGAAGTAGTATTCTCCCACATTTATAGGGGACGGAGGTCCTCAGGCTACAAAGTCATGGTTATAAGCCATGTTATCTATCTTATACCATCTTGAGATGCCTCCAGATAGGAGGGTGATGCTCACTATGTATATTCTTCAGGACTCCGCTAGGAGATGGTGGGATGTAATCTCATAGGTGGTACGTCAATAGGTTATGGATTGGGATGATTTCAAACGTTCCTTCTATGATTACTTCTACTCTAAGACTTTGAGGGTTGATCGAGTCCAATAGTTCATGAGTTTAGAGCAGGGCACTCTCTCAGTCATGAAGTACTCCTCTTGATTCATATATTTGCATCACTTTACACCTATTCTAGGAGGTGATGGGTTATTTATGGCAAGGAAGTTTGAGGATATTCTTAGGCATGACATATGATCTCAGGTGAACATATTCAGGTTGACTTCCATCACCTCTATAGTCAACCAGGCACATATCAAGGAGCACAATTTGAGGGATTTTGGAGTTGTAAGCTAGGGTGGTTCGGCATCCGGAGTTAGTACCCCTTAGACTGACAGCAGGAAGAACCATAGTGAGTCTACCCACAGAGATCGTAGTAGACATGATACTTCTTCTGGTGGCCAGGTGGTGTGCCACCAGTGAGGGAAGAGTGGGCACACAGGGCCACATTTCCCGAGAGACCTAGTGGAGTGCCAATCTTGTGGAAAGATGGGTCATCTTCCGAGGTTCTGTAAGTTCTTATCACCAGTAGTTGGTAACGTGAGTTCTTCTATGACTTCACATTTAAGAGAAACAGCACCAGTTTCTCATTAGTCAGGGAACTAGAGTTCTTCCGATCATTCAGGCTGAGGTAGAGGTTGTGACCATGGTATCCAGTTGGTAGGATTTTAGCGACAATAGGGTGAATCAGCTAAGGTTGGTTAGGAAGGGTCGCAGGGATTCGGTACAGGCCATGCTTTTGTAGTGGAGCAGACCCAGCAAGAGTAGGATCCTAGACCTTCTACTGTTCGAGGTATGATCCTAGTTGCCTTAGTTTTAGCTTCTTCACTTTTTGATATAGGGGCTTCCCATCGTTTCATATTTATTGCTGTTGTGGAGAGACTTGGGCTCAGTATCTTTTCTTCTTCTGATATCTTGACCTTAGACACTATTTTGGGGATGATAATGACTAATGTACATTGGTGCAAGGAGTTACCTCTTGAGGTTGGTGGGTGTCACTTTTTTTGGGACCTCTATGTCTTAGAGATGAAAGGCTGTGATTTTATCATCGGAATGGAAGGGTTATTTACCTTCCAGGATATTTTCAATTATTATAACCACAGGGTGAGTTTTATGTCACCAGAGGGCGGTATGTTTCTATATAAGGGCGAGTGGGATGTCCAGGTGAGAAAAGTGGGACCCAATAATCATGGGTTGGGAGGAGTTACAGCCTAGATTTCTAGTATATATCTGGATGACCAGGGGAATTCACTGATATAATTTCCTCTAGTGGTGGATCATTTCAGATATTCCTTTCAAGAGGAATTTTCAGGTTTGTCTCCAGCGCGTTACATAGACTTTTCTATTGATCTAGTTCTAGGATCGGCATCGGTGTCCATTACTCCTTATAGGATGGCTACACCTGAGTTACAGGAGCTCAAGAAGCATTTGGAGGAGTTTCAAGAAAAAGTTTTCATCCCACCCAGTACTTCTCCTTGGGGTTCGCCTGTCCTATTTTGCGAATAAGGCATATGGTACCCCCATACATTGTGTGGATTATCGAAAGTTGAACCAATTGATGGTCAAGAACCAATATCCCTTGTCGAATATTGATGATCTATTTGATCAGCTTCGAAGATCCCGAGTGTTGTTGAATATTGATTTGAGATCTGGTTATCATCAGTTTCACGTTAGAACATCTGATATAACTCTTATAGACTTTCAGATAAGGTATGGTCTATAAGAGTATGTGGTTATTTCGTTCAGTCTCACGAACACGCTTGCAGTTTTCATAGCCCTGATGAACCGAGTTTTCCATCCATACTTGTATTGTTTCATGGTAGTTTTCGTGGATGATATCTTGGTGTAATCTCACACTCGACACGACCATGACACACATCATGAGATCATTTTTATTACACTAAGAGAGAATCAGTTATATGAAAATCTCTCAAAAATGACACTTTTGGATTGACCAAATTCACTTCAAGGGTCATGTTATCTCAGAGACATGAGTATCAGTAGACCCATAGAAAGTGAAATCAGTAGTTTCTTAGGATAATTCGAAGAACTTATTTGAGGTATGATGTTTTTGAGGGCTGGAGGGATACTACATGCATTTTATATAGGACTTTTCATGCCAAGTTGTGCCACTAATAGTCCTGACTAAGAAGGGTGTGAAGTAATTGTGGTCAGATTCTTGTGAGATAGCCTTTCAAGAGCTGAAAGGGAGGTTGACCTCAGCACTAATATTAGTATTTCTAGAGCAGATAAAGAGATATATTGTATACTCTGATGCATCAGGTATTAGGCTGGGAGCAGCGCTTATGCAGGGAGAAGGGGTCATTGCGTATGGGTCTCGATTGTTGAGGCCACATGAGAGAAATTACCCAACACACTATCTCGAGTTGGCTACAATTTTTCATGATTTATTCTATTGGAGACATTATATTTTGGGGGTTAATTTTGTGGTTTTCACCAACCACAATAGTCTCAAGTATATCTTTATGATGAATGATCTGAATCTGAGACAGTGAAGGTGGGTCGAGTAATTTCGGTCCTTTGATTTTGATCTTGCCTATATGCCTGGGAAAGGCAGTTTTGTGGCTGATGCATTGAGTAATAGAACTTAGATACAGGGAGTTCAAGAGGCCAGGAGTGAGTGTAATCTTATGGCTCTATTCTCATAGATGCATTTTAAGGTTCACGATAGATAGATGCAAACATTTCTTTCTTTTGTGGCTATTACCTCTACTCTACTTGATCGAGTGAGAATGAGGCAGCTATCAAATTCAGAATGCCTAGTCCTATGGGAACTTGTGTCAGGAGAAGACCCTATTCTAGGATGAACCATAGGCGAGGTTGAGATATTACGTTTCTAGGGGTACATATGGGTGTCAGCGGACATGTGAGAGTAACTGATGCGGGACTTTCATTCCTTAGTTTGGGAATTTCATCTTGGTGTCACCAAGATGTATCGAGATCTGCACCATCAGTATTGGTGGCCAGGTATGAAGATAGATGTTGTTGGTTTTCTCATGTGGTGTTCCACCTGTTAGTAGGTGAAGGTGGAGCATCAGTGACCAGCAAGGATTTTTCCACAGTTACTCATTCCCGAGTGGAAGTGGAATGATTTCACGATGGACTTCATGACAGGGTTACCGAGGTTGCCTTGAGGGAATGATGTGGTTTGGGTTGTCATTGACAAAATCACGAAGGTTGCTCACTTATTTTCGATCAAGGAGACCTTTAGTGTTGATGAGTTGGGAAGGTTATACATCTGGGAGATTATATGTCTACATGGGGTTCCACGCTCAATTGTTTCAAATAGGGATTCACATTTTACTTCTTAGGTCTAGCAGGGACTACAGAGGGATTTGGGTACCCAGGTACTTCTGAGTATAGCTTACCATCCCCAGACAGATGGCCAGTCCGAGCATATGATTCAGGTGAGGGAGGACATTCTTCGAGCATGCGTCCTGGATTTTGGAGGTTCTTGGGAGAAATAGATACCCCTTTTGTATTTTTCCTACAATAATAGTTTTCATGCAACTATTCAGATGGAACCCTATGAGGCTTTTTACGGTATGCTATTCCGATCACCCATATGTTAGCTGGAGGTAGGATAGGTAGCTTTGTTGGGACCTCATCTTTTCTAGGAGACCACAAAGCAGATAAAGTTGATTCGGAAGAGGATGAATACTACACAGTCATGAAAAAAGTCCTATTCTGATCGACGGAGGTGACCTCTAAAGTTCGAGGTCAGAGATCAGGTATTTATAAGTATCACACCAAGGTTGGGACACAGGAGGATTAGGAGACAGGGAAAGCTTTTTCCGAGATACGTTGGGAAGTTTCAGTTTTTGGAAAGGTTTGGGATGGTTGCCTATTGGTTTCAGTTACCTTAGAGATATCAGGCTATGCCCGAAGTCTTCCATATTTCTCAGCTATGATGTTACTTCTCAGACTCATCTCATGTCTTTTAACCTGAGGAGGTTGAGCTAGAGGTGGACGCATTGTTTGAGGAGCATCCTATCTGGATTGTTGATCATAGTGCATTGGTTCTCTATGGTCAGTTCGTTCCTCTAGTATGAGTGCTATGGAATCACAAGCTAGTATAGGATGAGACTTGGGAGAGGGAGGCCGATGTACAATCTCAATGGTTCGAGCTGTTCGAGGATTCTTCTTCTACGCCGCCTTGCTAGGGAAATTTGAGGATGAATTTCTTTAAGAGGGGAAGTTTGTAAGAACCCGAATCTTCTTTTCATATATGGGTTTTCTTTTATGGTTGTTTTTAAAAAAAATAGGAGTTTTTGGAAATTTCAGGAGTATATTCCATGTACTTATAAGTACACACCATGTACTCAGTTGTTGCGGGTAGCCATGTGCTAGCCTTGTAATGGCCAAACACATGGTCATGTGGGGTTACCTGGAGACCGCCTAAAGTGGACCTCAGTAAAGGAAAGTACATGCTGTGTACTCTCTTTTTTTCATTATACGGATCGGGGTCACATCTGATCAACAAAACCTCTTCCTTTTCGGCAAGTATCGTGTAGGAGCATCTATACGACACGAATCTTCTCCAGGCCTCTGACTCTTCATCTGATCTCTGATTTGACTACCATTGATTGTGTTGTAATTACCATGGTAAGTTCTTCCTTCTTCTAGATCCTCATTTCCCTAATTTCTCCTCTTTCATGATATATCCTCGATTGAATATTTTTTGGTTTTTTGTAGATCTACTATGTTCAAGGGTGATTCAAGGCCTGAGTTTCACATATATCGTTCGTAAAATGCCAAGGTAGGTGGTTTGTGCCCTTTCATAGTTATTCTTTGAGTTATAAGTGAAAAAGTGCCAATACCCTTGTTCGGGGTATTGCGTGTTTCTGTTTTTTTTCCTGATATTTCCTTCTATGCCTTGTGTTCTTGAGTAGAGGATTTATGTTTGTGAATAAGGTTATCTTCTACATGTTATGGATGTTTTTCTCATGCTTGTTCTTATTGACCATTTGGTCTAGCCTTACATGTTAGGATTCTTTTCTTCCCATTCCTAGTATTGTTAGGATAGAGTGATTTTATCTGACATGTTGTGATATGTTGTATAATTTCTATCCAAGTAGTCTTGAGGTTTACTTTGGCTGACTTTATATCATTATGCAAGATTGACTTACACAGGGCCGTGAGAACCTGGTGTAGTAAACCATATAAATAATGGACATTGAGGGCTTCTCCAGAGTGTTTTTTTACTTATATATTGTGAGACCATAGGGGGGATGGACCTTGTGATCCCTCAGTGTGTCTATAGTTTCCTCGTTATGCGACCACAAGGGGAATTGGACATAGAGTGCTTCCTCAAAGTGTCTATAGTTACCAATACGAGACCAAAAGGGGAATTAACGATGAGTGATTCCTCCGAGAGTCTTTTCTAAAGCTTTACTAGATGGGTTAGACTCTGAGTACTTCCTAGAGGGTTTCTTGTGTTTGTTTTTTGTCGAACCAGAGGGGTTAGGTTGTGAGTACTTCCCAGAGGGTTACCTATTTGTGATTAACTTCTTACTTGATATATGGAATTGAATGAAACTAAAACTATAGGATTGTTTACATTGGAGTACTTCCTTGTTTATTACTTCATTGTGCATATTGTCTCCCATATATATTCATGGACTATTAGGAATAGATCTTTAGGTGGTTACCTACTCGGATTCGTATCACACCCTGTTTGGGTCATGCTTTTGGGCCCAAAAAGATTATATTGTTGCAGGTCTAGATAAGGGTAAGTGCCCTTCTACTTCAGGTACTTGATTATTGTGGATATGGGAAGCATGGGACCAAGCTGAGGCTTTCTATACTATGGAGTGGTTTACTTGTTTTTCTTTTTTACTTTGGTTTAGTACTGTATTCAAGCATTGGGATTTGTTTGGATTCTTTCCTAGACATATGTATCATGAATCATTTATATATGTGTGCTCAAGTTTTTTATTAATTCAATTGTTTACTTATTTCATGTTTTACTGATTCCTCTATTGTTATATATTTATTTTCACTGTGTTACTCTACCAATGAGGTCATAGTTTCCCCACTATCACACCCAAGCCCCTCGCTCCTAGTCGGCAGCCTCTAGCGTTTGGGGAAATGCGCTTGAGGCCATGTGACCAACCGGGTACGGGGAACCTTTGGGCAGCTCCCAAAACTAGGATGTTACACCATTATATTTCCCAAACATATAACTCACCCAACTGGTAAATGTTTAAAGTCTCTCAAATCGGCAAAAAATGACCCACCTTAGTTAACCGATAAAAAATAACCCAGATTATATCATTCTTCTGAGGCATCCTTAGGATACCTACCAAAAAACCCATTATTAAATCATCTCATTTCCATTATATAATGGTTAATGGTTATAAAAAACCACCTAGTTTCTGATTCTTGGAATTCACCTACTGATAGTTAAGACATCGAACCACAAAACATGCAACCTCTTTCTTTATCCCTATCCACCAATACTTCCTACAAATCCCATGATGCATTTTTGTCAAACTAGGATGCACCGCCCACTTCGATGCATGAAACTCGTGCATCAACATTTCGGAAAAACATGTGGTCACAATGAATGACCATGAACATAAATGATTCCATTATCACCAATGATCCCACTTAATGTTGACTCTCCACCATTAATAGTTTCCCTTAAATCGAAACATTCTGAATCCTCATACTACCTCTCCTTAATCTGGACCAGAAGCACGGACTCAACTACCAATGATGCAAGGGTTATATTCTCTTGAACATCATGCACATACAGATGCATCTTAGCAAAAAACTACATCATCCTCCACTCAGAACTATATTCTTGAACTACCTATCTTCGAGTCTTTTAGAGCAATACATTTGAAAAAAAATTCACATTTCCAGTGTTTACATTAGTTCTAAGTCGAAGGACTACATGTACTCAAATTATCTTCACTACTAAAGATTTAAATCACATTGGTAGAAGATATACTTAAGGATTTTATTATCACTATACATAGTAAACCTCTCACCCCACAAGTAATGATGAAGACACTTTAGGTTTTAAACCACTGTGGCCCACTCATGATAATATGGAGGGTAATTTCATTCATAAGGCATTAAATGTTGGGACCCATACACCACAACATTATCATCCTATATCAACACTACCCCAATACCAACACCATATATATCACAAAACAAATTATACTTTTTTACCTAGGTCTGGAAAAATCAAAATCAGTGCAGTAGTCACCAACTTCTTTAATTCCTTAAAGGAATTATCACATGCCACAGACCACTCAAATATGATACCCTTATTAGTTAATCCCTAAAGATGTGCATCCAAATGAGATAATACTTTGATGAAACTTTAGTAATAACCCACCATCCCTAGAAATATTTGGATGATAGAAACATTCTTGGGCTTCTCCCAAGGCACAATTGTCTACACTTTCTCCGGGTCCACTGACACACCTTTTTCAGAGATGATGTGACCAAAGAAATGCACCCTATTGATCCTAAAATTAATGTTTTATATCTTGGAATATAGCCTATGATATATTAGTGTAATTATAACAATTTCAATATGTTTGGAATGATTATCATGGTCCTTGAGTACACCAAGATCTCATCAACAAATAAAACTAAAAACTGATCTTGGAAAGGGTGAAATATTAGGTTCATTAGGGCCACAAATGCTTCTAGTGTATTGGTCAACCCATATAGCATCACAAAAAAAATCATGCAGACCATACCTGCTCTTGAAGGTAGTTTGAAGTATATCATAAGGTCTCACCCTTAGCTGATGATACCCTGATCTAAGATCAATTATAGAAAATACTGATTCACCTCTGAGCTGGTCAATGAGATCATCAATTCATATAAGTGAGTATCAATTCCTAGTCATCATCTAATTAAGATTCCTATAATCGACACATAACTGCAATGATCCATCATCCTTCTTGGAAAATAGCACTGGAGATCCCCAAGGTGGTGTAATAGGATGAATAAATCCTTTATTCTCTAACTCATCTAATTGAGTATTAAGTTTCTAGAGTTCAAAAAGATTTATTCTATATGATAAAATGGAAATCGATTCTGTTCCTGGTAGAAACTCTATTGTGAACTGAACATCTCACTCAAGTGGTACCTCTATGAAGTCATCAAGAAACACATCCTAAAACTGATCCATCATAGGAAGGAAGACATGTTTCCTTACATCCCCATCATCAAGTGTAATACAAGCCACTTGGGTTGTTAGTTCAGTCAACTACAGAAATATTGGCCCTGAATGGACTTCCCAGATATCCCATTGTTAATGACATAAATACATTTCTCCCTCAATAGATGTGAATGTTACCTTATAATGGTAACAAAAAATATCATCTTGGTATATCACTATCCATTACATGCCCAAAATCTGATCAAAAACCAACATCTCTATCACAAACTAGCCCCAAAAAATGGTACACACCAACCTCGAGGGTAAACCCTTTATATTGATGGATATTTTCTTCTCTCATCCCTAATTGTGTGTCAATTGACAAAACCCCACATATATGTTCAAACACTAGGCCCAACACACTCAAAAATAGAGTAGATATAAAATAATGTGATGTACCTATGTAAAATAAAGCACTAGAAAGCATGGAATCTATAAGAATCGTACCCCGTACTATTGGTGGTCTAGCCACACCACCTCTAAGTGCTGGATGAAGTGTGTGAAGATAGAATGACCCTCTACACATGGCTTCAGTATTAATCTCCAGTGATACACTACCCTGTTAATATGGGAACTCTCACCTTGGAGTACCACATCCATTACCCCGACTTTTATGAATAGTAGAGCTCCAACTACCTACCTAGTATGGGGTAACCACCCCCTCCCTATACTAGACATCGACATCGATCCTCCATCAGTGCCTCACTATTGAGGGTTCCTATAGAACCTTTTCACATGCCCCATTTTTCTACATGCTCGGTACTCAACCGATAGTCAGGGGCACTAACCACACATATGTCTTGTCCTACCACACTGAGAGAAAAACACCTGGTCACCACCCTGAGAGGATGAGCCTCTCTTCTGACTAATTTTCACACTACCACCCTAGTAGATAATCCCTAAATGACACTTTATACCTTCATAAGTCACACAATTAGGCCATCCAACGAAATCCCCAAACTCATTGTCTAAAATATCCCTTAGGTTCCCTTCTAAAATAAGAGCCTGATCCACCACTTCTACAAACATATTTAAATTGAAGATTTTCAAGTGAGACTTATTCTTAGGTCTATGTTGATCCTAGAATTATCTTATTTTAGTAACCCCATCCCCTAACAATGTTGGAATAAAGTATTGAAAGTCTATGAAATAGACAGCATAATCCATCACTGAAATAATCCCCTGGGTTAACCTCATAAACTATGTAGCCCACTCCTGACTCAAGGTCTCTGGTTAAAAATTCTGTAGAAACTTTTTCTGAAATTCCTTACATATCATACCATTATCGATCTATCTCTAAACCATAATATCTCACCAGCGCTTTTCTAATCCTCGCAACGTATAAGTTTCCAACTTGACTCTCTTCTCAGGAGGATTCTCAAAGTAATACAAAATCATCTAGATGTACTCTATCCATAACTATTCTTCTTCAGTTCCAACCTCTACAAAAAAAATTGGAGGGTTCTTCAACTGAAACTCTCTAGTCAGATCCAACATAATCAGCACTACCCACCTTGGGTCTCATTCCATCATCTATATAAAATGAGCTAAGTTCTCATGGAACTGTCCCTATCCTCTATTGCCCTGAACCATTGGAATTTATTTTTACACCTCTAGATGATCATTCTCAGATATATCATCTTGTCTCCCAACCATCACCCATCACCATGGTGTCATTTTTTACAAATTATAAACACACATCTTAGAACAAATAACATAAAACATCCACAATTTTCACAAAGGCTCTCTACAAGCCATAAACAACTCATCCTATATACACTATTCCAACAAAAATCTCAACACCTAGAACAATACCCTCAACTATCCCAACCATGGGTCATAGTGAACATGCGGTAAACCAACTTACATAGTTTAAAGTCTTTTTTTAATCACATTTTAAAATCATTTCCACATTCATAACATAAATATTATCCTCTTAGGAACAATTCACATTTCACAACCCGTTACATCGAATATTTTTACTTATAGAATTTCATTTAATATAACTATTTATCCATTATTTATCATTATTTCCATTTATACATTTACATCAGATTTATTGGAAACTATTTTCTTCTTACTTTTAGGAAGGTAAAGTGCATTCTACCCTTCATGTCCCACACACCCTTCTCGTGTGTGCCTACCATGATGAATTCCACTTATCTCCCTAGATTCCTATAATGATGCATGAATGTACAACCTCATTCCATTCTAGCCACAAGAAAAATATCAAAAAATAGTAACATAAAATAATAAGTGTTGGTGAAATATCATTCAACTATAACAACAGACAACATGAACAATAATTCCCTCTTGGGGTACTTGGGTTTTCCTTTATACATGGGTTAGATACTCCCATGAACGAACTCATTTCCAAGGCCAAAAACATCCTAATCTCCCATATACCATCCCAAAATAATAAGAATATAGAAAATAACCACTATGATACCACTTTGTAACATCCCCAACCTGGAAGCCACTAAACTGGTGCCCCAAACCAAGTTTCCACATGACCCCAAGTGCGCCTCCCCATAAGGTAGTGGTTTCTGAATAATAGAGAGGGTCTAATAGATGACATGGGGAGACTATAACCTATTTACTATGGTAATAAATAGAAGATAAAATTTGAAATAAAGGGAACAATAAGCAATAAAACAAAAACATGTATTAACAACCATTTCCCAAAAAGGGTACAAAACATAACCAAATGATAAATATTCCATGTAATTCCAACAATGTCAAAAGTCAATAAAACCTAAAAATAAAGAAAAAAAATATAAATCCCCAAAATGGGTCCCAACTATAAGTCTGAATCCTCATCCATGCACATCCCAAGCCAAACTCAACTCCCTAGAATAGGGCCTTTTCTCTTGTCATGGCCTACAACCATGGAATTTGCTCAGGTACCCAATGGATGCCCAAGAAAGGTGTGATTACAACTTAGTAGGATACCAAAAATGGTGTCTACAAGTCTAAATAGATAATGAATGAAGGTATTAAGTAAATTATAGGATAAACAAGAGGTAAATCAGGTTCCATTAGTAATAAATATTTACTTTTACCATTTTCATCATTAGATCAATTTTCATCAATTAATCCATTTACATCATTATTTCCATAGGTTAGGCATTTAAATCATTTACATTAAGGTCTAAGATGATCAATTACAATTCATAAGGTGATAATTTATGTTCCCTATCTAACTTAGGATAGACATTTCATAAAAAAATATAGCATGCTTACCATGGATCCTCGATCTAGGTAGTTTCATCAAATGAACCCGTTATGGGCATAGTGCCTTATTCCCCTTCCCAAACCCATGCATTATGGGGTTTTGTTTAGATCCTTGGTCTAACCTAACCAATGGGCATAAATCCTCAAGTCCAATAACTCATAACTACCAATCCACATGAACATTCTTATCTCTCCATTTACCACATATACCATATCCAAACCATACACATTAAAACACATAAAATTCACAATTCATATCCACTAACATATAAATCAATATCAATCCTTGACCCATTGTCACATTTACATTACATAGCCTATTTAACTAATTTCACATTACCCTGCCTTAACTTACTGATCATATGAAACAATTATAAAACATTAGACCATTTATCATAATCATCAATTTACATTTCTTAACCCATTTATTCATTTCTATTACAATCTCACAAGTCATTTGTCTCATTCACTTTATCCCATTTAACAATTTTTATATTACACCAAACATTCCCTTATGTAATTTCTAACAAATAGAAACATCTACTATTAATAATTCTTTATAACTTTACTAACATATCAATATATGTTTCTTGGGATCTATCTCAACATAAATAAATTCAATTCCTAACATTATAATTACCCATGTTCAGAAATATTGGTGCACCCCATGGGTGGACCTAAATCAGTCTAGTCAACCTCAATGCATCCCACAGAGATCATGAGGGATTAAATTCATCCTTTAGCCAAGCAATTTAGCAAATATCACAAAATTAATCAATTTCACAATAATAGAGATGCAATAACGCAACCACACATTCAAAAATAAAATTCGAAACTGTGGGATATAACTTGTAGACTACCTACCTCAAATCCGTAAATGAATGCTCTCTTAACATTAGCCTTAGATCTGGATTCAAGAAACCATTGAATACACAACCTATTATCTACTAGAAAAGGAGGTTTTTAGGGTTTAATAAGAATAATAATAAACCACAATCCCTAATCTCAAATAGATAAGAAAGAGGAGCATTAGAATTACTCATATCATCGATCAGAACCCAATGCCACTCCAAACGGACTACAATCCAAGGATATAAACCCTTGGGAAGATTTGGGTGTTTTGGTTCGTCACAAGGTACATTAATAGAGTAATGGGGAAGAAAATTGAGTATTACACTTAAAATATCATTAGGTTAAAATGGTAAAAACACATTTTTAATGAGGTTCACGGTTTGGCAGCATGGTTTTCCAAACCATACGTCAACCGTGCACCAGCCTCTGTCTGAGAGGGTTCAAGGTACCATGGTTACCTAGGGAGGACGCACAGTTTGAAAAAACTATGTGGAATACCTTTACCCATATCTGAATGGTTTGGCCTCCCATTGTTCATTTTACTTAACCATGCACCCCTCTTTCTGGCTAGCATAGTCTGGGCACACAGTTTCCACTAATCATGCGCCAATCATGAAACATGCCTAGGATGGCTTGATTTCTCTTTCTTTCATTTCCTAAACCCCTAAGACACCCCTGAGCTTCCTCATACACCTGATAAATAATTAATTGTCCAAATTTAAGGGATTTAATCCAAAAAATTAAAAAAGATCATACATCCATGATGTACGAGATCTTACACTATATACATAAATATTACATTACAACATAACATGTTATATCATTTTGATACAAATAATTATTCCTCAATGTTATCTATAGTATCGATCATATGTAGTATTCTACTTTATTTCCTAGTGAAATGGGAAAAAAGGCTGATCTCAAATGATCATTATAGGATAGAATATATCAGAAAATAACATGGAATAATAAGGTCATAAGATATTTAGTGGGAATGTATAAACAAATAATGGAATATCAACAAAAAATACATAGATTAAAATGGAGATAAATAATCACATGGATAAAAAATGATCACATAATTATGGAAATAATGGTAATTCATAATGTAGTACATCATAAAAATACCAATGAGGCATCGTGTCATCAAATCATGTAGTGCAAGTAAGGACACTCCCACTACCATGTCTTATTTGTATAGTGAGAGCTATCAATTCACTGATGGGATATATAATTCCTATCCCCATATATAATATTAAATAAAAATCCATTCCATTATATACTAAAATTTCATAATAAACACATGGTGTAATTTTCAATAATGAATAACACAAAACTAATTAGTATACTTTCCCAATGAACCTTTCCTTACAAGATTCTCCCAAGTATAAAAAATAATTATTAAGAAATTTCAATATTTTCCCCCAATTAATTAAATATTAAGGATTCCTAAGAGAATTTAATTTAAACTTATTAATGATAATTAGGAATTCATAATGTTAAAAATAGTACCCTTATTAGGTGAAAGATATTGAATTATAATAATCAAGTACATACAGTGATTGAGATGATAAATGTGTTTATTCAATCAAACACATATTTTATGAATGGTAAGAGAACAAAGAATTCTTTATAAATACCATGTAAATATAGTATTATTTAATAACATATAACTGATATGAATTATGGATATATAATTTCATTGAGTAAAGATATCCAGGTATACATGAATTGATGGAAAAGGTGAACTTATGCCAAAATTAAATTTAATCCACTTAGGATTTGATAGAATGTGAAAAAGATACATTTTAATCATCCTTCATTATAAAAGGCCCACCTCATAGAATTAACTCATCCATAATACAACAAATATATGACTTATGTAGGGATTTCAATCATGGAGATTATAGATACATGTATGTTTAAGTACTGTAATGACTAATGAATGAAGAAAAATGTGAGTGAAATGGGTAATCACAAAGTTTAGATATATTAATGGTAGTTCAAATAATGATATCACAAAAAATGAATATAAACATGGAAATTGAAAAGGATATGATAGTGAGAATGTAAGTAGGAATGGAAAGGGGGAGAAAAAGGAACCTTACATCATCGTGGTAACAGTTTATAAAAGTGAATTATGAGAGGGATTTGGGTATTATAAATTTAATAATAGATCAATTTTGTGTTTATAACATGTATTTATAAGAAATTAATAATATTAAATTTATTTTAAAATTATATTACAATAATATAAATTCAAATTGGATATGAAGTTGGGGAAATAGGAACCCTTACCTCTCTTGAGTTTTTTATCCTAGATCTAACCCTAAGAACCCAAAAAACTCTTCATGATTGAAGAGAAATATATAGGAGAGACTCCAAGATATATATATATGAATAGGTAACTTATAATATTTTGTTAGAGGTATGAGGTGGTGGGTATTTATAGGTGTGGTGAGTGGAATTTCATGGAATAAAGTAGTGAATATTTTATTTTTACAATATCATAAGGGATCCACTACCCCCCATAGATCCCCATTACCACACATAGTTACCTGATATAATTTTTAGATAAAAATAGGTAAATAAAATTGCCTTGATTGATTTTATTCATGTTTACACATGTATGATTTTATACTTTGTTCCATCGTATTTAACCATTTTTTACCATTTTTTACTATTTTTACCAAAAATTAAAAAAATTACCCCTTTTCTAATTTTGAAATAAAAAAAAATATGAAATATATTTTATCAAATTGTTCCTCAAGTTATGTATATTTTAACTATTATATAAGAGAGCTATAATTGATAAATATGTTAGGTTAGAGTAAACACCATTTCATTTATAAACAAAATGTACACTTTAATACTACTTAAACCTTGGATATATAACCCATTATAATAATAGTATAATCTCTAATGGTAAGGTGTTACATCATGGTATATTCTTGGGGTGGTTCAGTCAACATTTATCTGGTATTTATTTCTACAATCTTGAAATTCTCTTATGGATGATTCCACTCTAACGCTAGTTATTGATGTTCTGGTTGGGCATGGTCAAGGGTGAACCCTAGTGATTCTACCTCCTTAATAATATATAATAAATAATCCTCATAATGTATGTTCATAGAAATTTATTCTATTGTATCCCACCTCTTCATCAATTAACTCTCTTCATTACACTAAATATACAATAATTCTAACAGTCACAATATAATGTCTATATTACTAATGGATATAACACCCAATGTTCATAATTCACAATATTCAGGATGCCTATTGGTCATATTTTCTAATGGTCATAATAACCTTGAAAAATAATGCACAAATTTCATTTAATTTTCATATTTACTTCCTATAAATTAATTCAAACTAATCCCCAAAATAATAATTCTCATATTTCATTCTTTAAATGTGTCAATTACATGGATTGTATATTATTATTTTGTAATAATACTATTAAAATTTTTATAATCATTATGTAATATTATCTAAGTGGAATCTATATTTTTCTTTCATTGTTAATTTTTATCTATTGTCCATTATTTTTATAGTAGTCTTAGAAAACATTTACCATTGATTTGTATTACATATTTTTTAAAAAAAATTATTCTTATTTATTACTATAATATCATGGGTATTACATTCTCCAACCTTATAAAAATTTAATATTAAAAATTGAAATTAAATCCATGACCGAATGTGGATAATCGTTTTTCATTGTGCCCAAATGTTCCAATGTCACTTATTTTAGCTGGGGATTCCTCCAAAGAACATTCACTTGTCAAGGTATCTTATTTTATTTAAAATTATCTATAATATAAATCATATAAATCATATATTCATTATATGATAATTTAGGCTATAAATAAACTTTATCCACCTTTAATATATGGTAAGGGCCTCAAATATACTTCCTGAGAAGTGATATATGGAAGAAATGGTCCCCTACATGGAATTAAAGAACCATCCTTTTATTGTCAGCATAACTATCATGTCTAGTTTGAGCTTCCTTGATATGTATCTATATATATCATAACTTCTATTATATTTATTCAAAAAAATTAGACCTAATTAATTTCATTCTTTAACTTCATCCCAACATATTAGAGTATGAAATCTATTTCCATGAAAGCATTCAAATCATTTCATTTTTAAGCTGGAGTGGTAACTATTATTGTATGCAGACTCTACTAGAATTAAATACTAATCCTAAATTCCATGGAAATAAAGAGATAATAACCATAGAATCTCCTTTAATGTTTAGATAGTCTTTTTATATTTTACATCTATTCTAGGGTAATGGGATATATGAATATTAAGCTCAGTTTTTAAATCCTTTTTGACACTCCTCTAAAATTTTTATGTGATCCTTTGGTCAAAATCAGTGATTAGTTATAAAGGTGTTCCATGATGTCTATCAACATGATTTATATACAAACCATCAAGATAATAAATAGTAAAATATTATTTAATTTCAAGGAAATGATTTGAGTTTATATGATGATCTATAGTGATCCATATTTCAATATGCCCCTTGGATGTCTTAGGTATCCTATTGATCAAATCCATATTAATATTATCCCACATCCACTCTGATATAGCTAAATGATTCATGAATCCTTTGTTATTTTTCCTTTTATCCTTCACATGTTGGAATTATGAGCATCTTGTAGTATAATCTACAATATATCGCTTCATATTTTCCCACCAGATATTTTCTATTATTTATCTATATAACATGGTGTTTTCAGAATGTATAGAGAATTTTGATCTATGAGACTCATACAATAGATCAATCTTCACCTATAATATTGATATAACACAAAAACTCATTCTAAATAATATAATTCCATCATCTCCAATGTTAAACAAAGGTAATTTCCCCTTCCTTGATTATTTTATCTTATTTTATAGGGACTTATCATCATGTTGATCTTTATTGATCCTATATAACAAAGAGGGTTGGGTAATTAAAACTATTAATAATTATGTTTCCCATTTTATCATAATACCCAAGTCCATATTTCATTAAATCTTGAGAATTGGATCATTCTCCACCCTCATCATGGATAAGATTCCTTGATAGTTTCCACTCAATGCGTCCACCGCATTGTTTTATTTACCATTATGAAAATTTATATAAAAATAATAATACTTTATTAGTTCCAACAATATATTTTTACTCATTTTAAGATAATTCTATGTAAATATTTTTTTAAATCTCTTGAGGTTGGTATATATATCACATATCTATCCATACAGATAATGTCACCAAATATTAAGGGAAATGATCACCACTAAAAACTATAAATCATTAGTTAGATAATTAATATCATGGGGGATTCAAATATTTATATGCATGGATCACCACTGAATCATTTTTCATTAGAAAACATATAATACCTTTCCTTTATTCATCACTATAAATAAAAAACCCTTATTTAAAAAATGGATGAGTCAATAAAGTTGTGTTTAACAATATTTAATTCAATTCCAAAAAAAATATTCATATTCCTTTTTTATATCAATTTGACACCATTATTTGTCAACATGGTTATCATATTAGTCAATTGAGTGAATTTTCTAGTAAATTTATAATAGTACCCTACCAAGCTAAGAAAAATACATATTTTAGTAATGTTGGTGGGCCTTGGAAATTCCATGGAAAAAAAATTTAGAAGGGTCAACATATACACCATCCTTAGAAACTATTTGTCCATGGAAAGAAACTTGATGAATAAAAAATCCCATTTATGTAATTTACCATATAAAATTATTTCCCTAAGAACCAAAAGAATGATTTTAAAATGAGTTTCATGCTCTTTTTAACTCTTAGAGTATACTAGAATATCACAAAAAATACCAAGACAAACTTATCAATATAAATGATGAATACTATATTCATCTAATCCATGAGAACTTAGGGTTAATTTTTTAACCTAAAAGAAATTATTTTAAGTCATAATGATTATAACTCTTATGAGGGATCATAATTAGGATTTCCTCCTTATTAAATTTTAGTTGATGAAAACAAAAATTAAAATAAACCTGCATGATGTATTGACCCCTTGAAGTTGATCATGGAGGATATAAATATGTGGAAATGGATACTTGTTCTTTATAATAATTTCATTACCATACCATTAATAAATTAATAACCGCATTGAACCTTCCTTATTATTTACCAATAAAATATGTGCTCCTATATAGTGGAACACTTGGTGGAATGTATCCATTATCACAAAAGTATTATAATTTCAACTTTTACAAAAATTACTCCATGGAATCCATTTGTTATAGTGGATTAATTATGGGTTTTAAATTAGGTACAAGATCAATATAGAATTCAACTTCATGATTATAGGTAAATCAAAGTAATTCATAAGGAAATAAACCACTATATTCTTTCATAATGTGTATATATTCTATTCTCAAAACCTAATTACCCTTTATAGATTTAATTTTATCCATTTATTCCCAAAGTATTTCATTAATACAATCTACTATGGGAAGTTCTAGAAAAGATTTGGGTTATGATATCTCCCCCTAGAAAACAAGTAATTCCATACTTTAGTCACCAATTTGAACTTCATTCTCTCTATATTAAATTATTTCTTTATAATTGAAGATCCAATTCATTACCAAGATTAAATATAAGACCATAATAGGTATGATGATTATATTTTCAAATAGATAACGCTCAAGAATTTTAATTTGAATGTCTTTGTATATATTTATTACAATCAAAGTACCACTTAGTGTTCTAACTGATAAAGAATTCATTAATGCATCATTGTGTAACACCCCAAGATCTTAGGGTGTGTCCACTACTGCAAAAATGGGCAATATCAACGCTAAAATCGGGCTTTAACAGTGCTAAAAAAGCGTTTTAAATCTCAGCACTGATAAAGAGGGGGGCCTTTAACAGCGCTAAAAAAGCGCTGTTAAATGTCACCTTTAACAGCGCTAAAAAAGCGCTATTAAAGGTCTCCTTTAACAGCGCTAAAAAAAATGCTGTTAAATCCATGACTTTAACAGCGCTTTTTTAACGCTGTTAAAGGTGACCTTTAACAGTGCTTTTTTAGCGCTGTTAAAGGTGACATTTAACAGCGCTAAAAAAGCGCTATTAAATCCCTGCCTGCTGCAAATAGAAAATCTGCATCAGTACAGCCAGCCGAACAGACCTGCAGAAAAACCAGCATATCAACCAAAAACATGTCATCAACCGATCATAACCCAACCATTAAATACTTACATTGCCCCAAACACCCATAACACAACCCAACCACAACCTTCATCTCAATGTACTCAACCGATCTAAACACTTAAGATGGATTTTACCAAAGACTATCTAATTCAAAACGCCGATCATGCCATCAACTGACCACTTAATTTCTATGGTGCTTTCCACTATACACTTTAGCTCACAAACACCACCATATTATGTTTAACACCTCCATCATTGGGAAAGAACCACTAGAACCCCACATGATATAAGGCTATTTCATGATGTCCAAACATAGCGAGAGGAGAAGATAAGGTGAAAGTCCCGTAGACGAACAAAATTAACAATGAACATCCACCACCCTTTCACTATATACATCAAAATCATATCTTTAAGAACATCCATGTGAAAATCTATCTTACTTCCATCAAGGATGATGCATGTTGGTCAACTTGTTTTGGAAATTGTTTATCTTCATCTGTTCCTTGTACTTGCACCCATGAATTTGAAGGTGAGTATGCATACACGATAGTTGAGGTGGGGTTGACTTTTACATGTCACATATGACCCATGAATCGTTTTCCTAAAGTGTCAACACAATCCGAAGGCGTTTGGTCGGTTTCTCGTATGTTAGTTGTTGATTTCACTTAAAAAAAGTCCATTTTGAACAAAATAGAGGAACTTTGAGTGGTGTTGGCCACACCGGGCCTCGTATTGATTCGGGGTTGACTCTTACACATAAAATTTGACCCATGGATCATTTTCCTTAAGTTTCAATAGAATCCGAATGCATTTGGTCGGTTTCCCGTATGTCAGTTGTTGATTTCTCACTTAAAAATAAGTCCATTTTGAACAAAATAGAGGCACTTTGAGTGGTTTCGGCCACACTAGGCCTCATATTGAGGCGGGGTTGACTCGTACATGTCAAATTTGACTCATGGGTCGTTTTCATTAAGTTTCAACAGAATCCGAATGTGTTTGGTCGGTTTGGCATATGTATGTAAAATATTGTCCATTTTAAACAAAATACATACACTTGGAGTGATACCGGACAAACCGCACCTCAGATTGGGGAAGGGTTGACTCTTACACATCACATATGACCCATGGATCATTTTCCTAAAGTTTCAACACAATCCGAAGGCGTTTGGTTGGTTTCCCGTATGTCAGTTGTTGATTTCTCACTTAAAAATATGTCCATTTTGAACAAAATAGAGGCACTTGGAGTGGTGTCAGCCACACCAGGACTCATATTGAGGCGGGATTAACTCGTACATGTCACATTTGACTAATGGATCATTGTCCTTAAGTTTCAACAGAATCCAAATGCGTTTGGTCAGTTTCTCGTATTTCAGTTGTTGATTTCACTTAAAAATAAGTCCATTTTGAACAAAATAGAGGCACTTTGAGTGGTGTCGGCCACACCAGGCCTCAGATTGAGGAGGGGTTGACTTGTACACATCAAATTTGACCCATGGATCGTTTTTCTTAAGTTTCAACAGAATCTGAATGCGTTTGGTCAGTTTTCCGTATGTCAGTTGTTGATTTCACATAAAATTAAGTCCATTTTTAACAAAACAGAGGCACTTTGAGTGGTGTCAGCCACACCGGGCCTTGGATTGAGGTGGGGTTGACTTGTACACCTCACACATGAGTCATGTATTGTTGTGCAAAAGTATCAACACAATCATAAGCTGTTAGATCAGTTTGGTGTATGTACGTAAAATATTGTCCATTTTAAACAAAATGCATACACTTGGAGTGATACCAATCACACCGTGCCTCATATTGAGGCGGGGTTGACTCTTAAACGTCAAATATGACCCATGAATCATTTTCCTAAAGTTTCAACACAATCTGAAGGCGTTTGGTCGGTTTCCCGTATGTCAGTTGTTGATTTAACTTAAAAATAAGTCCATTTTGAACAAAATAGAGGCACTTTGAGTGGTGTCGGCAACACCGGGCCTTGGATTGAGTCCGGGTAGAATATTACACATCAAATTTGACCCATTTATTGTTTTCATTAAGTCTCAATAGAATCCGAATGTGTTTGGTAGGCATGTCGTATGTCAGTTGTTGATTTCACTTAAAATTAAGTCCATTTTTAACAAAACAGAGACACTGTGAGTGGTGTCGGCCACACTGAGCCTCGGATTGATGCGGGGTTGACTCGTACACGTCACACATGAGTCATGGATCATTTTGAAAAGGTATCAACACAATCAGAAGCTGTTAGATCGGTTTGACGTATGTATGTAAAATATTGTCCATTTTAAACAAAATACATACACTTGGAGTGATACCGGTCACACTGTGCCTCAGATTGAGTCGAGGTTGACTCTTACACGTCACATTTGACCCATGGATCGTTTTCCTTAAGTTTTAATAGAATACAAATGCGTTTGGTCAGTTTTACGTATGTCAGTTGTTGATTTCACTTAAAGTTAAGGCCATTTTTAACAAAACAGAGACACTGTGAGTGGTGTCGGCCACACTGGGCCTCAGATTGATGCGGGGTTGACTTTTACATGTCACACATGAGTCATGGATCATTGTGGAAAAGTATCAACACAATAAGAATCCATTAGATCGGTTTTGCGTATGTACATACAATATTGTCTATTTTAAACAAAATACATACACTTGGAGTGATACCAGTCACACCGCGCCTCATATTGAGGCGGGGTTAACTCGTACACATCACATATGACCCATTAATCGTTTTACTAAAGTTTAAACACAATCCGAAGGCGTTTGGTCGGTTTCCCGTATGTCATTTGTTGATTTCTCACTTAAAAATAAGTCCATTTTGAAGAAAATAGAGGCACTTGGAGTGGTGTCAGCCACACCAGGCCTCAGATTGAGGCGGGGTTGACTCGTAGACGTCACATTTGAAGGTGAGTATGCATACACGATTGTTGACCTTCTTAGAGAAGATTTTCTAGAAGAGTATAATAGAAATGAAGCAATGAAGATCATTAGAGTGTTGGAGAAAATGTGGTTGCTACAAACAATGTGGCAATCGGCTTGTGCAACACGGCCTAAGTTACAACTTGCAGGTATTGTACTTTATTTTTTTCTGGAGGGTTTCAGTGTAAATGCATTTTTTAATGATCATTTCTTGTAAAAAATGCATTTACACTGAAACCCTCCAGAAAAAAATAAAGTACAATACCTGTATGTTGTAACTTATGTCGTGTTACACAAGTTGATTGCCACATTGTTTGTAGCAACCACATTTTCTCCAACACTCTAATGATCTTCATTGATTCATGTCTCTTATACTCTTCCAGAAACTCTTCTTTGAGAAGGTCAAGTATCGTGTATGCATACTCACCTTTAAATGTGACGTCTACGAGTCAACCTCGACTCAATCTGAGGCCTGGTGTGGCCGACACCATTCAAAGTGACTATGTTTTGTTCAAAATGGACTTATTTTTAAGTGAGAAATCAACAACTGACATACGGGAAACTGACCAAACGCCTTCGGATTGTGTTGACACTTTATGAAAACGATTCATGGGTTATATGCAATGTGTACGAGTCAACCTTGCCTCAATCCGAGGCATGGTGTGACCGGTATCACTCCAAGTGTATGTATTTTGTTTAAAATGGACAATATTTTACGTACATACTCCAAACCGATCTAAAGGCTTATGATTGTGTTGATAATTTTTCAAAATTATCCATGACTCATGTGTGACGTGTACGAGTCAACCCCACATCAATTCGAGGCCCGTTGTGGCCGAAACCACTCACAGTGTCTCTGTTTTGTTAAAAATGGACTTAATTTTAAGTGAAATCAACAACTGACATATGGAAAACCAACCAAATGGATTTGGATTCTATTGAAACTTAAGGAAAACGATCCATGGGTCAAATGTGACATGTACAAGTCAACCCCACCTCAATCCGAGGTGCGGTGTGACCGGTATCTCTCCAAGTGTATGTATTTTGTTTAAAATGGACAATATTTTACGTACATACACCAAAGAGATCTAACGGCTTCTTATTGTGTTGATACTTTTTCACAACGATCCATGAATCATGTGTGACGTGTACGAGTCAAAACCGCATCAATCTGAGTCCCGGTGTGGCCGAAACCACTCACAGTGTCTCTATTTTGTAAAAAATGGATTTAATTTTAAGTGAAATCAACAACTGACATACGGCATACCTACCAAACGCATTCGGATTCTGTTGAAACTTAAGTAAAACGATCCATGGGTCAAATTTGACATGTAAGTGTCAACCATGACTCAATATGAGGCCTGGTGTGGCCGACACCACTCAAAGTGCCTCTATTTTGTTCAAAATGGACTTATTTTTTAGTGAAATCAACAACTGGCATACGACAAACCGACCAAACACATTTGGATTCTGTTGAAACATAAGGACAACGATCCATGGGTGAAATGTGACATGTACGAGTCAACCCCACCTCAATCCGAGGAAAGATCCATGAGTCAAAGTTGACCAATGTAAGTATTTAATGGTACCTTTATGTTTTGCATAATGAATAATTACATAGTCATGTTTATGAATTCTTTTTGGAACTAGGCACTGACTCACTTGATGAAACAGAGGAAATATCTTTAAATATAGCCTCAATTTCCAAATCATTGGAACAATTTCCTGTATTGGATGTTCTAAATTCCAGATTTAACATCCCATCTTGTTCATCAAATGGATTGGTGAGCTTCCAATTTATCATGGAATTTGCCGCATACATGCAACTAATGATTGGAGATTTTACTGGTTCATGCATGAGATGAAGGTATTTTGGAGATTTTATTGGGTTTTTTTTTCCAAAGGCCAAAGAAATGTGGTTCATCATTCTTGATTGTTGTTGGTGCCTTGCATCTGTTAAAATGGACAAATGACCCATTGGAGATAGAATGTTTTATTTAATAGTAATTACAATTTTTCTACAAACATTTACATACAATAATGTTTCATATTTTTATCCCCATGAACCCCTCTCAAAAATTTCCGCCAATTATACGCGTCCGCAACTCTTGTAATAAAAGTCAAATCTTCATGCTATTTCTAGACAATCTTGCATCAGGTATGCAGCCCACTCGTTTCTGAACATATCTAAATCGTCTTGTGAGTATAACGCTTTTCGGAATTCATAATAGTACTGAAAAATATATAAATAAAGAATTAATAAATAATTTAAATGAAATAGTACTTGTTTTCGAAAATACCTCTTTAGGGATGCTAGTTTGTCCATTGAAAACGATCTCTCTCATGAATCTACAAACATAATAACCGCAATCTTTGTCGTTTTTTTTCGACACTGCAGAAACATTGATCATGAGGCAAGTAAGTAACTTGTTTTGATATATGTTTGGATAGTGCAATTTTATTATATATACCCTGATATTTGTCCATACGTAGTACTTGCTCGGCTCCTTATGCTTATCCCCTGTCCTCATACCATGATTTAGTCGATATTGGTACACCGCCCTATCATAACAGAATCCTCAGTAAAAGATAATATATATTATATAACTTGATGTTTAGACCTAAAACGTAGGATGTAGTGTCTTACAGATTGACAAATTGCATCACATGCGGTCGTTTTGTTGGATATCCGTGATTTGAATCCAAAAAATAAATCTTGGGAGTATCCAAATTCACCGCAATTAGCAGCCAATGTTGCCTAAATACAAAAAAAGGAATAAGTAATGAAAGAAATAAAAATATAATTGATATGCTTTAATCGTAGAGTTTTACCCCTGCATGGTTGGTATGAGGAAGAGTCTGTCATCCGTTATCTTGTTGTCAAAGCATTCATCAAATTAGTCACTCTTTCCTTAATTTTTGATTCTGATAATTCTATTTCTTGTGTTGATGTGATATGAGGACTGACGAGTCTGAATTTTGACTCATGAGGAAAACCCTTCAACTGCTTTTCATATATACGTCTTCCAAAAATATAAAATGTATTTAATCATAATTAGCACAATATATCAGCTTTTGGAAAAGCGACGGGGTTGAAAACATACCTCATATACACATTTACACTTATGATGTTGAGCCACTCATACTCAAGTATCTCATTTACATTCTCAACAGTAACAAAATCTTGTATTTCCTCTCTGTACATATTCTCTTCAAAAACAACTACATGGCTACTACCATTTCTCAACTTCATATCCACATGAGTCTTCAATGTAATTAAATGTGGATAGAGAATAGGTGGTGTAATTTCTCTTTCAGTAGATCTTTTGGATCGGCTGGTCGATCCTTTCGATGCTCCCAAGTTTCCTTTCACCTCATCCCCTTTCTTCGTCTACAATAAAATTCATTGGTTCAGACCTTTTTTTGTTAAAGGTTTGGCTTAAAAACTGTAAATAAATACCTCTTTTTCGGCATGTAGTCTCACAAGTTGTGATGGCCATACAATGAATGTCCCAATAGCTTGTTCGACTGTACAAATATCATCATCATTAAGTGGAACAGGTAGCTATGCTGTTGGCTCCTGAGCTACCGTAATCGTCACTTTCAGATGTTCTTTTGGAAGTGGTCTATTGTGCAGCGTGTCTTCTGAGATGTTGAATATTGTATCCCTCGCTACAAAGCAATAGGTGGGTGTTGAAAGATATATATCACAATCATTATCACCCTATAGAAGATTAGTATAGGAAGAAATCAGTGTTTTCCTGATTCACATTTCATCAGAACAATTAATAGAATATTGATTACCACGGCTAAGACAGCTCTTTGAGGGGAATGGATAGCCTCAAAGCTGTTGGGTGTGGTGTAGGATCTTTAGGCACTGGTTGTTCTTGAGTTTTCTCTTTTCTTTGCTTCTCACCCATTAAAGTTGCTAGAAACTCTCTCTGCCATTGAAACTGTTCTTCAAGAGTTGCTAGTATTTTTTTCATTGCTGTCATTTCTTTATTTTTTTCATCCTCTTGTTTTTTTTCTCATAATATACTCGGGGTGTCACCCCAAACCCCCCAACTCGGACGCGGCCATATTGTTCTAGTCGCTTCAAAGTTGTCTCTAATATGTCTGCATCAGCTGCAGGAGTACCTGACTCCTGTGATTGTCAGATATAAGAAAATAAGTAATTATTATTATGTAATAGCAATTTAAAACAAAACATTTTATTGTTTCATATGTACGCATATTTCCCACACTTTTTGTGTGTTTTCATCAACTAGCTGCCCTTCCTTATCCACACGTGCCTCCATCCATAGCACATGACGAGGGATGGATGTGTGTTTGGTTTTAGAAGAATCAATCTACATATAAATAGAGAAAGATTTTTATAAATTTGTTTCTTGACACATAACAATATCACTGTAAATTTAAAATACGCACCATTTTCTTTTCTAGTGAATCGTACCCCATTCTTGCTTTACGATAGGGGTACGTCAGTTTTGATGCATGTTCCTTATTTTCAGTACTGAGTTGCTATTTCATAAATGAAATATTGACAATAAAAGTGACGAATACATGTATATCCTCAAACAACATATTATCAGTCACAATGTACCTGAAACTTTTGATCCCCACGATGACCAATAAATGAATCCCATGATTCTTGGGATATCAAGTGAGTGTAGACAATGGGTGGGTGCGGGTTTATTTTACCCATGGAATCTTTCAGATGATATTTTGTAAGAAGAGTGCGAAAACCTCGATGACACCTTCCCGCAAGCCTTAGTACATAAGTCTTGTGTGAATCATCTACTATAAATGCACTCTGCACTGGATTGTGAAGAGTAATACACTGTTTCAATATTTTATTTTCTAGTAAATTAAAGAAATGAAATCAAAATGATATTGTAATTTCTTCCCACATCACAGCCTTCAGGCCAGATGCAACATGGTTCCATGAAGCTATGTCAATCGGCACGCGTTGCCGAGTGACAATTCCAATGTAACTGCTAAACATTTCCTTGTTGGGGTTAACATGATGGCCTCGTGCATTACACCCAACATCAAATTTGATTCCTTTTCTCTTTTCCTTCAGAACGTTAACCAACACCGTTAAACTACGATGCACCTATTTTTTCTGCGATACCACTCATTTATCCCCGACCATTTCGTCTATATCAGCATCATCAATGTTTTTATCTAAAATGCTAGCATCAGCATGTGCAGGTGGTTGTTGGACCTCAACAAGAGGAGCATCAATAGTAGCAGAAGCAGCACCAACAACAATAGGTTGAGGTTGAGAGGCTTGAGAGGCTTGTTCAGAAGTAGCAGCAGCAGAAGCAACAGCAGCAGAAGCAGTAGCAGCAGCTTGAGAGGCTTGTTCAGCCTCGAGGTCAAGAGCACCAGAACGTGAAAAAGTTATTATCTGCAAAAAAGTTTTAACACTTAATTTGGATTACATAAATTCAATAATTATAAGATAATAACATGAGATAACAAGATCTATATTACAAACAAAATATAACATGTTTATTGAACTCTTTTTTTTTCAAAGGCTGAAGGGATTTAACACCTCTATCGATAATCCAAATCCCTTCATTGTGGTCTCGTCTAACATTCAAAATGTAGCCTTCATTGGGACTGCTGCGAAATGATTGCAATGTCCCACTGAAATGATCATCCTCAATTGAATTTTCATCAGACCCTTTAGTAGTTTTGGACGATAACAGAACAATCGACCACTTTCGGTTTGCGGGGTCTGGCACATAAAATACTTGTACCGCTTGTGATGCCATTATAAATTGTTCATCTTTGTACCCTTCTTTACTGAAATCAACTTTCACAAATCCCAATTCATCTATTTTAACACCACTGTTGTTATCAACCCATTTTCATTGAAAAATCGGCAATTGTAATGTCGTATAATCTAACTCCCATATTATTTTGATAATGCCAAAGTATGAGATATTCGCATAAATTGAATTTCTATCCTTACTACCAGAAACATGCATCGCTTCAGCCACAAGTGTTACTCCACTATTTTTCATGGTACTATCTTCATCATGTTTATCTGTATAGAATGTATAACCATTAATTACAAAACCATTGTAAGATAATACATACACGCTTGGTCTGGAAGCTGTCCATCGAAGTTGTTCTGAAATTGAATTCGGATTTTCATCTAAATCCTTAAAAATATGGTTTCAAAACCATCCTATAAACTGGTGATTATGTGTATTTGATATCCATTTTTCAGCCCTTGATGGATTCAACTGTCTCAAAATTTCTTTGTGGGTTTCAATATATGGAGCAACCTCCCAACTGTTATGCAAAACATAAAGGTGGGCCTACTCTTGATCTGTAATATTGATTGTCACAACATCTCTTCCAGAAATTCCCTCACCCTCAATGCGTCCAGTGTGACGAGATTTCGGCAGACCAATGCTTTCCACATCAGATAGGTATTCGGTACAGAATTCAATGGCTTCCTTAACAATATATCGCTCCACAATACAACCCTCTGGCCGACTTCGATTTTTGACATACCCTTTCAAAATCTGCATATACTGTTCAACAGGGTACATCCATCTATAGTTCACAGGACCAAAAATTTGAACCTCTCTCACCAAGTGAACCATCAAATGAAACATCATATCAATGAATGTCGGCGGGAAGAACATTTATAATTCACATAATATGATGACAATTTCTCCTTCCATAGATGGAAATTTTTCTGGGTCTAAAACTTTGCTACATATAGCTTTGAAGAAGAAACAAAGTTTGGTTAACGTATGACGACCATTCTTGGGAAAAATGTAACGTAAAGCTATAGGAATTAAAACTTGCATCAAAACATGGCAGTCATGTGATTTCAAACCTTTTAACTTCAAATCATTCATTGACACAATGTTTTTGATATTTGATGAATACCCCTCTGGAACCTTTATATCATTGAAGAAGTTGCAAAACTGATATCTCTCATCCCTGGTAAGAGTGTATGAAGCTGGAGGAAGAAACGTTCGATTTTCACCCTTCACGGGAGCCAACTCTTCTCTTATTCCCATGTCAACCATGCCCAACCTTGCTTTAATTCCATCCTTTGTTTTGACATGCGCATTTAGAAACATTCTGATAACATTGTCACATACATTTTTTTCCACATGCATCACATCAAAAAAATGTATGACGTACAGACATTTCCAGGATGGTAATTCAAAAAAAATTGATCTCTTTTTCCAACTGATTTTCGTAAGGTTTTTCGAAAATGGTTTACCAAAAACAGTGTTCACGTCATTTAATTTCTCAAACAGATTATCACCTATTAGTGGAGACGGTGTTTTGCGTTGTTCTGAACATCCATTGAATGATTTCATCTAAGATCGGTACTTATGTTGATGGGGTATAAATCTACGATGTCCTAGAAATATAGATTTCGATGAATGTTTCAACCTAATTGATTCTGTATCTTCTTCGCACATAGGACACCCTTGAGTTCCTTTAATATTATGGCCTGAAAAATTTCCATAAGCTGGGAAATCATTTATCATCCCATACAACATCCCTCTCAACGTGAAGTATTCTTTTTCATAAGCATCATACAACATAACACCTGAATCCCGCAGTAACTTCAAATCCTCGATCAAGGGAGCCAAATATACATCAATATTGTTACCTGGTTGTTTTGGTCCTGATATAAGCAAAGATAATATAATGAATTTCCGTTTCATGCATAACCAGGATGGAAAGTTATAATTTTCCAACATAACAGTCCAAGTACTGTGAGTGCTGGTTTGAAAACCAAAAGGATTCACTCCATCGGTAGATAACGCAAGACGGAGGTTTCTCAGCTCATTTCCAAATTCTTGATACTCATGATCAATTCTCTTCCATTGAGGAGAGTCGACCGGGTGACGTAATTTTCCTTCTTTATTTCTTTTATCTGCATGCCACGACAATTGTCTTGCAGTTTCTTCACTTCCATATAGACGCCTAAACCTTGGAATGATTGGAAAGTACCATGAAACTTTTGTAGGACTGCATTCATCTTTCTTGTATCGAGAATCACCACACTTTGGGCATTCTGTAAGTGATTTGTTCTCCTTGTGAAACAATATACAGTCTTTCGGGCAGGCATGTATTCTTTCAGAAATCATACCCATCGACCGTAGCATTTGTTTAGCTTCATATGTACGGCTTGGGAGCTCATTATCTTCTGGAAGCATGTCTTTAAAAAGAGCAAGTAGTTCCGTGAAACTTACATCACTCCATCCATTGACTGCTTTCAATTTATACAACTTCAATACAGCTGACAATGCAGTATATTTAGTGCAACCAGCACACAATGGCGTCTTTGTACAACTCTTTAACTTCTCAAACAATTTTGGGCAATCACAGAGTTCATCTTCAACTGTCCTTGTCATTTCCTCAATACGATCTTCATCATCATTGACATCTATAATCGCATCCTCTATACGGTCTTATTCATTATCCATATTTGTAATCATATCTGATGATCCATAAAATGCAGTTTTATTCCAGCCAGTAGCTACATTCGCTTTTTCCCCATGTTTATTCCAACATTTATAACTCTGATCTATTCTGTGACATATCAAATGTTCTTCCAACTCCTCTGGAGTAATTAGTCTAGAATAAAAACAACGTAAACACAGACAAAGGATTTGAGAAGGATCCTTTGCATGATACTTTTCAAACTTGATGAACTCTTTCACTCCGTTCTCATACTCTATTGTCAAACGATTAGCATCCATCCAATCTTTATTCATATACATCCTATTTGAATCTGAAATATTATTATTTATGATTCAAATACACAAAACAAGACTTCCAAATACAAAGTAGTAGAGAACCACTTCCTTATAAAAATAGATACTAATATAGCCTAACCATTTTCAATAATGATTTGGAAATCAACAGAACCAGGATAAACCCCCATAAAAACATGGATGTGGACATCTAGATTTTCATATATCAACAATACAAGCATCACCCAATTCCCATCCTGGACTTCCTTGAATATAACATACAACATTTTTCGACACCTGGTCATTTCATAAAAATATTATATCTTAAATATTCAAAATAACCATATATTTTCCTTGTTTATATTCAAACACTTATCTCATCTAAATAGATATAAAAGATATATCTCCCCATGAGAAACACATGCAGCCTTGTCTTAGTTATATGATAAAATATGGAAACACTCACATGCAGGATATAACCCCAATAAGAAGTGTGTGTATTATTCCTCTGTATTAAAACTTATGAATATAATATTTCTCGACTGATCTGGCACATCCAAGTCATTTCATTACCGTGAGTGATCATCATTAACAACCAATGTATGAAACCTTCTACTGATCACGGTTAGTCTACCATTTTTTTTATTTTTGGATCATAACATGTCATAAAGAGTGAATTTATCTACACTTATCATGATTTTAAGACTTATGATATGTTCTTATGTTGGAAATGATCATCATATTCTTGAATCATGCACCAAACCATGCTTGAGGTGCATTCATATCAGATCCTATGTTTTGACAGCTTGGATGGATATTTTACAGCATGCTCGTGGTCTATTCACAATAAATCCTTATGCTTATATGGACAATAGATTTAGAATTGTTATGTACCATCCTACCCAAGCCATTGTTTGTTTTACTTCAAGAATCATTTTGTAAATATGAAACTTTCCATTCAATGAGAAAAATAGTCTGGGAAGAACCTGATTGGGTAGTAGGTTTAGAATGAGAAGTAGGGGCAGGCACATTATCATCTTGTAAGAAATGAATGAGATCATAAGTGTCCTTCGAAAGATCCAGAAAAATGAAATATCCCTCATTTTGAGTTTTTGAATTAAAAAACCATGTCATATATGTCATTAGAAAATACTCAAATGAGTTCATTGTTCACTTTGAAATGAAAAACATTAAAAGAGCTACAAAGATGATAAACCTTTGATGAGGTAATAAATTTATTATCATCTTCCTCTATAACATCAGTACATGAAACTTTCATAGAGAAATAGGGAACAAAAATATTGTACAGTGGAACATTATATTTTGAAGGACCATTATGAATTTTCTAAGGGGGTCTATCCGGGGGTGCACGGGGGCTGTCTGGGGGTGCATGTGGGGCTGTTTGGGGGTGCACTGGGGGGCTGTCCGGTGGTGCAGTTGGGCTGTGCTGGGGGTGCAAGGGCTGCCCATGGGGGCTGGATAGCAGGGGGAGGGGGCTGGACAGGGGGGTAATGTGTTCATATAAGGGTAAAATAGACACATACATAAGGGTAATGTGTTCGATAAAAACCATGTAAAGGTTTCAACATTATCCGATATACACTAGTATGATTACCCATATCAAGGTGAAACACCACATCATGTATGGGTACCTCTGAAGCACAATATGATATAGAAAACCAATCTCCTAGCTTTAAAGACCTCCATAAGGGATCTTCTGTAGTTGGGACATACATTAGGGTATCACTATGGTCATATGGAGGCTACATAATGGTCAGAACGTACTCATGATTGGGTAATCAAATAAAGATGAACCACAGTTATATATAACATGAGGTTCCATGGATTAAACTGGTGATACTATTTTTGATGTATAGAGTTGGGTATTGGTGGATTAATACATTGAAAACTGGTTGGTCCTATGAATTCGAGTAGTTTTCATTCATTAAATCCCATGATGATTATGATTTATACTAGAGATGAGGGTAGTTCTTAATTTTATCTTATACTTTGGAAAGGTCCAGACATCTAGACAGCACTGTGGGGGGGGGGGTGGACAGGAAAAAATAGAAAGGGGGCTTGGATAGCAGCGGGGGGGAGGGCTGGACAGGATAGGACAAGGGGGGCTGGACAGAGGGGGGCTAGATAGCAGGACAGAGGGGGGGCTGGACAGTAGGACAAAAGGGGGTGGATAGGACAAGAGAGGGGGCTGGACAGTAGTGGGGGGCTGGACGGGATAGGGGGTGGGCAGGGCAGGACAAGGGTAGGGGGGCTTGACAGCAAGACAGAAGGGGGGTCTGGACAGCAGGACAGAGGGGGGGTGGACAGTAGGACAGAGGGGGGGACAGCAGGACAGAGGGGGGGATGGACAGCAGGACAGAAGGGGGGGGGGATGGACAACAGGACAGAGGGGGGGAGGGGGCTGGACAGTAAGACAGAGTGGGGTGGACAATATGACGGGGGGGGGGGGGGGGGTGGACAGTAGGACAGAAGGGGGGGCTTCCATAGGCCAGGGGCTGGCGACTAGCACCAAGGCGTAAATTCCAGTAAAAAGGGAAGGCATTTCCTTTGTAAAGTAAACAAACACCATAGAGTAAGTAAGCGGAAAGTAAACACTAAGTAAAAACAGAGTACAACTGAAATTGCGGAAAAGTAAATGGGCCAGTATACAAACCCAAACTGAAAGTAAAGTACAACTCGAAAGGGAAAACAACAACTGTAAAGTAAAAGTTACAACACTGAGTTGTCCACTGGAAATCCCACCTGAAGGGTGAGTACAGATAGCTCCACTGCTCCTCGGGTCCCGCCGTCCACTCCGAGTACGTCCCGCCCAGTGGTCCACCTCCAGGTACCGTCCTGCTCTCCAAGCCTCAGCCAAGATCAACGTTGTCCGTCATCTGCAACCAACACAACGTAGTGCGGGCATAGCCCGTGCAGGGGTGAGTATAAGCTACTCAGTAGGGACCCCGAGACCCTTGAAGGTCTCTCAAAATCCACAAAGGATAAACCACAAAGAAAGGTACAATCACGAAGTAACAACCGACACTGCTTAGGTATATGCCCATACATATACCTAAGTCATCAATTTCAAATACGCTCCAACCTCCGAGCCCAAGTACAACTCAGTCCACACAGGAAAGTAAACGTATTCCACACAGGAAAGCAAAACGTAATCCACACAGGATAGCACAACACAATCCACATAGGAAAGCAACATGATTCAGCTCACACAGGTAAACTTCTTCGAAAGACGATAAAGATGATCTCTGATCCATCTAAGTCGTCGGACCCACGAAGGATCGATAGGTAACTAACCCCCGCAAAATACCCACACAGAATCAGGCCCACACAGGACCTGTAGGCACTGGTTCACACAGGACCGTTGAGCGCAAAGACTCACACAGGATCAGACCCACACAGGATCGGGCCCACACAGGACCTGTAGCACTGATCCACGTAGGATCGCTGAGTGCTGTAGTCGTCGTCGTCGAATCCACACAGGATCTCTGTACTGTCGTCGTCGCAGTCACAGTAGCAGTAGTAGTAGTAGCAGTCACAGTAACAGTCGCAGCCAGCACTAGGGTTCCCGCACACAGCAAGCTCGTACAGGAGGGTCCGCTCCACGAGCCGAGAGGCTGATACATCAATTGTCACAAAGTCCAGAGTTGATGTATCCAAAAGTTCCGTATCGTCAACAGGAACTCAACGCAACAGACGGCGCGTCGATCGGAGGCCCGGTCTGAGAGTTATTGGCTTTTTCGTCCCAGGGGTCCGGTTGGTTTTTAAGGCAAAACCAACCCGACCGTACTCCACCTGCGTCCAAACCTCGGGCGGAGTACGCCAAAAGATCCTTCTCACTAAGAGGAACACAACAAAGCTGACGGCACGTCAATCGGACGTCTGTAGCTCAAGATATGAGTGTTTCCGCTCCGAAGGCCCGGTTGGTTTCGTGAACGAACCAACCCGGCCGAACTCAAAGTATTCCGAAACTTTGAGTGCGATATACCGAAAAAACCGTCTTGATCCAAGGATCGCATTTTCGCTGACGGTTCGTCAATCGGAGGTCCGTGGCTCAAGTTATGCCCAAAAGACCGATATCGTCTCGAAAATGGGGGGTCCGGGTCCGGGCCGACCCGGCCCGACCCCCCCTGGGTCGGCCCGAACCGAGTCGACGCGACCCGGCCGGCGGCGCGGCTCGGCCGGCGGCGGCGCGGCCTGGCGCCGCTTGGTGCCACGCGCAGGGGGGGGCAAAGCCCCCGCTTCTTCCCTCTGGCGGCGCGGCATCATGTCGCGCCCTTTTTTTCAATCAACGGTCCCCCTTCGTGGGGGCCTGCCGTTTGGAAAAACGCGGGGGCGATGCCCCCCCTTTGTGAAACCGGCCCCCCCTCGTGGGGGGCCTGCCTTTGATGAAAACCGAGGGGCCGCCTGCCCCCCTTAAAGAAACCCCCCCCCCCCTCATAAATGGGGGGTATTTGTGTTGGTTGGGGGAATTAAATTCCCCTGGTTTTTCCCTTCCGGCCGGCCCACCTGGCCGGCCGGTTCTTCTTCAACGGACCGGAAAGCCGGTCCCCTTCCGGCTTCTGACACCGGGGGCCCGGCGAGTCGCCGGTCTTCCCGTCTCGCCGCGGCCCGGAACCGGCCGTGATGTTCGTCGTCCGGCGCGGTGCGACGACACCGCAACCCTCCGCCACGGCCCCGCTCCGGCCGCGGCACCTTCGATTCTCTTCGACGCGGCGCGACGGCGTCGCGTTAATGATAAACTTTCTGTGGCGCGGTGCGATGGCGCCGCGCGATTATAGCCTTGTGATTTCCGCGTGGTGCGACGGCACCACGCCAACTCGTTCATCCGCAAGGAAAATTATATTCAAGAACAGAGGAGTGGGGATTCGGTCGTGTTTGTGCGGTCCGGCCCCCCTCTCGTTAGTCGATAACACTTAACAATAAACCTCAAAATTTTCAAGCTAGAACCAAGAACGAGAATAAATAAATAACCAACAACAACCCCTACCTTGGTTCAAGATCTATGATCGTCAAAAATCCGCGGAAGACAACGTCGCGGAGGTCGGGCGTCGCGGTATTCGTTCGTCAAATCCGTTGACGAAGAGGTACGTCCGAAGAGTTACGTCGTTGGCGAATCTTCGTAAGCCGGCGAAGGAAGTCCAAGGAGGAAGCGGCGTTCCCTTTCGTTGACACGGAAGACGTCGTTGATCTTCGGGACAACCGGCTACGAAGAAGAGAGGAGTGGCGTTCTTCGTCGGAGCTTGAGCGTTCTTCGTCAAAGTTTGAAGAAGAAGGAGGAGCTCTCAAATCCTCTCAAGATGGCTAAACAATTCTAACCAAATAAAATAAGCCAAGGGCTTATTTTATTTACTCAACCAAACCATTTGAATTTCAAAGGTTTGAATTAAGACAACTCAACCCATTAAAAAACCCAACTTGCCAACTTAATTTAAAAGGGGAGTTTAAGGGAGAAGATGAGGGGATGGGGTTCGTGTGGGTCCCACCACACTTAATCCTCCAAAGGGAGGTTAAGTGGATGTGGGTCCCACCTTTAACTCCCTTTGGGAGAAGTTAACCAACAAAAATAAAAATAAAAAGTGTTTCCACATTTTTATTTAACTTCTTATGATTTCTCCCAAAAACTAACTTTCGACCCGCAATAAACTCAACCTCGGAAAAGGTCCCCTTAAGTGAATATCGGCGCTGCGAGTTCATCGGTGCCCTCGGAATTTGATTCCGGGCACCGGTTCAAAAGTTAGAAATTTCCGCTCGTTCGTTCACTGAACGTACCCGAGCCAAACTTCAGAAATTGATTCCGGGCACTCCGGGCCTCGGAATCAGGTGCCGTCAGAAACCGCGCTCTTGTAAAATTCCAAAGAAAATTAAGAAAAAATTTCCCTTGAATTTTATAGGTCTTTAAATTACTCCCACCTCAGGGATTTACGTCCCCGTAAAGATACATCAGAAACTAGGGAAACAAAAGAGGGTACTGAGCACGCATCTGAGCCTCCCGCTCCCATGTGCTCTCCTGGAGATTCCCGTGCTGCCATCTGATGCGCACAAGAGGAATCGATCGCCCATGTAGGACCCGCTCCTGTCGATCCTCTATCTCCACCGGGACCTCCGTAAAAGTCGCCCCATCGTCAACGTCAAGCTCCTCATGGTCAATGATGTGCGTCGGGTCGTGCACGTTCCTCCTCAGCTGAGATACGTGAAAGACGTCGTGCACCCGGTGCAACTGAGGTGGTAGAGCCAAGCGATAAGCCACCTCGCCAATCCTGGTGAGGACCTGGAAGGGTCTGATGAAGCGCGGAGATAACTTACCGCCACGGCCAAATCTCTGAATACCACGTTGAGGTGAGACCCGCAAGAAGACGTGGTCACCATCCTCGAACTCTAGTGGCCTCCGCCTCCTGTCAGCGTATGACTTCTGCCGGCTCTGAGCTGTCCTCATCCGCTCCTAGATGACCTGGACCTTCTCTGTCGTGACCTGGACCATCTCTGGTCCAACAAGTGCTGACTCCCCAGGGTCTGTCCAGCACAAAGGAGATCTACAAGGTCGGCCGTACAACACCTCGTACGGTGCCATCCCGATGGTGGAGTGGTAGCTATTGTTGTACGCAAACTCCACCAAGGGTAGGTGGTCCTCCCAGCTACGACCAAAGTCGAGGACACATGCGCGGAGCATGTCCTTGAGAGTCTGAATGGTCCTCTCCGTCTGACCATCCGTCTGAGGGTGAAAGGCTGTGCTCAGACGTAGCTGCGTCCCGAACGCCTCCTGTAACCCCTTCCAGAGCCGGGAAGTAAAGCGAGCATCTTGATCGGAGATGATAGATGATGGCACACCGTGGAGTCGCACAATCTCCTGAATGTAGATACGTCCCATGTTCTCCACTGATCCTTGCTCTCTGATGGGTAAGAAGTGTGCCGACTTGGTGAGTCGGTCAACAATCACCCAGATTGAGTCGTGACCTCTGGAAGTGCGTGGAAGTCCAGTCACGAAGTCCATAGATATGTCGTCCCACTTCCACTCCGGGACCTCCAAGGGTTGTACCAAGCCTGCTGGTACCTAATGCTCTGCCTTCACCTGCTGGCAGGTGAGGCATCGAGAAACGAACTCTGCTACTGCCTTCTTCATGCCCGGCCACTAGTGCTGTCGTCTGAGATCCTGGTACATTTTCGCCACTCCAGGATGTACCGCCAAAGGAGAAGTGTGAAACTCTCTCAGCACCTCCTCTCGTAAAGCGACTGGTACCATGGTACGTCCTCTGAAAAGGATGTAGTGCTCTGCTCCAAGGGAGAAACCATCAGGTTCCTATCCCGAGGATATCTGTGCACGCCGTATCTCACAGTCAGCGTCCTCACGTTGTGCCCCTCTGAGCCGCTACAGTAGAGGAGGGGTGACTATGAGAGACTGGAGGAAGGCTGCTCCGTCGCCTCCTCAAGTAGCTGAATGCCCGTCCTCCTGCTGAGGGCATCGGCTACTACGTTCCCCTTTTTCCTTAACGTACGGCACAGCTGGAAAGATTTCTCCTTTGCCGAAAAGTTAAATCCGGTCTCATCCCCTGGATGAACCACGTTCCTTTCCTAATACAGTCAATCCCATCATGATTAGTTAATTCATGGCATGGATGATGTCGTAAGGCCTTGACGCTGCTACCAAGAGATCCAACCGTCACTCTCGCCTCCAAGGGTTGACTCACACTGTCGGAATCAGTATGTGGTCACTGGGTTTCCTCCAGTAAGAATCTTGCAAGTGAGGGTCAAGTCAACAGTTTTTAACCGGCACCTCTTAGTAAAAACAAACAAAAGACAAGAAAACAAATGTCACCAAGGCAAGTATCTTTTATTACTTCAACTTAAAGTACAAGGACACAAGGCAACACAATCTACGAAGCTAGAGGCATTATGGGCAAAGGCCTCTATGCCTGGAGCTAGTCCCGAACTAGTCCACCCGCTTCTGGAGCTCCATGATCGTAAGCTTCAGCTGCCTGAAGCTGTGCTCTTCCCTGAGGTCGGGGTGGACCTCCTGGTGGTGGTGGTGGTAGAGCCTCAAAGCGTCGCCCACCACCTGCTACTCGGACAGCTCTTCTGCCTCGTCCGCCTGCTCTCTGAGGACCACCACGGTCGAACCTCTGCCTCTGCCTAGGTGGTTCCTCAACCGTCTGCTGCTCCTCTGCATGGCGGGTCGGGAAGTCACGACCCATGTGGCCCTGCCCGCCGCACGAGTAGCACTGCCTGCCTCTCGAAAGACTGGCTCCTCGCTGTGTGCCCTGCACTGCTGAACCAGTGTCCTGAGGTCGTCTGCCTGAAGGTCTGGTCTGCCTGGACCCCTGAGTCATCCGTCAACTACCTGCTGCAGATGACTCTTTCACGTGCCGCCATGCGGTGGGTCTCGGTGCTGGTGTAGACTTAGCAAGGAATCTCTCGATCAAAAGGGCCCGCTCCAGTACTACTGTCTGAGTCGGTATGCTGAGGGAGATCAGTGATGCCCTGATCTCGTGTCTCAAACCCTACTCGAAGGTCCGGGCCCGGAAGAATGGGTCACATACCATGTCGATCGAGTAGCGCGAGAGATCGGTGAATCTCGTCGAGTACTGAGCGACCGTCATGCTGCCCTGCCGCAGCTAAATAAGCTCCTGGATACGCACTGCACGAAGGGTGGCTGGGACGAACTCCGAGCGGAAGATGCTCTCATAGTCCGTCCAAAGAAGAGATGCCTCATCGTGCACCTGGAGCATCAAGCTCCACCATCGTCCTGCTGCTGCGTGTAGTAGGCTCGCAGCGAGGATCACCATGAGGTCTGCTGGTGTCCTCACTAGCCTAAACACACGTACCACTACCTCCATCCAGTCCTCGGCTGCCTGGGGATCCGTCTCCCCGCGAAACCTGGGTGGTCGCTGGCACTGAAACTCATGCAGTGCGCTGAGGCGACATGCATCGTCAGCGGCTGGTGCTGGAAGCATCGGGGGCTCGGCGGGTAGAGCTACCGCCGGTGCCACTGCTGACAAAGGTCCCTGCACCGAGGCCTCGTCGCTCGGTGGGCTTTCGTCACACTCAACTCTCGGAACCCTAGCTGGCTGCCGTCGTGGGGCCATCCTGAAAAGGAACAGGTGCGCCACGGTCAAACAGTATACCTGGTGAGATGATATAAGTAATCACAAAGAAAACTTTGAAACACACACGCAATCAATGTTTTCGTGCATTAAGTCGGAAATCAGAAGTCAGGGTCCTGGTGTATGGATACGTCGGCCACCGCACCAACACTGGACTCCTTGGACTGATAACCACACTAAATACGCTAAACATTATTGCTTCACATAGAAAAGATCAGAGTTCGCGGTAGAACCGAACTCCTCTGATACCAATTTGTCACGACCTGCCCTCGGGGTCCGTTCCGTGACTACCCCAAGCCCGCCTTCCATAGGCTAGGGGCTGGCGACTAGCACCAAGGCGTAAATTCTAGTAAAAAGGTAAGGCATTGCCTTTGTAAAGTAAACAAACACCACAGAGTAAGCAAGCGGAAAGTAAACACTAAGTAAAAACAGAGTACAACTGAAAGTGCGGAAAAGTAAATGGGCCAGTATACAAACCCAAACTGAAAGTAAAGTACAACTCGAAAGGGAAAACAGCAACTGTAAAGTAAAAGTTGCAACACCGAGCTGTCCACTGGAAATCCCACCTGAAGGGTGAGTACAGATAGCTCCACTGCTCCTCGGGTCCCGCCGTCCACTCCGAGTACGTCTCGCCCAGTGGTCCACCTCCAGGTATCGTCCTGCTCTGCAAGCCTCAGCCAAGATCAACGCTGTCTGTCGTCTGCAACCAACACAACGTAGTGCGGGCATAGCCCGTGCAGGGGTGAGTATAAGCTACTCAGTAGGGACCCCGAGACCCTTGAAGGTCTCTCGAAATCCACAAAGGATAAACCACAAAGAAAGGTACAATCACGAAGTAACAACCGACACTGCTTAGGTATATGGCCATACATATACCTAAGTCATCAATTTCAAATACGCTCTAACCTCCGAGCCCAAGTACAACTCAGTCCACACAGGAAAGTAAACGTATTCCACACAGGAAAGCAAAACGTAATCCACACAGGATAGCACAACACAATCCACACAGGAAAGCAACATGATTCAGCTCACACAGGTAAACTTCTTCGAAAGACGATAAAGATGATCTCTGATCCATCTAAGTCGTCGGACCCATGAAGGATCGATAGGTAACTAACCCCCTCAAAAGACCCACACAGGATCGGGCCCACACAGGACCTGTAGGCGCTGGTTCACACAGGACCGCTGAGCGCAAAGACCCACACAGGATCGGACCCACACAGGATCGGGCCCACACAGGACCTGTAGCACTGACCCACGTAGGATCGCTGAGTGCTGTAGTCGTCGTCGTCGAATCCACACAGGATCTTTGTACTGTCGTCGTCGCAGTCACAGTAGCAGTAGTAGTAGTAGCAGTCACAGTAACAGTCGCAGCCAGCACTAGGGTTCCCGCACACAGCAAGCTCGTACAGGAGGGTCCGCTCCATGAGCCGAGAGGCTGATACATCAACTGTCACAAATTCCAGAGTTGATGTATCCAAAAGTTCTGTATCGTCAACAGGAACTCAACGCAACAGACGGCGCGTCGATCGGACGCCCGATCTGAGAGTTATTGGCTTTTTCGTCCCAGGGGTCCGGTTGGTTTTTAAGGTAAAACCAACCCGACCGTACTCCACCTGCGTCCAAACCTCGGGAAGAGTATGCCAAAAGATCTGTCTCACTAAGAGGAACACAACAAAGCTGACGGCACGTCAATCGGATGTCCGTAGCTCAAGATATGAGCGTTTCCGCTCCGAAGGCCCGGTTGGTTTCGTGAACGAACCAACCCGGCCGAACTCAAAGTATTCCGAAACTTTGAGTGCGATATACCGAAACAACCGTCTTGATCCAAGGATCGCATTTACGCTGGCGGTTCGTCAATCGGAGGTCCGTGGATCAAGTTATGGCCAAAAGACCGATATCGTCTCGAAAATGGGGGGTCCGGGTCCGGGCCGACCCGGCCCGGCCGGCGGCGCGGCGGCGCGGCGGCCGGCGGCGCGGCCTGGCGCCGCTTGGTGCCACGCGCGGGGGGGCAAAGCCCCCGCTTCTTCCCTCTGGCGGCGCGGCATCATGCCGCGCCCTTTTTGTCAATCAACGGCCCCCCTTCGTGGGGGCCTGCCGTTTGGAAAAACGGGGGGGGGGGGGCGCTGCCCCCCCTTTGTGAAACCGGCCCCCCCTCGTTGGGGGCCTGCCTTTGAGGAAAACTGGGGGGCCACCTGCCCCCCTTAAAGAAACCACCCCCCCCCCATAAATGGGGGGGTATTTGTGTTGGCCGGGGGAATTAAATTCCCCCGGTTTTTCCCTTCCGGCCGGCCCACCTGGACGGCCGGTTCTTCTTCAACGGATTGGAAAGCCGGTCCCCTTCCGGCTTCCGACACCGGCGGCCCGGCGAGTCGCCGGTCTTCCCGTCTCGCCGCGGCCTGGAACCGGCCGCGATGTTCGTCGTCTGGCGCGGTGCGATGGCACCGCGGCGCCTTCGATTCCCTTCGACGTGGCGCGACGGCGTCGCGTTCATGATAAACTTTCTGTGGCGCGGCGCGACGGCGCCGCGCGATTATAGCCTTGCTATTTCCGCGTGGTGCGATGGCACCACGCCAACTCGTTCATCTGCAAGGAAAATTATATTCAAGAACAGAGGAGGGGGGATTTGGTCGTGTTTGTGCGGTCCGGCCCCCCTCTCGTTAGTCGATAACACTTAACAATAAACCTCAAAATTGTCAAGCTAGAACCAAGAACGAGAATAAATAAATAACCAACAACAACCCCTACCTTGTTTCAAGATCGATGATCATCAAAAATCCGTGGAAGACAACGTCGCGGAGGTCGGGCATCGCGGTATTCGTTCGTCAAATCCGTTGACGAAGAGGTACGTCCGAAGAGGTACGTCGTTGGCGAATCTTCGTAAGCCGACGAAGGAAGTCCGAGGAGGAAGCGGCGTTCCCTTTCGTTGACACGGAAGACGTCGTTGATCTTTGGGACAACCGGCTACGAAGAAGAGAGGAGTGGCGTTCTTCGTCGGAGCTTGAGCGTTCTTCGTCAAAGTTTGAAGAAGAAGAAGGAGCTATCAAATCCTCTCAAGATGGCTAAACAATTCTAACAAAATAAAATAAGCTGAGGGCTTATTTTATTTACTCAACCAAACCATTTGAATTTCAAAGGTTTGAATTAAGACAACTCAACCCATTAAAAAACCCAACTTGCCAACTTAATTTAAAAGGGGAGTTTAAGGGAGAAGATGAGGGGATGGGGTTCGTGTGGGTCCCACCACACTTAATCCTCCCAAGGGAGGTTAAGTGGATGTGGGTCCCACCTTTAACTCCCTTTGGGAGAAGTTAACCAACAAAAATAAAAATAAAAAGTGTTTCCACATTTTTATTTAACTTCTTATGATTTCTCTCAAAAACTAACTTTCGACCCGCAATAAACACAACCTCGGAAAAGGTGCCCTTAAGAAAATATCGGCGCTGCGAGTTCATCGGTGCCCTTGGAATTTGATTCTGGGCACCAGTTCAAAAGTTAGAATTTCCCGCTCGTTCGTTCACTGAACGTACCCGAGCCAAACTTCGGAAATTGATTCCGGGCACTCCGGGCCTCGGAATCAGGTGCCGTCAGAAACCGCGCTCTTGTAAAATTCCAAAGAAAATTAAGAAAAAATTTCCCTTGAATTTTACGGGTCTTTACAGACGTGTTATTACATATCATCTCTGATCAAAGGGCCACATTCTATAAGAATAAATCCAAGGTAGTCTCTTATGTGAATGTCCCACATAGGGAATTTTTTTTTTATTTTTCACAACACTGATTCCCATCAAAAGAACTACGTAGACTCTAATTTATTTTTTATATGTAGGATGCCTCATTATGTTTCGAGCCTTATATACAAGTCTTTACCATATGATGTTAAAATATATAGATGGTTTCAGTCGTATGACCTTGAAATATGTCAAACAAACTATATGGGTTTAGATTCCACTTTTCATAGGATATATAGGATTCCTCATAGAGGTTCAATCCCATATAAAAGACACTAAATGGCTCCATAGACAAAAATAATGTAAATATTTATTGAACATTACCATTGACCAAAGCATCATAACTAAATAGCATAGTGATAGAGAACTCATGATATTCATGGCATTAGACTTGTCAATACATGTTTCTAATCATGTCATTGACATATGGGTAACCTATCTCGTGTCAGGATCTAGGAAGGATTTCATGATCATATCATAAATCTATAAAATATTCATAGAGTAGGAAACATTTCCCCCCAAGAGGGTGTGATGATCTCGTCCTCCCATCCTCTCAACCAATGTGTATTCCTAACTGTCATTGTGTGTGAAACCCCAAAGGGACACCTACTTTTGGAATGTATGTTGGTACCCAGTTATAGATGTAGGAATAATTTTTATTTTCTAGGGGAGACTAAACAAATGGTAAACCAGATATGAGTGATCAGACAAGGCATTGGACCCCCTTAAAATCATTAGAACCATCGAGCTCTGGATTTCCATCCACCTCTTAAAAATAGAACAAAAAAAATGGTGACCTTGTAGTGAACAAGAAATGCCAATAAATGACAACCGCATGAAAAACCTAAAGATCAACCTACACTGCAAAACAATATTTAGGGCATCCACTGACCTTGGGTGAAGAAATCAGAAGTCCAAGGAAATATCGGGGTGAGGGAGCCTTTTGCGCTGCCTCACGGGAGGGGAAGATGCGACCGCCAGAGTGGGGGGTTCACGGGAGGAGCCGCCAACCGTTGAAGAGCAGGAGTAGGGTTCGGAGGGAGGGAGATCCGCGGAAGAGGTTTGAGGGGAAGGAGAAAGAGTACGGCGGAGGTTTTGCAAAGGGAATATCGGGGGGAGGGAAGCTGTCACAAGGGTATAGTACCGCAATAGCTTGGGGCCCGATAAAAAAGAGGAGACTGTCTGCCTCTTTTTAATAAAATCGGAGACAAGTTTTAACAGCACTAGAAAAGCACTGATAAAAATTATCCTTTATCAGTGCTAGAAAAGCGCTGATAAATCCCCCCTTTATTAGTGCTTTTAATTAGCGCTGATAAAGATTATCCTTTATCAGCTCTTTTTGATTAGATCTGATAAATGTGGCGCTTTGCATGCCCGTTTTTGTAGTAGTGGTCTCTTTTAAAATTATGCATTTTAGATAGTTTATGCATCACACAACACCATGTTTAAAACTATAATATACTATTAAATATGACCATTGGAATAGTAATGTGACCATTAGAAATATTAATGAGCAATAGAATAGTAAAACCACCCATTAATGTATAAAGAAAATTTTGGTATATTATAAATGAAAATATGGTATATTTGTATCATGGAATAAGTAAATAAATGTTTTATAAATGATAAATTAAGTGTTTTTATTTTTTTAAGACAAAATATTTAATTACAATTTTATAATTAATATAATGATTTAATAGAAAATATATTTTTATAAAATATACTCATAAATTAATATTTTTTGTCTTATTATTATAAGATAATTGTAGGAGACCATAATTAATTTTTCAAAGTGGCATAAAAATAGTTATAATATTAAAATTGGTATTTTTAAATTAAATGATGATTTTATTTAAAATTTAACCTTCCCATATTTAAAAAATAATTTCCATAAAAAATGGAAAAAATGGTTGGGTGAATTTTTTGGTTTTTCCTATAATACTTGAATTTTGGTGAATAGTAAAATATGGTAAGTTACCGTATTTAATAAATGCTTGAATTAATGATTCATATATGATGTATGTATGATTTAAGACCATAATATAGAAAATTAATTCATTATTTTAATATATTTAGTGATAATTCTCAAACTATTCATAGTCTTGAGCCAAAATAATAAACAAATGAATAAAATATTCAAAAAACACTCCTCTCCTCCCAATATAAATACCACCCACCACCACCACTTCTCCTAACACTTAAAAATCCATAAATATTTCTTATATTCTTCACATATATTATTCCAAACCTCTCCCACACGTTATGGTCTTTCTGGTCTCACCAAAATACCATTTCTAAGTTCCCTAAGGAGGTTCTCAAGGAGTAGAATTCAAGAGGTAAATCATTTTTCATTCTCATTAAATTTATTTTAATTTATTTTATTCTTATTATATCCTTAACTCTTATATATAAAAATGAATTATAACTCTATTATATTATACATATAATTCACTGTTATTATGTTAATGTAATATCCATCATCATATCCCTTCTCCTCCCCCATTTTATTCTAAAAATAAAAATATCGCCTGTGATGTGTCGATTTACTGTCATCGTGGACGATGTGACTTTATTTTACATTAATTAATTAAATTAGGGTTATAAAGACATAATTATGGTTAAAAAATATTTTATTATACATATTATAAGTTATTTAGTATTCTAGAACCAGTATATATACAATATATAAATTAATAAGACAAAACTAGTTCGTAATGATCGAAAAACCGCCAAAATGATCTAAAAGATAATCATTAAAGTTTTATATAAAGAATCATCCTCATAAATGGAAAAAATATATAATACCATTAAATATTTTCGATGTTCATTGATAAAATTTAATTTAAATTATGGAGAATTTTTTCCATTTTACATGATCTTCCATATAAGTGTAAAAGTAAACCGATCATGAAATCCAAGGAAAAAACACTCCATAACAATGAAATTGAATCTCATAACTCATAAAAAAGGCCATAAATGAACTTAATAAAATTATAAAAAATCAAATAAATCATTAATAGGTTCTTAATTAATTTATTAATAAATATAATTTTATTATCTAGGATATTAAGTACAATTGAAGAACACTTTCAGACATAAGGTAAGGGTTTCTTCCTAAACCCCCATTTTCATTCAGGTTAGGATTTCTCCCTATTTACAAAAATTTAATTATTATTTATTTTAATATAATTATTATAAATTATATTTATGTGTTCCAAAATCATTTATCCATATCCATTCATCTTTCTTTTTTTGGTAAATACATGTTTTACAAGGTTCCCTTCTCAATTCTTCCCGATACGCAAGCCCGATTAAAGGGAACTTCTTGATTTCTTACCCATTTTCAAGTACCATTCATAATATGTTTTAAGACACCGTTATTTTTATAAAAAGAATGATTTTTTCATGAAAAAACTATATTTTTTATTTCTAGTATTATACAATAAAATTACAAAAATACAAATGATTTTTCAAAAAGAAATCTTCTTTGCAACGTAAAAAAGGGTATTTCTCTCAAGAATATATCAATGATTTTATCAGAGTATTTTTATCTATTTCAAAACATATATTGAATATTATAATTTATTGACATTAATATATTAATATTAACATCTACCACATTTTATTAAATGGTTTGTGATCAGTTTGACTGTGGATGTCCTATCTTGATACCATTCACTATACTACTCAAAATGGTTGGTGATAATGTGTATAGATTGGGGGAAGTTATTTACATTTAATATGTATATTTTGTTTATGTTTATATTTATTCATATAATGAATTAATTATATATATTAAAAGATGTTTTATTCCCACTATATCCCCTCGATGCATCGATAGGTCTCATAAGACAAAACAGAAATGGATTTGGCCGATGCCTTAACCATTTATTTTCAGATATTTTAGTTGAGGCATCAACAGTATGTTTATGATGTCTAGAATTATGCATCACCTCATTATGATATTTGTGATTTATTATCCATGTGATTATTCTATTATTATAATATCCATTGTTAAGCTTCATTATCATGTGATTATTTATATGGAATTATTTATTCTGCTTTTATTATTTCCATATTATGATCAACATTATGTTCTAATGGAATGTGTTTTAGTCATTCATCGTGAATTATTGTTCATATTAGCTTTCAATGTATTACTTACCCTTACTAATCACTTTATCTCACCTCTTTCATATGTTTTAATTTTCCCTAATATGTGATGATGTATATTATGAATGACTTGCAGAGATAATCTAGGAGTTATGGATGCTTCTAATGGAGTTTATATTTTGTTTTTCATTTCAAGTTATAATGTAAAGTTCATGTATGTAATATGTTTTCCAAAAAAATAAATATCTTATTCTTTAAGATTTGAACTCATTTTCTATTATACCAATGTAATAAATTATGGCACCAACTCTTGGAAGCTGGGGTCAGGGCATTTATAGTTGGTATCAGATCATGTTTAGTATAAACCTTGGAAACTAGATTTAGAAAACATAGATTAGGGAAAAAAACTATAAGATAGACTTTGAGGATAATCATAAAAGAAAATACTAGATTTTTTGAAAGTTATTGATTATGTGGGTCTTCCTAGAAATACATCTGTGTCTGGATACTACAAGTGGATGTGGTTCTGGAACATATGTACCTAGGGGTAACAACTCTGACAAGGTGAATTGGGCCTGACTCGACATAACTTGGTACATAAAAAAATGACATTCTATGCACCTAGTTTGACACTCCTAAGAGATATTCTTAGGGGAATTAAAATTTTCTTTATAAGACATTATGAATTATTTAAAATTAAATATGTCTCTAGAGAAACCATATTTATGATTATGGTATTAGATATCCATAAATTTTAAATATATGTTAAGTGTCTTGGTTGTTAAAAATTATGCATTGTGATTCATAACCTAATTCATTGTATGCCATTATTTAGAAATGGAACCTGGTGGATGTAATGGAAACTGTTTCAATACACATATCCCCTATAGAGATTTCCCTCATATACAAGATAATGATGTTGGTACTAGAGTTGCAACTGGTTCTGATCATCTTATAAATATACAGGGATAGCTGAATCAGGTTATGAATATTAACCATACCTTTATGGATCATCCTGATCCATAACATGTATGAACAATTTTATATAGCTTTATGTGACAACATCCTCCATCATTCAATGGGAATACAAACCCATTTTTAGTAAAGCAGTGGATAAGTTTCTTAGAGTAGATATTTCTCACTTTGGGAAGTGATCAAAGATAGAAGTTTATTATGGTAGTTTATTGTCTCTTAATATATTATTATCAATGGTGTCCATTGATTCAAAACACAAAGGAGGATGCGGAAATTTCACATCTGTAATGGAATTGTTTTAAGTAAATTTTCCTAGAAAAATATTTCCCTTGTGAACAGTGAGCATATATAGAGATGAAATTTTAGAGACTTAAAAAAATTGGATAAAAACATTGTGAAATATGAATCAAACTTTATATGGTTAGAAAGGCATTTCTCATACTACATATATAATCTAAAGAGAAATACTGGTTGGTTATTTGATTGTTTAAAACTATTCCTCTAAATGGAACTGGTCTCCCAGAATTTATCATCATACAAAGTTATAGTCTCGTGGTGTATCAAGATAGAGAAATAATTATCTATGTCTTATGACTTTTAGGGAAAATCATAGAATAAATGGTGGTGGATGAAAAAATTGATAAAGGGAAGAATAAAAGAGGGAATATTCCAATGTGTGATACTTGTGGATGGAAACACCTCAGTTCCTGCTTAAAAGGAAAAGGAGTTTGTTTCAAGTGTGGATAAAAAGGACACTAAGCCCATGATTTTAAGGGAAATAAAGAAGATACAAATGTTTAGTGCTACAATTTTATGGAGATGGGACACTATGAAAATTATTTTCCTAATTGTTTAGGAAACTTGTCCTAGAAAAGACCAATATAGACAGGCCAATCTTATGAGATAACAACTATGGGGTTCATAATGATGTGGTGGATGGTAATTTAATCATTTACTCAAACATATCCAATTATTTATTTGATTCTAGATCATTTAATTCTTTTATATCTTCCCAGTTTTCTAATAAAATTAGACATTTATCTTTTGATTTAATAAAGGATTTGTCAGTAAAAAATCCTAATAGAGGTATCATTGCAATTAAGATGTGTCAGTCGGTCCCCTTTATGACACAAAAACTTTATTTAGTTGAAAACCTTATCATCATACCTATGTTTGATTTAGATATAATCCTTGGTGTGGACTAGATTTTAAAATATTAAGTGAAAATCTATTGTAATAATACGGAAGGTATAATTTGTGAGGAATATATAGAATACCTTATCTTTAGAGAAGAAACTTTATCATATGGTTCTTATCCAGATCCACCTCCAGTAGCTCTTCTAAATGAAATTCTTGGGTAGGAATAGAAAAAATAATCTATGGATGAGGAAAGAATTATTCAAATTAAATATGTACCTATTGTACCATAATACATTGATGTATTTCCTGAGTATTTACCAAGAAATATTAGAGAGTGGGAAGTTGAGTTTTCTATTTACATAATCCCTGATGAAAGGCCAATATCAAAGACTCCTAATAGAATGGCTACTATGGAATTAGTGGACATAATGAAATAACGGGAGGATTTTAGTATTAAGGGATTTATTATCCTAAGTGTTTCTCTATCGGGAGCTCGTGTTCTATTTGTCAAGAAGAAAAATTGATTCATGAGGATATGAATTAATTATAGTAAAATAAATTCTATTACAATAAATAAAAAGTGTCATCTACCTCACATTGATGATTTATTTGATCTATTTCATAGAGTTAAATATTTTTCAAAGATTGATCTTCGGTCTGGATATCATCAATTTCATTAGGAAGGAAGATATTTTAAATACATTATTTCGAACCAGGTATGGACATTATTAGTTTATATTAATGCCATTTAGACTGACTAATTCACCCTCTATTTTTATGTATCTAATGAATAGAGTGTTCAAGGGATATCTTGATGATTTGTTATGGTATTTATTGATGATATCCTGATATATTCCAAAATCTATGAGGACCATGAGAACCACTTGCAGTTTGTTCTGAAGAATCGTAAAAGAAAATTGGTCTATGGGAAGTTTAAAAGGTGTGAATTTCGGATTCAAATAGTTTATTTTCATGGACATATTGTCTCTAAGGATTGAGTCCAAATTGATCATATGAATATAAAGGAATTCCAGGAATGGACTACACCAATGAACATAACTGAGGTATGTAGTTTCATTGGATTAGCAGGTTACTATCAACATTTTGTTCAAAAAATTTCCCAATTAGCTAACCCATTAACCAAGATTACTCATAAATGGGTTAATTTAATATGGGAAAAAATAATGTGAAGAATGTTTTAAAGAATTTAAGATTAGATTATTGAATGCTCTGATCTTGAATCTACCATTGGGAAATGGTGGATTTGTGATTTATAGTGATACATCAAAGAAATGACTTGGTTGTGTCCCTATGAAAAATTATAGAGTTATTTACTATGCATCAAGGAAATTAAAAACACATGAAAAGAACTATATAACTCGTTATCTTGAGTTATCAGCTATAATATTTTCACTAAAAATATGGATACACTGTCTATTTGGTGAAATATGTGAGCCATATACATATCACAAGAGTTTGAAATATATCTTATCACAAAAAGAACTCAACATGAGGAAAATTTTATGGCTCCATCTACTCAATGTTATGAGTTTTCAATACAATACAACATAGGGAAGGATAATAAGGTATCATATGTATTGATAAGGAAGGATCATGGAGTTTTTAACAAGATGAGTATTGACAAGGACCCTGTGTAAATGAATCTAGAAAAGATGGATTTTTAAATTATCAAGGAAGTTTAAACATCATTAATTTTTCAATTGGTTTTCCAACAATATTTATTAGAAAATATTAAAGGTTCACATATAAATGATGAGAATTTTTAAAGGAAAATTAAAGTTGTGAATGATGGGAAGTTGACAGACATTGTGTATAAGGGTGGAATTCAGAAATTTGGGAAGAGACTTTGTATTACCACTATACCTGAGCTAAAAAGGTAATTATTGGATGATTCTCATAGATAAAATCTATATATAAAACTTGGTAGTGCTAAGATGTATAGATATTTTAAGGAACATTTCTTGTGGGATAATATAAAGTGGGAAATTGATGATTATGTATCAAGATGTTTAGTTTGTATATAAGTGAAGGTTGAAAGACAAGATCCTGAAGGATTCATGCAACCTTTTCATATTCCTAAATGAAAATGGGATGACATTACTATAGATTTTTTCACTATATTACCTAAAACATCAAGAAAAAATGATTCAATATAGGTAATTGTGGATCGACTTACCAAATTTTCACATTTTATCACTATAAGGGAGGATTTTCCACTAGATCACCTTGCACGAATCTATTTTAATGAAGTTTTAAGACTTCATGGAAAACCTATTTCTATTTTTTCTGATCATGATCCATGATTTACAACAAATTTCTAGAAAAGTCTTTAGAAATATTTGTATACTGATCTTCATTTGAGTACTACTTATCACTCTCAAACTGACAGGTAATCAAAAAGGATGATCCAAATTTTAGAAGAAATGTTGAGATCATGATAAATTGACTTTCAAGGTGTGTGGTATCAATAATTAACTTTGTTAGAGATTTATTACAATAATAGTTTCCATTAAATTATTCAAATGGAACTATATAATGCATTGTATAGAAATAGATTCCATACACCAACTTGTTAGGATAAAGTAAGTGCAATGGAGATTGTAGGCCCAAAGCATATGGACGAAACAAAAAAAAAGGTAAAGACTATTCAAACCCATATCAAAGAATCTCAAAGTAGTAAAAAGAGTTATCCTTATAATCGAAGGAAGGATTGGGAATTTTAAGTGGTAGATTATGTTTTCTTGAAATTATCTCCATGGAAGGTTATAAGATTTTGAATGAATGGAAAAAATAAGCCTCATGTTCATTATATATTTTAAAATCTTAAAGATAATTGGATATGTGGATTATCATTTGTAAATTCCACCTAGACTTTCTAAATTACACAATGTGTTTCATATATTCTTGTTAATGAAGTACATGCTAAACCCAACACATTTCCTCACTTTTGAAGGAATATAATCGGAACCTAATTTATCTTACTATGAAGAGCCTATCTTGATTCTGGAAACTAGAGAGCATGAGTTAAGGAATCGAATGACTAGATTGGTAAAGGTACGTTGAAAATAATCATAAAATTGAAGAGGTGATGTGGGAACTAGAGGAATTTGTGATGAATAAATCCCCAAATATTTTTTTGATGTGACATTCTGGAAATTTCAAGGATGAAGTTTTTGTAGGAGGGGAAAATTTAAACCCTAATATCATATGGTATGTCTCTTTTAAAATTTATCATTTTCGATAGTTTATACTTCATGAAACATTGTGTTTAAAACAATAATATACTATTAAATATGATCGTTGGAATAGTAATATGACCATTTGAAATAGTAATATGACTAATAGAATATTAAACTCACTCATTAAAGTATAAATAAATTTTAAGTGTCTTATAAATGAAAATATGGCATATTAAAATCATGGAATAAGTAAATAAATTTTTTATAAATGATAAATGAAGTTTTTGTATTTTTTTAAGTCATAAATATTTAATTAAAATTATATAATTTACATAATGATTTAATATAAAATATATTTTTATAAAATAGACTCATAAATTAATATTTTATTGTATTCTTATTATAAGATAATTTTATGATACCTTAACTAATTTTTCAAAGTGTTATAAAAACAGTTATAATATTAAAATTGGTCTTTTTTTAGTAAATTATAATTTTGTTTAAAAATTAATTTCTCATATGTTGAAAATTATTTTCATAAAATGGAGTTCATTTTTAAATTCTATATTTCAGAAAATTCTTTGGGTGAATTCTTGGGTTTTTTCTAAAATACTCGAATTTTTGTGAATAGTGAAATACGTAATTTACCAAATTTAATAAATACATGAATTATTGAGTCATAGATGATGTATGTATGATGTAAGCCCATAATATAGAAATATAATTTATTATTTTAATATATTTATTTATAATACTCAGACTATTCTATAGTCTTGAGCCAAAATACTTAACAAATGAATAAAATATTCAAAAAAAACTCCTCTCCTCCCACTATAAATATCACCCCTCACCACCTATTCTCCTCACAATTACAAAGCCTTGAATATTACTTATCTTCTGACCATTTACTATCCCAAACCTCTCCACCATGTTCTGGTCTTACTGGTATAACCAAAATACCATTTCAAATTTCTATAAGGAAGTTCTCAAGGAGAAGAATTCAAGAGGTAAATCCTTTTTTGTTCTCTTTAAATTTATTTTAATTTATTTTCTTATTATTATATTATTACCTATTCTATAAAAACATTCATGATAACTTCAGTATCTTTCATATACTATAATTTTATTATTTTCATGTAATATCCATCATAAAACCCCTTATCCTCCCCCCTTTTATTCTAAAAATGAAAACATCCTTCGTGATGTGCTGATTTACAACAATCGTGGATGATGCAACTTTATTTTCCATTACCGCATTAAAGGATGGTTATAAAACCATAATTATTCTTAAAAAATATTTTATTATACATATTATAAGCTATTAAGTATTTTTTTTAACCAGTATATATACATGATATTTATTAATAAGACAAACTAGTTTGTGATGATCGAAAAACTGCCAAAATGATCTAAACGATTATCATTAAAGTTATATCTAATGAATCATCCTCATATCTGAAAAAACATATATTAGTATTTATTCTTTTGTATAGTAATTAATAATATATAATTTCAATTCTGTAGAATCCTCTCCATTTTACATAATCTTCCATATACGTGTAAAAGTAAACCATTCATGAAAACCAAGGAAAAAATACTCTTGAACAACGAAATTAAATCTCATAGCTCATCAAAAAGTCCATAAATGAACTTAATAAAAAAATAAAAAAAATAAAATACATGTTTAATAGGTTCTGAATTAATTTAATAATGAATTTAATTTCATTATCCTGGATATTAAGTACATGTTCAGTACACTTTCATACATAAGGTAAAGGTTTCTTCCCGAACCTCCATTTTCATTCAGGTTATGTGTTCTCTCTCTTTACACGAATTTAATTCTGCATTATTTTTAAATAATTATTATAAATTATGTTTATATGTTAAAAAATCATGTATCTAGATCATTTCATAATTATTTTATATGTAAATACATGTTTTATAATGTTCCCTTATCAATTCTTCCCGATACGCAAGCCCAATTATAGGGAACTTCTTGGTTTCTTACCCATTTTCAAGTACCATACATAATATATATCAAGACACCATTATTTTTATAAAATAATTAATTTTGTTATGAAAAAAATATATTTTTCATTTATATTTTTATACAAACAATTATGAAAAATAAAAATTATATTTCCAAAAGAACTCTTCTTTGCAAAATAAAAGGGGTATTTCTCTCAAGAATTTATCAATGATTTTATTAGAGTATTTTCATCTATTTTAAAACCTCTGTTCGATCATACAATCCCCACATTGTCTGTTATTGTTGGTTTAGTTTATGTTTCTTCTAGAAGGCACCATTATCTAAAAAATATCATAGCTTAATTAGAAATGTTAGAAAAAACTAACGTATAAAACATGACTGATATATCTTGTTATCCTATAATGAGGTCCCTTTTTTACGGTGAATCACTAATCATTTATATAATTGTATCTAGAATTTTTTAGTGATAAAATAAATTTTTTATACCTATGTTTTTTTAAATATAGTTCATAAGGTTTCACCCAAACCATTCTCTGATACCAACTATAATGCTCCCCGCCCTAGTCCCATAGAGATTGTGGGTTATTTATTATATGGTAATTAGATTATATAATATTTAATTGCCAATATAAAGGTTTGGTATTCCTTAAGAGACTATATAGATAAACATTACATTATAAAATGACATATTAAATCATTTTAGTAATAATAATTTGTACTTAATGTTATATATAGAGTCAATCATACAATGTATTCAACTTTATTACCTAGGTAAATGAGAAACAAAACTAATGGGTGAACTCAAACACTCAAAAAGGGATACCATATAGTGGAAGCTAATATAGTATAATAGTGGAATAAGTTATAGAGATAATAGATAAAAGATGATTCTATATAAATATAACATAGCTAATGGATAAAAAATGAGATAAATAATTATATAAATAAAACTAAATGATCAATTAATAATGGAAATTATGGGAATAAATAATCCTAAATTATAAATATATTGTATATGTATTTTATAAACACATCATTCAATAAGGGTACCGACTCTCCCATTACACTATCATAGTTTTCTCATTGGACCTACCATTATATTGTAGGGAAATATAATTCTAGGCCCCACCCATCACATAAAAGTACAATATATTTCATTATATACTAAAAGTGAATATAAATAATGTTCATAATGTTTAAGAATGGAAAAATTAGAAATAATTAGAATAATTCCATAATGAAAATTTATTACATGATTATACAATACAGATCAATGGATTATATAATCATTTAAATAGTTATCCCGAGTGAATAAATCAATAAATATTCCTAGGTTAATTCTTACGACTCATATTAAGGATAATTAGTTATTTGTAGTTTTCAAATTTTTTCCCTTAGTAAGGGAAGAATACATAATTGAAGTCATCAGGTATAAGCCATCAGTGGAATGGTTGTGGGTTGCTGTTGGTGAGGAATTTAGGTGCAAACAATCGGTGTTCTTTGAATACTGGGTGTATTATTATAGGATATGTAGTCTTATAGGGAATATGGATTCTCATTGTCGATGCGGAGTTAGATGTGGGGGTTTTGATATGAATATGGGTAAAGATGTAGAAATGGATTAGGTAGGAGGTAGTGTTATGGTTAATTCCCCCCCCTCTTCAGAAAGTGGGAAGACCTGAAACTGATCTGAAGGTTATGGACATTTTTTCTTGCTTGAAGAGTTATTTAGTTGAGTTCAATATAACATAGAAGGATCTTCTAGATATAGAGAAGGCTGATGAGGCTTACGATGATGATTCCTTGAACATTAGGCTACCTTACTCAAAGGATGCCCCTGACCAAGGGGTTCTGTCTTTGGTGGCAGTGGAGGAAGTCAAGGGTGACAAGGTTCCAGTATCTTTAAATCAAGGTAATATAGATGATTTAGTGTGTTGAAAGACCGAACAAACCATAAGGAAGAACCATTTTAACATCCCAATAAGCAACCAATTTGAAGGCTTGGATCCTGCGGGGATGGCACAGGATCAGGAAGGGTCTATGTAGGTGCAACATGACATTGAGTGGTAGGAAATTTATTGAACAACATAGAGAGATGAATCTCCTTATTACCAATATGAGGAAATTTTAGGTTGGAGTCACAAACAATGTCTATAATGTTTAAGAAAGAATAAGGGGAATAAGGCTAATCTAGATTCGGGGAACTAAAATTTGACCAAAGGGAAGAAAAACAAAGGGAAAAAGAATATTAATTCCTACCAAAACTAATGGATACTAGGAAAAGTTAAAAAAAAGCAAAATAGATATCCTACATGACTGTTTATTATGATAAAGTGTAGGTAAATCCTAAAGAAGAGAGTTCTGGCTTGGGTGAGGCTATTTCAGAGAGTTTTATGGATGGTCAGCAATAGGAGATGGGGTGGATAATGTCAACAACATGAACCCACTAGAACTCCAATCCCATTCAGGGGAGGCTATGATGGAGTAATATCTTATTGTCAATGCCACAAAAGAGGAAGAAAATGAATTATGTAAATAGTTCTATGGGTTGACACCAATTTTGATAATATTGCATGGATTAATAAACAAGACCATATATTGATAAGGGGATTCAATGATGGGAAGATCAATTGTAAGGATTACATCCAAACTTGTGTGAAGATGGTGGTCTACTTTGTAGATTTTATAAGGGAATATCCAAGAACACGGTTAAGTTCTATCTCTTGTAAGTTTTTAGGGAAAAATTGTCCTATAGGCTCAAACTTATCTTCAATGATTATTTCATGTCTTTTTATGGTTTTATTCCCAAATGAAATATGTGGTTTCTCACTTTTCCTCAAAAGATTTTTGATATTAATAATATAATTTACAGTCAGCAAAGTTATCATGTATATAGAATTATTAAGATGACGAATTTGTTTAGTTAATCAATTATATTTATTCTCAATGGTATGAGAGAAAAGAAATTTTGGATTAATACTTTCTAAAAATATATGTATGGAATCATAAATATTTTATATACATTGGGGATATATAACTTACTTAAGTAAATAACTACAAGTTGTAATGAAATGATGCAAAAGGTGAACTTGTGCCAAAATTGAGGTTAATCCACTTGGGAAATAATAGAGTCTCTACTTGAGATGAACAAAACTTTACAAACATATGTATTACATCTTATTAAATGAATATTCATTAAATATTATTACGATCCACTATATAATCTTAAAGTTTTAGTTTATTTGGAATCTTTTATACATAAAAAACTGGTACATAAAAGATATAAATCATCTCCAACTAATTTATTCACAAATATCACCCTTCTTAGACATATTATACTAAAAAACTTTCTTCATATCCTGGGGAAAAATAAACATAATAAAGGGTGTACACATATGCTCAGTAAGGGTAAACAGGGAGATATCATGGATCATTTAATAATAACATGTGAATAAGTGTATGAGAACATGAGATTAACATTTTAAATACATACCCAATAATTCATAGATCATAATATTGAGTCATAGCATGATGCTTATCAGTTAATAATATATGAATCACAAAGGAATCAAAGAACATGATCTATGATAGCATAAACTTAGCATAATATCATGTCCTAAAAGTGTGGAATAAAGTGTGTAGCAATCATAATCATAGAAATATTATATCAAGGATACCCACCGATACATTTTTTACATGTTAGGATTTGGATAACCACCTATGTACCTTCTTCAATCTTGGGATAACCTCACATATACCCTATGTTTGAGTTTGGGATAACCTCTCATGTACCCTCTTTTTGAGATTGGGATAACATCCTAGGTACCCATTGACCTCATAAAACATTAATTATTACATAATTAATTGGAGGGTTATAATATACGCACCCATCATGTAATCATAATCCATCCATATTTATTCCACAAGATCATGAAAATATTTATCATTTAAACATAAAATAACCCATGAAAAAGAAAATTGGATTAATTAATATTTAATCATTATAATGATAAATCATCCTGATAAAGAGTAAGTATAGTTTCATAGGATCATATCCTCAGTGAATTATAAGTAACATTGAAGTATGTTATCTTATATAAAAATGACTTTAAAATATCATTGAAACATATCTTGAGGGAAATAAACTTTTCATTTTTTAATCACCAATTTAAAATATAAAAATTTACAAAATATTAATGAAAAAAATTCATAAAAAATAACAATGTAAACATATAAATTAATCTTTAAAGTAAATATTAGTCTTGATGGCAAGAAAATTCATTCCAATGGTGTACATTAAACCAATAATTATGTGCACGCTATTAGTAAAAATATCTCATTTCAAAAAGGATAAAAAATTGATTTTAAAATATGTTATAGAAGCTAAATTGTGGCTTAAAATTAATTTATAAAATAATTGGAGAATATTAAAATCATTCTTCAAAACATTTTAAATAAAATATAAACCCGAAATAAAGATATTCGGAACCTAATAGAAAAAAAATCATTTTTCCTTAAAAACATTATTTCATACAATAAAGTACTAAGATAGAAAAAAAATGAAAGGAAGGATTTAAATTTATACAAATAACCATATTATAAAAAAATAAATAATATTTTTTAGATATATATAATATATTTTCATTATAGTAAATTTAAACATAAATATTCTCACTAAAAATTTGATTTTAACATAAAACTCTTGCCTCAATTATGGTTTTCTTCATAAGCACTCTAACATCATATATAGTAAATAAAAATTTATTATAATTATATAAAATAACTATATTAATTATTATAAATCCATATTGGTCTAATTATAACATTTTATCACTCATTTTTTAATAATTCATTATTAAAATCATCGTTTCTGGGTGATAATTGTTTTCTTTTATGAACATTTCATTTCAGCAGTTATGGTAATTGTATATTTATCATGGTTACAAAATCTAAAATTTTTTATTAATGATATAAATATCATATATATTCATTATATATATATTTATAATCTTCCATAAAAGTTAGAGATAGAAAAATTAATTGCACCATTCATGGAGACGGTAATTTGTACGTATGCATGAATATTGTTTTTATTTTATAAAAAAATAATGAAAGATAAATAATATTTTATCATTAAAGAATCATACTTATATCATTAATTTAATATATATTTATTAAATATATCATTATATCTATCAATGTGATGTGGTGATGGAAAATGTATCATATCATTTTTCAGAGGCGGTAGTCCACACATACGCACAAGCGATACTTTCATTTCCCATTTGATAGTAAAGAGGTAGAAAAAGGTTTTTCCGTAATCATAATAACATCTAATTAAATTTATTCTACTGAATTAGTCATGTAATTATTGATACAAAATGTTGGATAAGGTTTAAGAATAAATAAATTCGAAAGATCTGTGTTAAGATTAATACCTCTTCTTTAAGAGACCTCCTTTGGCTTACTCCTTAAGCCTTGAAATATTGGTATTAAGAGGATAATGAGCACTCTAAGATGAAGGGAAGGAAGATAATAAGGTATTAGTGTAGGGTTTTTATGATCTATAAGTCTCAAAAATTATGAATAAAGGTAGAGAGAAGGTTCCCTTTTATAAGTGATGATGAGTACACACATAGAATTACTTAAATGATTTAAATATAAATAATTCCTTTTAAATTATAATTCTTCCAAATTTACATGTATTCAAATTAATGATAATATAGGGTCTAAATATCTATATAAAATAATAATTATACAATTTTATGTGGAAATATTACCCTAATCTATGGTTTAACCCCTGCCCCCGGTAAACTAGTTATAACCTTAATTATTGTAACAAATTTTTTTAGTTTTTACAATTCATTATAACCAAAAATGGAAGTTGAATCACATAAAAATTTTCAAATTATGATTCCAAATATGGAATCAATTTTATAAAATTCAATTTATATAAGTGGTATAATTTAATTTTAAAATAATCACGCAAAACTCAACTAAAACTTATTTTTAGATAAATACATTTTTAAGCATAAAACTGAATTTACATTCATTTTTACATAGTAAAAACTATCGAAGGAATGTAAAAATATTTTCTGAAATACATAATCTATAAATTTAATTAAAATCATTAATCAATAATTAACCCATTAATTTGATATAGTAAACACACATTGCGCACATAAGAATAGTTTTATGAAAGATAACAGTTTTAAGCTTTAAATGATTTTTTCTTCATCTATAACCTTTAGATAAATAATGTATCGATTTTAATTCATATGTTAACAATACTTTTTATTAAAATTATTTTTTATTAGTTATAAATATTATTTTTATATAATAATACATAACATGTGGAAAAATAAATTTCTTTGAAAAAATAGGTCTTTAAATCGTTAAATTATTTTAAAATATTTGATGATTTTTTATTAAGAATTAATCAATACATTTTAATTTTGAAATACCTTTTTATATATTTTTTAAAATGTGGTTAATCTTATTCATACTTTTTAATTTAGTTTCTAGTTTATAAAGGTATACTATGTCATAGGTTCATTTAGACTTGGGGATTCATGTAAAGTAATCTATTGAATACCACCTGTTTATTTTAAAGGAAATACATATTAAATATAGGGGTGTTACATTATTCCAACCTTTAAATGATTTTCCCTATAAATTCCATCACTATAATATAAAAAATTAAAGATATATTTTCTTCATCACATCCATAAGTTCACATGTAGATTCCTAGAATTTTGGATTCCTCCATATAACATTAACCAATTGAGTAGTGTTGTTTCGTAGCACTTTATCACTATGAAAAAATATTTATATCAGTTGTTATTCATAGAAAATATTATTCCCAATTATGAAAACATCTTGTTTTGTTACATGTGAAGGATCAGGTATATATATCTTCAAGAGAAATACATAGAACACAATGTGAACTTAAGAGAGGTTCATTGTAAGCAACAAGCGATAAGATACCAGCCCTACTCGATCAAGAATATCAAAGGGGAAAATATACCTAGGGCACATTTTTTCCTCATTTTTAGATATAAGAACCTTATTCCCTATATAAATTTATAGTAATACATTCTCAATAAAATATAACTCTATATTTCACTAATGATTGTTATTATAATTCTTATGTCAACTTAGAGCTTCCATGAACTGTCGTTGAATGGATATAACCTTATATTATATTTCCACTATTATCTTAGGTACCAATAGATATTTTTATCCATATTCATTTCAAAAAAAATAGTTCTATACTTATTTCCATAGAGGGATTCATAAGGATCTATCTAAATTCATGATTGAAAGCTATTGTTATAAGATAATTAAATAAGATGAAGGTGGTTATCCCAAAAACCTTTAAAATCTTGAGAACACGATCACAGAATATCATCCATGGTTTGAATGGTTCTATCAAACTAAAAATCTATATGAGGAGGATATATAGTACTGAAAAATATCTCTATATCTAAAAAATTTAGAGAGTTCACCATAACTTCAAGGTAAACCTCAAATCTTTATCAAATATAATTGAATGTGTTATGCCATGAAACCTTACCAATTCTTTAATGTATGTCCTGGAAATCTTATCAAGAGGTAAATATTCTCTAATAGTAATTAAATGTGCTAAATTTGTAAATAGATTGAATAAAACCCAAATACAATTATGGCCTTTAGATGTTTTTGAGAGTCCGATGATAGAATCTATGGTGATTTTTTCCATTTTCATTCTGGTATGGGTAATGGTTTTAATATTACCTTGGAAATCTGTCACTTAGAATTAAATTGCTAACATATAAAGCACCATGATATATACTCTTAAATATCTCTATTAATGTAGTCCTATAAATACTCTTTCATTTTTTTATACATCTTCATATATCCAATATAAATAAATAGTCATAATCTATAAGCTTCTTTTAAAAGCTCCTTCATTTCCGGTATTGATAGGACGTATAATTGGTTCCCAAACATTATTATTCCAACATAATAAAGCTTGAGAACCAGAAAATATTTTATGTTATATTATATCTCTACACCTTCCTTTTATTCCTTTTTAATATTCACATAGATAAATGCATGAAAACTCATTTGATAAAGATAATATTTATCCCCTTCCTCCCTGATTTCAAGGTCTCTTCTTTGAAAATCCATAAATATTGGATCTTTTGTGTTCTTCATCATAGATAAGAAAGAATAGTCTTTTCAACTCAGAGCATCATCCACCTTTTTCTCCTTCCCAAAATGGAAATTTATTGATTATTCATAATATTTAATCAGCTCAAATAATCTTTTACAGTTTATATTTAACTCTTTCTAGGGGATTGTATACTTTAAATTTTTATGATAAATAAATATGTTACACTTTTATCTATATAGAAAATTCATATATATATTTAATTAAAATATTATTTTTTCTAACTCTATATTATGAGTTTGGTAATTATACTCATGATCCATTAATTTGAATGAGACATATTCTATCACCATATCCTTCTTCATAAGAAAACATCATATTCCCTTCTTTGATTCATCATAGTAAATCGCAAGCCCTTCTTCACTATTGGGTAGTGTGAGTACATCCACACTGACCAGCCCTCTATTTAGTTCCGTAAAATTTTCTTCACATTAATTTTTTCAAATGAACATTAATCCATTCTGAGTAAACTTGGTGAGTGGATTGGATAGCCTTGATAAATTATTCAAAAATCATTGATAATATTCATCTAATACAAGAAAACAACATATATCACTCATAATGGTTGATTTGGTCTAATATTTAATAACTTCTTTCAGTGATGGATCCACTAATATACCCTCTCTTTAGATTATATAACTCAAAAATAAAACTACTTGAAGACCAAATTCACAATTTGTAAATATTTCATATAATTCATCCTTAGGGGATTCAGTACAATTATCAAGTGATCTTTATGATATATATTTCCCATGGAAAATATATGTATATCATCTATAAATATTACCCAAAAGTGATCAAGTTTATCTCTAAAGACTCGATTCATTAAATACAAGAACACAATGGGCCATTAGTAAGACAAAATGAAATCACTGTAAATTCATAATGTCCATACCTTGTACGGAAAGCTATCATGGGAATTTATTTACTTTTTACAGTAAATTGAAAGTGTACATATTAAAGATCAATAATGTGAACATATTAATCACGTAATAATTGATCAAGTAGATAAAAAATATAGGGTAGAGGATACTTATTCTTAAATGTGATGTTATTAAGTTCCTGATAATAAATGTAGAGTCGCATTGATCCATATTTCACCTCAGAAAAATTAATAGGTTCTCCCCATGGTGATGCAATTTTTTGAATTAATCCCTTTAAAATTTTCTCATGTATTTTCTTCTTCAATTTATACAACTCAATTAGGACCATTCTATATAGAGTCTTCAAAATAGGTGTATCACTAATTATGCGTTCAATTGAAACTCAACTTCATGATTCAGAGGAATACTAGGAAAATATTCCAGAAATACATCAATAAACTCCCATAAAATAGGTATATTCTCAATGTTTTGATTCTCCCTAATCATATGAGATAAATATCCCCTTTTAATTGGAATAAAGACCTATATAATGGATATCATTTCAAGTGGAATTTTATATTTATCCTCATAATGACAGAAAATAAAATGTTGATTAATAATATCAAATGTGACTTCCATTAATAGAGATTTGAAATGGTATTTGAATAAATAAATACAATCCATTCCCAAAATAACATCATATTCTACTAGATGGATAATAAAGATAATTATAGGAAGAATATTCCCATAAACTTTAATTGAAGAATAATCATATACTTGATATGTGATAATCATTCCTTTAGATGTTTTCATTACTAATTCATTATATAGTCATTAAGGTGGTAATGTGACACCCTTATCAAATTCTTCAAATATAAAAGAGTGGGTAGATCCAAAATAAAATAAGAAAATAATAGCACTATAGTAGAGGTTAAGTGTACCTTTAACCACATTGTTATCATACACAATATCAGTAATAGTGATCACATGATATTTCTCTTTGTCTCTAAGATTAAAAGGCTATTGAAAATGATTATAATCATTAACCTTCATATTCGAGCATTGGTTATCAAAATTCACATACTCCTTTCATTTGAGACACAGGAATATGGGTGGTGTATTTTATAGAGATTTCTCTTAATTCACATCATTATCTGACATTTTTCCACCACTTCTAAATTTAATTTCTTGATGAACTTCCTTTTCACACTTAAATCATTTACTATTCTACTTAAAATAACATACTCCATATTTACTTCTACATATCTAGAATAAAGGAAGACTCATATTCTTCTTTACATGGTTTTTATTCTTATAATTTACATTAAATTTCATAATTATTTTTTTTTCAAAACCATGAGATCGATGGGTGAATCTCATCTATATTTCAACTTTGAGAGAACATTAAACATTATCTTTATAGCCACTAAATTCTCTTATGGATAACACCCTTGAGATACTTTTCTTCAAGATACTGAATAATTGATCAATATTTTATTTAGGTTATATGATAATACCATAAGAATACCTTGTAATTATTATAGAATTTTCCTCTTAGGTACTAATTGATTCATCATCCTTATTATTTTTCTCATGTAATTCATTCTCCAATATCATATGAATAATATGAGTAATATAATTAATTAAAAATAACCTTTGAAACTCTTACCACTCTATAGAGTTAATTTATTCCCATTTCCTCATGTTTTTGATAATTTTACACCAATAATCTTCTCCTTCCAAATGATATATAAAAAATAACTTTTTTGTGATCCAAACACTAGATAATCAAAAATATATTTCTAGTTGTTCTGATATATTCTTCAATAATTAGTGGATCAGTAAACACACTAAAATATTGTGTATGATTCCTTATGAATGAATTGATAGATCATTGTTCCCTCGTTTTCTTGTTTGTAAACTCAACATGATTGATAGTTAAAGAAAATTTAATAAGTATTGAAACATGATTCCACATTATATCCCCCAATAGATTCAGTTACATAAGAAGAAAATAATTTTATTATCCATCACATTCAGTGATGACATGATTCCTTAAAGTCTCATCCATTAAATAAAACAAAAAATCATAGTATGAGCAAAAGTAATCATAGTGAGAAACCATATAATCATGAAAATAATTTATACGATATCCAAATAATGATGCATTATTTTCGATATATGACACCATAGGTTTAACCAAGGTTATACATTTTCATTATATATTAAAATGAATCATAATGGTTTATAAAGAAAATGGGGTCCAACCCAAGAATATCCCTTTGGATTTTTTAGCCTGGTGTATAGTCTCGGGCCCACTCTTGTGAACCAGTAACGATCAAGTTAAGACCCAATTCACCCCATTAAAATTTTTTACCACTAAGATCAAATGTTGAATAGCTGCATCAACTTGTAAGTATCTAGACTAGGATGTATTTTCTTTTAAAACTATAATCCTTTATTTACTATAAATTAGGATGTTCACTTATACTTAGGTATATCCTAAGGGTTCTGAGTAAATTTTCCAAATTCTAGTTTCCAATAAATAACTAAACCTTTATCTGATACCAATTGATAAAAATCAAACCTTATATACATAAGTAGTACATCTTATAATAGGAGTATACATTATATATTATAAAAATTCATGATATAACCATAAAGGTATAACATCATGGGAAACTTGAATACATAAACAACTAGTATATAAAATATCTATATCTTATCCCACTAATTTATTCACAAATAGAACCATTATTAACATACCATACTTAAAAACCTTCTTCATATTCTTGGGAAAATGAGATATTATAAAGGGTGAACTCAAATTCTAAATAAGGGTAAATAAGGTCCATATTAATAATCAATTAAATATAGCATTAGAATAAGAGTATGAGAACTCAATCTTGATAATTGAAACCAAAACCCAAAAATTCATAGATTATATCATGAGTCATAGAATAAATCTTGGCAGTTAATAAGACATTAATCATAAAGAAATCAAATAACATGATCCATGAGATCAAAACAGTTTGCATAATATCATGTCATTAAAAAGTTTCATAAAGTGTGGTATAATCATACTCATTGAAATAGTATGTCAATTCAACCCGCTAATACATTCTTCACATATTAATCTTGGGATAACCACCCATGTACCTACTTCAGGCTTGGGATAACCACTTGTGTACACAATTTTTGGGACTTGGATAATCTCCCTTGTAACCATTGATATCATAAAATATTAATATTGACCCAATGTATATAAGGTCTAAAATGGACCTAATTCTCTCATAATAATAATTAATTCATATTTATGCCATTATATCATGAAAACATTTAACATTTCATCATATCTTAATCTGTGGAAAGGGAAATGGGTTTCATCAATATTCCATCAAGATAATCATAAAAAATCTAGATAAATAATAAGGATGGTGTCGTAGAATCATATCCCCATTGAATTATAAGTAAAATAAAAGGATGTTATCCTAGATGAAAAAATTCTATTAAAAGTTCACTAAAACATTCCTGGAGGAAAATACCATTTTCATTTTTAAATAACATATTTGAAATATGAAAAAATGAAAACATTAAGAAAAAAATTTCTTTGAAAAGAAACTTCTAAAAATGTAATGAAATATTTAAATCAAATATTATTCATGATAGTGTAAAATCTTTTTATGTTGTTTACATTAAAAAAATATTTTTTTCCACTTTGGGAAAAAAGTACCTCATTTAGAAAATGAAAGGAAAAATCATTCTAAACCATTTTACAGAAAATAAAACATGGGTAATAATGAATTAATAAAATTATAGGATAATATTAAAAAAAAATAAAACATTTTAACAAAAATATTGACATGGATGAAAATGATTCCCAACCGAATATTAAAAAAAATTCCCTTAAAACAATTATTATGGAATTTTAAGTACTTAGATAGGTGAAAATGAAAGGAAAACTTGTAATTTATAGAAATAAAAATAAGATCATAAAAAAATTATTATAGATATATCATATAATTAATTAATGTAAATTTAATCTAAAACAATCTTGGTAAAAATGATATTGCAACATAAAACCATTACCTCAAGCCAAACATACTTTTTAAGATCTTTAACCTCCTGTATAATAAATTAAAATTTATTATACTTCTATAAAAAAATAATATCTATATTATAACACCATAAATGATCTAATTATATCATTTCAACACCCATTTACTAATAATTATTTATGAAAATAATTGTTCTTGGGTGTTAATTGTTACCTTTTTCAGGAATGTTTTGCATTGAGAATTTCTATCCTTGTACTTTGATCATGGTTAAATCATATATATAATGTTAATTATGATATAAATATCATATATATTCCTTATATACATATTTTTAACCATCTATAAAGGGTATATATATATAAATTAATTACACCATTTATGGAGGTGGTAATCCATACAAACGAATGAACAATGTTTTCATTTTCTAATACAATATAAAGAACTAAATATAAATAATATTTTATAATTAAAAAATAATAATTATATAATTTATATAATTTATATTTAATAAATACATCATTATATTCATCAATGTGAGGCGGTGATGGAAAAGTAATCATATGCCTATGTAGAGGTGGTAGTCCACATGTACACACAAGTGATACTTTCATTTCACATTTGATGGTAATGAGATTTAAAAAGGTTCTTACATCATCATAGTAAAACCTTATGATACTAGATTCATTGTGTTACAATGGATAAAATAAGTTTATAGAATATTGAAGAAGAAATAAAATTGAAGAAGCTTGATTAATATTTATACCTCTTCTTTGAGAAATCTCATTTGGCTTAGACATTACATCATGATCGATTATTGTTAAGAGGAGAAAAAGGGATATATGATGAAGGTAAGGAATCTAAAAAATTATTATTGTGGGTATTAGATGAGATATAAGGCTCAAACATTGTGAATAATTGATGATATAAGGATCCATTCTATAACTAAGGGAGAGGAAACACATGGAATTACTTAAAATATTTAAATATAGTTAATTTATTTCTCAACAATAATTCTATAAAATGGAAAAGGGTTTTAATGTAGAATAATATAGGGTCTAAATATCTCAATACAATAATAATTACACAAGTTTATGTAGCAAGATTTCCCTTATCTCTTGGTTTAGCCCCCCTGATAAACTCATTTTAACCTTAATCATGGTAATAAATTTTTACTCTTTTACTATTCATTATAACCAACAATGAAAGTGGCTTAATTTAAAAAAACTTAAATTATTATTAAAAATATCAAATCCATTTTTTCAAATTCAATTTCTATAAGTGGCATAAATTAATTTTAAATTTTTCATGAAAAACACAATGAACATCCATTTTTAGTAAAAATACATGTTTGAACATAAAACATGATTTACATTCATTCCATGCATAGTAAAAACTATAAAATTAATTTTAAAATTTTTTTAAAAAAATATTTAATCTATACATTTAATTAAAACATTAATAAATAATTATTTATTTAATTTATAATGATAAAAACTAAATGTGCACATAAATAGACTTTTATTAAAGATAAATGTTTTCCCTTTAAATGATTTTGTCTTCCTACTTAACATCTGAATAACTAATGTATACATGTATATTAATACATTAAAAATAAATTTCACTAAAAGCACTTTTTAATTCTGGTCTATATACGTTTTTTAGATAATAATACAAAACATGTATAAAAATACATTTCTTCAAAAAAATAGGTTTTTAATAATTAAATGATTTTAAAATATTTAATTATTATTTAATAAAAAATAATCAATAAATTTTAATTTAGAAAAAAGTTATATATTTATATATTTCATAATGTGGTTAATATTATTCAGGAATTCAACCTAACGGCTAGGGTGTAAACATATAATATATCATGGGTTCATTTAGACTTAAGGTTTCTTGTAATGTAAGCTATTGAATACCTCAAGTTTATTTAAAATGAAATACATATACAATATTTATGTGTTACACTATCAATTAAATATCCATCATCCTAACTTATAAAATTTAAACCTATTATAATTAATATAACTATAATTGTAACACCCAGAAAATTCTAAAAGAGTGACTTTTATCTAATAGCGTGGATGAAACGCAACACAAAGCGCATAAGAGAATATGATATCCCAGGAATTTATAATATATTTACTATTTTAAATAAATTAAATATATTTTATATCTTAAAATCCATGAAAAACTGAGTTGGAGTACGTCGCATGCAATAACGATTTCTTCAATGTCTTGTGTTACACGCAAGACTGAGTTTTACCGAACAAAAATATATTATTAAAATATTATAATTTAATATAATATGATATAACCTAGCCATTAAATTAGTTTTATAAATATTATTAACTAACATATATAAATATGTGTTTTACACAAATATAAAATGAATTCAATTGTTACAAATT